>CM031378.1:25128204-25824767 GCA_018208015.1 Medicago ruthenica | reverse complement strand
AAACGGTTGCAAAACGCCTCGCCTAAACTCATCAACTCACCTAACGCAGCTCAGCAGACCAAGTTGGTTCTGCCAAGCCTCGCAGGGGCGAGGTGGTCCAGAACTAGAAAATGCTCTGCTCGCTGCAGGGAACTCCAGCTCGCTATAGCGAGCATGACAGTGCAAAAATTGCTCAAAAACGTGATTTTCACCATTTTGACCCATCCAAACTTACCCAAGCTTCCCAACAGCTTTAGGAATGATTATCAACTACAAATTGATGATTTAATTCATGGGTAAACAAAGATTTAGCATGCATTAAGGAATTACGGCACAATTTGATAACTTTTCAAAATAAAGGGATTTCACTCAAAAACTTACCCAAGGTGGGAACTAGACTAAGGAACTCACCTAAACAATTGTTACAAGTTTTTTGGCACGTGTTGTACGAGCGGCATCCGAATGTTATACATTGATGTGTGTGAGACATCACAACATGCCTGATCCTAGTGTTATATGTGCTTCATATGATGTGATTGAAGATTATGACGATAATGATCTTCCTTGCATGTTATTTGTGGATGGATTTTATTTGCTACATTTCATAAAAAATATTGATGAAAAATGTCTTGATGCACTTAACTTAATGATGTATGTGTTTAGAGATGTTATATTGTTGAATAACCAACTACCAAGCCAAATGCTTGAGATTCTATGCAAAGAGAGGGTGTTGACTTGGCATATTCTTATAACAATTATCATAATTTTAGTAGATGTAAACATACTGAAATATCCTATACTATTTCATATAATTGATTCAATTTACTCAATACATTTTCCATCCAATGTTGTATCCAATATTGAAGGAGACAATTAGTTGAAACACCATAAAAAAAAAGAAACGAATCAAATATTGGGAAGAGTTCAATACTAAATAAACATGATTGTTATGAAAAATGTCACATACACTTGGAATAGGTCTATCAGATGTCATGTATCCCATTGTCAGTCAATTGTTTAATGAAAGACATTGTCATGTATATGCATTCAGATTACACAAGGCTATATATGGATGGAAGCAAGCTCCAAGAGCCTGGAACAAGAGAATTGACAGCTTTCTTGTGCAACAAGAATTTGTAAAGTGCAAAATTGAATATGGTTGTCTATGTGAAAAGAAGCAAGGCTAGTAATCTGATACTTATATGCTTATATGTTGATGATTTGATAGTGATTGGTAGCAACCTCACTAAGATAGAAGCTTTTAAAGGTCAGATGATGAAAGAGTTTGACATGAATGATCTAGGAAAGCTAACTTACTTCCTTGGTATGGAATTTACTGAAACTTCTGAAGGCTTGGTTATGTATCAGAAGAAGTATGCTTTTGATATCCTTAAGAGGTTTAACATGTTAAGTTGTAACCCTGCATCTACACCAGCTGAAGTAAATATAAAATTGATGAAGGATGATGATGAAGAACTAGTTGATCCTACTTTGTTCAAACAAATTGTAGGTTCACTAAGGTATTTGTGATATAGCTTTTGGATTTGGTATAATTAGTAGGTTTATGAGTGAACCTAGTAGTTCTCAGCTGCTTCCAGCTAAGAGAGTAATGAGATACATAAAGGGAACATTGGATTATGGTGTATTGTTTCCTTAGTGTATCAGAGAAGCTACTATAGATCTGATTTCCTACTCGGATGCAGATTGGTATGGAGAGAGGCAAGATAGGAAAAGCACTCCAGGTTACTTGTTCAAGTTGTTGAAAGCTCCTATTTCATGGTGTACTAAGAAGCAGCCTGTAGTAGCACTTTCAACTTGTGAATCTGAGTACATTGTAAGATATTTAGCAGCTTGCCAAGCTGTGTGGTTAGAAGTTGTGTTGAAAGAACTAGAGATTGAAGTCAGCAAGCCTATTGCATTGTTTATAGATAATATATCTGCTATAAACTTGGCTAAAAAACCTTGTGCTACATGGAAGGAGCAAGCACATTGAAGCAAAATTTCATTTTCTCAGAGAACAAGTGAACAAAGGAGCTGTAACACCCATACTAAATTTATCTAGAATATTTAACATGCATATTAAAACTTGATACTGGATACATTATAAATTTTCAATACTAGTAAGATACTACTGAATGAATACAAATCTGCTCGTTTTACACAACTGATAAGGTACCACGTGTACATGTATACATATATGCTGGCAAAATTTTGAACTGGTACATGACGAGCAATTGCATTCAACTCAGCTTCTCTCTGATAAACTTCATCACGAACCGCTAGCATACCTAAAATTGAATCAAAAGGATTGGGATGAAACATAATGTCTCAGTGAGGTCCACCTATCATAGGTTGTATGGCAATCTCAAGGAAACCTACGATCGCCATATTCTAATCTCAGCCCATTTCGGATTTATACAAGTTCTTATTTACTTTATTGAGTAATCGAGGAAATCTAGATTACTATCTGATAACTTAGTGATCAAGGGGAAACTAGGATCACTATCTGATAACTAGCATAGTCTTATTGTATCTATAGTCATCTTCCTGTCATTATTAAGTTAGAGAGTTAGCGTGTAACAAACAATTGTTATCTTGGTTCATTTTATGGAATGCATCCGAGTGGAGTAACCCCGGAGTACATCCCCTGCTGATAATTGGTGAAAACTCCTATCTGAGGCTAGTCACCAGACTCCCCTGCATATATGTATGATTCACCATGAAGGTTCCCTGGCGGGCTGACCTATCCAGAGTGAATCTGGAGCGTACCTAAGACACGACTCGTCAACATATATATATGCCGATATATCTTTATAATTCCTGTGATATAATTCTTGGTGTACTAGGTATTCTTAACCTATAGTTAAAAGTGTAGTAATCCTTTTTACCTATAACTTATTTCCCGGTTCAGTAATCTACCTGCGTAAATATCATTGAGTTCGTATCATATATCACTCTTAAGTTATTGCACAATCCATTTAAGATTTTTCCTCTCATTAGCGTGTGTGTATAGACATTTTGATGCTGCGAGAACGGTTCCTGGCCATAAAACAACATTTTAAAAAGGGGGTACCACACTGTTATTTTCGTGGCACGAGGGACCTCTATCGTGCCACGATAATGTCCAGGAAATTATGATCGTGGCACGAGACACCCTCATCATGCCACGATGAAGCCTAGAAAGCTATGATAGTGGCACGATGCAGTATCATCATGGCACGTAAACTACTGTATAGGCAGACCTTGCAATTTCCAAAAACTTTCCAAAAACGACCAACAACCAATTCTCAATACCAGGAGGTCCATATACTCAAAATTAGGGTTTTAAAGCAAGAAAGATCATACATATAGCATGCAATAACAAAGGGGTAACTAAACAATATCTAAATTAGAATTCAGCAGTTATCTCACAACACATCATAACTACCCAAGGAGGGATCTAATCTATAGGAACTCTCCTCAAATTATGCAATCTCCCCAAGCTTCCCATTCTAAAGCCTTTCGCCCAAGACTTCATCCTTTTTCTCCTTTATCTACTTGCTTCAATTCTCCAAGTTACCCATTCATTAGCATCATGCATGCATCTCAACTCTTTAACTTAAAATAAAACCCAAAGTGGTGGGGGTGATGGTGTGGCTCGGCCATGGGAAGAAAAGGGAAAAAGAACATGTTCTAGGGTTTAGGTGTGATGAGTATCAAGCAATAGACATTGCATGTTGATTTTAGCTAGTTTGGAGTTGGATTGATGAAGTTTTGATGGGAGGGAGAGGGAAAGGGAAAAGAGAAGGGAGAGGAAAATTTGTTTTGTAGAGAGAGAGAAGTGAATGAGAAATATGATAGAAAACAAGGATTCCACCCTTTTATAGTCTTGAACTCAACTTACCATTTTGCCATTTCCTTAACGAATTCTTCCCAAAGCCTACTCAGAAACGTTCTAACACTGGTGCAGTCTAAATATATCTTCTCAAATGGAACACTACAGTCCTTCTGATAACTTGTATTAATCTCTCGTTCTTTCTCCGTTATATCATTAACCTTTCACGAATATTCTTCTCTGACTCGTTCAATTATTTATGTAGTCTGTTGAGAATTTAGCGGGGTGTTACACTCTACCCCTCTTAAGAAAATTTCGTCCTCGAAATTTAGAAACTTTCTGAGATCCTGTATGGATAGCTTCTTCACACTTCTGTCTTAGTTGTCCGCCGACATTCATTACTATCTAACTCCTCCATTCAACTTGATTATCGGGATTTCATGGCTACTTTAGGGTCTGACTGATAGGTCATTCATACATATCGGCTGCAGCTGGCTGGTTAAAACTGGTTCATGGCCATGGTTTCCAATTCCATAGGTCGAAAATGATTTGACAACAACCTTTCCAACTGAGAGGCTTAATGTACATTACGTAATTCTCACATAGCAGGAGGTAGGTCGTCTGATCCAACATATCTGACCCACTTCACGAGTCATTGTTCCCACACTTTTGTGAAACCAACTCAGGGTTACTTACGCTCGAATATTTTTACTGAATTCAATAAGTCTCCTTCCTTGCTTGTATAATCTTTCTCTGACGACATCGCGTCAACCTTGCCTTCTGTTAACATTCTCACCCTTCAAGAGGTCTATCGAGAATTCCTTATCTTTGTCTTTTGCCTTGTATGACAGCGTCTTACATATATAATTATATCATTCTTCATATAGAGTCATCCCTACACTGAAAGGCATCTGATATTAGGTATTCTCAATTGTAGTAAAGACTACTGCAACTACCTATACTATCCAAATACAAGTAGCAGGCATCACTTCAAGTACCTGCTCCTTTCTTTCTGACATCCTGGTGTACTTATCACAACCATAATCATTGCCTCCACTCCCACTGCGGAATCCTTAAGGGCTCGAGAAATCTTATAGCCACTCGCGCTCCGCCCTAACTAATCAACTACAACGCGTATCTTAATGACTTAGGAATTCTTCTTTCTTACTAGGATTCTGACAATCTTGCATCATTCACGGTACGTCCAAGTCGTATCGGGTGAGTAGAACTGTCCTCATGGACCTTTTCTAGAATTTAGCTTATGTCGTTCAAAGGTACACCTCGTTATAGAAAATAAAAACTTTGTTCTGACCGCTACTGTGCGCACCTCGTTTAAAAAACGCGCAATCCTCCGAGGACGTCCGCGAACGCTCGGAGGGCCTTGTGAAGTCGCCACAAAAGTTTTTGTGTAAAGGGAACGTTGATAAACCCTTAAGTTTTTTATTTGAAAGGGAAACGATAATAAAACCCTTGACGATGAGGAAAAGGACTGGTCATCGCAACCATTGTCAGGTTCGGGAGTCGATTACGCAAGGGGAAGGTATTAGCACCCCTCACGTCCGTTGTACTCAACGGGAACCTTCTATTTGGCTAAAGCTTAAATTGTTTTTAAATGTTTTGCGCGCATGCTTATCTATGTCAAAAGAAAATATACTAAAAAGGGGGAAAAGAGATGAAAACAAACGAAAGGAAAAAAAGTTTTTATTATTGCGCTTGACAAGATGTCGATCTTGCTCCTACGTATCTCCCGGTAGTCGGAGAACTCAAAGCGTACGTAGTTCTTTGGTAAAGAACTTAAATGTTGGTTAAATGGACGATATTTTGACCGTATTCTTGCGATTTAAACGTAGCTTGTATGCTCGCGGATGGGAGACTTAAGCGTATTAGCTTGTATGCTCGCGCATGGGAGACTTAAGCGTTTGTTTACGAATCGCGCTTAGAATAGGTAAAACACGTCCGTTGGGTAAGAGGGTTTGATTTGGTCGCGTTGGGACCAAAGAGGTACAATGGACTCAATCGAGTCGATCATTGACCGGGGTGACTCCAATGAGTCGGGGGATTGAATCTAATGGCCACGGGGGACCAAAAGGTTCGGATTGACCACAAGGGGCCAAGATTTGATTTGGTATGGTCGGATACGTTAAAAAGGAATGACGATTGTCCGAACGACGAGACATACGTCACGCATTCGTACAATCGGGGCAATGGAGAGACATACGTCACACCATCCCTTTTTCATTCAAGTTTTTGGTCGAATTTCTTAGAAATCCCAAAGTTTATCAAAACATTTGGTTTGAAAACCCAAAATGAAAAGATTTTAGCAATTTTGCTAGAAAACGCACAAGTTCGGCTCGTTTTGCGAACGGTTTTGAGAAAGCGAACAAATTCGGCATATGTTCACGCTTGGTTTTGAAAATCATGAACAATGTTTATTGCTCAAGTTTTAATTGAAATGATGAACATAGCTTATTTGCTCAAGTTGTTTTGAAAGTTTGGGGACATAACTTGTTTTGCAAGTTACCCAAAAAAGTGTTACCCGAACTTGCGAATTTTCCAATATTATGCAAAATCCTTGACATGGTTTGGATAAAATGAGTTTTAAATCTCCTAGGTTCTGAGCTCTTGGGCTAGAACCTCAAAAATTGGCCATTTGGGCACCTAAACTCAGATTCTGAGTTCTGTCATGGTCGCTCTGTGACCATGACTTCGCACTGCGAACAATGCGAATTTTTGAGTTCAGAAGCTGTTTCTGAACTGTTGTTCAGAAACAACTTCTGAACACACTCAGGACCTTTTAGGTGAGTGAAAAGCTTTGAGTTTTTGCAATGAAAGGAGCTGGACAAACCAGTTTTGATGTTTTGAAAACCTTGGGATTTCTTTTGAAATTCAAAAGGGGTTTTTAGAATAAAAGGGTTTTGGACCAAAATTGCTATGCAAGCACAAATGAAAATGCAAAACAAAGGCTTAGAAACTTACAAAGATCCTTAGCAAAGCTCCAGCTGCAATGAATTTGAATTGGTTGAAGGTTCTTGCAAAGGTTTTTGGATATTTGTGATGAACTTTGAACTTGGTAAGGCTTTGTGTTTGAATCGGTTCGAATCCGGCCCATTCCTAGGTACGCACGTAACAGACGTTCGTATGAACCTGGATTTTTAGTTTGTTCAATAGAACTGGGATTCCGGGGAACGACAACATCGGCTGCAGTAGGTGGTGACAACGACTCCTTAAAGGCGGCGTTTGGCATCAACAACAAAAGCTGCGTTCGGCAGAGACAAAGTGAGGAGGGGATTTAATCGTCCTTCTCCTCTGTGGTAAGACCATTTGCGACCACCTCTCTTCATTTTTCTTCTTCCTTTTTCGTGATATTCCGTCTTTGTTATGAGTTCCTTCATTATCTTTCGTAATATCCTTGCATGTACTTTTAGTTTGTAAACTATTTTTCAACTGGAGACATGAATTAGTTTAATCTTTCCCAATTTGTTTCCGGCATGGTGTTTGTGAAATAGACTTGAAGTATCCTGATGGTAATTTTATCAATGCTTTTTAGTGACCATCCTAATTCATCTCAAACTGGCATGGTGTTTGTTAAACATAAGAGAAGTTATTTCTAATTTTTCACGAATTTTGGAGATGATGTGCTATGGGAAATTATTTCTGTGATTTTCTTATAGGTAGTAGTCAGCACATAGTTATAAGTTACAATAAATTGATGCCGTGTCTTAAAATCTTATTGATCAATTGCCACCAAGAGATATGCTTCCTTACATCTCAGAACATTTCATTTCACTATTTACTCTTTTTTGACATGTAAGGTGGACAGTTGCATTTTTATTTTGTATGGACTCTGGACTTGTTGCTTATTGTCTCATCTTAATGCAAAGCTTAGAATCTTATGTACTTTGAACTGTTTCATAGGCTCAGACTTGCGCTTGTTATAATGTGACGGTCTATATTCCAGATGATAAAAAATATCTATTTGCCTTAGCCTCTGACTATGATTTGGTTTTGTTCTAACTTGTTTAAATTGATCATGTTGCAGCTCAATTCAAGTGCTTATAACTACTATAAAGTACATTCCTCAGGTTAGGATTTCTTTAGAACTTCATTTTGTTTTCTTTTTTTATGCAGATGATTGTTGAGTGGCCTTTTTTTATTGGTTGTGCTTCTAAATGCATATCAGACTATTTTCACGTTCTTCTTGTAAGTCCTTATAGTCAACTTCAAATTCAGCTTGACACCTTTCTTTTTCTTAGAGAAAAACAAATTATTAATTATGGAAATTTAAATTGAATGGAATGGGTAAAGATGGAACCTAATTCTTTGGTTCTTTCTCTCTAGTAATGGAATCCTGTAAAAGTTTAAACCATCTACCTATAGTTGAAGCACGAATTTTATACTATTGACATTGTGCACGTGGCATGAAATTTCTTTGAGACGTTAACTTTGTGTCCTCAGAAAGACTATTTCTCAAAATCAAACTATACCACTAGCATAGTTCTTCACTCTTGTGTTCATAACTGATGTAGTACGGAACCTGTAGTAATACACTTCATAATTTTTAAATATTTTGTGCTTAAAGAACAGGTAATAATTAATTGAAGAGAACTCTACATTATTATTTCTAAAGAACAGGTTTATTTCGCAGCTTCTAGCTGTCAATGTAACAAGTTTTGTTATGCATATAGGTAAGCATGAACTTCCTAAGGAAAAGTACTGATGGATGGAGCATTGGGAACATTCAACTAGACTTTTCTGGAGGAATAGCAAACTATGGACAGATGGTTGTGCAATCAGTAGATCAAGGTTCGTTTGTCATGTACTCATTTCTGCGATTGATAAGTCTTGCCATTTGATTCTGTAGTTTAACTGACATATTTTAAATCCCGTCTTTCCAGATTCATGGGTCAACTTCTATGGGAATATAGGGAAAGTGTTGCTCTCTCTGGTATGAGAAACTCTCTCCTTAAGCAATATTTTGCTTCATTCTAAAGCTACAGTTGTTTCTTCCTTTTCCGTTCCATTTATTTTACATAATGTTATGGTTCTTGTTCTGATTATGTTTTATTTTGATATCATTATTCTAATCTTAGAAATATGCTTCCCTATTTTGATATCATTATAGTTCTTTTTCTTGTTTTCACTTTTAATTATAAACATGTATTCTTTTTACAATAGGTATATGAGTGCGTCTAATCTGAATCAAATTTTGCATAGATGTAGGATAGTTCATGTAAAATTGTAGATTACGTTTATCAGGTAATGCAGCTGCGGCTGCTTTGAGGCTTTTGTGATACTTTTTTTAATGGTTACATAATTGCAGGTATCTGTATTCTTTGACATAGTTTTCATTATTCAACATTATGTCCTATATCCTGATAAGAAATCCTCCAAATTGGTGACCACCGCCGAGGAGGAAGATCAAATCAGAGAGCAGCTTGTCAGGCCTTCTGATGAGTCTACACCAGAGAATGTGTGAGAAATGATTTGGTTCGTAATGTATATTCAACGGATCATGAAGATCAAATCAAAGAGCACCTTGTCAGGCCTTCTAGTCGATCACCACCACATAATGTGTAAGTTATATATTTAAATTCGTAATGTATATGAAACATCCCATCTAAGAAAACGAAACACTTTTGGAGCTCCTTATCACAAGACCTATCTTTTAGTCCTATCTTTTGGCACTTGACTTGACTTTTCTTGGTCGGTTCGAATCCGGCCCATTCCTAGGTACGCACGTAACAGACGTTCGTATGAACCTGGATTTTTAGTTTGATCAATAGAACTGGGATTCCGCGGAACGGCAACATCAGCTGCAGTAGGTGGTGACAAGGACTCCTTAAAGGCGGCGTTTGGCATCAACAACAAAAGCTGCGTTCGGCAGAGACAAAGTGAGGAGGGGATTTAATCGTCCTTCTCCTATGTGGTAAGACCATTTGCGACCACCTCTCTTCATTTTTCTTCTTCCTTTTTCGTGATATTCCTTCTTTGTTATGAGTTCCTTCTTTGGGAAAAAAATAAATAAATTGAGCCTTGAGACTGATCTTTCATAAGTCATAACTTATTCTGTGGTAAGAAAACATAGGTTCTACAAATTTTGAGGTAATTATGTACTCCTAATAAATGTGTTGCTTTAAGTGAATGCAATGTGTTGATCCCAAAGTACTAGTTTAAGAGTAAAGTACCCGTGCACTTCGCTTGCTTGGGAATGCAGACCTTGTACCAATGGAAATCAACCGTACGTGTGTTTTTTATTTTTTATTGTCTCTTTCTTATATGTAAAGTATCTAAAGTGTGTTATATTATGATGCTAAGTTGTTTGATATTGGCAGGTTGTACTCAAGAACAACAACATTAGAGTTATGGATGCAAGAAAAAAATGGAGATCCAGGCCATTCCAACTAGTTAAGAATATGCAGCTCATGGTTTCCGAATTTTCTTTTCTATATCGTAATAAAGTTAGTTTCTTAGTTAATGTAATATTATACTACCATAAGACAAGGCTTATTTTATTGTGTATACTGTTGGTATCGAGTTTAATACATAAATGTTTATTTTTTTTGTGTATGATATTAATATACAAGCAGAGGTAAAATCATATTTTGATTGATTTATTTTTTGCTCAACATACTTAGAGACCGATTTAGTGACTGATTGTTATACAAGTTGATAAAATGGTCACAAAGTCAGTTTGTAAAATTGGTGACAAATTCAGTCTCGAACATCAGTCACGAATTCAGTCAATGAATTCAGTCACAAAATCGGTCTCTAAATTCGGAAGCGCTTAATTAGTCTTTGATTCGGTCACTAACTTCAGTTGTAAAACCAGTCGCTATTTCGGTTACTAAGAATTACAGCGAATTAGCAACTCTTATTTTTAGTCTCTATTTCGGTCACTAAACTAATTAGTGACCGATTTTGATGATAGCGACCGAAAACTCGGTCTCTAAAAGGACAATTTCTTGTAGTGGGTTTGTACATTCTACCACCTTTGAAAGCATGCCAAAGCAAGGAGATCACTTTCATTTTTCCCAGAATGATTGCATAAGGGAACCCATCAATCTTAACTTTTTGTACTAGCGATGTTCTTCCATATAATAAAGCCTCAAAATAATTCTCGGCTAACTTCTGATTAATCCTTGACATACTCGTCCACTATAGTCCTGTGTTATCTTAAACTTGCCTTCTACATCCAATCAAGGAAGTTCGATATTGTTCGTCCACCAGGTCACTAGATTCCAACAACTTATTATCCAATCTCCATTTCCCGATTTTGCTAAAAAGTTGCATCTCGTCTCTTGCCATTTATGGGGTCTCGTTCACTTGCAGTTAAGCTTGCTTTTCTCATACAAAACATCTCAATGGCTCATGTTACAGAAAGGTAGTCTGATCCACTTTTCATCACGTATAATACTAGTTTGAGATTATATTATTTTCCAATCTTCTTGCCGATAAGGGCACATCCGAATTACGCTTTGATACGCAACAAGTCTCATCACTACTACTTACTCATCCATCTTGGTTCCTAGGTTGCATACCATCTTCTCTTCTTAATTCACAAATCCGGCACTTAAGGTTCGGGAGATGTGGCTGATCTGACAGGATTTAACTTACTTATGCCTCATGCTCAATGACCACATTGAGGGGTTAGCTTCATCTGTCCAAATAATTCGCTTAATCCATAATTTATTCCCATACCCGTTTGGATATTAAAATCTTTTCCAGTTCAAGTGTGCAAGTCCTTTGATTCTTACATACTCTATCTTTGTTGGGAGTCTAGAGGTTCTAATAATCGACCGATAATTCCTCATTCCGAGCTTCTGGGTCTGGTACTGCAATCCTTTAATTCTGTACCCGGAATTGTTACCTTAGTCTACACCTCACTTCACTTCTCAACTACAGTTCCCATTAGGGTTCCAATTCATTCCTTAGGGTATTCCATAATTCCTTACTTCTTACATTTTCCACAGACGAGGCATCGCTCAACGACACATCCAACGATGTTGAGGTACTCCGCCTTGTTCTCAAATATCTCCAATATTCCTGAACTTTGCCCTCAACGGGTTTCGTTACTTTACGGTTTGATGGCCACCATTTGGCACTGAATACTTCTTTGCCAATTTCTGTCTTAAAAATCTGACACCTTAATCTTCGTTCTTCGTACGCTTCATTCCTCCACGGTCCCATTCAGCTCTCAGACATTTTTCCTAACTGTCATATACTAGATTGAGTTGATCAGGCTCAACTAGATGTGACATTCAGAACAATATCTGGAACCCAATAGTCCCACTACGTTCATTGAATTTTTAATGACCCAAGGCACGATCTGAATCGACCGGCTCTGATACCAATTGTAACACCCATACTAAATTTATCTAGAATATTTAGCATGAGTATTAAAACTTTATACTGGATACATTAAAAATTTTCAATACAAGTAAGATACTACCGAATGAATATAAATCTGCTCGTTTTACATAACTGATAAGGTACCACAACGTGTACATGTATACATATATGCTGGCAAAATCCTGAACTGGTACATGATGAACAATTGCATTCCACTCAGCTTCTCTCTGATAAACTTCATCACGAACCGCTAGCATACCTGAAACTGAATCAAAAGGATTGGGATGAGACATAATGTCTCAGTGAGCTCCACCTATCCTAGGTTGTATGGTAATCTCGGGGAAACCTACGATCGCCATATTCTAATCTTAACCCATTTCGGGTTTATACAAGTTCTTGTTTACTTTTCCGAGTAATCTAGGAAATCTAGATTACTATCTGATAACTTAGTGATCAAGGGGAAACTAGGATCATTATTTGATAACTAGCATAGTCTTATTGTATCTATAATCATCTTCCTGTCATTATTAAGTTAGAGCGTTAGCGTGTAACAAACAGTTATTATCTTGGTTCATTTTATGGAATGCATCCGAGTGGAGTAACCCCGGAGTACATCCCCTGTAGATAACCGGTGAAAACTCCTATCTAAGGCTAGTCACCGGACTCCTCTTGCTTTGTGCGGCTATCCTCGTGGATGGTAACTACACCGTTCCAGCTGTATCCAGAACCCCCGTGCTCTAACTGGCGAGAACATTGGAGACACAATTTAACTTTTTAATTAATCTCTTAACTTAAACGCGCCCTCAATGTTCCAACTGGCGGGAACAACAAGAGGCTCGTTTTAGTATAGTCTTATCATTTTATATATACATATATGTATGATTCGTCATGAAGGTTCCCTGGCGGGCTGACCTATCTAGAGTGAATCTGGAGCGTACCTAAGACACGACACACATATATATATATATATATATATATATATATATATATATATATATATATATATATATATATATATATGCCGGTATATCTTTATAATTCCTGTGATATAATTCTTGGTGTACTAGGTATTCTTAACCTATAGTTAAAAGTGTAGTAATCCTTTTTAACCTATAACTTATTTCCCGGTTCAGTAATCTACCTGCGTAAATATCATTGAGTTCATATCATATATCACTCATAAGTTATTGCACAATCCATTTAAGATCTTTCCTCCCATTAACGTGTGTGTATAGACATTTTGGTGCTGAGAGAACGATTCCTGGCCATAAAACAACATTTTAAAAAGGGGGTGCCACACTGTTATTTTCGTGGCACGAGGGACCTATATCGTGCCACGATAATGTCCAGGAAATTATGATTATGGCACGAGATACCCTCATCGTGCCTCGATGAAGCCCATAAAGCTATGATCGTGGCACGATGTAGTATCATCGTGGCATAAAACTCCAGTATAGGCAGACCCTGCAATTTCCAGAAGCTTTCCAAAAACGACCAACAACCAATTCTCAATACCATGAGGTCCATATACTCAAAATTAGGGTTTTAAAGCAAGAAAGATCATAAATATAGCATGCAATAACAAAGGGGTAACTAAACAGTATCTAAATTAGAATTCATCAGTTATCTGACAACACATCATAACTACCCAAGGAGGGAGCTAATCTATAGGAACTCACCTCAAATTCTGCAATCTCCCCAAGTTTCCCATTCTACAACTTTTCCCAAGACTTCATCCTTTTTCTCCTTTCTCTACTTGCTTCAATTCTCCAAGTTACCCATTCATTAGCTTCATGCACGCATCTCAACTCTTTAACTTAAAATAAAACCCAAAGTGGTGGGGGTGATGGTGGGGCTCGGCCATGGGAAGAAAAGGGAAAAAGAACATGTTCTAGGGTTTAGGTGTGATGAGTATCAAGCAATAGACATTGCATGTTGATTTTAGCTAGTTTGGAGTTGGATTGATGAAGTTTGGATGGGAGGGAGAGGGCGTGAGGGAAAGGGAAGAGAGAAGGGAGAGGAAAATATGTTTTGTAGAGAGAGAAGTGAATGAGAAATATGATAAGGTACCACAACGTGTACATGTATACATATATGCTGGCAAAATCCTGAACTGGTACATGATGAACAATTGCATTCCACTCAGCTTCTCTCTGATAAACTTCATCACGAACCGCTAGCATACCTGAAACTGAATCAAAAGGATTGGGATGAGACATAATGTCTCAGTGAGCTCCACCTATCCTAGGTTGTATGGTAATCTCGGGGAAACCTACGATCGCCATATTCTAATCTTAACCCATTTCGGGTTTATACAAGTTCTTGTTTACTTTTCCGAGTAATCTAGGAAATCTAGATTACTATCTGATAACTTAGTGATCAAGGGGAAACTAGGATCATTATTTGATAACTAGCATAGTCTTATTGTATCTATAATCATCTTCCTGTCATTATTAAGTTAGAGCGTTAGCGTGTAACAAACAGTTATTATCTTGGTTCATTTTATGGAATGCATCCGAGTGGAGTAACCCCGGAGTACATCCCCTGTAGATAACCGGTGAAAACTCCTATCTAAGGCTAGTCACCGGACTCCTCTTGCTTTGTGCGGCTATCCTCGTGGATGGTAACTACACCGTTCCAGCTGTATCCAGAACCCCCGTGCTCTAACTGGCGAGAACATTGGAGACACAATTTAACTTTTTAATTAATCTCTTAACTTAAACGCGCCCTCAATGTTCCAACTGGCGGGAACAACAAGAGGCTCGTTTTAGTATAGTCTTATCATTTTATATATACATATATGTATGATTCGTCATGAAGGTTCCCTGGCGGGCTGACCTATCTAGAGTGAATCTGGAGCGTACCTAAGACACGACACACACATATATATATATATATATATATATATATATATATATATATATATATATGCAGGTATATCTTTATAATTCCTGTGATATAATTCTTGTTGTACTAGGTATTCTTAACCTATAGTTAAAAGTGTAGTAATCCTTTTTAACCTATAACTTATTTCCCGGTTCAGTAACTACCTGCGTAAATATCATTGAGTTCATATCATATATCACTCATAAGTTATTGCACAATCCATTTAAGATCTTTCCTCCCATTAACGTGTGTGTATAGACATTTTGGTGCTGAGAGAACGATTCCTGGCCATAAAACAACATTTTAAAAAGGGGGTGCCACACTGTTATTTTCGTGGCACGAGGGACCTATATCGTGCCACGATAATGTCCAGGAAATTATGATTATGGCACGAGATACCCTCATCGTGCCTCGATGAAGCCCATAAAGCTATGATCGTGGCACGATGTAGTATCATCGTGGCATAAAACTCCAGTATAGGCAGACCCTGCAATTTCCAGAAGCTTTCCAAAAACGACCAACAACCAATTCTCAATACCATGAGGTCCATATACTCAAAATTAGGGTTTTAAAGCAAGAAAGATCATAAATATAGCATGCAATAACAAAGGGGTAACTAAACAGTATCTAAATTAGAATTCATCAGTTATCTGACAACACATCATAACTACCCAAGGAGGGAGCTAATCTATAGGAACTCACCTCAAATTCTGCAATCTCCCCAAGTTTCCCATTCTACAACTTTTCCCAAGACTTCATCCTTTTTCTCCTTTCTCTACTTGCTTCAATTCTCCAAGTTACCCATTCATTAGCTTCATGCACGCATCTCAACTCTTTAACTTAAAATAAAACCCAAAGTGGTGGGGGTGATGGTGGGGATCGGCCATGGGAAGAAAAGGGAAAAAGAACATGTTCTAGGGTTTAGGTGTGATGAGTATCAAGCAATAGACATTGCATGTTGATTTTAGCTAGTTTGGAGTTGGATTGATGAAGTTTGGATGGGAGGGAGAGGGCGTGAGGGAAAGGGAAGAGAGAAGGGAGAGGAAAATATGTTTTGTAGAGAGAGAAGTGAATGAGAAATATGATAAGGTACCACAACGTGTACATGTATACATATATGCTGGCAAAATCCTGAACTGGTACATGATGAACAATTGCATTCCACTCAGCTTCTCTCTGATAAACTTCATCACGAACCGCTAGCATACCTGAAACTGAATCAAAAGGATTGGGATGAGACATAATGTCTCAGTGAGCTCCACCTATCCTAGGTTGTATGGTAATCTCGGGGAAACCTACGATCGCCATATTCTAATCTTAACCCATTTCGGGTTTATACAAGTTCTTGTTTACTTTTCCGAGTAATCTAGGAAATCTAGATTACTATCTGATAACTTAGTGATCAAGGGGAAACTAGGATCATTATTTGATAACTAGCATAGTCTTATTGTATCTATAATCATCTTCCTGTCATTATTAAGTTAGAGCGTTAGCGTGTAACAAACAGTTATTATCTTGGTTCATTTTATGGAATGCATCCGAGTGGAGTAACCCCGGAGTACATCCCCTGTAGATAACCGGTGAAAACTCCTATCTAAGGCTAGTCACCGGACTCCTCTTGCTTTGTGCGGCTATCCTCGTGGATGGTAACTACACCGTTCCAGCTGTATCCAGAACCCCCGTGCTCTAACTGGCGAGAACATTGGAGACACAATTTAACTTTTTAATTAATCTCTTAACTTAAACGCGCCCTCAATGTTCCAACTGGCGGGAACAACAAGAGGCTCGTTTTAGTATAGTCTTATCATTTTATATATACATATATGTATGATTCGTCATGAAGGTTCCCTGGCGGGCTGACCTATCTAGAGTGAATCTGGAGCGTACCTAAGACACGACATATATATATGCCGGTATATCTTTATAATTCCTGTGATATAATTCTTGGTGTACTAGGTATTCTTAACCTATAGTTAAAAGTGTAGTAATCCTTTTTAACCTATAACTTATTTCCCGGTTCAGTAACTACCTGCGTAAATATCATTGAGTTCATATCATATATCACTCATAAGTTATTGCACAATCCATTTAAGATCTTTCCTCCCATTAACGTGTGTGTATAGACATTTTGGTGCTGAGAGAACGATTCCTGGCCATAAAACAACATTTTAAAAAGGGGGTGCCACACTGTTATTTTCGTGGCACGAGGGACCTATATCGTGCCACGATAATGTCCAGGAAATTATGATTATGGCACGAGATACCCTCATCGTGCCTCGATGAAGCCCATAAAGCTATGATCGTGGCACGATGTAGTATCATCGTGGCATAAAACTCCAGTATAGGCAGACCCTGCAATTTCCAGAAGCTTTCCAAAAACGACCAACAACCAATTCTCAATACCATGAGGTCCATATACTCAAAATTAGGGTTTTAAAGCAAGAAAGATCATAAATATAGCATGCAATAACAAAGGGGTAACTAAACAGTATCTAAATTAGAATTCATCAGTTATCTGACAACACATCATAACTACCCAAGGAGGGAGCTAATCTATAGGAACTCACCTCAAATTCTGCAATCTCCCCAAGTTTCCCATTCTACAACTTTTCCCAAGACTTCATCCTTTTTCTCCTTTCTCTACTTGCTTCAATTCTCCAAGTTACCCATTCATTAGCTTCATGCACGCATCTCAACTCTTTAACTTAAAATAAAACCCAAAGTGGTGGGGGTGATGGTGGGGCTCGGCCATGGGAAGAAAAGGGAAAAAGAACATGTTCTAGGGTTTAGGTGTGATGAGTATCAAGCAATAGACATTGCATGTTGATTTTAGCTAGTTTGGAGTTGGATTGATGAAGTTTGGATGGGAGGGAGAGGGCGTGAGGGAAAGGGAAGAGAGAAGGGAGAGGAAAATATGTTTTGTAGAGAGAGAAGTGAATGAGAAATATGATAAGGTACCACAACGTGTACATGTATACATATATGCTGGCAAAATCCTGAACTGGTACATGATGAACAATTGCATTCCACTCAGCTTCTCTCTGATAAACTTCATCACGAACCGCTAGCATACCTGAAACTGAATCAAAAGGATTGGGATGAGACATAATGTCTCAGTGAGCTCCACCTATCCTAGGTTGTATGGTAATCTCGGGGAAACCTACGATCGCCATATTCTAATCTTAACCCATTTCGGGTTTATACAAGTTCTTGTTTACTTTTCCGAGTAATCTAGGAAATCTAGATTACTATCTGATAACTTAGTGATCAAGGGGAAACTAGGATCATTATTTGATAACTAGCATAGTCTTATTGTATCTATAATCATCTTCCTGTCATTATTAAGTTAGAGCGTTAGCGTGTAACAAACAGTTATTATCTTGGTTCATTTTATGGAATGCATCCGAGTGGAGTAACCCCGGAGTACATCCCCTGTAGATAACCGGTGAAAACTCCTATCTAAGGCTAGTCACCGGACTCCTCTTGCTTTGTGCGGCTATCCTCGTGGATGGTAACTACACCGTTCCAGCTGTATCCAGAACCCCCGTGCTCTAACTGGCGAGAACATTGGAGACACAATTTAACTTTTTAATTAATCTCTTAACTTAAACGCGCCCTCAATGTTCCAACTGGCGGGAACAACAAGAGGCTCGTTTTAGTATAGTCTTATCATTTTATATATACATATATGTATGATTCGTCATGAAGGTTCCCTGGCGGGCTGACCTATCTAGAGTGAATCTGGAGCGTACCTAAGACACGACATATATATATATATGCCGGTATATCTTTATAATTCCTGTGATATAATTCTTGGTGTACTAGGTATTCTTAACCTATAGTTAAAAGTGTAGTAATCCTTTTTAACCTATAACTTATTTCCCGGTTCAGTAACTACCTGCGTAAATATCATTGAGTTCATATCATATATCACTCATAAGTTATTGCACAATCCATTTAAGATCTTTCCTCCCATTAACGTGTGTGTATAGACATTTTGGTGCTGAGAGAACGATTCCTGGCCATAAAACAACATTTTAAAAAGGGGGTGCCACACTGTTATTTTCGTGGCACGAGGGACCTATATCGTGCCACGATAATGTCCAGGAAATTATGATTATGGCACGAGATACCCTCATCGTGCCTTGATGAAGCCCATAAAGCTATGATCGTGGCACGATGTAGTATCATCGTGGCATAAAACTCCAGTATAGGCAGACCCTGCAATTTCCAGAAGCTTTCCAAAAACGACCAACAACCAATTCTCAATACCATGAGGTCCATATACTCAAAATTAGGGTTTTAAAGCAAGAAAGATCATAAATATAGCATGCAATAACAAAGGGGTAACTAAACAGTATCTAAATTAGAATTCATCAGTTATCTGACAACACATCATAACTACCCAAGGAGGGAGCTAATCTATAGGAACTCACCTCAAATTCTGCAATCTCCCCAAGTTTCCCATTCTACAACTTTTCCCAAGACTTCATCCTTTTTCTCCTTTCTCTACTTGCTTCAATTCTCCAAGTTACCCATTCATTAGCTTCATGCACGCATCTCAACTCTTTAACTTAAAATAAAACCCAAAGTGGTGGGGGTGATGGTGGGGCTCGGCCATGGGAAGAAAAGGGAAAAAGAACATGTTCTAGGGTTTAGGTGTGATGAGTATCAAGCAATAGACATTGCATGTTGATTTTAGCTAGTTTGGAGTTGGATTGATGAAGTTTGGATGGGAGGGAGAGGGCGTGAGGGAAAGGGAAGAGAGAAGGGAGAGGAAAATATGTTTTGTAGAGAGAGAAGTGAATGAGAAATATGATAAGGTACCACAACGTGTACATGTATACATATATGCTGGCAAAATCCTGAACTGGTACATGATGAACAATTGCATTCCACTCAGCTTCTCTCTGATAAACTTCATCACGAACCGCTAGCATACCTGAAACTGAATCAAAAGGATTGGGATGAGACATAATGTCTCAGTGAGCTCCACCTATCCTAGGTTGTATGGTAATCTCGGGGAAACCTACGATCGCCATATTCTAATCTTAACCCATTTCGGGTTTATACAAGTTCTTGTTTACTTTTCCGAGTAATCTAGGAAATCTAGATTACTATCTGATAACTTAGTGATCAAGGGGAAACTAGGATCATTATTTGATAACTAGCATAGTCTTATTGTATCTATAATCATCTTCCTGTCATTATTAAGTTAGAGCGTTAGCGTGTAACAAACAGTTATTATCTTGGTTCATTTTATGGAATGCATCCGAGTGGAGTAACCCCGGAGTACATCCCCTGTAGATAACCGGTGAAAACTCCTATCTAAGGCTAGTCACCGGACTCCTCTTGCTTTGTGCGGCTATCCTCGTGGATGGTAACTACACCGTTCCAGCTGTATCCAGAACCCCCGTGCTCTAACTGGCGAGAACATTGGAGACACAATTTAACTTTTTAATTAATCTCTTAACTTAAACGCGCCCTCAATGTTCCAACTGGCGGGAACAACAAGAGGCTCGTTTTAGTATAGTCTTATCATTTTATATATACATATATGTATGATTCGTCATGAAGGTTCCCTGGCGGGCTGACCTATCTAGAGTGAATCTGGAGCGTACCTAAGACACGACATATATATATATGCCGGTATATCTTTATAATTCCTGTGATATAATTCTTGGTGTACTAGGTATTCTTAACCTATAGTTAAAAGTGTAGTAATCCTTTTTAACCTATAACTTATTTCCCGGTTCAGTAACTACCTGCGTAAATATCATTGAGTTCATATCATATATCACTCATAAGTTATTGCACAATCCATTTAAGATCTTTCCTCCCATTAACGTGTGTGTATAGACATTTTGGTGCTGAGAGAACGATTCCTGGCCATAAAACAACATTTTAAAAAGGGGGTGCCACACTGTTATTTTCGTGGCACGAGGGACCTATATCGTGCCACGATAATGTCCAGGAAATTATGATTATGGCACGAGATACCCTCATCGTGCCTTGATGAAGCCCATAAAGCTATGATCGTGGCACGATGTAGTATCATCGTGGCATAAAACTCCAGTATAGGCAGACCCTGCAATTTCCAGAAGCTTTCCAAAAACGACCAACAACCAATTCTCAATACCATGAGGTCCATATACTCAAAATTAGGGTTTTAAAGCAAGAAAGATCATAAATATAGCATGCTATAACAAAGGGGTAACTAAACAGTATCTAAATTAGAATTCATCAGTTATCTGACAACACATCATAACTACCCAAGGAGGGAGCTAATCTATAGGAACTCACCTCAAATTCTGCAATCTCCCCAAGTTTCCCATTCTACAACTTTTCCCAAGACTTCATCATTTTTCTCCTTTCTCTACTTGCTTCAATTCTCCAAGTTACCCATTCATTAGCTTCATGCACGCATCTCAACTCTTTAACTTAAAATAAAACCCAAAGTGGTGGGGGTGATGGTGGGGCTCGGCCATGGGAAGAAAAGGGAAAAAGAACATGTTCTAGGGTTTAGGTGTGATGAGTATCAAGCAATAGACATTGCATGTTGATTTTAGCTAGTTTGGAGTTGGATTGATGAAGTTTGGATGGGAGGGAGAGGGCGTGAGGGAAAGGGAAGAGAGAAGGGAGAGGAAAATATGTTTTGTAGAGAGAGAAGTGAATGAGAAATATGATAAGGTACCACAACGTGTACATGTATACATATATGCTGGCAAAATCCTGAACTGGTACATGATGAACAATTGCATTCCACTCAGCTTCTCTCTGATAAACTTCATCACGAACCGCTAGCATACCTGAAACTGAATCAAAAGGATTGGGATGAGACATAATGTCTCAGTGAGCTCCACCTATCCTAGGTTGTATGGTAATCTCGGGGAAACCTACGATCGCCATATTCTAATCTTAACCCATTTCGGGTTTATACAAGTTCTTGTTTACTTTTCCGAGTAATCTAGGAAATCTAGATTACTATCTGATAACTTAGTGATCAAGGGGAAACTAGGATCATTATTTGATAACTAGCATAGTCTTATTGTATCTATAATCATCTTCCTGTCATTATTAAGTTAGAGCGTTAGCGTGTAACAAACAGTTATTATCTTGGTTCATTTTATGGAATGCATCCGAGTGGAGTAACCCCGGAGTACATCCCCTGTAGATAACCGGTGAAAACTCCTATCTAAGGCTAGTCACCGGACTCCTCTTGCTTTGTGCGGCTATCCTCGTGGATGGTAACTACACCGTTCCAGCTGTATCCAGAACCCCCGTGCTCTAACTGGCGAGAACATTGGAGACACAATTTAACTTTTTAATTAATCTCTTAACTTAAACGCGCCCTCAATGTTCCAACTGGCGGGAACAACAAGAGGCTCGTTTTAGTATAGTCTTATCATTTTATATATACATATATGTATGATTCGTCATGAAGGTTCCCTGGCGGGCTGACCTATCTAGAGTGAATCTGGAGCGTACCTAAGACACGACATATATATATATGCCGGTATATCTTTATAATTCCTGTGATATAATTCTTGGTGTACTAGGTATTCTTAACCTATAGTTAAAAGTGTAGTAATCCTTTTTAACCTATAACTTATTTCCCGGTTCAGTAACTACCTGCGTAAATATCATTGAGTTCATATCATATATCACTCATAAGTTATTGCACAATCCATTTAAGATCTTTCCTCCCATTAACGTGTGTGTATAGACATTTTGGTGCTGAGAGAACGATTCCTGGCCATAAAACAACATTTTAAAAAGGGGGTGCCACACTGTTATTTTCGTGGCACGAGGGACCTATATCGTGCCACGATAATGTCCAGGAAATTATGATTATGGCACGAGATACCCTCATCGTGCCTTGATGAAGCCCATAAAGCTATGATCGTGGCACGATGTAGTATCATCGTGGCATAAAACTCCAGTATAGGCAGACCCTGCAATTTCCAGAAGCTTTCCAAAAACGACCAACAACCAATTCTCAATACCATGAGGTCCATATACTCAAAATTAGGGTTTTAAAGCAAGAAAGATCATAAATATAGCATGCAATAACAAAGGGGTAACTAAACAGTATCTAAATTAGAATTCATCAGTTATCTGACAACACATCATAACTACCCAAGGAGGGAGCTAATCTATAGGAACTCACCTCAAATTCTGCAATCTCCCCAAGTTTCCCATTCTACAACTTTTCCCAAGACTTCATCATTTTTCTCCTTTCTCTACTTGCTTCAATTCTCCAAGTTACCCATTCATTAGCTTCATGCACGCATCTCAACTCTTTAACTTAAAATAAAACCCAAAGTGGTGGGGGTGATGGTGGGGCTCGGCCATGGGAAGAAAAGGGAAAAAGAACATGTTCTAGGGTTTAGGTGTGATGAGTATCAAGCAATAGACATTGCATGTTGATTTTAGCTAGTTTGGAGTTGGATTGATGAAGTTTGGATGGGAGGGAGAGGGCGTGAGGGAAAGGGAAGAGAGAAGGGAGAGGAAAATATGTTTTGTAGAGAGAGAAGTGAATGAGAAATATGATAAGGTACCACAACGTGTACATGTATACATATATGCTGGCAAAATCCTGAACTGGTACATGATGAACAATTGCATTCCACTCAGCTTCTCTCTGATAAACTTCATCACGAACCGCTAGCATACCTGAAACTGAATCAAAAGGATTGGGATGAGACATAATGTCTCAGTGAGCTCCACCTATCCTAGGTTGTATGGTAATCTCGGGGAAACCTACGATCGCCATATTCTAATCTTAACCCATTTCGGGTTTATACAAGTTCTTGTTTACTTTTCCGAGTAATCTAGGAAATCTAGATTACTATCTGATAACTTAGTGATCAAGGGGAAACTAGGATCATTATTTGATAACTAGCATAGTCTTATTGTATCTATAATCATCTTCCTGTCATTATTAAGTTAGAGCGTTAGCGTGTAACAAACAGTTATTATCTTGGTTCATTTTATGGAATGCATCCGAGTGGAGTAACCCCGGAGTACATCCCCTGTAGATAACCGGTGAAAACTCCTATCTAAGGCTAGTCACCGGACTCCTCTTGCTTTGTGCGGCTATCCTCGTGGATGGTAACTACACCGTTCCAGCTGTATCCAGAACCCCCGTGCTCTAACTGGCGAGAACATTGGAGACACAATTTAACTTTTTAATTAATCTCTTAACTTAAACGCGCCCTCAATGTTCCAACTGGCGGGAACAACAAGAGGCTCGTTTTAGTATAGTCTTATCATTTTATATATACATATATGTATGATTCGTCATGAAGGTTCCCTGGCGGGCTGACCTATCTAGAGTGAATCTGGAGCGTACCTAAGACACGACATATATATATATGCCGGTATATCTTTATAATTCCTGTGATATAATTCTTGGTGTACTAGGTATTCTTAACCTATAGTTAAAAGTGTAGTAATCCTTTTTAACCTATAACTTATTTCCCGGTTCAGTAACTACCTGCGTAAATATCATTGAGTTCATATCATATATCACTCATAAGTTATTGCACAATCCATTTAAGATCTTTCCTCCCATTAACGTGTGTGTATAGACATTTTGGTGCTGAGAGAACGATTCCTGGCCATAAAATAACATTTTAAAAAGGGGGTGCCACACTGTTATTTTCGTGGCACGAGGGACCTATATCGTGCCACGATAATGTCCAGGAAATTATGATTATGGCACGAGATACCCTCATCGTGCCTTGATGAAGCCCATAAAGCTATGATCGTGGCATGATAAGTGCCAAAATTGAGTTTAAAAGCATAGTTAATTTAAGCACTTTTGTAGCTTGTTTTGCAAGTTATCATGGGAAATGATCATAATCAATGATCAAATGCCCACTATTGCTTTTACTTCTTTCCCCATCCATTTATGCAGGAAAATGCAAGCCAGGACATGATTAGAGCAAAGAAACAAGAAGAAAAGTATCTGAGAATTTCGCCCAGCGAGACCTAGGCGATCAATTGGCGAAGATAGGCAGAGAGTTCATCAGGAACAGTGGAGCTTGATTTCGCTCAGCGAGATAAATTTCGCTCAGCGAGCCAAGGCGGTTTAAGGAGATTTGAAGACGTGGCTGAAAACCACTGGTGAACTTTTAGTATCTCGCTCAGCGAGAAAAATCTCGCTCAGCGAGATACTAAATTTCAGCTTTTGTATTTAAGCTATTTTTCAGCTTTTAGGATAGAACTCTACTATTGTTAAGCTTTCTTTAGGAGCGAATTTTAGAGGTTTATTACCAGTTAATAGGGTTAGAAGTAATGATCTTCAAGGAGCAAAAGGATTGAATTGTGGAATCAACCAAGGACTTTGGGAAATCAAGACTTTGGGTCATGATCTTCATATTTTCTCTTATCTTTTGTATAGTTGTCATGAAAATGATCAACTAACATCCCTTTGTTGGGATTAGAGGTAATCTTTCTAGCTTTGATGTAATGAATGATTATGTGAATATATGATTTTGGCAATTCATGTGTTTATGAAGTTATTCTTGCTTTTCACTCTCATGATTGATTCAAATGATATTGACAAATACTTTTGAATCTATGTTTAAGAATAATCTTCTATCAAAATAAGAAAATCTAGAAATGGATTTGGGTTTTGATAATTGCACTAAGTTTCGGATCTTAATGCTTTCGGATCGTTTGATTGATTGGGAAATCGTCGATTAAACGATACGATCGATCTCACGATGTCATTTGGGAAATCAATGACGTTGTTGAGCGATACGTGATATTTACGCTAAAACGCTAAATTCATATGCATGATTTATTTATTACATTCTTTGCAAGATTGATGAACTTTAATCTCAACGCTTTTATTCCCTAATTCTTTGTCGTTTTAATTCCCGCATTTACATACCGTAGTTTATGAAACCAAGTGTACAAACCCTTAACTCAAAACAATATAGATTGTTGAACGGTTCGAAGTAAGGCACCAATCCCTGAGGAGACGATAATAGAAAATACTTACTTTTGTTGTATGAAATACTGCTTCAACAAAATGGCGCCATTGCCGGGGATTAGTGTTAACTTATTTTGAACATCGCAATAGTTTATAGTGTTTTGAGCTTTTGTATATACCTTGTTAATATTCTTTCATTTCTTTTGTATATATAAACTGTTTGGCATTAACCCTCTTTGTTGTGCAAAGAAAAGTTTCTTGTTAGTTAATTGTGTTTCAGATTCTCATTGAAAGAAATCATGGCTGATCATCATGATTATTTCAACTATTATGATCCATACGAGTATGAAGCTTATCAACAATATCAACAATATCCGTCTGAAGATGAACAAATGGAAAGAACAGAGAATATTTTAAACATGTTCATGCAACAATCCATGATCAACATGCAAAACACCAACCATAGATTAAGAGCTTTATCAATCCAGTTGGATATTTTGCAAGTTCAATTAAATTGTCTACCAAGAATCATGGAGGTTCAGACCAACAATCAATCCACTTTGGAATGTGGAGAGATTGTTGAAGATGATGTTGATGAAATTGAGGAAGAACCAATGTTTAAAGGATGTGGTATAGAGCTATTAGTGGAAGAATTAGAGATACCACACAAAGATGAAACTCCTCAAGAAAGGTCAGAAGCTGAAAAGGCCAGTGTTGTTGATAGTGAAGAAAGTATGAAGATTGAGAAGCCGGAACCGTTTCTTAACAAGGAACAAACTTCTAAGGATGAGGGGATGAAAGTGAGCAAGGTGGAACTTGAACGAGTACAAGATTGCTTATGTTCCTTGCTCAGCTTACTATGGATAGGGAGGTTATGGACTCCACATCAGCGGTTCTTAAAGTTCATGGAATTCCTCCCACATCAAAGGGATACTAGAGCTGATGTGCGCTCCGTTTCATATTGGCCACCCTAACGAATCAGGCGTCGAGCTAACGACGTAAAACAAGCGCTTGTTGGGAGGCAACCCAACTTTGTAAGTTTTTTATGCTTTATTTACTGCTTTTTAGTAACCTTAGGTGTAGCTGAAATTGGCAAGTCTTTTGAATGCTGCATTTTTGAAATTCTGCTATCTGTCATCTTCGCTGAGCGAGATATACTTCGCTGAGCGAGGCTTACTGATAAGCTCTTTAACAGCAAAGTAACAGATGCATGATAATGATAGAAATTGTTTGATTTTGCAAAGCCAAGTTAATTGTTTCTTGCTTTTCTATGTGTGTACTTGAATTTAATATGAGTACTTTGCACAAAAATTTATCTCATACAATTTTATGCGATAACATGCTTATATGTGAACCACTTAGAACTAGCCAAAATGTGAGGAATCCTCAAGTCTTTGTATATACGCAGGAGACCGGCATTTTAGTTTAACTCGATTGTTTTATGTTAAATCTGAAAGTTGTTTTAAATTGTATGAAAGCACTGATATGATCAAGGCATTTTTTGAAATAGAGAATAAACATTTGACCACAAAAAGCCTACCCGGTGAGAGAGCGAGTATTTGATAACCCAATTTGAGCCTAATGAATCAGAATCCTTAATTATGAACTGCCAATATTCATAAGCACAATGCTTAGTGAATTTGCCCAAGTTTTTCAAAACCCAGTTCATAGTTAAATCACATTGGATTCTGATATTTTTACTTTCATTTTGAACCCTTATCCATCATGATTATTGACCTTTGCCAAAATGATAAAGGAACATTCGATTAGGGTATCATCTTGAACTAAGTTGGGGAGAAAGGGAGGTTGTGTATGTCAAGTATAGGTGATTTAGAATTTGATCTTGACAACAAGAAAAAGAGAAAAGAAAAAGAAAAAGAAAAGAAAAAAAAAAAGAAAAAAGAAATGAAACAAAGAAAAAGAAAGAAAAAAGAGAAAAATTCAATAGAAAAAGTTGTCAAGATCAAAGTATTACAAAGTGTATTTTCACCAAAGGTTGTTTTTGATTAAGGAGGAAATGTGTAAATAGATAGAATGTTCCTCTTGCTTGGCCTTTTGATTTCAATATTTCCCACATATAACATTTCTTTTGAAACCTAGCCAAATTACAACCCTCAAAGACCTTGTGATCATTTGCTTTCGTGCTTTTAGAAATGATAATTAGATGGACACATAACTTGATCGGTATGTTAATAAACTTGCCGGATGAGTGTTCATAACCCTCACATCATGAGTTCAATTTGCTATATTTACTTCTAAAGGAGTGTGTTAAGTGTGGTTCATAGATAATTATGTTATTACCTTGCATTGTATGATGAGAATTTTGTGTTTAGGACTTATGTCATATTCATTGTTTATATCTAGATTAATGAGAAACTTTATACTTGCCCGCACAATCCACATTTGAATTATTGCATCTGAAAAATTTTCATTTCTTTGCATGTTTTGTAAAAATGTCCAAAGCCTTGTTTTTTCCATTTGTTTGAGTCCTTTGTTTGAGGACAAACAAAGATTTAAGTTGGGGAGTGTGATAAGTGCCAAAATTGAGTTTAAAAGCATAGTTAATTTAAGCACTTTTGTAGCTTGTTTTGCAAGTTATCATGGGAAATGATCATAATCAATGATCAAATGCCCACTATTGCTTTTACTTCTTTCCCCATCCATTTATGCAGGAAAATGCAAGCCAGGACATGATTAGAGCAAAGAAACAAGAAGAAAAGTATCTGAGAATTTCGCCCAGCGAGACCTAGGCGATCAATTGGCGAAGATAGGCAGAGAGTTCATCAGGAACAGTGGAGCTTGATTTCGCTCAGCGAGATAAATTTCGCTCAGCGAGCCAAGGCGGTTTAAGGAGATTTGAAGACGTGGCTGAAAACCACTGGTGAACTTTTAGTATCTCGCTCAGCGAGAAAAATCTCGCTCAGCGAGATACTAAATTTCAGCTTTTGTATTTAAGCTATTTTTCAGCTTTTAGGATAGAACTCTACTATTGTTAAGCTTTCTTTAGGAGCGAATTTTAGAGGTTTATTACCAGTTAATAGGGTTAGAAGTAATGATCTTCAAGGAGCAAAAGGATTGAATTGTGGAATCAACCAAGGACTTTGGGAAATCAAGACTTTGGGTCATGATCTTCATATTTTCTCTTATCTTTTGTATAGTTGTCATGAAAATGATCAACTAACATCCCTTTGTTGGGATTAGAGGTAATCTTTCTAGCTTTGATGTAATGAATGATTATGTGAATATATGATTTTGGCAATTCATGTGTTTATGAAGTTATTCTTGCTTTTCACTCTCATGATTGATTCAAATGATATTGACAAATACTTTTGAATCTATGTTTAAGAATAATCTTCTATCAAAATAAGAAAATCTAGAAATGGATTTGGGTTTTGATAATTGCACTAAGTTTCGGATCTTAATGCTTTCGGATCGTTTGATTGATTGGGAAATCGTCGATTAAACGATACGATCGATCTCACGATGTCATTTGGGAAATCAATGACGTTGTTGAGCGATACGTGATATTTACGCTAAAACGCTAAATTCATATGCATGATTTATTTATTACATTCTTTGCAAGATTGATGAACTTTAATCTCAACGCTTTTATTCCCTAATTCTTTGTCGTTTTAATTCCCGCATTTACATACCGTAGTTTATGAAACCAAGTGTACAAACCCTTAACTCAAAACAATATAGATTGTTGAACGGTTCGAAGTAAGGCACCAATCCCTGAGGAGACGATAATAGAAAATACTTACTTTTGTTGTATGAAATACTGCTTCAACATGGCACGATGTAGTATCATCGTGGCATAAAACTCCAGTATAGGCAGACCTTGCAATTTCCAGAAGCTTTCCAAAAACGACCAACAACCAATTCTCAATACCATGAGGTCCATATACTCAAAATTAGGGTTTTAAAGCAAGAAAGATCATAAATATAGCATGCAATAACAAAGGGGTAACTAAACAGTATCTAAATTAGAATTCATCAGTTATCTGACAACACATCATAACTACCCAAGGAGGGAGCTAATCTATAGGAACTCACCTCAAATTCTGCAATCTCCCCAAGTTTCCCATTCTACAACTTTTCCCAAGACTTCATCCTTTTTCTCCTTTCTCTACTTGCTTCAATTCTCCAAGTTACCCATTCATTAGCTTCATGCACGCATCTCAACTCTTTAACTTAAAATAAAACCCAAAGTGGTGGGGGTGATGGTGGGGCTCGGCCATGGGAAGAAAAGGGAAAAAGAACATGTTCTAGGGTTTAGGTGTGATGAGTATCAAGCAATAGACATTGCATGTTGATTTTAGCTAGTTTGGAGTTGGATTGATGAAGTTTGGATGGGAGGGAGAGGGCGTGAGGGAAAGGGAAGAGAGAAGGGAGAGGAAAATATGTTTTGTAGAGAGAGAAGTGAATGAGAAATATGATAGAAAACTAGGATTCCACCCTTTTATAGTCTTGAAATCAACTTACCATTTTGCCATTTCCTTAACGAATTCTTCCCAAAGCCTGCTCGGATACGTTCTAACACTGCTGCAGTCTAAATATATCTTCTCAAAAGGAACACTACGGTCCTTATGATAACTTGTATTAATATCTCATTCTTTCTCCGTTATATCATTAACCTTTCACGAATATTCTTCTCTGACTCGTTCAATTATGTATGTAGTCTGTTGAGAATTTAGTGGGGTGTTACAGGAGTTCTCGAGATCATTGTTTTACTGAATTGTAGCTGGCTGATATGTTTACAAAAGTTGTAAAGATTGAAAGGTTTAACAAGCTTATAGGCTTGATTGGTATGGTAAAGTTTGAAAACTTGAATTAATGAAGGATGTTAGTTTTAATTCAAGTTTGATTAGTTTTAATTCAAGTTTGTTTGGATTAAAACATGTTTAGCAGTTTGTTACGAGTTAGTTAGATGATCTAGCTAAGTTTGTTTAGATTGCTTACTAAGCAAGTCATAAGTCCTATATAATGTTGTATCTAGTTTTCACAATCTAATAAAATACACATAGTTTACAACAATTAATCTTTTTCTTCTTCTCTCAACTCTCTTAATCATCAACCCTAAAATTCACAAAAAAAAATCATTGCTTGCTTTGCAAGCTATTGTTTCTGCGCTAACATCTAGTAAGGGGGTAAAAACAGGAATATCTAGGGCCATATGAGAATATAATGACAATACATATCAACTAGAATTACATCTAGTAAAGGAAATCTCTTAGAAACAAAAATAAAGAACTTTTGCAAATGAGGGATACTAACATATCGACTTTCAATGGAAATTAATTCAACAATAATTATTTATTTTCATTAGAATAAAACTTTGCTTAACAGCAATTATCTTGTTCATTTCTAACAATTATATGGACTTGTCTAATATGGACCTTCCAAAAAGTAGTAGGATCTTTATCATTTTTAGTAAAATAGTGAATTTTTTTATAACAATAAAAATAAGGAAGAGATGTAATATTTCATTGAAATTTACTAAAATTCATCGGTATCCCACATTTGGACTCTTTTAGATGAAACTAAATATAATGACAATATATTTCAACTTTTCGGTTTAGTCCTTCTAATTTTTTTTTTCAACTTTTGGTCACAAAATTTTCTTCCATAAATATTATGTTGAGTTGATGATTAATGAATTGTGATATGTTGATATATTTATTAACCATCAATTAAAATCTGTATTCAATGTAATTAACCATTGAGCTGCATAATTATGTTAAAAGTATTCAAAATTAAGTTCGATGTAAATGAAATATTCAATGGGTGGTTGAATATTAATTTTATAGTGACAAACTGCATAATTTTGTTCAATGGTTTAATGTAAATTAATATTCAATGGTTCAACGTAAATTAATATTCAATGTAATTAACCGTTGAACTGCATAACTAACCAATGGTTCCTTAAAAAAAATATTAACCAATCGTTCATTGGATATTAATTTTAAAATTAAATAGTGTTTTTTTTTTTTTGAACAATCAAAAATGGGATATATATTAATAGATGAGGAGTCTCTAAATTAGCACAAGGTGTGCCAACCCAGAGCTCCACCAAAAGTCAAATACACAGCTCACCTCAGTAACCAAGAGTCGGTTAGCCGATGCCCATACAAACAAAGGGGCTCGACCACCAACAATGAGAATTATTACGAACATTAATATTACAAGTTTTCACCCACCAAAAAGTATGAACCTTTACTTTATCTAATAGTTGGTAGATGGTACTCTCCTGATTGTTGAAAAGTCGGTTGTTTCTTTCCGACCAAATGACCCACACGGTACAAAGCCACACGAGCTGCAAAAAAGAACGACTAGATCGCAAACCACCGGCTAAATAAACAAACTGAAAAAAAATGATCCTTAACATTGAGCGGATCAACCGATGAAACACCAATCCAGCCCCGAACCAGACTCCATAAAGGGCCAAAGCACGAGCAATGAAGAAATAAATGCTCAGCTGATTCGTTGCCCCCACACCCAGTCACGCAAGATTGATCTTCAAAAGAGATTATACCACGAGCCAACAGATTATCTTTAGATGGCAAGCGATATTGAACCAGCCGCCAAGCCAAGATAGACACCTTCAAGGGTACCTGTTTGTGCCAAGTAAGATCTAAAACATCGTCAACCGGAATAGACTCCTGTTTAGAGAGCATCTGGTACACACCACGAACGGAATACCCCCACCAGAGTCAGCTTCCACCTCCACTGATCAGGAACATTAGGCTGCAAAGAAATGTCAAGCAATAAAACCCTAAGCTCTGCTAACAGCTCCTCCTCCCACGCCCACAACCGTCTACGCCACTGCCAAGCCTCCCCTGCTATCCCCCACCCTAGGTCACACATATCTTCCGCCGATATCGACTTGTTAATAGCTAAGTCAAAAAGACGGCCAAACCTCTCACATAACGGAACCCCACCAAGCCACGGGTCAGTCCAAAAAAATGACATAGAACCACACCCAACAGATCTATCGACACACCCTGCAAACCACCCTCCGTCCCCCCCTCCAACCCCGTCACGGATTTTGACAACCTCCCGCCACCAAGAAGAAGCACTCTGGCCCCCTACCTCCAACCTCCCATTCACCTCACCATACCTAGCTACCAACACCCTGTACCACAAACCCCCTCTATCCACCAAAAGCCTCCAACACCACTTACCTAACAAAGCAATGTTAAACTCCCTCATCCGCCTCACCCCCAAACCTCCATCCTCCTTACTTTTACAAATAATACTCCAAGCAATCCAAGATAAATTCCTAGGTCCCTCACTCCCCCCCCCCCCCCCACCCACAAAAAAAAAAATTAACAATAAAGATTCAATAGAAGAGATAATACCTGATGGAGCTTTGAAGAAGGAAAGAGCATAGACAGGCAGAGAGGACAAGACAGACTTGAGGAGTACCAAGCGGCCACCAAAAGAAAGGAATCTACTACGCCACCCAGACAAACGATCACGGATACGAGTCAACACAGGCTCCCAAAACAACAAACGACGTGGATCACCGCCTATAGGCAAGCCCAAATACACAAAAGGAATTTTACCAACGCGACAATTTAAAGCCATAGCAACGGCCTGCAGCCAAGATGCAGAAACATTGACCCCAACCAACATACTCTTGTGAAAATTCACCTTCAGTCCCGACATCAATTCAAAAAGAACCAGAACCGCCCGAAGGGCTCGCACATTCGCCCAACTCTTAACCCCCCAAAAGAAGGGTATCATCAGCAAATTGAAGATGAGAGACTAAAGTAGGATTAACTGAACCAATAGTGTACCCCGTGAATATACTCGAATCAACCATAGCTTTCATAAGAACATTCAGCCCCTCAGCCGCCAGCAGAAAAAGAAACGGAGACAACGGATCACCCTGACGTAAACCCCGTTCAAGAGGAAATTCCTCCGTAGGACTACCATTAACTAACACAGACGCCGTAGCAGTACAAACACAAGCTTTCATCCACTTCCTCCATAACACAGGAAAAGACATTTTTTCCATTACCATGTCTAGGTAACCCCAATCGACAGAATCATAGGCCTTTTCGAAATCAACTTTAAATAGCAACAGTTCTTTGTTACACCTGCGGGCTTCATCCACCACCTCGTTAGCTATCAGGATACCATCAAGAATCTGTCTATCCTTAACAAACGCTGACTGAGCCTCAGAGACAACACTGCCAATAACCAATCTCAATCTATTTGACAAAATTTTAGCAAGAATCTTGTATAAGCACCCCACAAGAGAGATAGGCCGAAAATCATTCAACCGTTGAGGATTGTCCACCTTTGGGATAAGAGCAATGAAAGTATTGTTGATACCTTTTGTTAATCTGCCATTCCGATGAAACTCTGAAATAAAACGCATAATGTCATCCTTTAAATCCCCCCAAAAATCCTTGTTGAAACCAAAATTAATACCATCGGGCCCGGGGCTTTTGAAACTGTCACAATCCCACACCGCCTGCTTAACCTCCTCCATGGAAAAAGGTTTAATCAAAACACCCCCATCGGCAACAGACAACCTTCGAAACTGAAGATTCCCCAACCCCGGCCTCTCCACACGCTGCGCCCGAAAATGAGACTGAAAGTGAGAGAACACAGCCTGACGAATAGGTTGAACACCCTCAACTACCACCCCCTCTACCAAAAGTGTTGAAATCGCATTCCTACGACGTTTTGCTGCCAAGACTGTATGAAAATATTTGGTATTAGCATCCCCTTCTCTGAGCCACTTTGAACGAGACTGCTGCCAGCAAATACTAGTATTCATCCGCGACAAAGAATAAATGTCCACCCCAATATTATGATACTCCACCAACTCGGAGTCGGACAAGACTTCATCTTCTCCTTTACTTTCGAGAACTGAACGGCGAAGTTTAAGATCATCAATCTTCCCAGATAAATTCCGAGTGTGAGTTGCATGCCACTCCTTTAGAGCCCCTCTAATTAATTTAAATTTCTCTTTCAAGACAAAGCCACCCCAGCCATCGATCCTGAAAAGATTTCCATTTAGTAGAGACAAACTGACTATACCCAGGCAAGTCCCACCAACACTTCAGCATACGACACGGGCGAGGGCCCCAATTTTCCTCGTCGACAGACAACAGAAGAGGACAATGATCAGACAGACCCCGCAAAGAAGCCACCTGCACACAATTCGGCCATACCAGACACCAATCTTCCGAAAAAAGAAACCTGTCCAACCGGCTCATAGAAAGACCATCCCCTTTATACCAAGTAAAGTTACGACCACACAGAGGTAAATCCACCAAAGCATTGGATTCAATAAACTGGTTAAACGGACCATGATCCATCGAGTGGGAATAAGATCTGGCTGACCGCCTCTCCTCAGGACGCCTAACCGCATTGAAATCCCCACATACACACACCTTCTCCCCCACCACAGACTGCAGCCTAACAGACAAGGAATCCCACAATAATTGCTTCGGACCCGCCTTCGCAAGGGGCATAAACATTGAATAAGTAAAAAAGCTCGTTCGAATGAATAAACCTACCATGTATCATTAATACATGATCAAAACTCACAGAAGTCCACACCTCCACCTCCGAAGAATCCCATAAAGTCAATAAGCCCCCAGATGCCCCCATAGAGGGTCGAAAGGAGAACCCATAGGGCGCAAAACCCCACAAAGAGTCACATAAAAAATTGTCACAAGCCAGCAACTTAGTTTCCTGCAAGCACAAAATGAAAGGACACTTCTCACCCACCAACTTCCGAATCTCCTTCCTCTTCTCCAACCCTCCCGACCCCCGTACGTTCCAAGAAATAATCCACATCCCCCACCCGCACACCCTACACCAACGGCCTCAGCGCCCTAACTGCTCCCACCAGCAGCCCCCGGTACCATCCCCTCCTTCCCAACCAGCAACAACCTCTTCCCTCTCCTCGTCCCCAAAAGCACACTGAACATATTCGACGTGTCTCCCGAAAATTGAACATCGATAGATGTACCTATGCCCCGAACATCCTCCTCCGCCGCCCTCTCATTACCATGCATGATAACCCAATTATTCCAGTCATTATTGACAGAAACTGAAGAAGAAGAGTCAGTTGTTGCACCTTGAGAGTCCAAAATCGCTGATGAGTTAACTAAAGTTTTAGCACGCCTCTCCCGCACTTTCTGTTTTAAAATTTTCAACACCTCCTTGCGATCCTTGCTTGGTAATCTGGCGACTTTCTTGAGAGACAAGATGGAATGTTTCAAAAAGCCGCCCGGGTGTCTTCTTCTTTTAGCATTACCGGAGTCAGATAAAACTTTAACTTCTGACTGCATCTTTTTCTTGTACTTCTTCTTAGATGAAAAAATCAGTCCCCGCGTCTCCATGATTATGATCATTCAGCCATTCCATACTCCACGACCCGACACAACAGAACGGGCCTTGATAGGGGGGCAAGACAGAGTATGCTTACATCGCGTCTGTTTGGGAACAGAAGGATTAGAAGGTGCAGAAACAGAACCAGAATCGCCACATAAATTAGCCGAAGTATCCGAACCAAGAATAGCAGGAGGCACATGAGAGGCAGTGCCCTCCCCATCCTTACATGCTGCCTGTTCCTCACGAACACAAGGTTTAGAGATAACATCCGGCCGAGACACTGGAAGCCTCTCCTCCTCCTCCAACACATCGACGAACCCTTTTACCAAGTCATCACCAATATTATTAAGATCCGGATCAGCATGAGTCTCAAACAAGTCAGCCTGAGATACCTCGGAAACACTATCTGCTTCAAACAAGCAAGCATCCTCTCCGATGTTGAAGCCCCACTCTTCCATTATTTTCACCTCGACCAATAAACCGTCAATCAAAAGGTTATCAACAACATTGACAACGTCCAAAGAAGCGGTAGCTATCAGCACACGTGCAGTAATCAAATCGTTCCTTATCCAGTGTAAAACTATCCAATCTCAAGAAGCGACCGCAGTTCATGGTGCATAGCTTAAAAAAATTCTCATTCCACGCATGGAGTGGAACACCGTAAATACGCAACCAAGCTCCCCGCTGAAAGATCACCACTTGTTTGTCCCAGCGCACAAAATTAGAAAAGATATGCCGAAAAAAGTCACTTGCCGCCTCAATCATAGACATGACATCCAAGTCTTGCTTGCTATGCACGAACACTTTATCAGCTCCCAACGGGATAATTTCTAACTCTTGGAAACCCGCGTCTGCAACTCTGTTTTGGATCACTGGAATAGCTTCTCCATTCAACACAGTAGCTACTACACCATTTCTAGCCCATTGCAAATCATCCTTGACTGATCGATACATGCGAACCAATTGCTTACTTTGTGAAACCTTCTCCTTGGCCTGCGGAACAACGGGTGCAACGCGCTCCGTGGCCCCCCGCATCCCCGTAACAGCGGGATTACCCCTTCCTTGATTCCCATTGAGCCGCACCACCACCTCCCCGACCCCCACACCCTCCCCGTTGTCAGCGTCCTCCCTCACCAAAGCATCCTCTCCGCCACCGTCCGCCACCAGCCCCGCACAACCTATTTTTTCTCCCTCCCCTTCCAAAGTAACTCCACACGTCCCATTCCTCGACAAATATTCGCCCTCGCCGTCGCCAATAATCCGGCACGACACAGCCTCCAACTGCGTTCCATTATCTCCCTCGCCACCCCAAATCCCCTTCCTCCACATCCTCACGTCAGTCTCCCTCACCCTCTCCCCCGGAGCAGACCGATCGAACCTAGCCACCTTAGCCCACAGACGCAAATGGCCAAAATAAATTTCGTTCAACGCGCGCAAGAGTTTGTCAACATCTCTAACATTTGAGAATCGCACAAAACCGTAGGCTTCACCATACTTATTACGCTTTCTTGCCAAGAACACGTGTTCAAGGATCCCACAAACCTCAAAAGCCTTTTTCAAATAAAAATACGAAACGGCATCCAGGAATATTCGTAAAATAAAATGTAACGTACCGTTTCAAATTAGAAAGAGAAGACTCCTCCCTGCCAGCACCATCCATAATGAACGGCTGCCCCCAAGGAACCGATAGCACCGTCGCGCGCCCCCTTAATCTGTGGGGAAGAAACATGATTCTTGCCAACACCAGTCCTCGCCCTCACGTGATCGGTGTGCCTAAAACCCTCGCCATCATCGCGCCCCCACCTCGCAAGAGAGAACCGCCCTTGTGAATGTGGTTGCCATCGTCCGCCCAGCAGCACTGCCGTGAGAATTAAAAGACCGCGCCCCTTCATGTGAATGCAGCCCAAAACCACCAGGCCGTGAACGCCCGCGGTTATCAAGAAAACGTGAGCCAACCCTTACCCTAGACCGCCCTGAATTGGAAGAAGAGACCAATCTTCCCGCGAACCGCAATTCCTCCCGTTGTCTGTCCTGTTCAAACGAATCCTGTCGCTGCTCTTTCCGCCTCCGCCGTCTCACATCAATCCAATCGCCCCCATCCCCCCCCCCCCCCCCCCCCCCCCCCCCCCCCCCGTTTGTGGCATCCTGCTTGGAACCCTTCCCCCCCTTGAAATCCTCACTGCCGGCGAAAAAGAATACCGACATGGTTGTCCTCGGCGGAGCCGGGAACCCCCACTTCTCTCTCTCTCGCGCTCTCCATGTTAGTAATTTTTAAAATTAAATAGTGTTATTTCCTCCATAAATATTACTACCTCCGTCTTTATTGAAAAAAACTGTCCATTTTTATAAGACATCTTTGCTATTTTCAACTACATTAATTATTTCGTTACCTACATACCCCCTATTTATTATACATATTTTTCTTCAATGAGCAATAAATAACACGTTGAAAACATAAACTAACTATTCTCTTAAATGATAAAATTGTAAAAACAATAATGATTACAAACAACTTTAATACAAATATCACATTTCTTAATTCCCGTGATTTTGTCAAAATGATCTTATATTTAGGGACATAACTAGTAGTTGTGATACATTGTTATATTTATTAACCATCAACTAAATGTAAGTAACCATTGAACTGCATTAATCACCGGTTATTGTATAAATTTGTGCCAAATTATCACTTCTCTAAAAAAAAATTGGTTCACCTCCTCAATTTCGGTTGCAATAATCATATAAAACATACTATTAAGATAATAATATGTTCCTTAAAAAAAAGATAATAATATGTATTAAAGAAATCTCCAAATGTTTTTCTTAGACAAAATCAACAAATGTTATATTTATTAAATATAGTAAGAAAAAAATCTTTTAGAATTTGTTAAAGTTTTCAAATTTCAAAATAAAACCAAAAAGAATTTACAAAATAAAAGAAATTTCTTTTTATGATTATCCAAATATAATTAATATTCAATAACAAACTAAAATGAGAACAAAATTCATATCAAATCAATTTTCAAAAACAAAGCAAAGACAACCGATAGTAATTTTCTTCCATAAAAAGAAGAAATATGGTTCAAAAGGAAGATTGTGTTATAAATGGTCAGTCAGATTCTCAATAAATATTAGTCATCGACAAAGTGGATAGATACTTCCTTATAGAAAGATGTTTAAAAAAATCCACTATAAAGTCTTTTGATTGTGTTGAATACTTTGCACCACATTTACACACTGAATAGGGCAAAAGGAAAATGCAGTCACTACAATCCTTTGTTTTCATCTTAATATTTGTAGTACTTGCTTTTGATGTTTGTGAATCACAAGATTGTAGCAGTCCTTTCAAGACCATTACGGTTAGTAAATCAAGCGTAGCAAATTTCAAAACAGTTCAAAGTGCCATTGACTCTGTCCCTGCAGGAAATTCTCAATGGATTCACATCCAAATTTCCCCTGGTGTTTATAGGTATATTTCTCCTTTCCAACTATCAATTTATATAACATGGTTATTATACATTGATTTATTTTTGAAATTCAAGTCAAACTTTATTTACCTCTAGTCAAATTCTAGATTAAACATAACCTTCTGTCTATGTGAAACCAGAGGATTAACATTCAAAAACATGATACAATCATAGTATTTTTTCATAAACATAGTGATGATATATATTTTATCAAAGATTATTAGTTTAATGAAAAATAAGTTAAATTTTGATAAAGTATATCTGTAGAAGAAGGTTTTACATTATCAACAAATCACAGTCAACTATAACTTTAGATGTAGCTTAGACTAAAGTAAAAGTTTTTAATAATACGAAGATCATGAATGTCAATGTAAAAAAATATTTATAATATTCTTCTTGGTGCAATTGATTGATACAAATTGCATTATATTATTTGTGCAATGTTCAGAGAGCAAATCTTAATTCCCATGAGCAAACCATGCATTTATCTTGAAGGAGCTAGTAGCAGTTCAACGAGTATTGAGTGGAGTACACATGAGAATGCTACCTTCGTATCAAAAGCAAATAATACAGTTGCAAAGGGCATTACTTTCATGGTAGATATCTATGTCAAATAATGTTTTGGGTTAAATATATTTTTTATTCATCTATTTTCAAAATAATGATGTTTTGGTCTCTTATTTTAACAGTAAGGTTTTTGAACCCCTATTTCAATTTACGATCTTTGGTCCCCATCCTATTTTAGAGACAATTTGGATGACGTGGCAGCACCTAGGTGGACAAACTTAATTTCATGTCATTACTATTTTGTTTTTATTCAATTATTAGTATTTTATAAAATATTTTAATTATTAAAATAATTAATTAAAATATTATTCTGATTCAATATATTATTATATTTTACAAAATGATATATTATTTTAATAAATAAATAATTAAATATAGTATTTTAATAATTAAAATATTTTATAAAAATTACTTTAATATTTTTATCACAACTTTAATTCAATATACTATTTTAACCATTAAATTGTTTTTTAAAATAATAATTAAAGTATTTCCTATCACATCTTGAATTTAATATATTATTTTAATACTTATTGAAAAATATATCATTTTAATAATTATTGAATATAAAAATTTAATAATGACGTGGACATTAAACTTGTCTACCTAGATGCAGCCATAACATTGAAGTTGAAAACCTAATTTTTTAAAATAATGACAGGGACCAAAACTCTAAAACAAATGAAATGGAGAAACAAAAAATTAATTTTTAAAATAGAAGTATCAACACTTCATTTTTTTTTTTAAATCGTAAGACCAAAGTCTATTTAAACCTATTTTTTTGGCATAAGTATTATTGAATTTTAGATAGAGAGTTCATTTTTTGTAATCTATATGTTCGTAGAATACATTGAACAGCCCAGTATTATCAGAGGTCAAAAACATCACACAAGCCAAAGCTGCTCGAATCCATGCAGATAAATGTGCTTTCTTTAGTTGTGCTTTTCTAGGGGTACAAGATACCCTATATGATGACTATGGTCGCCATTACTACAATAATTGTTACATCCAAGGTGGAACCGATTTCATATATGGGGATGGTCAATCACTCTTTGAGGTAAAATAAAATAAATTTGACATTCCTATATTATTATTATTATTATTATTATTATTATTATTATTATTATTATTATTATTATTATTATTATTATTACTATTATTATTATTATTATTTTACAAATTTTCATATTTCTCTTGTATACTATTTAGCGTTTTAAGTAGTAAAAAAAGAAAAAAGTTTAATTAATCACAAGTACTTTTTCCGGTCTCCTTTATAAACAAAAGATAAAATGAAATAAAAATAAACTTATAAGCAATTATCAACTAAAAAAATACTTGCGAGAGTTACTTGTAAGTAGTTTTTGTTGAAAATTTATTTTTCAATAGAGCATTGCTATTTAACGCGAGAAATTTTGTCCCAAGCCGTACACGATACACAGTTTAGCCAATAGCATTTCTCCTTGGCCGGCAAACACGGATGTCATGTTTTTTACTTATTTAGGAGATACCATGTATTAAATACACGGTCGTGAAATTTCTTGAGTTTATTTTCGCTATAACCAACAATTCCTTTTTCAATATCAATCTTTCAACAATAAAAAATATCATCAAAGGGTACTTTTGAGTATTCCTTTTTTCTATGACATCAAAAAGTTTAATTATATTTAACTAATTTTCTAATAAATATGAAATTAGTTACCTTTGCTTATATTTGAAGCCACATGCAGTATAATCTAATTTGGTTGTAAATTTGCAGGCAAGTACAATATTTTTTTCAATGGGGAAATATGGTCCCAAAATAGACGGAGTTGTTACAGCACATGAAAGGGATTCACCAAATGATCCAAGTGGGTTTGTGTTTAAAAATTGTAACATAAGTGGGACAGGAGGAAAGGTTCAACTTGGAAGGGCAATGGGTGCTTATGCAAGAGTTATCATATTTGATTCATACCTATCAGATGTGGTTAGACCTGAGGGTTGGAGTCCTAGAGCCTATGTTGGCCACGAGTAAGATATTATTACATTTTTTTATTACATACATATACATACAAGTGTTTTTTCTAGTACATACTATCTCACATTGATCATGTGTTAAATAAACTTAACTGCAGAGCAAACCTTACTTTTGTGGAGGAGGGATGTAGAGGACCTGGAGCAAATAAATCAAACCGTGTCAAATGGATGAAACACTTGAGTCAACCTGAACTTAAACAATTCTTGAATATCTCTTTTATTGATGAGGAAGGGTGGATTTCAAAATTGCCAACAACTGTATTCAGTTGAATCCTTGATACTTTGAATGAACAAAATAATTGGTTTTGTGATTGTTGAAGTATCAATAGAAGTACAATGATGAAGAGAGAGTTACTTTTGGTTGCTTCTGTTGCAAGTCATCGCAGTAATCTACAGTTAGTTGCTTGAAGTTAGTTGGAAGAAAAATGTAAACAGTTACGTGATTTTATGTAGTGTTTATAATTTGAGTTGAAAGCTAGTATTCATAATTTGTGCTTATGTAAGAATATATTGTGCTTCATTATGAATTAAGTTAAATAACAATCTCCAAAAGCTTTTCATAATTTTCCTTCTCTTTCTTTCATTTTCTGTGAGAGTTCATTTCTTTGTTACGATGATATCACAATTCACAAGTTGACCTTTTCAGTCGTGGTCCTCAACCTCTGCAGATGCCAGTTATTCCAGATCTTAGAAATCTCTTTTATGTTCATCTCAATGAAAATCTGACAACAACATTTGTCAATCATCCTCTGAATGGTAAGAATTATCATTCTTGGTCGTGAAGGCGATCATTATATTTATGAAGAACAAACTTCGATTAATAGGCTTGTGGTCTTTCCCACATCATATACTACCTATGAGGCATGGACTCTGACACAAACATTTCACACAACACACACACGGACACATCAACACTGCCATTAAAAAGTAAAAAAGAACACTGACACAGTGCACTCGTGCGTGTGTGCGTGTGTGTTTGCGCATCTAAATTAAGCAATTTATCCAATTTATGTCTTCAGTCCATCATTGATCAGCATTGCTTCAACACATTTTAATACTTGTAGACATGTGCAAGAAATGTCTAAGGAGATTCAGAGCAAAGAAAAAAACAAATATTTTGAGGCACTTGTCAGAGTTGTCCAACACGTGTCGTACGAGTATCATACGAGTGTAAGACATTGATTCAAAGAGTGTTGAAGCTAAGAAAAAACAAAAAGTTTGGGAGACTTGTCCAAGTTTTCTGGCACGTGTTGTACGAGTGGCATCCGAATGTTATACATTGATGCGTGTGAGACATCACAACACACATTATCCTAGTGGTATATGTACTTCATATACTACAAAATATAGAAAAAATAGCGCCCCTTAAATAGCGCTTTTAACACTAAAGCGCTATATATAGAAACACAGAGGTTTTAAATAAAACTTTTTGCAAAAACCACTATCTTTGATGCTAACTTCATATAGCGCTTTATTAAAAAAATGCCATCATGGGTTCATTAAAAAATGAAATTCTGGCACGCTAGTTTCCTGATGTTGTATGTAATGTTCCAACACTGAGACCCAGGTGGAACGTTGAGTTTAATGTTTCAACGTCAGGCTAACGATAAACAAACAAAACAAGGAAAAGATAAAAGACAGAAACATAAATGACACAGGTTATTTGTTAACCCAGTTCGGTGACAAACACACCTACTCTGGGGGCCACCAAGCCAGGAGGAAGTCCACTAGTGTAGTCCTAGTTCTAAGTTCTCAGCAAACTCCAAGTTTACAACTTATCACCTAGCTACTACCCGTACTGACTTCAGCCTAGGAACTTCTAGACCTGAGATCCCATCTCACATCCACTCAAACAATAACTGCCCCAATGATCTTAGACTCAAATAACAATCAAAGAGGAGACACACTCCAATAAACAGAATCCACTCTGGTTTAAAAGCTTACAAGTGATTCACAATTACAACTCAACTAAAAACAAACCAACTCTAAGCTTTTGATATTCAGTTGCAGCAATAGAGTGGTATACAGAATAGAGCACATGGCTCAACAAAGACAACCTAAAGTCGAAACCCTAAAATATTCTTTCAATGACGGCTTCGATGATTTCTTCAAGAGTGGTGTCTTCTTTATATAGCCTTCAGCAGCAACATATATTTGAATCAAATATTCTTCTCAGAAATATGTTGAAACAAGTAATTCTTCAAAAATATATTTTCAAGATTCCTTCTAGAAATATATTTGCACAATTAAATCTTCCTTCAGGCTAAACATATATTTGTATCAACTATTCTTTTCAGAAATATATTGAAACAAATATTTTTCAGAAATAAATTTTCCAAAGATCTCGTTTGAAAATATATTTACACAAATAAAAATCTCCAATCTGGAAAATATCTTCCTTCTGGAAACACACGCAACTTGGAGAACAAGTAACATGAATGAATTCTTCAATCAAATCTTCAAAAGATAAGCTGTGATAATAAACAGCTCCAAGGCGCAAAATCAAGGCACTCTAAAGTCATACCCACATGTTGGAACATTGGGTCCAACATCGTGCTTGTATATTTGATTTAGCAAAAATGAAGCCAACATACAAATATCCAACAATCTCCCCCTTTGGCAAATTTTTGGCTAAAACAATCTGAGATCATACAGACAACCTAGAGGGATACCATACAAACATTTCTTCAATGGTCATTAGCACACAACCATGAAGAAAGGTAGCACATCTTCAAAAACTACTTCAAAAGAATTCCTCAAATGAAACGTATCAGATAAGAATATCATGGAGTATCACTAAAGAGTATCAGAGGCATGCAACAGCGGAATAGAACACACGTATTACCAAAGTGAGAAAAATAAATCCCCACACATACAAGCAACTGGCACCGGATGTTTCAACATTTTGTAACACATCACGCTATACTACATATATCATACAAACTCATATGTATATAACACAACACAGTATCACTCCCCCTGAATATATGCATACCACACAGCACAATATTACTCCCCCTCAGGTAGTACTCCCTCTTATTAGGCAAATAAGGCATATAATAAAATATACCAAACTACTACCCCTTTTTAGCCATAATTTTGACAAAACAACCATGCAATCACCAGGAGCAGAAAAACAAGAAACAACAGAGGTTACAGACCATATGCACACAAGCAAAGGAAAAACAAAGGGAACACGCCCAGAAATCTGCAACACATTTCTATCTCACACCATAGACGAAAAGAACTCAATAGAGCTTTCATCCACAATCCCATAACCATATTAACCATAAAGGCACCATAGACATAGAGTCATACCACACACATAAAGGCATACATATTCAGAGGTTATAAACATCCAATATAGACCAATATATCACAACAAGTACATCACAACACCACACACATACTACTCCCATCATACTAACCATATAGTGCACAAAGCTGCTACAACCAAAGATAACACCACAGGAGACATACCATTTCCAACAGAGGCATAAGAAAAATTGTTCTTGGAAACATCAGATACATACCAGCAGAGATAACAATGTCTAGAACATGTGATCCGACAAGTAGCCTATAGTCAAAGACACGCCCTTTTTGCTTCGAAGTTCATATGGCCTCACAATCTCAGGGTGTTGACTCAGAGTACTCTCAGTGATTACACCCAGAAAGGCTATTGGAAGCTTCACAACATATGTCCCAGCTTGCTTCATAACATCTACCAACACCAGTGACACTTCTCATAGCACATATCTTCTTCCTGGCAGGGGACATGATGTCTAGGACATCATCCTCAACATCTTTCTCAGTATCACTATATCATAAATTAGCAGCAGCAGTTTTAAACAACCAAGAGATCCCATCAAGTAAAATTCCTCAACATATAGCAGTGCACATTAGAATCAGATAAACATAGTACCCACACACAAAGTCTTCACAGAAGAACAAACACTTCATAGCAAACCACTAAGACACACGTAGTAATAGTAACCACATCTGAACATAATACCTCTGAGCATTAATATATTTGAACCTCAAAACTTCAACCCACATCAGGTTGATCTTCAATCACACCAGGTTGAGGATTCTCAGGAAACTCAACCATATCAGCATCAGTTTGGGGGATCTCAGAACAGGTTTCAACAACATTAACAAGTTGGGTCGGGGATGTTTCAATATTTGGTATGACATCAAACTCAATTTGATTAACAGGTTAAAACAGAGTCAACAAGCACAAGATGTTGTTTAACAACAGAGTCTTTAGCAAGATCAGTGAGAGGAGTCACTTGGTCAGTTGATGGTTTAGGACAGGTTTCTTTAGTGGGTGGTTCACTAACAACATCATCAACAACAACAGTAACAAAGTTAGACTTTTCTAGGGTCATATCAGAGATAGGATTAACCTGGCTAACAGACTCAAAGACAGGTTCCACGGATGTTTCAACATTAGCATCAACATTTAGATCAACACAGGTTTCGACATTAGATTCAACATGAAAATCAGAAGCAGTTGCAGATGGTTTCAACGCATTCACAAAAGCAATAAAAGCTTCAGTAACATCAGGATTTATATCCACAAAGTCAAAAGGGCTTGTGGAAACATTAACCGATACAGGTGAAACAACAGGAGAAGTTACATTTTCAGCAGTCTTCAAAATGACAATGATTTCCTTGATTTCTCGTGCAACTCTAGTTATAGTAAATAGAAAGAATTCGTTTGCATGTTTCAACACCTGTAATTGCTATAGATTCTCATATATGCAACTACTTAAAAAAACTCTTAACTTCTCAAACTGCACATAATTTGAAACCTTAGTGATAATATCTTCCAATTGTTGTTTAGTTGCTATATGATCAAGGTTCACAACTTTATCTTCAACTAGTTCCTTGATGAAAAGATGAACAATATCAATGTGCTTGGTTCTGCTATGTTGAATGAGTTTCTTAGAAATATTATTCACACTCACATTGTCACAGTATAATGTCATGACATCTTGGTTGACATTGTACTCCTTCAACATTTGTTTCATCCATAACAACAGATTGCAGATACTGCATGCAACAATGTACTCAGCTTTTGTAGTAGATAAAGATACACAATTTTGCTTCTTGCTGAACCAAGAGATAAGATTGTTTCCCTAGAAGAAACATCCTCCAGAAGTGATTTTTCTATTATTAGCACTACCTTCCCAGTCTGTATCACAATACCCTTGATCAATATCAACACCATTATCATCTTTGATTATCTTCACATGTGTTGCATCAGATGTTCTCTTATGTCTTGCATTCATAAGAGCAAAATTCTTCACAATACTCTTAGCACACTTGCTTTGAGAAATAAACACAACATCATCCATTAGCTTCAATTCATCACAATTACTTGTTTGAAGAAAATATGTCAATTCACCCAGAAGACTTGTCTTAAATTCAGATTGCATATGTTGGACAAAGTGTTCCAACATCTGGTTCGACATTTTTCCAGAAAAGATGTTAACATAAATTTGAGCTACCATGAGATCATTCTTCACAAGTAAGGTCTTGTCAATTTCACCTTTGTTGTACCCATGAGATACTAAGAGGGCCTTGTTCCTAGTTACATTACCACCTTCAACAGACTTATTCTTATAGATCCATTTAGTACCAATGGCATTCACACCTTCAGGTCTAGAAACCAATTTCCAACCTTCATACTTCTTGAACTGGCCAAGTTCCTCTTGCATAGAATTTATCAAGAACTCTTCATTCAAGGCTTCTTTAATGTTCTTTGGTTTGAATTTAGAATCAAAACAAGAATTGGAACTCACATCTTTGGATCTGTTGGTATATTCTTCAATCAGATTCCCTATGATCAAGTCTTTAGGATGATCCTTTTGGATTCTAATATTTGGACCTTTGCTGTCTTGAGCCTCACTTGAATCAGATTCAATGTTAGACTCAATGTCTGGGACATTATCTGAAGCATCAGCTTGCTGAAATGATGTTCCAACATTGTCTTCAACATCAGTCCCTTTTTCAACTGTTGAATCATCAACAATAGCCTTTATGGATTCCATCATAGTATTAGTTCTGGAATTAAATACTTTGTAGACTTTATTGTTGATGGAGGAACCAAGAAATATTCCTTCAAAAGAGTAAAATTCAGAGAACTTGGCATTTTCAAATTCCTTGCCATGATCACTTCTAATTTTCACAATCACACTCTCTTTTTCTCTTAGGAGGCGTTGACAACGATCTTTGAACACATCAAAAGTTTCTGTTTTTTCTATAATAAACCTTACCCATGTAAACCTTGAAAAATCATCAACACAAACATAAACATTCTTCTTTCTACCTAGGCTTCCAACTTGCATAGACCCCATGAGATCCATGTGAAGTAATTCAATAATCTTAGAGGTGGTAAGATGTTGCAGCTTCTTGTGAGACATCTTGATTTGCTTTCCAATTTGACACTCACCACAAATTTTTTCTTTCTCTATTGTTAGATTGGATAACCCTCTGATGGCTTCTTCAATTATGACCTTCTTCATGCCTTTGAAATTGAGATGTCCAAGCTTTTGGTGCCATAGCTTGACTTCGCCTTCCTTGGAAATTAAACATGTTAAGGGATGAATCTCGTTTGGAGGTACCCACAAATAACAATTGTCTTTTGACCGGGCACCTTTCATTAATACTTCCTCATTGCTACTTGTAACAATGTATTTTGATTTGTTAAAGTGCACATTTATACCTTGATCATATAGTTGGCTAATACTGATCAAGTTAGCAGTTAGACCTTCTACCAACAACACATCATTGAGACTTTGTAATCCAAAACGAACCAGTTTTACTATGCCCTTAATCTCACATTTAGCTCCATCATCAAAGGTAACATAACTGGAGTATGGTTTTAAATCAACTAAGTACTTCTTGACACCGGTCATATGTCTGGAGTATCCAATATCAAAATACCAATCTTCTCTTGAGGATACTCTAAGAGATGTGTGAGCTATAAGACTAGTATTAACAACCTTGGATTTCAATTCTTTTCTAACTTGAACAAATGTACGGTTGGCCTTTGGTTGAACATGAGGTTGTGGATATCCATACAGTCTGTAACAATAGGGCTTTATGTGACCAAATCTCCCACAATAATGATATTTCCAAGGTGAACACTTACTTCTAGCTTAGGGTTTCAGATGTTGGTCATGATGTTGTTACATTTTATCTCACATTGCAACTCATATTTACTTTCAGGAGGGACAAATTTAGTTACAGAGGTTTCACATTATTTCTTTATGGATTGATAGTTAAAACCTATACCTTTCAAGTTTCCAGACCCCTTCAAATCTTACAAAATCTCATCTAACATATTTGAACCATTGTTCAATATTCTAACTGAATTTGTCTTGTTATCAAACTTGGAAGTTAACAAGGTTACCTCATTTTGCAGACCAGAGATGGTTGATAACTTCTGGCACAAAGCTCTTTATAAGAATCAGCTAGTTCTTCATAAGAAACATCCACATCACATGAATCTTCATCAGATTCACATCTACCAGTGAAGGTTGTAACGTGTTTAGCATTTTCATCATCAGGTTCACCTTCAGAATCATCAACATCAGACCAAGAAACATATAAGCCCTTCTTTAGGTTTTTTAGGTACGTGGGACATTTTGATCTAATGTGACCACATCCTTCACATTCATGACACTGAACTCCCTTGGATTGATTTCTCTTCTCATCCATTCTTGTTTTCTTCAAATTATTTTGTTGCTTACTGATGTCGAACCTAATGTTCTGACCATTTGGCATGGGTCTCCTGTCAACTCGTTTCAGAATCTTGCTAAACTATCTTCCAAGTAACACAATAGCCTCTGACAAGCTTTCATCATTATCCATATCTCCTAGTGACTCCTCAGCATCAGCATTTGTAACAAAGACAATGCTTTTTCCTTTCTTTTTAGTCCTGTTACTGATAGCTATTTCATTAGTTCTGTCATTGTTGGATATTTGGTTGTTGGCTTCATGTTTGCTAAAATCAAATATACAAGCAAGATGTACGTCTTCAGAAGCAGAATCTTTAGAAGCTGAACCTTCAGACGTTGTTCCTTCAGAAGCTGAACCTTCAGACATTGTTCCTTCAGAAGCACTTACTTCAGAAGTACCTTCAGAAGCATTCTTGATTTCGTGCCTTGGAGCTGTTTATTATCTCACCTGATCTTTTGAAGATTTGTTTGAAGAATTCATTCATGTTACTTGTTCTCCAAGCTGCGTGTGTTTCCAGAAGGAAGATATTTTCGTGAGATATATTTTGAAGATTGGATATTTTTATTTGTGAATATATTTTCAAAGAGATCTTTGGAAAATATATATTTCTGAAGAATATTTGTTTCAATATATTTCTGAAGAGAATATTTGATTCAAATATATGTCCCTACTGAAGGCTATAAATAGAGGACATCTCTATTGAAGAAAATAACTGAAACCGAAGCCATCATTGAAAGAGTATTCTTAGGTTTCTAGTCTCTTAATTGTGAGCCTTTCTTGTGTCACCTTGATGCAAGCTTAGGACTGTGTTTATTGAGTTGTAATTGTAGATCACTTGAAGCTTTTAAGCAAGAGTGACGTTTGTGTGTTTGGAGTGTGTCTCCGTCTTTGATTGTTATTTGAGTCTAAGATCACTGGGGCAGTGATTGTTTGAGGGGAAGTGAGAGGGGTCTCATATCTAGGAGTTCCTAGGTAGAAATACCATGGGTAGTGATTAAGTGAGAAGGCAGTGAACCGGAGGTTGTTCACATAGGACTTTGAATTGATACTATTATAGTGGATTTCCTTCCTGGCTTGGTAGCCTCCAGATGTAGGTGTGTTTGTCACTGAACTGGGTTAACAAACATCTTGTGCCTTTTACTTTCTGTCTGTTATTTCTTTCCTTGTTATTTATATTGATCGGTAGCTCAACGTTGAAACTGTGTACTTCGCATTACGTTCAGCATCAAAATTTTACTGCGCCAGAATTTCAATTGGTATCAGAGCAGGCACCCTGCCTGTTTTAGGGTGAGCTCCAGGGAAGTTATTTTCTGGCAGAATGGACAAGGAATGAGGATTTGTGAACAGACCACCTCTGTTGGATGGTTCCAATTATGACTATTGGAAATCTCGCATGAGTGCTTTCCTTAAATCTATAGATAGTAAGACCTGGAAAGCAGTTCTGAAGGGTTGGGAACATCATGTTGTGCTTGACAAAGATGAAAAGAAGACAGCTGATCTGAAACTAGAAGAAGAGTGGTCCAAGGAAGATGATGAATTAGCTCTTGGAAACTCCAAGGCCTTGAATGCTTTATTCAATGGAGTGGACAAGAACATGTTTAGACTAATCAAGCAGTGCACTGTAGCTAAGGATGCTTGGGAGATTCTCAAAACTACACATGAAGGCACATCCAAGGTAAAAATGTCCAGACTTCAACTTCTCACCACCAAGTTTGAAAATCTCAAAATGTTGGAGGATGAAAACATACAAGACTTCTATATGAACGTTCTGGACATGGCTAACTCATTTGATTCTCTTGGAGAAAAAATGTCTAATGAGAAACTTGTGAGGAAAATACTCAGGTCTCTACCTAAGAGATTTGACATGAAGGTGACTGCCATTGAGGAAGCACAGGACATCTCCAGTATGAAGGTTGAGGAATTAATAGGGCCCTTGCAGAATTTTGACATTAAAGAAGCCTTGACTGATGAGTTCTTGACAAATTCTATGCAAGAGGAGCTTGGTCAGTTGAAGAAGTATGAAGGTTGGAAATTGGTTTCTAAACCCGAAGGTGTGAATGGCTTTGGTACTAAATGGATCTATAAGAATAAGTCTGTTGAAGGTGGTAATGTAACTAGGAACAAGGCCCTCTTAGTATCTCATGGGTACAACAAAGGTGAAATTGACAAGAGTAGGGTGAAGAATTTTGCTCTTATGAATGCAAGACATAAGAGAACATCTGATGCAGCACATGTGAAGATAATCAAAGAGGATAATGGTGTTGATATTGATCAATGGAGTTGTGATGCAGACTGGGCAAGTAGTTGCTTATATGAGAATCTATAGCAATTACAGGTGTTGAAACGTGCAAACAAATTCTTTCTATTTACTATAACTAGAGTTGCACGAGAAATAAGGGAAATCATTCTCATTCTGAAAGCTGCTGTAAATGTGAGTTCTCCTGTTGTTTCACCTGTACCAGTTGCTGTTACCACAAGCCCTTTTGATTCTGTGGATATAAATCCTAATGTTACTGAAGCTTTTATTACTTTTGTGAATGTGTTGAAACCAGTTCTGAGATCCCCCAAACTGATTCTGATATGGCTGAGTTTCCTGAGAATCCTCAACCTGATGTGATTGAAGATCAACCTGATATGGTTGAAATTTTGAGGTTCAAATATGTTAATGCTCAGAAGTATTATGTTCAGATGTGGTTACTATTCCTATGTGTGTCTGAGTGGTTTGCTTTGAAATTGTTTGGCTAAAAAGGGGGGAGATAAGTAATTCAGAAGCAATACAGAGCACTACAGTAGTTCAGAAGCAATACAGAGCACTACAGTAGTTCAGGAGCTGAAGTGTATGTTTCAGGGGGAGTAGTGTATGTTTCAGAAGCTGCTGCTGAATGACATGTTTCAGGGGGAGTGTATGTTTCAGGGGGAGTGCTTCGTTTGTTCCTGAATGACAGATTTCAGGGGGAGTGTATGTGTGGAAACGTAGTATATCTCTTGTTAGGAGATTTTTGGATATGTGCCGCTGCTGACTCTGTTGCTATTTGGTTGCTACGTTTAAGTTCTTCATGGTTGCGTACTTATGATGAGTGAAGAATTTGCCTTGTGATATCTCTCTGTTCTCAGATTGATTTTAGCCAAAAATTTGCCAAAGGAGGAGATTGTTGGATATTTGGTTGTTGGCTTCATGTTTTCTAAAATCAAATATACAAGCAAGATGTACGTCTTCAGAAGCAGAACTTCAGAAGCAGAACCTTCAGACGTTGTTCCTTCAGAAGCACTTACTTCAGAAGTACCTTCAGAAGCATTCTTGATTTCGTGCCTTGGATCTGTTTATTATCTCACCTGATCTTTTGAAGATTTGTTTGAAGAATTCATTCATGTTACTTGTTCTCCAAGTTGCGTGTGTTTCCAGAAGGAAGATATTTTCGTGAGATATATTTTGAAGATTGGATATTTTTATTTGTGAATATATTTTCAAAGAGATCTTTGGAAAATATAAATTTCTGAAGAATATTTGTTTCAATATATTTTTGAAGAGAATATTTGATTCAAATATATGTTGCTACTGAAGACTATAAATAGAGGACGTCTCTATTGAAGAAAGTAACTGAAACCGAAGCCATCATTGAAAGAGTATTCTTAGGTTTCTAGTCTGTTAATTGTGAGCCTTTCTTGTGTCACCTTAATGCAAGCTTAGGAATGTATTTATTGAGTTGTAATTGTAGATCACTTGAAGCTTTTAAGCAAGAGTGACGTTTGTGTGTTTGGAGTGTGTCTCTATTTTTGATTGTTATTTGAGTCTAAGATTACTGGGGCAGTGATTGTTTGAGGGGAAGTGAGAGGGGTCTCATATCTAGGAGTTCCTAGGTAGAAATACCACGGGTAGTGATTTTGTGAGAAGGCAGTGAACCGGAGGTTGTTCACATAGGACTTTGAATTGATACTATTATAGTGGATTTCCTTCCTGGCTTGGTAGACTCCAGATGTAGGTGTGTTTGTCACTGAACTGGGTTAACAAATATCTTGTGCCTTTTACTTTCTGTCTGTTATTTCTTTCCTTGTCATTTGTATTGATCGGTAGCTCAACGTTGAAACTGTGTACTTTGCATTACGTTCAGCATCAGGATTTTACTGCGCCAGAATTTCTGCCATCACGATGGAAAGCATTGTTCTTCCTGATGTCGAATGATATGTTCTTGACATTAAGTCTTGGCTTTCTGTCCAATCTCTTCAAAATTTTATTGAATTGCCTAAGCACAATTGCATCTGAGATGCTTTCTTCAGTATCTATTTCACATTGGACAACTTCCTCAGTAGTGTTGGATATGAAAGCTATGCTTTTATTCATCTTCACAGATCTATCATTGATAGCTCCTCCTTCCTTTGAGTTGTCCATATGACCAGAATTGATTTAACCCTGGAGCACACCCAAAAACAGAACAGGGTGCATGCTCTGATGCAAATCGAAATTCTGACACGCTAGTTTCCTGATGTTGTATGTAATGTTCCAACACTGAGACCCAGGTGGAACGTTGAATTTAATGTTTCAACGTCAGGCTAACGATAAAGAAACAGAACAAGGAAAAGATAAAAGACAGAAACGTAAATGGCACAGGTTATTTGTTAACCCAGTTCGGTGACAAACACACCTACTCTGGGGGCTACCAAGCCAGGAGGAAGTGTAGTCCTAGTTCTAAGTTCTCAGCAAACTCTAAGTTTACAACTTATCACCTAGCTACTACCCGTACTGACTTCAGCCTAGGAACTCCTAGACCTGAGATCCTGTACTGGCAGTGAGTACAATGCTTCTAGAAACTAGGGTTTCTGTGCTGTGTTTAGGTCATGCCTCGGGAATGGTCCCGAGGTTACTATTTGTAGCCTTTTTTGGGCCTACCCGGTCATGGTTTTGGGCCTAAATCATAAAAGGGCCAAAACCATGACTTGGGCGCCCTCGTAAACTGCTGAGGGCGCCCCCAAAGGGTTATGTGGGATTGTCAAGTGGGCCCTACGCCCTCTTGGAGGACGTCCAGCCCTATTTTAAGGGTTCACACCCTTGGCTTTGGGGTCTTGATTCCTTGATAGTGAGATCTACGGTCCACAGCCCAACAAGCACGAGTCTTGGTACAAGGTGAAGTGATTAAACCGTTTACGGGGGGTCTGTCTATGACCTTTTGTCCAGCAAGTGGGACTTAGTAGCTACGAAGCCATGTGAAAAAATTTTATGAATACCAGCCCAACATGGGTGTTTAAACCTTGCATGGGTACTAGCCCAACATGGGTGTTTAAACCCTGCATGGGTACTAGCCCAACACGGATACTAGCCCAACGTAGGTATTAGCTCCATGTTTTGTTTTGAGTGCCTTAGTGGGCGGCACTAGCCCTACGAGAGTGTTGGGCGCCAGCCCAACAGGAATATTTATGCTAGCCCAACAAGCACAAGTCTTGGTACAAGGCGAAGTGATTAAACTGTGTGTAGCTCGCCGCGCCCTTTGGGCCGCGTGTTGAGGACGCTTCTTATTGGGATCCGACGGCTGGCGTGAGGCGACCGTTCGTTATCGCTGACGTGTCGCAATCTTAGCGGTTCTCGGAAATCGTGCCAACTTAAGTGACGTCATCTGCGCGTTTTCCCAGGCTTTTCACTTTAAACATCTAGTCAGTTCCTTTCCTTGTCTTTTCACTTTCCTTCTCTTTTCTTTGTCCGAAAAGCACGTCTCTCGCCTCTTACGAACAGTTTTTAGGATCAACGCTTTCCTCCAGGATCAAATCAGTCTCTTTCTTCGTCCAGTTTTTCTTCATCCGAAACAGGTAATCCCCTTTTTTGGAGTTCATCTTTTGATCGTTAGCGCTTCATTTTTGTAATTAAAACTAGGAAATGGTAGTTATCAGGGAGTGTGATGGGAAGGGGAACGTGTTATCTCCGGCTAACTCGGAGGAAAGGGATGCATTATTGAGAGAGGCGGTTAGGCTTGCGAAACGATCGGATGGGACCACCGATTGGGTTGCCTTTGAGAATGCCTACTATGGCCATTCCCTTTTAGGGGAGTTTTCGAGCGATTCGAGTGATAGCGAGGATAAAGACGATAGCGGGAATTCATCTGATTGTGTTATTCTTTCTGTTCGTCCAGGTCCCTTGAAAGAAAATCACGGTATGGCGTCCACTAGTGATTTGGGGATAGGGGGTTCTCCTAGCGAAATGATGCGCTTGGAGTCCGTGTTTATGGATCCTGAACGAGTGGGGCAATTCCGAAGCAAGGTTAATGTTTCTTCGACAGGATGCGAAGATGATGTGGTGCTGGAGCCCTGCCGTCCTGGGGAGAAAGTATACTTACGGATGCCAAGGAGTAGGGCCCACGAGTTCTTCTACATGTATGCGGCGGTCTTTGAAGATTTGGGCGTGAAGTATCCATTCACGCCCTTCTCCGAAACTGTCCTGAGGTGGTTGAATGTGGCGCCCTCGCAGCTTCAGCCCAACAGTTGGGCGTTCATCCGGGCCTTTGAGATAGCTTGCGAGGGATTAGGCTTTGAGCCCTCCGCCGGGTGTTTCTTTAGCTTCTATGGTACTCGGGGGGTGGACAAATCGTCTTGGGTCTCTGTTGGCGCGCACCCTGGGAAACGGTTGTTTCCACCTTACGCCTCTCATTACAAGAACTGGAGACGGACGTTCCTTAGGGTGAGGGGAGGGGGGCGCGTACACAATGAGTTAAAATTTCCCATTTGCTGGACGAGTTCCCCAGCTTCCATTACGGGGTTTGCTTTCGAACAATTGAGTGCGTATGAACAAGGTGTCGTTTCCTTCCTGGATAAAATGCTGCCCATGGATATCCGGGAGTTGCTGAATAGAGAGGGGGATGTCGATAGCTTAGAGACCTATTTGCGTGAGTTGACTTCATAACTTTGCTTGTCTAGCTTTTTGCCTTTCTATTGATTAATTATTTGTGTAATGGCGTTGGCCTTTTGACTTGCAGAATCAATGGCGCCACTAACAGCTGCAGAGAGGAAGCAGTACTTGGCGGAGCTGAAGGCCAAGAGGTCGGGCGGGGTGGCTGAAACTGGCGACTCTTCTGGGCTCATCCTTCGTAAGTCCAAAAAGAGGACTGAGATTGCTCTTGACGCTCAACCTGAGTGTACTGTGGACGTGGCGCAGGAGAAGACTCAGGAGGAGAAGAAAAGGAAGGCGGCGGATCGGGAGGAGGGGGTGATAAAAGAGAGGAGGTCGAAACGGGCGCATTCTCACCCCGCCATTGAACTTTCCGGCCCCAGCCGGGATGTTCGATCTTTCTGGGATAAGGATTTTGATTTCGAAGCCTACGTGAAAGAAAGGATGGTTTGCAACCCTGACGATGTGACAGCTGGGATGCAGAACCCTGTTCCATTTGCGACGAGGGATATCGGCGTGAACTGTTTGCGGTCTATTATGCTTCTGATGTCTGTTGATTGCAAATATGCGGAGTCAGTTCGTAATGGAGAAACGCTGTTGGAAAGGGTGAAGCTGCTGGAGAAGGAGTTACAAGAGGTTCAAGAGGGCAAGGAGAAAGAGGTCAAGGAGGCGGCGGAGGCTCTGAGGGCCGAGTTCGACGAGAAAATCAGCGATCTGAAGGTTGGTCATGACGCTGACCTAGCTGGGAAGGACGCGGTGATCATTCGTTTGAGGAAAGAGGTCGCCTCGGGGGTTGATAGGGAGACGGCGTTGCAGGCTGAGGTTGCGGAAGCCAAAGGAGAGCTGGCGCTGTCTTTTGAGACTGGGTTTGAGCGTGCGAAGGAGCAGGCCGCCTTCCTCCATCCTGAAGCTGATCTTTCGTCTATGGATTCGTTCAAGATAATCGTAGATGGCGTCCTTGTGGACGAACAATAATAGTCTTTGTTGTAACTTTAATTTTCTTTGAATTTTCTTGAATTTGTATTGATGCGTGATTTGTACTATATTTCGTTGGTTTCTTGTTCAATGATGGCGATGATAATGCTTCTTGGGTGATAGTTATTGCTTGTACGTTTTCTCGATTTATTTAAGATTGTCGAATCCGTTGAGCTTTCCGGTTTTATTGCTCTATTGAGGCATCTTATGTACGAATTCTTTTATTTTCGCGACGTGTTCGTTTTCTTCTTGCGACGCCCTAGTGTTAGGGACTTAAGTGGCTATTTTGTTTTTCGGCTTGCGACGTCTTAGAGCCCCCTTAGGGGTTAAGGAATTAGGCGGCGATCTTATTCTTTCAGCTCGCGACGTCTTAGAGCCCTCTTGGGGGTTAAGGAATTAGGCGGCGATCTTATTCTTTCGGCTCGCGACGTCTTAGAGCCCTCTTGGGGGTTAAGGAATTAGGCGGCGATCTTATTCTTTCAGCTCGCGACGTCTTAGAGCCCTCTTGGGGGTTAAGGAATTAGGCGGCGATCTTCATTTTAAGCACACGACGTCTTAGAGCCCTCTTGGGGGTTAAGGAATTAGGTGGCATTTTCTTTTTAAGCACACGACGTCTTAGAGCCCTCTTGGGGGTTAAGGAATTAGGTGGCATTTTCATTTTAAGGCGCGCCCTTTGCGAGTTGATGCTGCCTATCTCGTTTCGGCGATGTCTGTGATACTGGAGTCAAAGCAGAGATAAGAGTAAACGGAAATTGGTGCCTCATTAAAAACCCAGCTTTCGCGGGGAAAAGAGTGCTCCCTTATTCCTCTTCGTTAATTGAAATCAAAATACATACAATTCAAAAGAAAATGCAAGCAAAACATAAACTTTACATCAGTTCGACCTTGTGTGGCTTGTTTGTAAGAATGATGAAGTACTCAGCTGTAGTAATGGCGAAGGTTGGCGGCATTCCAGGTTCGTGGTATCGTGTCTCCATTCAGCTCCTCCAACTTGTATGCTCCGTGTGCTAGCTTTTCCCTGACTCGGTATGGTCCTTCCCAGTTGGGAAGTAACTTTCCAATTCGGGTGGGCGCGACGACCTGTCTTAAGACCAAATCTCCTTCTTTCATGTCTCTTGGTATCACTTTTGAATTGTACCGGCGGGCTGCTCTTTGCTTGGCGGCGAATTCCCGGATGTGGGCGGCCTCTCGTACCTCGTCAATCATGTCTATCCCGCATAGTAAGCTCGCCTCATTAGCCTCCTCTGAGAAGTTCTCCCGGCGCCATGTTGGTGTGTCGATTTCTACAGGCAGCATAGCGTCGGCGCCGTATACCATGGTGAACGGGGTTTCCTTGGTTGTGGAATGAGGCGTCGTGTGATATGACCAGAGTACTTCATATAATTGGTCAGCCCAAAGTCCTTTGGCGTCGTCAAGCTTCTTTTTTATGCCGTTCAAGATCACCTTGTTTGCAGATTCGGCTTGTCCGTTTGCTTGGGGATGGATGACTGAAACGAACTTCGTCTGGATTCCGAGTTGATTGCAGAACTCTACCACCTTGGAACTGGCGAACTGGGTCCCGTTGTCAGACACTATAACTTTGGGAAGCCCAAACCTGCATATTATTTTCTTCCAGTAGAAGCGTATTACTCTGTCTGCCGTGATTTTGGCGACCGCTTCGGCCTCAACCCACTTCGTGAAGTAATCCACTCCGACTATGAGAAATTTCAGTTGTCCTGGTGCCAACGGGAATGGGCCTACAATATCCACTGCCCACTTATGGAAAGGCCATGGGGAAAAGACCGAGGTGAGTTCGCAGGCAGGGGCGTGCTTCTTATCAGAAAACCTTTGACACTTGTCACACTTTCGTACAAAGTCTGCGCTCTCTTGGATCATTGTTGGCCAGTAATAACCTGCTCTCAACAGCTTCGCGGCCAAGGATCGTCCACCGATGTGGCTTCCGCACACGCCTTCGTGCACTTCTAAGAGGACGAGGTGGGTTTCGTTTTCACCTAAGCATCTGAGCAGAGGCGATGCCTTGCCTCTCTTGTATAATTTGCCAGCGACCATGCAATACTTCGAAGCCTTTTTTCGTATTTGCAGTTCTTCCTCCTCGCTTTTGGGATTAAGCGCTCCTGTCAGGTACTTGATGAGAGGCGTCATCCACCCCTCCTCCTCATTCTCTACGGCGCCTACTTCCATGATTTCTGTGCTGGGCGCCGCCAGCACCTCCTGGATGACCGTTCTGTTGTTCCCCGGGCGTTTGGTGCTGGCCAGTTTAGACAAAAGGTCGGCTCTTGAATTCTGTTCTCTTGGAACGTAGATTGCTTCGAAGAACTTGAAGGTGGAGGCTAAACTGTTGACCTTTGCTAAGTATTTGGTGAGTTGACTGTCCTTCGCTTGGTATTCCCCGGTAATTTGGCTCGTCACCAACTGGGAGTCGCTCTTCGCCCTCAAATTTTCTGCTCCCATCTCTTGTGCCAGCTTCATGCCCGCTACCAGGGCTTCATACTCTGCTTGGTTGTTGCTCGCCTTGAACTCAAATCTCAGCGACTGTTCTATGATTAGGCCCCCTGGGCCCTCCAACACTATGCCGGCTCCACTACCTTTGAGGTTTGATGATCCGTCGACCGATAACAACCATACGAAAGGGGCGACCTCTTCCACCGGGGATGAGAATTCCACTAGGAAGTCAGCCAGTACTTGTGACTTTATGCTGCCTCTAGGAAGATATTGAATGTCATATTCGGACAATTCTACTGCCCAGGATACCATTCTTCCCGCCAGGTCTGGTTTCCCCAACACTTGCTTGATGGGGTAGTTGGATTTGACAACAACTCTATGTCCTTGAAAGTATGGTCGCAGCTTCCTCGCCGTTGCTACTACTGCTAGAGCCAGGCGTTCTATTTTCTGGTATCTCAGCTCGGCTCCTTTGAATACCTTGCTCACGAAGTATACTGGTTTCTCACCTTCGTCAGAATCTTGCACAAGGACGGAACTCATAGCATTTTCCGATATAGATAGGTAGAGGAAAAGGACGGCGCCTGCGTCTGGGCGATGCAGAACGGGCGGGCTGGAAAGGAACGTCTTAATCTTGGTGAACGCATCTTCGCACTCTTCAGTCCATTGGAAAAGTTCCTTCTTCTTTATTGAGGCAAAGAAAGAAAAAGCTTTATCGCCGGCGCATGATAAAAACCTGGAGAGCGCTGCGAGCCTACCCGTCAACTGCTGCACCTCCTTGATGCTAGAGGGGCTTCTCATGTTGATTATCGCCTGACACTTGTCAGGGTTTGCCTCGATACCGCGCCGGGTCAGCATGAAGCCTAGGAATTTTCCTGCGTGAACCCCAAAAGAGCATTTGGCCGGGTTGAGACGCATGTTATACGCGCGAACTTGATCGAAGATCTCTTCCAGGTCCTTTGCATGGCTTTTGTCATGTTTTGTTTTCACTACCAGATCGTCGATGTAGACCTCCAAATTCTTTCCGATTTGTTCTGCAAAGGCGGTGTCCATTAACCTTTGAAAGGTGGCGCCGGCGTTCTTTAAGCCGAAAGGCATAACTTCGTAGTGGTAGTTGTGGTGATTAGTCATGAAGGCCGTTTTCGGGGCGTCGAGAGGATCCATCTTTATTTGGTTGTAACCGGAGTATGCGTCCATGAAACTCAGGGTTTGGTACCCTGACGCGTTGTCGATGAGGTGGTCAATGTTTGGGAGGGGATATGGGTCCTTTGGGCAAGCGGTGTTCAGATCGGTGTAGTCGACGCACATGCGCCATTTTCCGTTAGCTTTCTTTACGAGGACGACGTTCGCCAGCCAGGTAGGATACTTGATTTCACTTATGAAACGGGCGTCTCTTAATTTGGCCACCTCTTCATCTACTGCTTTCCTCCTTTCTTCGCCTAATTTCCTTTTGCGCTGAGCCACTGGCTTCACTCCTGGGCGTAGGGCGAGGTGGTGGCATACAATGGTAGGGTCGATGCCGGGCATATCTGATGGTTGCCAGGCGAACAGGTCTAAGTTTCTTCTCAGGAGATCCACTAGATTTTGCTCTTCGGCGGGATCCAAAGAGGTCCCCACCTTGGTGGTTTGATGTGGCTCCGGGCCTATTGTGACTTCCTTCAGATCCTCCGTGGGTTCGAGACGTTCGCTCTGGAATTCTTCCCTTGGATCCAAGTCGATGACGTTAACTTGCAACGTTTTGCTGTGGCTGCGAAGTTGTTGGATCTGTTGCCGTACTGCTTTCGCCGCCTCTGGGTCCATGAATAACGAGGGCGACGGTGGTCGTTTTCGGGTCGGTTATCAGAGTTCAAAAAACTGCGATTGAAGGTTCCCGGTCAGGACTGCGAATTTCGGAGGGACTAACTGACGTTTTGAACAAGAAAAGGGGCGTTTGATTAGAGTTAGAGGTAGGTCTAGGGTTGAATCACGGCGGATTCGAAGGCTTTGAGGTTGCTTCGGGAGATATGGTGGGTAAACGGCGCTCTGATGACTCTCAGGAGGCCGTGTATCGATCGTTTTTCTCTGGGAGACGGTGGCTAGGTCAGTTTTACCGTAGCCCCACGGTGGGCGCCAACTGTACTGGCAGTGAGTACAATGCTTCTAGAAACTAGGGTTTCTGTGCTGTGTTTAGGTCATGCCTCGGGAATGGTCCCGAGGTTACTATTTGTAGCCTTTTTTGGGCCTACCCGGTCATGGTTTTGGGCCTAAATCATAAAAGGGCCAAAACCATGACTTGGGCGCCCTCGTAAACTGCTGAGGGCGCCCCCAAAGGGTTATGTGGGATTGTCAAGTGGGCCCTACGCCCTCTTGGAGGACGTCCAGCCCTATTTTAAGGGTTCACACCCTTGGCTTTGGGGTCTTGATTCCTTGATAGTGAGATCTACGGTCCAGATCCCATCTCACATCCACTCAAATAATCACTGCCCCAATGATCTTAGACTCAAATAACAATCAAAGAGGAGACACACTCCAATAAACAGAATCCAATCTTGATTAAAAGCTTACAAGTGATTCACAATTACAACTCAACTAATAACAAACCAACTCTAAGCTTTTGATATTCAGTAGCAGCAATAGAGTGGTATACAGAATAGAGCACACGGCTCAACAAAGACAACCTAAAGTCGAAACCCTAAAATATTCTTTCAATGACGGCTTCGATGATTTCTTCAAGAGTGATGTCTTCTTTTTATAGCCTTCAGCAGCAACATATATTTGAATCAAATATTCTTCTCAGAAATATGTTGAAACAAATAATTTTTCAGAAATATATTTCCAAGATTCCTTCTAGAAATATATTTGCACAATTAAATCTTCCTTCAGGCTAAACATATATTTGTATCAAATATTCTTTTCAGAAATATATTGAAACAAATATTTTTCTGAAATATATTTTCCAAAGATCTCTTTTGAAAATATATTTACACAAATAAAAATCTCCAATCTGGAAAATATCTTCCTTTTGGAAACACACGCAACTTGGAGAACAAGTAACATGAATGAATTCTTCAATCAAATCTTCAAAAGATCAGGTGGGATAATAAACAGCTCCAAAGCGTGAAATCAGGGCACACTGAAGTCGTACCCACATGTTGGAACATTGGGTCCAACATCGTGTTTGTATATTTGATTTAGCAAAAATAAAGCCAACATACAAATATCCAACAAAAAATAATAAATATAAAAAAAAACTCAAGTTTAACCACATATGGCGCTCATTATAGGAAGCACTATTTATGGTGATACCTTAAATAACGCTTTAAAAGTGCTATTGTAAGTTAAAAAAAAAATAGCGTTTAAAGTTTATGAAAAGCACTTTATATCAATTAATTTCAATCAGCCAAGAGGTATATCTTGTTCCCATTCAACTTCAGGTTCCTTGTTCAATTCTCTAAGGCTTTGTTTGGGAGTTGGGTTTTGGAGGGGAGAGGAGGGGAAGGGAAGGCTTATGGAGAGATAAACCCTTGTTTGGGAGTTTAAAAAAAACTAGGAAAGATTTTGAAGGGTTTTGAAGGGCTTATTTGGTCCAATTTCAAAGTTCCCTCATATTGGGGGGTTTTGGAGGGTTAAACATACAAATTGACAATTTTAACCTTTTTAAAATTAATAACGAAATTTATACCAAAAATAAATGAATTGTTATGAAATAATAGGAAATATAATATATATATATATATATATATATATATAGGGGTCATATCAAATGAGAATGGTAGTTATATGTGAGAATGAAAGGAATGAATTGTAGCCATTAGATTAAAATGTAAAGGTAAGATTAAAACATAGTTAAGTGAGTCATGTGCCACTCACATGTTCCTTTCTCATTTCTAAAGTTCTTTCTCCCTCTCCCAACCCTTCTGATTCATGCTTTTCCAGCCCTCTCTGCATTCTCTCTTTATCTCTAAACACGGCGATTCTGGCCGTCAACAACAACAATTCCGGCCACCTCCGTCAACGACGTCAATTTTGGCCACCTCTCTCGCAATTATATGGATCGAAAGAACACACCAAATTTTATCAATTATCAAGATAAATGGGTTTCAGTAGCAACATACAAGAAACATCACACCTCCTTCAAATGGGTTCAGTAGCATTATACAACAAACAACACACCATAGACTTTCATCATTAACAATACACCTTCTTATCTAATCCCTAATATATAGCAACTTACAAGACAGATCCATAAATCCCCAATTAATAAAATCTGCAACTTGAAGAAGGAAAAAGAGAGAGAGATGCGCTGAGAAAGAGGAGAGAGCTCGTGACGGCGGTCGGAATTGGTGTTCGGTAGAGATTTTGGTGGTGTCGATGGTCTCATTTAGGTTTGGACTGAAATTAATTTCAAAAAATTGAGTTATTCTATGTTTTATAAAACAAAAAATAATCGAAGGCATGACATGGTTGAAGCACCGAATCTGCGAAGACTGGGCATGTAGAGATCTATAGGAAGGGATGAAAAACATCGCAGTGGCCATAGAGAGTGAGTGTTGTTGGTGGAATGAGGGAGATGAAATGAGAAAGAGTGCACGTGAGTGTTCATTGTAGTGTTTTAATCGGAGTTGTGCATTGTTTACTTAATGGTTGGGATTTATTCTTATCATTCTCGTATAAAAAAGGCATTCTCATGTGATATGCCCCCTATATATATATATATATATATATATATATATATATAGTGAAAGTAATTTGTTATTATTGTATCAATTTTTTAATAAAATTATAAAAAAAACTACAGATTTTTAATTTTTTTTCATATATTTAAGATTTGTTATAATATTGGTAAAAAAAAAAGTCAAATTATTTTAAGAAGACAAGGAGCATTCCTAAAAAAAAGGGTAAAATAGTAAAATTATCACATAAGCCCTCCAATTCATTTCCTTGTTGGTTTTTTCACTCCCAAACAAGGAGAAGGCTTTCCCTCCTTTCTCCCTTCCCTCCCCTCCCTTCCTTTTCCCTCCTAAGTCTTTCATTCCCCTCTCCTCAAAACTCGCAAACAAAGCCTAAGTAAGTATTTTTATTGTTTTTTATTATATTTAAAAAAAAAAAACGCTGATTTCCTTTAAAAAAAAAGAAACGTTATTTTTAGGTCAAAACAGATTAAAAATGTTATGTGCTGCAATACGTGTGTTAGCAGCTTCCTCAACTCAGTATACCGTGATTTCCATAACCACCATCAATCTCACCGCCTCTTTTCCTTAGCACACAATTGTTCAAGAACCATTTTCACTCTCACAATCTTTCTTCTTCTTCATACCGCTCAAGAATTTCGCCACATGTACGTTTTACCCTTTTATGATTTCGTGACTAATTTTAGGGTTTCTGTTTTCCATCAATCAATTCAATCACCGACTCTACCGTGATTATTAGTTGCGTTGAGTTTGTGTTTATGGATTCTCACTCGATTTTCAACCTGTGCTTCCTTCAATCTTACCATTTCCTTCATTATTATGTCTTCCTTCAATCTTACAATGTTGTGGTCAATATTATTTAATTTTTTACCCTAATTAACATCAATTTAGAGAAGAGTGATGCTTCATAAAATTATTGATCAAGAGGGAGAAAAAATATAGGATTTTAATGGATTCCTTTGTAGAGTGGATTTTGTGAGACTTTCTAGTTAAAAATATACATAATACACTCTTTCAACAACCTCACTAAAAACCTTGAGACTTTTCATACATTTTTCAAAGACGTTTTTTTACCTTCAGATGATTGAATGCCAGGATTTGTTTCTTTTCTTTTCACCACGAGCTGCTGCTATTTTTCGTGCCACTGTGCTACAGTTTTCTGATATACATATGATATCGTGTCTCAGATGTATGCCATTTTTCTCTATTGTGCTATTTTGTTATGTATTCAGTGAATATATGACTCTTTTCACTAACTTAACAAATTTCTTTGCATCGAAATACTAATACAAATTAACAAAAGAACAATTCTATTGTATCGAAAAGAAAAACAAAAAAAGAACAATTATATTTTGAGCTATTTGTTGAACCTTTGACTTCACATTATGATAAAAGTAAAGAAGCATTTCTAATATTTAAGAGCTTTCACATAAGTTAGACCATTTTTTTGTATTATATTAATTAAAGATGTAGGAAGGATTTGAGCATAAGATATGCCAAATGAGGAAATACCAAAGTACAGAAGCAAAATTTGACCCCTTCCCAAGTATAAACACATTTATTTCGATGATAGAATAGTACTAAGCCCATATACCACCAAGCAGATAGCAGTAACTTGTATAATTTCAGATCACGACTGGTTCAGCAGACAATTTTTTTTTTTATTCCACATTCCCAATTTGAAGTTAGAACAGTAGCAAGGTTTTTGGTCCATTTATAAAAAATAATGCATGCTGGAATATAAGCAATCCAATTAAAGTTTAATTTTAATGTGGAAGTCCACTTGAACAATCAATACATATCATTCAGAATTATCCAAGGTTGACTTAACCAATAGGTCAACCTTCAAAATGAAAATAAAATAATCAATTTCCAGCATTGGTCTTAAAGAAAGCAATTGAGAAGATATTTGGTATTTTGAAGCAGAGTTCATAATTTTTAAATCAACACCTCCATTTCTAAAAATTTGTTGACTCCTATAAAATCTTATGATATAATCCTTTGAAATCCAAATTACAAATCTTGATAGTCTTTTAAAATTTTAAAAGTCATTAAAATATTGCATAGTCTTTTACAATCCACAAGTATTATTGCATAGTCTTTTAGTAGAATTTTTCATCTATTATTGTTTCATAACTCATAACAGCACTGGAGTGCAAGATTGATAAAATGAACGAACGTTCAAACACATGGAAATCATGTCAAGTGAAACAAGTCCAAATTATTAAACAAAGAAACAAACAAGTTTTTTTTATCTTTTTTTCTAATATTATTAATTACTAAATAGTATTAATCAAAATAATAATTTTATCTTGCCATTAATTTACTTCTTCAAAACTGTTCATCCTCATCGTGTTTTTATAAGAGATGCTATCTAGGGGTGGCAATTGGATCCATCAAATCCATATCCATCCAATCCATCCACTATAAAATCCATCCGATCCATCCATCAAACAATTTTTTTTTTAATGGATTGGATTTAATCCATCCATTAAAAAATATGGATGTATCCAATCCATCCAATTTATTTTAAAGATCCAATGGATCATTTTTTATTGTTTATTTTTTATCCAATGGATCATTTTCAACCTCACTAGATAACTTTCTTTCTCTCTCTCTCGCGACAGAGTTCTCTTCTTCAGTCTTCTCCCTCTTCTCACCTCTTCAGTTCTCTCTCCCTCTCTCTCTCTCCCTCTCCCTCTCCCTCTCAACTCGCTCTCTCTCTCTGTCTATCTCTCTCAGTTCTCACTTTCTCTTTCTTTCTCAATCCCTCATCGCTGAACCTCTCACTCGCCGCCTCCCTCATCGCTCACTCACTCTCGCCACCACTATCACTCGCCGGAACCTTCTCACTTGCTCACTCACTCTCCCCGGAAGCTAAGGTAAGCCAATTGATTCTCCAATTTCTCCTTCCTTACTTATTTTAGGGTTTTAGAATTGGGAATTGCTAATTGGAAATTTGGATGTATAAATTATAGGAATAAAACATGATATTGTGAATTGGGAATTGGTAAATTATAGAAATAAATTGGGAATTGTTTTTGGTTCTTTTGGCGTGACATACTGATGTTGTTAACACTAAAGAAATAGAAGTGATTGTCTCAAATAAGAAAATGGTGACTTCATGGACAATTGTTAATAATGGTGAATGAAATTTGCAGCTTGAGAAATTGTTTTGTTATTTTCATTTGTTTGTTTGTTAGAGTTGTTGGTTCTGATTCTGAATCATGCTTTGATGGTGCGTAGATTGATTTTCTAAGATTGAAATTAAGATTTAGATGTTATGTCTAGTCACTGGTATGTTTGTTAATACATCTGCTATTTTTTTCAAATCAACTTATGATGGAGATTAACTGTTTTTAAATAGTCTGTGTCATTGTTGTTCCAGTCTCTGAACATGCCTATGTCTTGAATGTTTGGTGTGGTTTCTTGCACTCCTGCTCTGATCCTGTAATCTGCAATTGTGTTGCCATGAGTTAAGAATGTGTTTTTGAGACAATAAAATTAGTATTTATTTTTGCTATGACAGGTAATGATTCTTGTTTTCTACTTTTCTTAAACTCTGTTATAGGAAGTATTTATATGACCAAATTTGACAAATATTGGAGCTGTTACAGTGTTATTCTTTCTTTTGCGGTCATCTTAGATCCTAGATATAAGTTACAGTTCGTTGAATACTGTTATGTGAAGTTGTTTGGTAATGATGGAGTGAAAATTGCAAATGAGGTTCTTGATAAGATGAAACTTTTTTTTCAAGAATATCTCATGTCCTCTAATGAGCTAAGTGTTTCATCTTCACAAAGGTCTGTTAGAGGTAGTCCAATCATTCCTTCAAGTGAATTAGAAGATTTTAGTAATTATCAAAGTAAATTGTGTGGACCTTCAAGAAAAGAGACCGATTTGCAAACTTATTTGGATGAAGAGAGACTTGATCATAATCAATATGTTAACTTGGATGTTCTTGAATATTGGAAAGTGAATGAGGGTAAATACCCTGAAGTTTCTAAGATGGCACGTGATATTTTAGTAACTACAGTGGCATCAGAGTCCTCATTCAGTATAGGTGGACGGATACTGGACAAATACAGAAGTGTTCTTTTGCCAGATAATGTTGAAGCATTATTGTGTGCACATGATTGGCTTTGTGGAACTCCTGGTTAGTATCTACCAACTTGCTATTTATAATCTTTTCATTTAACATGTGCCTTTTTTAATTCAGCGTGTTCTCTTTTGTAGCTGGAATATCTCATGATGGGTCGCAATTTGTTGAGGAACTGTCAAGCTTCTCTTCTATGCATTTAACATGAAACATTATTGTGCACACATGATTGGCTTTGTGGAACATTTGGTTAGTATCTACCAACTTTTTACTGTAGAGCATACATGATAATGTTGATTGGTTGGATTCTATTTCTTTGACTGTACTGTTCATACCAAAGGGCTATAAGGTTGAGCATCATCAATGTTCTGATTGGTATAATTTTCATGACACAGTGAATTAAGCTAGCCTCTTTTACTTTATATATGCATCTTTCTCTCAAGCATAGTGATGGAATCCAGATAATGTCTTCAACACATAGTGAAATATTAAACTCATTCTGTTGTCTTATTGAGTGGTAGTATCTATAGCATGTTTGCAATTTCATCCAAGAGTTTTGCTAGTTATTTTGTATTGTATGTCTACCCGTTTAGCACGCCTTTTGCCGGGTTTGTATTGAATATTTGCTAATATTCGCTGTTTCCTGTTTTTTTTTCATTCTTATACAGGTGAATCTAATAAAGACTTGAAGAGTGCAAGGAGCAGTCTATTGAAGATCCACTAAGTTGGAGACTTTTTTTTTTGAAAGAAAGTTGGGGACTTATTTATTAGTTTATGCTTAGATAAGTTAGACTTTAATATTGACCTTTTTATAAGATTAATGGATTAATGTATGACATTGTTTATTTTCTTATATATATCTCCAATTTGTTAATGAAAACCATATTTCCTTGGTGAAATTAACCAAGATTCGCATTGTGTTATCTCGTGGAAACACCATCTTGGTCATTGTTCTAATCAAGGAACATTGAACTCTGAATTCGTGATGAAATATTGGCTGCTATCTAATCATTTTTTTCGTTGAAAAACTGCTATTTGATCTAGTAACAATAATCACATAATTAATTTAGAATTTTAAAAAAGAAAAAAAAATTGTTCAGAATTTTAAAAAAGAAAAAAAAAATTGTTCAGAATTTTAAAAAAGAAAAAAAAATTGTTTCAGAATTTTTTTTAAAAAAATTGTTCAGAATTTTTTTTAAAAAAAAATTATGTTAATTATTTTAAGAATAAAAAAATAATTTAACAAATAATTTAAAAATATATGGATCGGATGGATAATCCATCCATTAAAATCTAGTAATGGGTGGATTGGATGGACTTTATTCTTAATGGATGGATTGGATGGTTTTTTTTAACAAAACAAAATAGTGGATTGTAATGGATTAATGGACTTTTTTGATCCATCCATTAGGATCCAAAATCCATATCCATTCAATCCATCCATTTTGCCACCCCTAATGCTATCTAACAAGAAAAAGGAAATTAATTTTTCTAGCCATTTTCAAATAAAATTGGAACCACAAACTTGTTGGTGGAGTGGAACTTATGCCGAAAATGCAACATACGAGCTTCATGGAGTGTGTAAATTGACATTTTGTGCTTTAGGCCCAATCTTGGAATGTGATCACAGACTGTTGTATATATGTTGGAAGATAATTTCACGAGGCCTATTTAGTTACACTAATATAAGTGAATAATAAAAAGAAAATTATCGTGAAAATCTTGGAATGTGATCACAGACGTGATCATTTTTTTAGCTACACTAATAAAAAGAAAAAAAATTAGTTACAATAAATGCTTTATGGCTTTTCAAGTGAATAATCTTGGAATGTGATCACATACGTGATTTTTTTAGTTACACTAATATAAGTGAATAATTTAGTTACACTAATAAAAAGAAAATTATCGTGAAAATCTTGGAATGTGATCACAGACGTGATCATTTTTTTAGCTACACTAATAAAAAGAAAAAAATTTAGTTACAATATAAGTGCTTTATGGCTTTTCAAGTGAATAATCTTGGAATGTGATCACATACGTGATTTTTTTAGTTACACTAATAAAAATAAAATTTATTTGTGTAAATAATTTGCCAATCTGCCTAAGACGTGATTGCTGTGAGCTGACATTTTTAATTTGATTTAAGGCATTTCTTTTTATATTATTTTTTTACCAAAGGCATTTCTTTTTATAGTTTTACAACTTTTTTGTCTATTCATAAATACATGCTTTCCTGTTACTTCTACTTGTACACACGAATGTGTCATCCACGATCATGTCTTGTTAGAGACATTCAAGACACTGATTTTAATGCATGTCTGAATTGGTTCTGTGACGACATGTAGAATTCATGTGTTGTTATATACTACTCCGTCCCAAAATATAAGCAAAAATGAGTCAACATAAGTTGATGTATTTGGTACAAATTTTGAACCAAATACATTAATTTTTGTTGACCAATTTTTGCTTATATTTTGGGACGGAGGGAGTATGACAGAAGGTGTTGATATTGTATTGACGTAATAGTTGAATGATATAGTTTTTGTAACCCTTTTGTAGATAGAAAAATCAATTGTTTCTATAAATTAACTTTTAAGAAACAATGGATAAAAAATGGATGTCTGTCAACCGATTTTCAAAGGAATATGAAAATGGAGTAGAAGAGTTTGTTAAGTTTGTCGTGAAACACGCCACAGACTGCAATCAAATCATTTGTCCTTGTTTAGGCTGTTGTTACGGACAAAGGGTTAATGAGGTTGTCTTGCGAAATCATTTACTGGGGAACGGAATTGATCGAAGCTACACATGTTGGACAATGCATGGTGAGATGAGTAACAACAACGTTGATTTGGGGAATAATGTGACATATGAATCAAATGAATTTAACACAAATACATTTGACTATGATCTAGTTGAAGAAGATCTTCGGGATTGTCCTGAAATGTTTGAGAGATTGGTTAGTGATTCAGAGAAACCGTTATATGATGGTTGCATCAAATTCACAAGAATGTCTGCAGTATTGAAGTTGTACAATATAAAAGCGAGAAATGGATGGTCTGATAAAAGCTTCACAAACTTGTTAATCCTTCTGAAAGATATGCTGCCGGAGGATAATGTTCTTCCCAATAGAAACTACGAAGCCAAAAAAAAAAAATGTTGTGCTCGATTGGCATGAGTTATGAAAGGATACACGCTTGTCCTAACAATTGCATTTTGTTTCGAAATGAATATGCATCGTTAAATGGGTGTCCTAAATGTAATGTCTCTCGATATAAGAAACAATTGATTCCTGCGAAAGTCATATGGTATCTTCCTATAATACCGAGATTCAGGTGCATGTTTAGTAGTGAAGTGAATGCAAAACATTTGACATGGCACGAATATGATAGAATTAGAGATGGGAAGTTTCGACACCTTGCAGATTCGCCACAATGGGCTAAAATTGATCATGATTATCCTGATTTTGGGAAAGACGCAAGAAATATATGCTTGGCACTGTCTACTGATAGAATGAACCCACATGGTTTTCAAAGTATCCCAAACATCATATGGCCTGTGATTTTGGTGATTTATAACTTGCCTCCATGGCTATGTATGAAGCGTAAGTTCATGATGTTGTCTATGTTAATATCTGGGCCTAATCAACCAGGGAATGATATAGACGTGTACTTCGCACCTTTAATTGATGATTTGAAGCATTTGTGGGAGACAAGAGTGGAGGTTTATGATGGATATAAGAAAGAAAACTTCAATTTGAGGGCGATTATGTTTGGCACCATTAATGATTTCCCAGCATATGGCAATCTATCAGGATATAGTGTTAAAGGTAAGAAAGTGTGTCCTATATGTGAAGAGAAAACGAATTCGCTGTGGTTGGATAATTGTATGAAGAATGTCTTTCTCGCTCATCGTAGATTCTTGCATTCTAATCATCCCTACCGTGGGTGGAGAAAAGCATTCAATGGAGAACCATAAAAAGGTGTAGCTTGTAATATCCCGCTTAAATTCTTAGACTGCAGTGCCATTCAATCGTATCTGAGGAAACATTTTAAGTGAAGGGCAATTTGGTAAATGCTGCACAAGGGCTTTATAAATGGGCCAAAACGCATTCTTCCTTTAGTTTTCCTTCTCCTTCTCTCACTAGAAATCAGAATTTCTCTCCCTTCTCTCTACTCTTCCTCACGCCCTCACTCTCTCTTTCCCTAATCATCCATTTTCTCCACTTTTCCTCAAGAATCAACATGCAATGGTTGTATTGTGTGTTGGTGTAAGCCCTAGAGGCCAATAGTTTATGTTAAACTTATCATATGTATCATGACTTTTATTATTAAATAAAATATGGCGTTCTTTATTACACTCGTTATGAGATTAATAAAGTCCCTAGAATAATTGGTTCGTGTGATGGAATATTAAGTATGACTTAATCATGAGATTACATCAACAGAAAGAACATTGTTCTTAAAAGTATCTGTAGTCAAGCTTTAATATAAATTGGGATAATAATAAAGCGTGGAGACTATTATGTATGTAGACTGATGACCATATCTCATAGGTCATGAATATGAGATATTAAGTTTATACATAGGTATGAGTATTAGGAGTAATATTTATACTGGATTGACCCATCGTGAGAATACTACATAGTATGTTATGAAATCATCATAAGTTATTCTCATAATGATAATGTTGTATACCACTCTTAGACCTGAAACCACTGTGATCCCTAGATGTGGACTCAAGTGTTTTATTGTCATTCAAACGTTATCTGTAACAAGATAACTATAACGTTGGTTAATGGGCACTCGACGAATCATGCTGAGGGACATGAGTGTCCTAGATGGGATTTGTCCCTCCTTCATAACATGAGATATATCTTTAGGCCTCTTGATGAAATATGACTGGAAAAATGCATGGCCATGCCGAATTAAGTCAATATGAGATATTGGACTTATTCGTTATTCAGTAAATTTCGGGATCAAGAAATATAAATATTGAGCTATACAAGGGTGACACAATCTATGTCTTGTGTTCAATAAAGATATTAGGACAAAGCAGTAATCGTACACATATACATTATCATGGAAAAGGTTTCGTCAGATCACTTGACATTCTTGTCACTTGGGTAGCAGTGATGTGTTACTAGATACCGCTAACTGTTTATAATATTAAATATAAGATTTAATATTATTGTCAACGTTACAAGAACTTATAGGGTCACACACAATAGAACGGTCAAAAGGAGAAATATAAGTAATACTTATAAGATGGGGTGCGTTTAGCAATTGACGCTAATTAGTTAGCGGAAGCTGATGGGTTAATGGGCTTACGGAAGCCCAATAGCGATTGCTGATTTCAGAACACGCAAGGAGCTCTATAAATAGAACACCCGTGCTAAAATCAGACTTGCACTTTTTCGAGAAACCCTAAAGGCTAAAACCGAAACCCTAGTTTTCTCTCAAACCTCTGATCGCTTGGCTAGCACCGGGAACCAGAGGAAACTGTTCGTGTGGACAAGTAAAGGCTTTGCTTTCTTGCTTGGCTGTGATCGAAGAAATCGTTTCTGCACTACAAGAGGTAACAATTCCATCACTGATTCATGTCAAATTCGTAATGATCCAAGGAAAGAAAATCGAAATTTTAAATTTCCGCTGCCTTTATCTATGTCGATTTTCCTTCAGTGGTATCAGAGCCAATTACGAAACCACGAATCCGATTGTTTTGTTTACTGCTTTATGTTTTAATCGGATTAAAATTGGCATGGCATCACGTTTCTGTGCATGGCTTTTCGATTTTTTTGAAGCTTCAGAAACTGTATCTGGTGAAGCATCAATATATCGATTATCCATAAAAACGGAAACATGTTGCTCGATCACATATGCATATAATAATATCATATCACGTTTCTGTGCATGGCCTTTCGATTTGTTTGAAGCTTCAGAAACTGTTTTCTGGTGAAGCATCAATATATCGATTATCCATATCGACAGAAATATGATTGATAAATTCTGTGTAACAAAGGTATATATGATACACTTGTCTTGATCGTTCACTAATTAAGTCAGATGATATTTGTTCATATTGAATGATTGTAAATTGAAGCTTCGGAACCGATACAGGTGAAGCATTCTAAATTCGATCTTCATATTGAATAAACAATCAGAGTACTTTGTTTGGTGTGATCATATTGTTACAACAGAATTCATAACGCCGCAAGTGTTGTGCCGTTATGAATAAGGTTAGGGTTAGGGTTCTCTGAAACGTATCAAATGTTGATGCGAAACACAGCGTTAATTCAAAGTGAATCGTTCATAGGAGGTGCTAATAATAATAAAAGGTGTATTTATTGTTGACCGGGTAGCGGAACCCCCGGCTAATCTGCGTAGTGTGATTAATCGCCAAATTTTAATTTAATTTATTTAATTATGAGGTGCTAATAATATTAAAAGGTGTATTTATTGTTGATTTGTGAATGATTATGGTCTTAGTCTCATTATTTCTTTTACTTTGGAATTTTGAAATACGGCCTGCGTGTCGTGCCTCTCTCTTGAATTCTATATGTACATTCTCTTCTCATCCACTCTCTCGTATGTAAAACGAGTTTCTTTATATGTAATGTAATTAGGATACAAGGAGGTAATAGGACTATTGACGTTGGATTAGCCCTGGAAGTCTAGCTTGGAGAAGCAAGGTCGTTTCTAGGATTACTTTAAATTCTCTCATTGGCTTGAGAGAATCATAGCGTTAAGAGGTCATAATCATGTCACTTTTAATTGGTATAATTGTTATGCATGCTTGAATGTTTGGAGTGCGAATATATATATGATATATAAGTCGTGGTGAGGTGAGATCAAACTAAATAAATTCCTTCAAAATAATATATTAAGTTTAATGCTTTCCAAAAGAATAACACCCTTCAAGACTAATATCGAATGTGTGGGTTTACCTTAGTGAAGCACATGTTCTATATTTGTAAGTCGCGGTGCGGTAATATCATTTACCCGATTGTTATTCTATTGGGTTTAACTTAACTAAATTAATTTTAATAAGATTAGAATAAATTTAGAAGCAAGAATTGGGAAATATCCTTATGATAGATTACAGTAAGAGTTACTCGCCCAATTGATGTGAAAGTTGTATAAGATACAATTGGAAATGTTCCTAACTAAATAACTGAGTTTTGGGGGATTAGCCATCGCTGACTCAAAACAACGTGAAATAAGGATTTCAACCCGCTAGAAAATCTTCCAACGGGATTTTCTGAATCAAATGTTTGAAGGTCATTTGATTTGAATAAAATAGTGGGAGCGTATTTAATTAAATGCCAAATTAAATATGTTATTTTCATGATACTTATTTTGTATATTTTAAAATCGTAGATGGCATCTAACACTTCAAACAACATTTTGCGATCAATCCTTGATAAAGATAAGCTGAATGAAACAAATTTTTTAGACTGGCACCGAAACTTGGGTTAGTTTATTTATTCTTCCAATTATAAAAAAGTATAAAGAAAATAGGAGATTTTGGGTTAGTTTATTTATTATTCCAATTATACACTTAAACAAATTTTTTTATAATAATATTATATTGTTGATATCATTGAAAAAGATAAAATTTTATATTATATTTTTTATATTGTTGGTGTAACTTAAAAAATAAGTATGTTGTAACAATTTAAAATCACAAACACGTTTTAGCGTCGTGTCCGTCTGAACGCTCCGTCACAAATTATAAGTCGCTTTGGGAAAAAAAATTGTCCCAAATTATAAGTCGTTTTACGGTACCAATGAAACATTAATTTTACTTTTTCTATTATACCGTTATACTCTTAACTATTTATTATTCTATATTCTTTCAATTCTTTAATTTATATTTCTCATACCTTTTTTTAAGGACAATTTTGTAAAACATCTCATAATATCTCTTTTCCATACAAAATTAATTACATTTTTAATACGTGTGAATTGTCCAAAATGTCATATAATTTAAGACGGAGGGAGTATATTTCTTAATCAAATATTTTAAATTTTTTGTAAAAATTTATAATTAAATATTTTTGTGAGACCTCTATTAAAAACTTAAAATATATTATTAATAAATTCGATAGAAAAGTAATTATTGTATAAGAGTATTTGGACGAGATCGTAAATGAACTCTTTCAGTTTAATGACATGTCATGGATTTAAATTCCATGAGATTCTATCATCTATTATGATTATATCAGATTTAAGAAATTAGCCTCTCCAGTTAAAAAAAAAAAATAGTAGATTTTCACTAATATTTCATTTTAAATTTACTATACTATATAATAAAGTCAAAATAGAGTCAATATCCTTAATCCTCCCTCATACGTTTCTTTCCTTTCTTTTTTTCTTTCTGTATTTCTTTCTTCACTTTCCTAACAAGAACGCTTTCAATGACTACAAGCAATGTGCTATCAACACACAAAAGAAGCATAACATTCACACACCAAAATTGCCTCATCAACCACACTTTTTCTCTTCTCTTACGAAACCTCCTTCTATAATCTATAGAACACAAAAAACGTGTGCACACAAAAACTGACATAAAAAAAAGACCAAATTTTTATGCATCAAACAGTGAAGATCCAAGGTGGGGTTTGTTTTATCACATTCAGTTTTCAAAAGGGTCGTTGAAAATCACATAGAAAAAGAGAATGGCTCAGTTTCAAGGTGATTTGGATCATGAGGGTATTGATTATATGTTCAAGGTTGTTATGATTGGTGACTCTGGTGTTGGAAAATCTCAGCTTTTGAATAGGTTTGTTAGAAATGAGTTTCATTTGAAATCTAAAGCTACAATTGGTGTTGAGTTTTTGACCAAGACTGTTCTTATGGATCATAAACTTGTCAAGGCTCAGATTTGGGATACTGCTGGTCAAGAAAGGTCCTAAATTTTCTTTTGTCAATTTTTTTTATGTTTATTTATCAAAATGTGAATTATTTTCATTGGATTTTATTGTGTACTGTGCTAAAATTTTATTATTTTCTGTGGTTAATAATAAAGAATTTAACTAAGATCTAATAAGTTAAGATCTGATATTTTCGACAGCATTGTTTTTTTTTTAATATAATATAGTAAAAATGTTTGGAAGTTGATGACTTCGTGGTTTTTTGTTGTTATTTTATGTTGAATTTGGATTCCCAATGTCAATAAAAAATTTTATGCATTCACGGAGTCAGCAGTGTATAGCCTATGGATCAAGATTTGATGGCTCTGATTTTGAGTTTGTTTTTAAAGTTGATTTACCGGTGTTAAAATTAGAACAACCTTATGATCAAACTCAAAAGGAGAGTCATCTAATCTTGATACAATGACATTGAACTGCTGACTCCGTGATTGCATTGAATATTGTAGAGAGTCCGAATTCATTTATGATGGACATAATGGGGATGAGTGTATAATGAATTATAAATTCAAATAATTTGCAAATCTTCTGTTGATACTTTATGTTAAATTCGGATTCCCAGCTGTCAAAGATTGCATAGAATCAGTGTTAGCAGCTTGGAGCCATTGGATCGATATTAGATGACTTTGATCCTAAGCTTGAAACTAGAACACCTTATAAGCAAACTCAAAATTTGAGTCATCTGATCTTGATCCAAAAACTTTGAATTGCCGATTCTGTGAATGTGTTGAACATTGCAGAGAGTGCGACTTTATTTATGATGCAACACAATGTGAGCGAGTGTATGATGAATATAAATTTAACTAGTTTACCAATTGACATGATAATGTGTTTTACTATTGAGTAAACACTCATTTTAGTCCTTAAGTATGTGTGGTGTTGTCACAACAGTTCTTGAAAATATTTATAAAAACATACATATTAGTGAGTTTGGTTCTCCAATATGTCTCTTGTTAGTTAGTTTAGTCCTCAAATGTTTCTTTTGTTCGTCAATTTGATCCATTAAATTACTAACAAAAGAGACTTGGGGATATCTTTTGAATTTGATACACTCAGGGACTATACCGACCACGACTTACACATTTATGGCCCAAAATGACGTGTACTTGTGTTTTATTAGTTAGATTGCTGATTTTGTTAACAAGAGTGTCCTTGAAATACATTATGCGTGTCAATTGCGTTTTCACGTGACAATGTTGCCATTCGTGACAGGTACCAAGCAATTACAACTGCATATTACAGAGGTGCAACTGGTGCATTGCTCACATATGACATAACCAGGCGCCATACCTTTGACCATATCGAAAAGTGGCTAGATGAACTACATAATCATGCTGATAAAAACATAGCTGTCATGCTTGTTGGCAACAAGTCTGACCTGAGTTCAAACCGAGAAGTGCCTATCGAGGAAGCCAAAGACTTAGCAAAACAGAAAGGTCTCTTCTTCATTGAGACATCGGCACTCGACTCAAACAATGTAGAACCAGCTTTCCTTGGTCTTCTCTCACAAATATATGTAACAATGAGTAAGAAACACATCACTGCAGATGGACATGAAAGAAATTGGGATAAAGTAAATCTTGAATTTGAGGGAACAAAATTATTGGTCTCGTCGCAAGAACCAGAGTGTCAAAAATCTAAAAAGAGATTCAGTTGTTGCAGTGTTTTTTAGAATATATATCAGCCCTTGTTCTATGGATTATGTATATAGCAAGTATACTCTGCCATATTTTTTGCCCTTCAAATTTTTTATGTATTTTTTTAAGGATAGTTATTAGGCATATTTTTTGCCTTTGAAGTTACTTTCTATGTTATTTTGATTGGCATTGATATGAAATCAGCTACCGTTCAAAACTGAATAAACAGTTATTTTGGTTCTCATAAATTTGTGAGTTGCTGTTGGATAAGCTTCTATCTATTGTATCTGAAAAGTGACTTCTTTGTCATGACTATTACTCAAAGCAGCATCATTATTCAATTGTTTATAGTGTTGTGTTGTCAAATTACCGTCATGACGGCACCATATATTATATTAGAATTTATAGTTGGGCGTAACACCACAACCCCACAATACTGGCTTGTGAGATGAGGACTGTCCCAACTTCTAAACACGTGTTCAGACTATAACACTACCAATGTGAGACTCTTAGCATATAGCATGATGGGTTTTGTGCTAGTTGTGACGCAATGGCACATTTATATGGCAGATTTTTTGGTTGCCGAATCAACCAGGTGCAAATGAAGGAGTTGCAGAAGATGAAACTGTTTGTAGGCATGAAACACATTATTCTAGGCTAGAGGTTTATAACACTCACATATCTTGCGCACAAACCACTTATGTAAGACACCACTTTTATTAAATATTGAATAAGCAAACTTTTTCAATCACTTTTATTAAACCACTTTTATTATACCACTTGTGAAGGAGTTGCAGTCTTGCAGAAGATAACCATTTTCATAAATATGAAATAAGCAAAAAAAAATTATGCTAGATTAATGGTGTTCATTGCACTAAACTTAATATCTAATTGCTCACATATACTAGACTCTAACCCCTGCGATGCACGGGTTTTGTATAGCTTCATATATAACTATCAAATGACTATATTATTACTTTTATAGTTATATTCAGTATTATGTTATCAAACTATCTCAAAAAGTAACAAAAATAAAAGATGGACTGCAATAAAAATGACAAATCAAAAGAAAAAATATATACAAAAGCTAGCACCAAAAAATTGATCCTAACCGCAAAAGTTGTTAATCGAAAGAAAAAAATAAGGAAAAGGAATTGTTATTTAGTAACCGAAAGAAAAAAAAATAAAAAGGAACGTTACGTGGTAATTGAAATAAAAAATAATAATAATAAAAAGGAACCGCTAATAATGAAAATGAACTACTATCAAAAAAAGAATTGCAATGGCGTTAGTGACTTTTAAAAAAATGACATTTTCATGTGTTATCTGATTCAATTCCTTGCATATTTTTTTTTTCATAAAAATTAATTAGGTCCGTCAAAAAGGGTGGTGTTATGGTTATTAGGTTCAATTGCAAGATGGTGAGAGAGATGAAAGTGAGTGAGAAATGATTTAGGAATTGTGAGATTGAAAGAAAGAGGACCCGAGATTTGTGTTGAATACACAACATTGAAACAATCACTGTTGGAACATAATGTGTTAAACAACTCTCTTATGTATAAAGGGGGAGATTGTTGAAACATTATGTGTAAACATATCTCTCTTCATGGTTTTGATGATAACAAAGTATTAAAGAGAAAATTGGTTATTTGCTAATGCTTTGTTCAAGTGTTTCAGAACCACGTGCTTATTAAGTGAAAATTGATAATGGTTATGGAAGAACAAGCTAAGAGCAAGGAAGGAAAGCCAAGAAGCAAGGTTGCAAAGACTAGAAAGAAACTGCTCCTGAAGTGAAACTTCTGAAGAGGTCCTGAAGAAGTGCTCCTGAAGTGAAGCTTCTGAAGTGGTGCTCCTGAAGTACAGCTTCTGAAGTCTGGGTGCTTCTGATGAAGTCAACGCAACAGTCAATTCCTGAAGCCAGCTTCTGATCCGTACAACTGAAGCAGCTTCTGATCACTGTTCACTGAGAAGCTTCTGAAGCTGATGTGGCATGGATATTGACCAGTACTGTGCGCATTTAATGCCTGGATGTGTCAGAACAACTCAAAGGAACAGTTGTCTCCCTGACCCAAACATTCTCCAGTTTTTAAGGTGGGCCAATTCAAAATTGGCACCTGCCCTGCTCTGACTGATAAAGTGCAGCACACATTTGCAGTAACCTAGTCCAATTGCAATGACTAATTTCCTTAATTCAAGCAAATCTTCAACAGCTCTATTTTCATCTATAAAAGGAGGAAGATTTGAAGAAGAAAATGTCTAAGACTCTTTGAAACGTATTGCTGAACCTGCACTCTGTTTTCTGTCAAAAACTGTCAAGTTCATAAAAACTCTTAGAAATTCTTTAGTCCTGTAACTTAGAATTTCTTAAGGTTAAGAGTCTTAACCTGCGTTGTATTTAGAGAACACCTCTGATATTTGATCAAGTGTTCATCCCAAACTATTTCATTTGTAAACCAGTTTGGTCCTTAAAGTCTTAGTCTGTATACTAAGCATTTGTAACCTCATTCCTTTGTGGTCTGAGTCAGAAGTCTCTTGTCTTAGTGACTTGAGCATTGGGAAGTCTCTTGTCTTAGTGACTTGAGCATTGGAAGCCTCTTCCTTAGTGGTTGAGCATAGAAGCCTCTTTCTTTGTGATTGAGCAACTGGAAGTCTCTTCCTTAGTGGTTGAGCATTGTGTAATCTTCAGATTATAGTGAAACTCTCTTGTTGGATACAAGGGGACAGGACTACTTCTCACATTGAGAAGGAACCTGTATAATTTGTTGTGTTTCTCTTCCCTTACCTCTTTAACTTGTTTAATCCGCTGCATATATTCTGATAACAGTTCAGAACCTGGTTCTGAACTTGTGCTAAGTCTTTGAAAAAGAAAAGAACAAGTTTTTAGAGTCACACACAATTCAACCCCCCTTCTTGTGTGTGTGTGTTTTTTTCTCACCTTCAGTTGGTATCAGAGCCCTGGTTCTGATATTAACACTTAACAGTGTGTCAGTAGGATCCTGAGAAAAACATGACCTCAACTAGTGGTTCACCTCCACCCTCTCCCAGAAATCCACCATCTCCCAGAAATAAAAGAAATGTCCAATATGACTATAGTACTGAAGAAAAGAAGTCTAGGTCACACAATAAACCTCCTATGTTTACTGGTGACCCAGAAAAATTCCCTTGGTGGAAGAGTAAAATGTATAGTCACATTATTGGGATTGATGATACTCTATGGGATATTATTGAAGATGGAATCTCAATACCAGTAGATGAAGAAGGTGTTGCTGTCAACAGAAGAACTCTAAGTGATGCAGAAAGAAAGATCTATAGAAAGCATCATCATGTGAGAGGAATCATTGTGGACTCATTGCCTCACACTGAGTATCAGAAGCTGAGTGACAAGTCAACAGCCAAAGCCATATTCACATCCCTCTGCTCTAACTATGAAGGTAATCAGAAAGTTAGAGAAACTAAGGCAAATATTCTTGTTCAGCAATATGAACTGTTCAGAATGAAAGAGGATGAAAATATTGAGACTATGTTCTCAAGATTTCAGACTCTGGTTTCTGGACTTCAGATTCTGAAGAAGAGTTATGCCACAGCTGATCATGTGAATAAAATCCTTAGAAGTCTGCCATCCAAATGGAGACCTAAAGTGACTGCCATTGAGGAAGCTAAGGATCTGAATACATTAAGTATTGAGGATCTTATAAGCTCCCTCAAGGTGCATGAACTGGGACTCAATGAGGATGAATCTGTTAGAGAGCCAAAAACATTAGCTCTGAAGTCTAAAAGAAAACCTGCTAAAGCCTTGAAAGCAATTGAATCTGAAGAAGAGTTTCCTGAGGGAAATTCTGATGAAGATTCAGATGCTGATGAGATTGCAATGATTTCTAAAAGACTTCAGTATCTGATGAACAGAAAGAAAAAATTCTCTAACAGAAGCAGTAACTTTAGAGGATCTAGTTCTGGATCAAAGAGGGATATCCAGAAGGAAAGCTGCTACAACTGCAAAAAGCCTGGCCACTTCATTGCTGATTGTCCAGATCTTCAGAAAGAAAAATCAAAGGAAAAAGCAAAGAAGTCCAGCTCAAAGTCCAGCAGTTTTAAAAACAAGCTTAAGAAGAGTCTCATGGCTACATGGGATGATCTGGACAATGAGTCAAAATCTGATGAGGAAGAAGCAAACTTGGCCCTGATGGCAATTGCATCTTCTGATGCAGAATCATGTTCAAATTCTGATAAAGAAGATGAGGTATATTCTGAACTCTCTAGATCTGATTTAATTGAAACAGTTAATGATCTTATGAGTCATCTTAAAAGCAAGTTAAAAGAAATTAAGTCTTTGAAAAATCAAAAAAACTTGCTGTCTGAGGAAAACCTTAAACTTCAGAATCAAATTTTTGAATATGATGAAGAAGTTGAGGAACTCAGAAAAGAGGCTCATAAGAAATCTGAAGAGATTCCTAATGAACAGGAAGTAGCTCTTCAGGATTTCATGTTAACTGGATTCAACAGAACTAAAATTGCCTCCATGATGTATAATATGATCAGAAACAAAGGTGAAGGCATTGGCTATGATTTATTCAAACCTTCAAATGATTTAAACTCACCTTCATGTTCTGAAAATATTTTAAAAGACAATGGTATATGCTTTGTGCCTGCTTCTGAAAATTCTGAGAAATTGAAAGTATCAGAATCTAAGACTAAGTCAGAAGTTCTGAACAACTCAGACTCTGAAGCTCCTGAGCCTAAGGGTAAGATGAAGGCAACTGTTAAAACCTTGCCTAAATCTAAGCCAAAAGGTCCTAAGCCTAAGAGTAAGAGGAAATCAGACTCTGAACCTGAAAAAGTTCAGAATCTGAAGTGCTCAGAACCTGGAACTAGTAAGTCTCAGAATCTGAATAAATCTGATTCAAATTTTTCTAAGACTGGGTTTATTAAAACTTCAAAATCTGTTAAACCAGTCAATGTAAAACATTTTCAATCTCAGAATGTTAGGCAAAGCAAGCCAGAGCAAACAAATCAGTTTTCTGCTTCAAACTGTTTTAAGAAAGGCAAAACTGAAGCTTGTCTTGTGCCTGAAGTAAACAAAGTTAGAATTCTGAAGAGATCAGAACCAAAGTACTCAATGGTTCAGACTCTGAACAAATCAGAACCAAAGACCTTCAAGTCTCAGGTTCTGAAGAAGTCTAAGTCCAAACCTTTTGAGAACTCAGGTTCTGAAGTATTCAGGTTCTGAAACTCAGACTAATTCAAGATATAAGGATCCATATCCTAAGTATCAGAACAAGTCTGAATATCATAACTTCAGACACAAGAAACCAAAACCTTTCAGGACTAACCCCAAAGGACCCATGAAAATCTGGGTACCTAAGTCTGAGATTATTTCAATTGCAGATATGCTTGTCATCCAAAGAAAAGGAAAGGTCCTGGTACCTGGACAGTGGATGCTCGCATCATATGACAGGGGACAAGTCTATGTTCTAAACCCTAACTCTGAAAGAGGGAGGAACTGTGGGATTTGGAGGAAGTCAGAAAGGAAAGATCATTGGTACTGGTAAGATAGGTAATTCTTCCCTGTACATTGATAATGTTTGGCTGGTAGATGGACTTAGACATAATTTACTTAGCATAAGTCAATTATGTGATAGTAATTATGAAGTCCTGTTTAATAAGAACACTTGCACTGTAATCAACAATGAAAATAAGTCTGTAGTGTTCAGAGGCTGTAGGAAAAGCAATGTTTACAAAATAAACTTTTCTGATTTGGTTCAGCAGAAGGTAGTTTGCCTTCTGTCTGTGAGTGATGAGAAATGGGTCTGGCACAAAAGGCTGGGACATGCTAACTGGAGACTCATCTCCAAGCTTAGCAAGTTGCAGCTGGTCAGAGGCTTACCCCAGATTGATTATCACTCAGATGCACTGTGCAGTGCTTGCCAAATTGGAAAGTTTTCTAAAACTTCTTTTAAACCAAAGAACATTGTTTCCACCTCTAAACCTCTAGAACTCCTTCACATTGATTTGTTTGGTCCTGTTGGAACAGCTTCAATCAATGGGAAGAAGTATGGACTTGTTATTGTTGATGATTATAGTAGGTGGACTTGGGTTAAATTCCTCAGAACCAAAAATGAAACATATGATGTGTTTTTCAAATTCTGCAAACAAGTACAAACAGAAACTGATTTGAAAATTTTTAAAATCAGAAGTGATCATGGTGGTGAATTTGAAAATGAACCTTTTGAAAACTTTTGTGAAGACCATGGAATTTTCCATGAGTTCTCATCTCCTAGAACTCCACAACAAAATGGAGTTGTAGAGAGAAAGAACAGGTCTTTACAAGAAATGGCCAGAACCATGATCCATGAGTCAAAAATTGCTAAGTACTTCTGGGCAGAAGCTGTAAACACAGCATGTTATATTCAGAACAGGATCTATATCAGACCCATTCTGAATAAAACTTCATATGAATTATTTAAAGGAAGAAAACCAAGTATTTCTTATTTTCATCAGTTTGGTTGTACATGTTACATACTAAACAATAAGGTCTATCTAAAGAAATTTGATGCCAAGGCTCAAAAGGGTACCTTTTTAGGATACTCAGAGAGATCTAAGGCATACAGGGTGTATAATTCTGAAACACATGTTGTTGAAGAAGCTATACACATTAGGTTTGATGACAAGAAGCCTGGTAATGAAATACCAGAGCTGGTTGAGAGTTTTGCAGATGTCAGAATCTCAAAAGAGCCTTCAGAAGCTGAACCCAGTTCAGGTTCTGATGAAGGTTCAGAAGCTGAAAACAATGAAGACTCTGAGAAACTCTCAAGCAATGACACTACTCCTGATGCTAATCAAGACCAGCATGGTTCTGAACAAATCCTTGGTGGCCCTTCAGAAGCTAATCCACCCAGAACCTCCTTCAAGTACAAGTCTTCACATCCTGAGGAGTTTATCATTGGAAACAAGAACAGTCCAAGAAAGACAAGATCAGCATTCACTCAGAATGAGTCCATGCTTGGCCTGCTATCCATGATTGAGACCACAACTGCTGATGAAGCACTTGCTGATGATGGTTGGATTGTAGCAATGCAAGAAGAGCTGAACCAATTTCAAAGAAATGATGTATGGGATCTTGTTGCAAAACCTGATCAGAAGAACATCATTGGAACAAAATGGGTGTTCAGGAACAAGCTCAATGAACAAGGAGAAGTGATAAGAAACAAGGCTAGATTAGTAGCTCAAGGGTACAGCCAGCAAGAAGGAATAGACTACACTGAAACTTTTGCTCCAGTAGCAAGACTGGAAGCAATCAGGTTACTTCTTTCTTATGCTATTAATCATGATATCATCTTGTATCAAATGGATGTTAAGAGTGCTTTCTTAAATGGTGTAATTTCTGAAGAAGTGTATGTCAAACAACCTCCTGGTTTTGAAGATGTTAAATATCCAAATCATGTTTTTAAACTTAAGAAGTCCTTGTATGGTCTGAAACAAGCTCCCAGAGCTTGGTATGAAAGGCTAAGCAACTTCTTGATTAAAAATGGTTTTGTAAGAGGTCAAGTTGACAATACACTCTTTAGAAAAACGGTTAAGAAAGAAATCTTAATTGTGCAAATCTATGTTGATGATATCATATTTGGTTCTACTAATGCCTCCCTTTGCAAGGAATTTTCTAAGTTAATGCAGGATGAATTTGAAATGAGCATGATGGGTGAGCTGAAATTCTTCTTGGGAATTCAAATCAACCAATGCAAAGAAGGTGTTTATGTTCATCAGTTCAAATACACCATGGAGCTTCTGAAGAAGTTCCAGTTGGATGATTGCAAGCTGATGACAACACCAATGCATCCCACCTGCACCTTAAGCAAAGAGGACAATGGCACTAAAGTAGATCAGAAGCTGTACAGAGGTATGATAGGTTCTCTCCTATACTTAACTGCTTCTAGGCCAGATATTTTATTTAATGTATGTCTGTGTGCTAGATTCCAATCAGATCCTAGAGAATCTCATATGACTGCTGTCAAGAGAATCTTTAGGTATCTTAAAGGAACAACTAATTTGGGACTTCTGTACAAGAAATCTCTAAATTATAAGCTAGTTGGATTCTGTGATGCTGACTATGCTGGGGACAGGATTGAAAGAAAATCCACCAGTGGAAACTGTCAGTTTCTTGGTGAGAATCTGATATCCTTGGCCAGCAAGAGACAAGCAACCATTGCTTTGTCAACAGCAGAAGCAGAATACATCTCAGCTGCAAGTTGTAGCACACAACTGCTCTAGATGAAACATCAATTAGAGGATTATCAGATTCATGCAGATAATATTCCTATTTATTGTGATAATACTGCTGCAATATGTCTGTCTAAAAATCCAATTCTGCATTCTAGAGCCAAGCACATAGAAATAAAACATCATTTTATGAGAGATTATGTTCAGAAGGGTGTGTTAGATATTCAATTCATTGATACTGATCATCAATGGGCTGACATATTCACAAAACCCCTAACAGAAGAAAGATTCAATTTTATTAAAAAGAATCTGAACATGCATTTTATCTCTTGAAAATGTGCTTGAATCTGAATGAAATCCTTGATTCTGAGTTTATCATAAGCTAAGACTTATCAAACACTCATATTCTAAGAGTTTGACTAAAGTTAAGCCTGAAAACTTCAGAGTCTGAAGGATCAGAACCTGGATTTTCTGACTTCTGAATCTGATAAAAATCTAATGATTGGTCAGAATCTGATAAGTATAGCTATGGGCAATGATGATTAAAGCTTTGAAAGTTTATACTCTAATCCTCCCAAAGTCATCAAGTAAAAATGTGATTTTCTGCTCTGATTATCAATGTTAAAATTTGGTATCAGTTTGTTTTCAAAATGTTTAGCACAGACACATTTTAAAAAGCCCAAAGTGTCTCAGACATGTTCAGTCTTAAGAACTTATTTTATCTTGGTATCAGCACTAAAATGTTGCTCTGGTATCAGACTCTGAACCTTCATGTTTTGAAATCAGGTTCTGATACAAGTTCAGTAGCATCAACACTGTATTTTTGGTATCAGACTCTGAGATAAAATCCTCAATTGGTATCAAGCTCTGAGATATGTTTTCAGTTGGTCTATACTCTAAACTATTTTGTTTTAACTTGAGTTAGACCTGCTCTGATCTGAACTATTTTCTTTAAACCAGCTCAGATTTGCTTTGATATTTTCTTGCAAGATTTGCTCTGATACCTTCTTGAGATGTTTTGCTCTGATACTGAACACAATTTAGTTGTCTTGCTCTGATACTAAACCAATTTATACTGAACAAGTCATGTCTGAACACAGAATGACCTGATCAGAAGCTCCAAACTTTTTCTGCTTCTGAACAGCATTCTATTTTTTATGCAAGTCATATACTCATTGAAAATCCAGTAGGCTCTGATGATTATCCTTGCTGCTTGGTTATCCATATGATTGCATAACTATCTCACAAATTTGTTTAGTTCAACCCCCCAAATTCTGAATCTTGTTGAAATATTTTCAAACTTGGTGTCAGAACTCTTTTAAAACTCTTTTACAAAGGGGACATGGAACTGCTTTGATACCTGCTTTCAAACTCTTTTAAAATCCTTTTCTACTCTGATACAGATATATTTTCCAACCTTCTTGACAAAGGGGGAGAAATTTTCTGTGTTGGGGAGTAAGTAAAACTTTTTGTTGATGACAAAAGGGGGAGAAAGTAAAACAAGTATTAAAGCACCTGAGCTCAAAAATAAGTTAAAATTGTCAGAAGATAAGCTTATTAAGCTCTGATATAATTGTTAGGGTTAAGCTCTGATACAATTGTTAAGCTAGCTCTGATACTGATCAGTTAAGCTCTGATACAATTCTGAATAAATTTAACTTATGAGAATAGACTTTAACTCTTAGCCTCTGAAGTAAAATTCTGGCTTTGATACATTTCTATGAGATACATTACTCTTAGTGAGTAAATTGAATTCAAAATATCTTGGATAAGACTCAGGGAGCTTACAAAACTCATCCTGTGGATTATCAGACTTAGGGGGAGAGCTTACAAACCTCAGAACCTGAAGTCAACAAGTCATTTTGAATTCTGAGTGTAAATTTCACTATATTGTTTTAAGTTAAGGTTAATTAACATGGATAAGAACCAAGGGAAGCTTACAAACCTAACCTTGAGGACTGTCAGACCTAGGGGGAGCTTACAAATCTCTCCTGAAGTCAGAGTGTTAATTAAACTTAACAACAATTCTGAAATTTTCACACTTGTGTTTTTATCTGAACTTAATTAACTTGGATCAGACTCAGGGGGAGCTTACAAACCTCACACCCTGCAGTTAACTTGTTAATTAAGTTAACAACAATTTTCTGTTTTAATACTTATGTTTGTCATCATCAAAAAGGGGGAGATTGTTGGAACAAAATGTGTTAAACAACTCTCTTATGTATAAAGGGGGAGATTGTTGAAACATTATGTGTAAACATATCTCTCTTCATGGTTTTGATGATAACAAAGTATTAAAGAGAAAATTGGTTATTTGCTAATGCTTTGTTCAAGTGTTTCAGAACCACGTGCTTATTAAGTGAAAATTGATAATGGTTATGGAAGAACAAGCTAAGAGCAAGGAAGGAAAGCCAAGAAGCAAGGTTGCAAAGACTAGAAAGAAACTACTCCTGAAGAAGTACTCCTGAAGAAGTACTCCTGAAGAAGTGCTCCTGAAGTGAAACTTCTGAAGAGGTCCTGAAGAAGTGCTCCTGAAGTGAAGCTTCTGAAGTGGTGCTCCTGAAGTACAGCTTCTGAAGTCTGGGTGCTTCTGATGAAGTCAACGCAACAGTCAACTCCTGAAGCCAGCTTCTGATCCGTACAACTGAAGCAGCTTCTGATCACTGTTCACTGAGAAGCTTCTGAAGCTGATGTGGCATGGATATTGACCAGTACTGTGCGCATTTAATGCCTGGATGTGTCAGAACAACTCAATGGAACAGTTGTCTCCCTGACCCAAACATTCTCCAGTTTTTAAGGTGGGCCAATTCAAAAATGGCACCTGCCCTGCTCTGACTGATAAAGTGCAGCACACATTTGCAGTAACCTAGTCCAATTGCAACGGCTAATTTCCTTAATTGAAGCAAATCTTCAACAGCTCTATTTTCATCTATAAAAGGAGGAAGATTTTGTTGAGACAAAATCCTTATTTGATGTTTTAAAGATTACAAACATATTAAATTTATTTCATCTTGTTATCTACTAATCTATTTTGTGAGAATTGTTTCATGAGAACATTACGAGAACGTTCTGGTCACTGTTCCATGAACCGTCTGGATACAATGAAATATTTACATCAAAAGGCAAGAAAGCAAAAAGGAATGCATGGCATTAAAACATGAGAAGTTATCTTTGGGTCTTGAAAGTTTCAATCCATTTGGAGAAAAGCCCATCAAAAGTTAAATATCTCATGAAAAGTATTAAGTCACATGTGAAATGGAATGGCATCATCATGGTGACATAAACATGAGTGACTTGCAAGTTTTTACAACTCATTACAGCAAGTAACAACTCACAACAGCAAGCAAACAGCTCATTACAGCTGTAAAATTCACACGATGAAACAACAAAAGAAAGCTGAACAACCAGATCGATCTGAGAACAATCTGGCTGAATTGAAGAAGAAAGTATGAAATCAAATGTAGCTGTAGACAGCTGTAAAAAACGTGTCTAACAGCTCTATTTTCATCCTTGGTCACCAAGACACTCCTCACCTATAAATACAAGAGGCTTTGGAAGTTAAATGCAAGAGTTTTGAAAGCAAACATTCTCTCAAGTGAAAAATCATCACTACATACAAAAACTCTTCACAAACAAGTCTCAAAGCTCTCTCTTTTTCTTTTGGATCATACTCTTTAGAGTTTTTTAGTAAAATCTCAAACATGTATTGAGAATTTTATTCGATCCAAAATTCATCTCTTTTCATACAAAGTGTATTGTAATTCTCAAGTCTATTCGTAACAATAGTTTGGGAAAGAAGTGTAACAACCTTTCTTGTGCGAAAGCAAAGAATTGTAGAAGCCTGCCGAGGTTAATAATACGTGTTTGTAACGGACTGATCTGGTGTGATCAAGAATCTATGGTGCTAGTCAGAAGTTTCTGTTAGCAGGATACTATAGTGGATAATCTCACACGAGGTGTGGGGACTGGAAGTAGCCGGGTTTGGTGAACCAGGATAAATCTCCTGTGTTTTTCTCTCTTCCTTTCTCTCTATTATTTTCGTTACACAAAGATCACACACTATCACTATCATAATATTATTAATCTTTCCAGAACATTCTGGTCCTAATTAAATTAATCCAGAGTTCTCTGGTCCTAAATTAAATCACTTATATTATTTTAACTGCCTCCAGAACATTCTGGTCCAAGATAAAACAACCTGCCTAAAATAAACTCTCATTTAAAATCAACTTATAATATTGTTTTATCATTCTCCAGAACATTCTGGTCATTACTATTTTATCATTCTGCTTATATATATTAAACTTTCTCCAGATCATTCTGGTCCATGCTTTACATTTAAATATCATTTTTCTCATTCTGCTTATATGAATTAATCATTTCCCAGAACATTCTGGTGCTCACTAAAAGCAACTTCAATATTTTATATTTAATCCAGAACATTCTGGTCAGGCTAAAAAACAAGCTTAAAACTCATAATCTTTTTATACTAACACTTACCAAGAACTTTCTTGAGTATACAATCTTGTTTAATATTTCAGGAATAATTTTAAAAGGGTCACAATTCAAACCCCCCCTTTCTTGTGACGTTTATTGCTACTTCAGATTTGAAGAAGAAAATGTCTAAGACTCTTTGAAACGTATTGCTGAACCTGCACTCTGTTTTCTGTCAAAAACTGTCAAGTTCATAAAAACTCTTAGAAATTCTTTAGTCCTGTAACTTAGAATTTCTTAAGGTTAAGAGTCTTAACCTGCGTTGTATTTAGAGAACACCTCTGATATTTGATCAAGTGTTCATCCCAAACTATTTCATTTGTAAACCAGTTTGGTCCTTAAAGTCTTAGTCTGTATACTAAGCATTTGTAACCTCATTCCTTTGTGGTCTGAGTCAGAAGTCTCTTGTCTTAGTGACTTGAGCATTGGGAAGTCTCTTGTCTTAGTGACTTGAGCATTGGAAGCCTCTTCCTTAGTGGTTGAGCATAGAAGCCTCTTTCTTTGTGATTGAGCAACTGAAAGTCTCTTCCTTAGTGGTTGAGCATTGTGTAATCTTCAGATTATAGTGAAACTCTCTTGTTGGATACAAGGGGACAGGACTACTTCTCACATTGAGAAGGAACCTGTATAATTTGCTGTGTTTCTCTTCCCTTACCTCTTTAACTTGTTTAATCCGCTGCATATATTCTGATAACAGTTCAGAACCTGGTTCTGAACTTGTGCTAAGTCTTTGAAAAAGAAAAGAACAAGTTTTTAGAGTCACACACAATTCAACCCCCCCTTCTTGTGTGTGTGTGTTTTTCTCACCTTCAATCACATGTCATAAAAAACATCAGTACCTTGGTGGTAAGAGTTGTGAATTGAAAGCATGTGGTACCTGGTTCGATCCCCATCCGAAGTTTTTTTCATAAATTTTTATAACTAAAAAGTAGGGCTAATCATTAGGGTTAGAGCAACACTACTTAACATTTAGTATGAAAAAAAGAATAATGAAGAAAAAGCTAAAATTCACACAATCACATAACAAAATCAATAATTTTCAAACCCTAATGTCAAGGATTCGAAATTAACAAAATTCAGACAATCAATATCAACATTGGTCATAATTTTTTGTCAATTCGATGAAAGATGGTGTGAATCGGTGAGAGAAAGCGAGTTATCGGCAATGACATTTACGGCAGTCAGTTGTGGTGAGGTGGCAGTTGCGGCGGCGGCGTGATGTGTGTGGATCAGTGAGAGAAAGTGATTTTCCGGCGGTGGCAGTTACGACGGCATGTGTTGTTGAAGTGGGAGTTGCAACGGTGGCGGGATGTTGTTATTGGGGTCACCGGCGGCGGTGAAAATGAAGTTGAATCGCATGATGTGTGTGAATGACGTTCAATTCGTGTTCAAATGATGTTGGAATTCAGGGTTGTGAGAATGACTTAAAGTGAACTCGCATTTGTGCTAGATAAATAAAATGAAAGCAACTATAAGTCACAAAAAACTTTAGTGATCTAGTGGTAATGGTTGTGATCTACCAAAACTTGGTCTAGGGTTCAACTCTCAGCTATCAGACTGCATAGGATTTATATATTACTAGACTTTATCCCGTGCGATGCACGGGTTTTCGTAGAGTTTCATATATAACTATCAAATTGGGTATATTATTATTTTTATAGTTACATTCAATATTATGTTATCAAACTACTTCAAAAAGCAACAAAAACAAAAGATGGACTGCAATAAAAATGATAAATCAAAAGAAAAAAAAATATATACAAAAGTTTTCACTAAAAAATTGGTTCTAACCGCAAAGGCTATTAAGTCTATAAAAATGAAAATGAACTGTTACGTAGTAATCGAAAGAAAGAAAAAAATAATGAACAGGAACTCCTTTGTGTAACCGAAAGAAAAAAATAAAAAGGAACTGTAATAGCATTAATGACTTTAAAAAAATGTAAAAAAATGACCTTTAGTACGGTATATTCATTTTGGAAGCAACATTCTTTCAGTAAAAGTGGTAAAAGATTTAAAGTGTTGTCATGTGTTACCTGATTCAATTCCTTGCAGACCTCTCTCTCCAGGTTCTTCTCACTTGTCTCCTTGCTTCTTCTCTCCACAACCCTAGTTTTCCTTTGATCTCTAATCTTTTCTTGTTTGTAGTAACCCTAATTCTCTAATGCTCTCCTCTATTTATAACCTTTTAACTGAGCTAGGTTTCTCTCATAACTATTTAACGGGTTTACTCTTCAATTTTAAAATATATTATTAAGTACAAAAATATATTAGATTTAGTACAAAAATATCTCAAATTGAGTACCAAAATATATCATATTCAGTATAAAAATATATTATTGAGTATTAAAATATATTTCATATCACAAACCAAAATATATTAGATTGTGCATAAAAATATTTTAGATTTAATTAAAACACTACTTAATTCCTTCATTCAAACCCCCTTTTTATAATTGACGTAGATATATATAAAATAAAAGCAATTATAAGTCACAAAAACCATTAGTGATCCAGTGGTTACAGCTGTGACCTATTAGAAGTTGGTCTGTGGTTCAACTCTCAGCAAGGATTTTTTTTCATAAATTTCTTTCAAAAGAAAAGTTAGGGAGAAATGTGTCATTTTGGGTGTTAGGGTTGCATTAGGGTTAGGGATTCATGTAATCAGACTGCTTAACATTTATATATAAGTGATAAGATATGTTTTATTTTGATCCATCTCCCAAATTTCATTTTTCTCCCAATCCGTGGACTACTTTTAATTGATCAACAAGTAAAAGACTACGTGCGAGATTCCACTGATATGCAGATGTGTTAAATTACACATGTCACCTAATGGAAGACTTCTCTTAGAACTGTAAATATATAGATTTATCACATAATCATACCATTTAATCAACCACATAAAAATGGTGTCTTACACAAAGGTTTGTGTGCAAGATATGCGAGTGTTATAACCTCTAGCCTAGAATAATGTGTTTCATGGCTATTGATCAAATTATTCCTTATATTTCTCATAAACTCTTATGTGCTTGTTAAAAGCCATACAAGCACTCTTACAACCAACGACGCGACCCTTAATGTTCTTCAACTCCAATCCGACCGGGCAGTTTCTGTTCAAATCCGAACGACATTCAACTTCCGTACACTGTCCAGATCCTCCAAAGGGGACGATTGAAACCGGCATGTTATAACCGTCAACAAGGCTAACATCATAAAAATCACCCTCAGGACTGTCTAGACGAAACTCGGCTAGTGAAGCCGGTGTTCTTGTTCTTGTTATCTACGGAAGAGGGGTTATTTAAGGTCAATTTTGACCTAAAATCACCCCTCAAAATTGTTTTTCTTTCTTTTTTTAGTTAAACAAGTGATTTCCACATATTTTCAGTTTTTTTCATTTGTTTCCTGTGATTTCGTCGTATTTGCACGACTCTGTTTGTTTTGGTTTCCCGTCTTTGTGCGGCATGTTTATTGATTTCACGTCTTACTGTAGTGTTTATTTGATTCAGGTTGAAAGATTAGCTTTGAGCAAGTGCAAATTCAATTAATGACTTTGGCGTTGTCAACGTTGCAAATTCAGAGACATGAGTATTACGAAGACTTAAATATAATCATATTTGTATGCATATATATTATGTCATTTTATTCTATTAACATGGATGTTGTGAGTTTGCTCGCATATTCATCATTTTTGTTTTTTGCGATTTTGAATTTTTATTGTATCGATGTACTATATCAATTTCAATGAATAAATATCATTTACTTTTGTAAAAAAACAATAATTTACCAAATATAATACAAATCCTTATCTTTTTTAATACCACCAACAATATAACATTAATATATGAATATTTGTTTAATTGAAATTATAAAAAAAAATCAGCCCAAAATCTATATATATTATAGATAATATTGTTTCTATTGTAGTGGGATATTTCTTATTATAATGGGATTTAATTTTTTTAATTAAAATTTAAAATAATATTATTAAATGAAAAAATAGTTTAAACGAAGGGTAAAATAGGTAATGAAAAAGTTAACCAAAACTCATTTATTTTCTTTATATCTACTAGCGAAAAGACATACACCCATATGTCCATCTTTCCTATCTTTTTATTGCACTAACACATGTAAATTATGAACGGTATTTTATATGAAATTTTGATTTTAATTAAAATTATATCTACAAATATTTGTGACTATCTTATTCAAAATTGTAACAAACCCAAAAAACCATGTTTATCTTTTTCAATAACAACAATAATTTAACAAATATAATATAAATTCAAAAATTTTTTAGGGTATAATTAGAATTATAAAAAATTCAGCCCAAAATCTCAATCCTTTTCATATATAATATTGATAATATTGTTCCTATTATAATGGGATATTTCCTATTTTGATGGGATTTAATTTTTTTAATTAAATTTTAAAATAATGGTATTAAAGGATAAAATAGTAAATAAAATAGTTTAAATGAAGGGTAAAATAAGTAATGAAAAAGGTAGCTCAAACTCATGTATTTTAAGCCTATTTTCTTTATATATAGTATAAATATATATAATATATATATATATATATATATATAAAGAAAATAGTGTGTTTTGACTCTTTTGGACTGACTTTTTTCTTTTTAAAATTATTCTTAACTTTCAATACAAATAGCACATACAACAAATAGATAAGAGTAAATTCAAATATTAAAATAAAAGTGTAACAAACACGATGAATATATATATGTCCAGTTTTTTTTCCTTTATCCTTTAAAAAGTGTAATAAACTAGATGAGTATATCTATACTTACTTTTTCATTATCCAAATTATATTCTTAAACAACTTTTTCTATAATAAAGATTGTTGTTGGTGTCATTAAAAAAAGAATTTAAATTATTTTATTTTGTTGTATTGTTGGTGTCATTGAAATATATAATCATGGTGATTTGTTATAATTTGAAAGCAAAAAGCATTTATATTATTACTTTTAATCAAAATCAAAATTTCATAAAATAACACTGTTCATAATTTTCAAACGTTAGCGCAATAAAAAGAGCGGGAAGACGGAGTGTAGTATAGATACTATATATAAAGAAAATATATCGTTTTGGGCTAGCTTTTTGTCCCTTCAATTATACCCTTAAACAAATTTGACCATAAAAATGTTATTTTATTAGTGTCATTCAAAAAGATAAGAATTTGTATTATATTTGTTATATTTTTTGAAAGATATTATATTTGTTATAATAATTTGTTACAATATAAAAGTGCAGAATTCTATTATCCTAGCGGAAAGACGGGAACTACCGTACCCATCTGTCCGCTTTTTTTACCGTGCTAATGTGTGTGCATATTTTATTATGTTTGTTTGTATAATTTTGATTACAATTTTTAAATTTTAAATATTAATGGAAATGATTCGTACATCGATTTATCTACTAATTATTGTCAAAACATATAACAAAATTATTTATCAACTCGGCATATAAAATAAAAATAAAATAACGATAGTTTTCTTATTGATTATATTATTTGTTAAATATTGTTTTAATATTTAAATTTACTCTTATATATTTGTTTGTTATATGTGCTATTTGCATTGAAAGTTGATAGTATACTAGTGTTCGTATTTTATACACATTAACGCAATGCCCGTATAAACACTACTTCATCCGTTCTTTTTTTAGTGTCATTTTGGAATATCACCAAATTAGTGAAGTGTATTTCTACACATTTTCTTCCTATCATACCCTCATTTTAATCCAGTAATAAACTCGTATTTTTTTGCACACACTTTCCCTTTCCAATAAATTTAATATGTTATTTTTCCCTCGCAACAAACAATTGTTAGTTATTATCTCTTTCTCCAATAAATTCCTATTGTTTTGCAAACTCTATCTCTCTCTCATAACAAATAATTGTCAATTTTTTAAATATTGTGCACATCTCTTTTATTATTTTAAGTCAATTTCCAATGAGTCTTCCACTCTTTATTCCTTTTGAATATTCATAGAGTCTTTTATTTTTTTTTCTCTCAGATCTGTTCTTTAACTTTGCACTTGAAATTTTTAACAATTACTACTCATCTTATTTATAGAATTTTAACTCTTCATGGAACCATTATTACATGTAACAATAAATTTGAAGAACATGTAACAAAATTTTGTTTAAATTTGAAGATAACAAGAAACAAACTTTGTTTAAAAAAAACAAACTTTAATTTTCCAAATATATAGCATAAATTAGTTTTATTGAAAAAGATAAGGGTAATTGACAAAAAGTATAATTGACAAATCGTATCCTTAAAATACTAAAACAACACTTGAGTTGGTTTGGTGATGTTGAATTAGGATCTTGGAGCGTGCTCCTTCTAAAGGTCTCGGGTTCTATTCTACAGGGTGGCAATTTGAGTGGGTCAGTTTAGCTTCTTAAAAAACAACTTGGATTATGTTTTCCTCCACATAATTCAACACTGCCTCTACCACCACTTTGCACATCGTTATTAGCAACATCAATTTCCACAATATTTCGATACACAACAAGAGAATGTCGTCGATGAATGAAGAAAACGTCGTCGACGAAGGTAAGTGTGACCTGAATTCTTCTATCTGTAGTGAGAGTGAGAGTTTTGTTTCTAAATTGAGAGTGAGATCGAAAAAGAAAGAGTAAATAGTCACTTTGGTCCCTGACTCTGCACCTCGCCGTCACAGAGGTCTCTGACTTATGATTAAATACAAAGTAGTCACTAAATGTGCATTTCCGTTATCAGTTTAGTCCCTAACATTAAAAACTTCTATTAACTGATGAGGTGACATGCATGAGGTGTCACAAGGACTAAAGTGAAAGTAGAAAATGGTCACTTTGGTCCCTGAAACGAAAATCAATATCCCCAAATTGAATCTCAAATCTCTAAATCCCGAATTTAATCCACAAATCCTTAAATCTCATCTAATTCTCTATTTATTCAAAATCAATTTACTTTTTTTTGCTGTTGTTAATCAATGGAGATTTGTGGTAAGAAATGAATATAGTAAACTCCAAATTTTTTCTGCTGCCAATCAAAGAAGTTTAGTTTATATGATGTGGACTATTATAATCAAAGAAGATTAGTATGTCTCATGTCAAATGCCTGCAAACTTTGGCTTAACTAAACATGATCGAAAATAGCTTCAACCATAACTTACTTTATATTAAAACACATTTATCAAACTTGCATGTAGAAACATACTAATTAGCTTCAGTGCACTTACACTATAGAATGAGGAAAAAATTATACTTTTTGGAATTGATGAGTAAAATGTGGTGATTTCTTATAAACATTAGAATTCAGTACAATCCAGAGAATTAACAACAACAAAAAAAAATTGATTTTTAACAAAAGAGGGAATTAGATGAAATTTAAGGATTTAGGAATTTGTGGATTAAATTCGAGATTTTGGGATTTGAGATTCAATTTGGGGAAATTGATTTTCGGTTCAGGGACAAAGTGACCATTTTCTACTTTCACTTTAGTCTGTGTGACACCTCATGCACACCACCTCATTAGTTAACAGAAGTTTTTAACGTCAGAGACTAAATTGATAATGGAAGTGCACATTCATAGACTACTTTGTATTTAATCCTAAGTTAGGAACCTCTGTGACAGGGAGGTGTAAAGTCAATGACCAAAATAACCATTTACTCAAAAAGAAAAGAGGGTTCTAGGTTTTTTCCTTTCAAATTTTGTTTAGTTTGAGCCCGAGAAAATGATTTTATCCAACTAGTCTTTTTTAGTCAAAAACAGGCCTAACCAAACAAACCTTAACTGTTTAAGTTATGTATTCATGATCCTTGGATCGATTCCTGTGTAAGCAGTATTGCGTTTTTTAGGATTTATATTAGTAAAATACTTTAGAAAAAAAGTGTCTCTCTCCCTCTCTAGACAAGCAGGTGAGTCCAAGTGAGCGAAACTTGTAATACTTCAAACATGGTGAGTTTCTTTTTCAAAATTTCATCACCTTTCGAATATGCATCTTACTTCACACTCACAAATTGAAAACGAGTGAACAAAGAAAGACCTAATTTCTTATTTTTATTTATTTATTTTTTTCAGTCTGGGAGGAAAGAAACTGTTCTGGATTTAGCAAAATTTGTTGATAAAGGTGTTCAAGTCAAGCTTACTGGTGGCAGACATGGTATATAACCAACCCACCTTTCTCTTTTTTATTTTTTACGTTTCTTCTTATCATTAAATTGATTCTGGTGTAAAGTAATTTATGTTCGGATACATTCATGGCTAAAAGTCAATTGTTGAGGCAAGACTTTCAAATTTTAGCAAAAATTGATTTTGAGTTAATTGATTCTGTAAAATTGATTCTAGAATCATAAACTACAATTTTTAACTATGTTTGGTTCCATTTCTAGAGGGACCATAATTGATTTTGGAGGTATAGAATTGATTCTGAAATGTTTGGTTGTTGTCGAGTAGAATTGATTCTCCCTCCAAAATTGATTCTATTTAAAGCTAGAATTTGTAGCTTTTGATTCTAGAATTGATTTTCACACACAAATTTATAGTTCAACTCAGTTTTAAATGAATATATTCAAAGACAAATCACTTTTAGTCAGAATTACTTTTAACCAAAATCAATTCTATCAAAATCAATTCTCTCCACGCACAACCAAACACGCGTGATTCTAAAGGCAAAATCAATTCTACTTTAGAGAAATCAAACATGTCAAAATCAATTCTACTTTAGAGGAATCAAACATGTCAAAATCAATTATACATGTGCGGAATCAATATCCCCTCATCTAAACATTTTCATTTTCTTAAATTATTGCATGTGTCGTTGTAGTGTTTGGTATGTGTCTGTTGGAGTGCTTCTTAGTTTGAGAGTTTGTTAAGTGTCAATTTTTCTAGCTTGAGTTCAGTTACCATCTTTTGAATAAAAAAATTTCTAATTTCAATTGCATTGTGGTTCGGGTGCTGATTTGCTTTTAATATATTTGATATTCTTAATTGTTGGTCAATATGTCTTGTTCTGGATTCACTTCTTTCATATGTCATTCTATTCTGAATTTTGTATGCAAATTACATTACATAGTTTTTTTTTTATTTTGTTTTAATTTTGTAATTCTGTTAGTCAACTTGGATCGTGAAAATGACGACAATGGGTGATGAAAATCTAGAATATTGAATTCATACAAAAGGAAATAGTTGATAGTCCTTGTGTATGTTATTAACGTTTTATGTGCAGATTTTTATCTGAAACAATTGGGCGAGTTTTTCAAATTGTAAGGGTGTCACTTTCCTATTGAATGATTTTTGGGGACATTCTTGGTGAGCATTGGTAGTGTGAGTGCGCACTTAATACAATTCTTTGCTGTGGGATGGAATAATTTCTCTATTTGGATTGGCTTCTAGGTTATGGTGGCTTCTCAATTGACATAAACACTTGTTTCAGAACGTATGGAATATATATCCTTAAACGTTTGTGCGCGTTTATGGAGAATTTAAATGAGAGATATTCTAAAAAGGTTGAGGTGGAGAAATTAATTTTAACTTGTTTAAGAAGTTATTATTTAGAAGACTCATAGTCATTGCTTGATCATTTCAACATTTCTTTTCATTGAACTTCTTGTTGAGAAGTATATCCAAACTTACTTTATGTTTATTGCTTCTCCTTTTTTGTTCATGCTATGGTTCTTTCAATTTTCAATGGATTCTTGTCTTGGAGGATATCTTGTCTTCTCCATAATCTTCAATGTTTACTTGAGTGATGAGGGGTATAACATAATTACAATTTGTTGAATTGCAGTGACAGGTACTCTAAAAGGGTATGACCAGTTACTTAATCTTGTCCTGGATGAAGCTGTTGAGTTTTTAAGAGGTAAATACTACATAGTGTACCAGCTCCATGTTTTTTTGCATTTAGTGACTCGATTAGTCAATTGCATATATTTTGAAATTTTGAAATTTATAAATTTTGGATCGCTATAATGCTATGACTTCATCTTTCCTATAACACATTGAAATAAATACAGTTTGTATAGAAAGGGAATAAAGGGAAAGTTCATCTAATTCATTCGGGGCATATGATTGTTGGTGCTTTGTTTTTGAAGAAAAAACTGGCCTTTTAATTTTCTTGAAAAATTATATCGTAATTAGATAAACCTTGTTAAAAAATAGAAGGAAAAAAAAACAGTTTTAGTTATTATCTCAAAATCTAGAAAAATTATTCTGCACAAAAGCTGTCATAAATGTGCTTTTTACCTAAGTTGACATTTTTTTGTTTTTTTTTTCCTTCACAATATTATCTAAGTACTTAAAGGGACTTTTGCCAAATTGTGATAGCGAAAGCCAAAATGGGTGATGAATTAAAAGTAGCATGCTTTAACATCACTTTTCAACTGAAATTGCCCACATTGATACTGCTTTAACTCGTTGTTCATAATGTTTTCTTATTTGTTTTGGCAATACGTAAAATGTCAACATCTATATGATTGCCTGCCTGAAAGTTCAGTCATGCAATATGGACAATAGAGTCATGATGCACCTTTGTGTATATTTAGATTTAATGAATAATTTACAATTACCCGTGTAAATCCACAAATATCATACATAGTTTCATTCATGTTAAGCCTTTCATGTCAAGTGTATTGAGCTCAGTCATTCTGATGTAGTTTGATAGTGTCTGATAAATTGATACATATTTGTCGTGAGTGAATAGGCATTTTAGTCCTCAAATTTGCATGCACCGGTCAATTTCATCCCTCAATTTTTCGAAATAGCTAATATGTCCCTGAATTTTATAAATGTCAATCAATTTAGTCCCTCCGTCAAGTCTGGCCGTTAACAGTGCTGACGTGTCACGTTAAGCGATGACGTGAAGTTTCAAGTCAGCTTCCACGTGACAAGGGACGAATTTGATCGAAAAAAATTTGAATTTTTTTTTGGACTTTTCTTTTAAAAAATGAAAGTCATTTCAAATTGTTAAACTGTCAAATTGATCCCTGAATTATTCATTTAAAATCAAGTTGTTCCCTGAATTATGTCAATCAATATCAATCCGATCCCTGAATTATTTATCATATCTATCAATTTGATCCCTGATATTGTCAAGTAAATGCTAAAAACTAAAAGAATGTGAAAAATCCCCGAGAAACAAGTTAGAAATAACAGTTAAACATTATTGTTTCAACACCTCCTAATAAATAACACTTAAACTTAATGTTAATTCTTTGAGGATTCAAAATTGATTCTAACCGCATGTAGTCTCTTTTCAAAGCTTGTGTTATTCCTTATTCAATAATGTTCAACCAGTTCTGATTCTTACATTTCTGGATCCATATAAATTCAAGTAACTTTGGTACTTGGTTGTATTTTACGATACAACCATGATTCAGATGATGACTTAGGCAGTGGTGGAAGTAACACAACTTTATGACAGAGACCAAATGGTCATCCTTCACAATAACAAAACTCCTGAATTATAGAACGCTTCCAATATTCTGACAAATCGAACTCATTCGAGCTAGAACATCTTGAAAGGTTAGTATTCAAAGAATAAAATCCTTCCCCATTAGCGCTAGAATACATTGAGAAACAACTTTTAACTTTTAACCGACACAAATTCTTCTCATTCACCTTGTTCTTCATTACCTCCCTCCTTTGTCTTTGGTTCCATTTTCCCAGTGACGCATAATTCTCTTGTTTCAGGAGAATATACCCACGAAAAACTATCTCTCAATTGGGTTGGCTTGTTCTTTAGTTTTTCAATGGCTCGGCTTCTGACCGTGGAGACAATTACCTAAGGAAAGTCCACAAAAGAACAATAACTAATTAAACTTCAAAATTTAACGTCGAATCGTTACTATAAGAACATATCTTGATATATTATGTTAAAGTATCTTAGTTTTTCAAAAATAGTTTGATTTTAAGGTTGAAGTGAATGTATAATATATTTTTAAAAAGTCCAAAATAAAAAGTTCAAAAAAAATTTCGATCAAATTCGTCCCTGAACACGTGGATGCTGTCTTGGAACTCCACGTCAGCGCTTAACGTGACACGTCAGCACTGTTAACGATCAGACTTGACGGAGGGACTAAATTGATTGACATTTATAAAATTCAAGGACGTATTGCTATTTCGAAAAATTGAGGGATGAAATCGACCGATGCATGCAAATTTGAGGACTAAAATGCTTATTCCCTCTATTTGTCACACAACTTTGTAAAATCATCTCTGCAAAACTGTCTATTTTAAGAGTGAAACTAGGTTTTGTTTGCCTACTCGTACTTATTTTTTCAATGTAGGGCTTGATAAGAATGTTAATGCCCCTCTGCAAAGGAACCATATAGTTTCTAAAAAGTAGTGTTGAATAGTTAAATCTTATTAACATAAGAACATCTATACATATTCTTTCAATTTGTGACCATAATCCATGTATTTTATTTTTGTGCTGCAGATCCCGATGATCCACTGAAAACTACAGATCAGACCAGAAGTCTTGGCTTAATAGTATGCTTCTTTCATTCTTTCCCACCTTCTCCTTTTAAAAGTATAATTTTGCCAAGCATCAAATGTTGAAATTTAACTTGCATGGATAAATTTATGGTCTATTTATTAGAGTACTATAATTGTTTTCTAATTTCTTAGTCAATTCCTTATTGATAAAACATTGGAAACAACAACATAATTTGTCACAAAGATGTTTAATTTTCTTCTAATTAATCTAGCTTGTCATGAGTTTAGTCAGATGAATAGATGAGAAAAGGGAAAGCACTTGCTAATTGGAACTGATGGAAAGTAAAACTGTGAAGACATAAGCTGAATTTGCAGTTTCATAATTTTTTTGCCACATGATGATCAGTACTAGGAAAAAGGGCAGGATCATATTGTTGTCATACTCTAGTTCCCAAGCTTGACATTTGTTTTGTTGCAAAAGTAAGAGCTGTGAATGTTATTAGTTTTACTCCCTATTCGTGGCAAAATTTGATGTAAATTTGAAATTTACATCAAATTTGCCAATGCTTATTAACACTTAACATCATGTATTTCTTTTGTGGCTAATTAACAGCATGCATTGAGAAAACATTTCTTGTAAGTTACACGACCAAAACAAATATATGAATTTTGCTCAGATGACAAATCAGGTTTTGGGCATATTATTACTGTTGGAACTAAACTGTTTTTGTCGAAATGCAGGTTTGCAGGGGAACTGCTGTCATGCTTGTGTCGCCAACTGATGGTACGGACGAGATTGCAAACCCCTTTCTTGAGGCAGATGGGACCTAGGTGTAAATGCGTGTATGAAATACCTTCTATGTTGCTAACCGGGTCTTGTCATTTTAGTTACCAACCATCATTGTGGTCTACTTGGTATTTTTACACTCCTATGTATGAACACTTTACTTTTTGACGGAAAAAATCGCATTTTGTCTTTGCTGATGGAATTGAACATTCGTATAATGTGAGTTCATATGCTGGGATGACAGTGTGATATTTTATCTTTCCTTCCTTTTTTTGTGTCAATTTTCCTTCTTAATCTTTCAAAATTATGCATATTTAATTTGTGCTTTCACTTATACTATTCCGAAAGATAAGATGATTCATTAAAATTTAATTAAAAATGTTGTGTTTTTTTCAACATTCTTAAATTTCATATGCATAACTTCACAGCAAGCTGTGTTTGTAGCAGTTTTAAATCTTGTTTCTGCCTTCTATTAAATCTTATTTAACCAAGTTATTGCACAAAAAAGGACGGTGTTGTATTGGAAATAAAAGTAGATATCTTATTTTTGTGCTTTACCTCTCGTTTGTTTTCTGAACAAAAGAGTTCTAGTAATCTATAATAGATGAGTAAAATCTAATTAAAAATTGTTTTATCTAAAGATTTAACTTGGGTAATCTCGATTGATTCAATCAATGACCCGTTTAGGGGACATATCTCTTATAGAAATTTTTAGTTTAGGAGGTGCTTTTATACCCCGTGATGAAACTATGTCTTTTCTTATCTGGAAGTGTGTTTTTGGACGAGTGCAATTTTTAAGAATCATGGCAGGGTAAAAGTAGCTTTCTAAACTTTTTGATATAAAACTCTTCACTATGAGTGAGTGAAGCACTTCAAAAGCCGTGGCCATATGCACAATTTGAAGTTCACAAAAATTAGACTCCTACCATGGTTAGTGGAAAAAGAGTCAAGCAAAGCTCTGTCTTTATATTCAATGTTTCAAACTGAAGTTGGCAATTTTTAAATGCCACAATACTATTGCAGTTTATAACCACAATGCATCTGCATAATTCAAAACAACTATGATATTGTTAGACAGTTCTGCCAATGTGTTTAATGTTGCTCTGTTGAGTCTATATGTTGTGAATGAATGGTGTAACACCCCATGTATAAGTTCAATCCATTCCAAACTTAGATACTATTACTAAAATCTTTAATTATCATGATTTTTTTTGAAGAATAATTATCATGATTTATTACTAAATTACCTAATAAACTTCTAAGTTGATGGTTAAAGATAATGGAAATAATTGTTTTAGCAAACTACCCTATCATTCCATGATATAATTTTTTTAAGTTTGGTCTATAAAAACACAAATTTTGTGCTGTGTAAAGTGTACTTTTGAACAAATTATACTATCTGAAAGCATACTTCCAAAACATTTGTGATTTTTTAGAAGGCATGACGAGAAAAGTAGCGTCGTTGAATTATTCATCAAATGGATTAAAATGTACAACAGGAATACAAATAAGTGGGTGAACCATGCCTAAAGACATTCCAGACCCAGATTGCATATCAACCTTTTCTCCTTTTCCATCTTCACCAATTTTCCAATCAAAGCACTGAACCATAGCAGCAACTGCAGTGTTCATCAAGCTAAATGCTAGTGATGTCCCTGGACACCCTCTCCTTCCTGCTCCAAATGGAACAAAATTAAACTCCACTCTTTTAGCATCATTCTGATAATCATGATCACTACTTTGATCGTCTTTTTCTTTCAAGAACCTTTCAGGATGAAATTCATTTGGATCTTCCCAAATTTCTGGATCCCTCATTATAGCATATAAATTGATTGCTACTGCTGTTTTTGCCGGTATATCAAATCCATTTATTTTGCAGTCTTGGTTGCATTCTCTTGTTGTAACTGGTCCTGGCGGATAAAGTCTCAGTGTTTCTTTCACAACTGCTTGTAAATATAGCATGTTTGGTATATCTGATTCTTCTACTAGCCTAACATTTTGTGTGACTGACTCTATCTCCTTTCTTACCTTGTGGAATGATTCTGGGTGGTTAAGGAGCTCAGCCATTGCCCATTGCATAGCTTCTGCTGAGGTGTCTGTGCCTGCAATGAAGAGGTCCTGCCAATAAGAGTAAATATTAGTTTGACAAAACACAAGGATGGTTTAACCAATCACAGATCACAGCCCTAACCACAAGGTTGACAAGCATTTGCTTTATCAGAATGGATCATTAACGGTGCAGCCGGCTGTAAACTGTTAAATTAAGAAACAATTTTTCTCTCTTAATCTTACGGTCTGCATTTGGCTGCACCGTATAATCGAGTGTAGAGGTTCCACGTCCGTGCTTTATCCTGCCCATCCCACTGGCAGGCAGTTCTCCCAATCAGGATTTAAATTTCAGTTCATCGTATTATTGTAGGAGACGAGCCCTCCGTTGAACTAAAACCCGGTTGGTACACATACTCATTCTATTTTAAAGAGAAATGCAAAGTATACGAAAAATTAAAGTTACCAGAAAAAATGCTTTGATGTGGGTCCTTGTGATCTTGAACTCGGCATAAGCATCATGATAAGCATCCAACAAAATATCCATCAAGTCCATCTCACTCTCATCACCTCTATGTTCATTACCATTTCCATGTGATGATGATCTTTTGTGTTCATGCTCCTTCAGCACCTTCTCCAACAATTCATCATACCTCCTGCTAACATCCATAGCCTTTTTCCCATACATCCAGAAACTCAACTCCTTGAGAGGGCCCAACACATCTCCAAAGCACAATTTGGCAGCAAGCTCAAAAGACTCCTTCACTAACTTCCTAATCTTATCAGCATCCTCACATTTCTCCGAACACCTTGTTCCACAAAATGACAATGAGTCAAATACAACTAAAACACAAGTGTTATGAGAAATATATATTAAAAAGACAAATATTTTCAACTTTCTATGAAAATTGAATCATTTAATGTAACCATGTTTATCAGTGTTGTATTGGTGTCGGACACTCAAGATATCTGACACACCTTCAACGTGAAGTGTCAATGCTACATAGCTAATTAGGTAATAATTATGATCGAATCACGCACCTGGTGCTCATGACCATTCTACAAGTGACATTATTGGTCAACTTCATAAGCTCAGCACCCAAATCAACAACAGCATCACTACCAGCATTCTCCAACACCCTTTTCACCGAAAGCTCTATCTCATCTCTTCTTATACTCTTCGACCGCTCCATTTGCCTACCACTCAGCAGCTCCGTCACACATAACTTCTTCATGAAACGCCAGTAAGGACCATAAGGAGCTGTAATAAAACCTGAAGTGCCATTGTCGCGGTGATTTTCGGAGATCAAGCTATTGATTAGCGTTGACTCACTAATTTTATTTCACGACTGAACTTTTAATTTTTTAAATGAAAAGTGGAAAAAAGTTCTAAATTACCACAATTTTAAAGATTTAGGGTTCGGGGGTTAGTTACGTTTAGGGAAGGTGTTAGCACCCTAAACGTTCGTAGTACTCTACGAGAACCTCTTGATTTTATTTATTTATTTTGGCTATAACTTGCTTATTTTTTAAGAGACTGAATTAAAGTATAGCGAGAAAAGATAAAAATGTTTTTTTGTATTTTTTATGATTTGGGAGGACATGGTCCTTTGCCTACGTACCCGTGAGGGATCAAAACCTCGTAGTTCGGGGTAAAAATAACGTTTGATTTGTTTTTGTGTTTTTTATTTAATTTTAAAAAAAGGTTTTAAAAATAAAATAAAGGCCAAGTGGCAAAATGGGATTGGTTTGTGTTTTTTTAATTTGAAAATGATTAAAGTGTAATTAAAGTGGATTAATGATTTTTTTAAAGAAAGTAAAAGAGAAAAAACGGACACTTGATTGAAAATCAAGGTTTATTAAGAAAAGATTTTTTTGATTTTTGATTATTTGAATGTTTTTGTTTTTTTGAATATGGACTAAGACTAAAAATATAAACGCGAGGAATTTTCGTGGTGACGTTGGATCACCACGAAATCCTTTGAAAATTAAACTAACCTAATATTTTTGTATTTTTTTTTTATAAAGCGGAATAAATAAAAAAAAGACGTAAAGCAAAAATAAATAAAGTGCGAGTGTCGGTGCAAATTCTCATTTATGATTTACATTTGTTCCTAAATACATTCTAATCAAAATAAAAAAAATGACAAAACAAAAACTAGAAGGGAATTGCAAATGCACTAAGATAAGTAAATATGCTAAAAGTAAAAATAAAATGAAAATGCATGAAAATAAAAGGAAAATAAATAAATATAAAAATGCATGATGTGCTAAAAAAATAAAAGCAATAAAATGCACGCCAAATAAATAAAGACTAAAACCTAAATGCAAAAAGAAATGAAAAATAAAAGAAAAAAAAAAGAAACAAAAGGAAAAAAGGGGAGATTTCAGGAAGTAAAGGGGAGAAGAAGGCCAGAAAGACACTGGGCCGTGTACTGGGCTTGAGGAACAAAGAAAGAACCGGACCGGTTCGGTCTGGGAGAACCGAACCGGTTCAGTGTCCATATATATGTTAAAATACGGTTTTTTCCTCATTTTTATCAAAGATTTCTCTTTCTTCTCCACTCTTCTCTTCACTCCTCTCTGATTCCCCCCCTACTTTCTCTTGTGCATTTTATTTTTTTTACAACAAAATCCAAAGAAGACCTAGATCTAAAAAAAAAGAAAACCCTCACCTCTCTTTTCTTGGGTTCGGACCTGGTTTGTGGGTTCGTTTGTGGGAGAGTGTGAGAGGCCGTACGGCCGTGTTTGTGGTTGTGAGGTGGGAGGAGAGGGGAGAGTTGTGGTGAGTTAGGAAGGTGGCTAGGCAAGGGAGGCCATGGGTGGTGAGATGGTGGAAGTGGGGTGGTTGTTGGAAGTGGGATGGTTCACGGTTTATGGCTGGGTTTTGGATTGATGTTGTTGTTGTGTTGGATTGGGAGAGGGCTGATTGTGTGGGAGAAGGGAGAGAGCCGTACGGTTATGGGGTGTTGGTGGAGTGAGGAGTGGTGACTGGTTGTTATTGTGTGGTGCTCGGGTGTGCTGGCCGTACGGTTTGGAGGGTTGGGTTTGGTGGTATGGTGAGTGTGTGGCCGTGAGGTTTGGGGTGTTGAGGGAGTATACGGTTCTGTTGTGTGGATGGTGTGCTTGGGTTTTTGTTTATTTGCTTATTAGTTTTGGTTTGGTGATGTGTGTAGCTGGGTGATATGGTGTTTTGGTTACTGATTCCTTTTGTGCCGTGTTTTTTTTGACTGTGTTTTGTGATTCAATCCCCCCTCTGATGAATTTTGGCTCCCTCTTTTATGATGTGTGCTGCCACTTAATTGTGTGTAAATGCCAATGAAAAGTTTTGATGAGCCATGAATAAAATCAGTCAACCAAAATCACCATTAAAATGGCCATAAAAAACCATAATACACAAGTCAACTGAAATAATAAAAATAAAAAAAATCCGAAAATAAAATAAAAAAGATAAAAATAAAAAGGGTAACAAAATAAAAATAAAAGAGATAAAAGCGTAAAAACAAATAAATAAATAAATAAAAAGAAATTAAAAACAAAAATAAATAATAATAATAATAAAAAAAAAGTTGCTTTCGGAACCAAAAAAAATGAGGTATTTTAAAATACCTCCCTGTCAAAATTTTGTCTGAAACGACGAACAAATTCTGACCTAAAAAGACAAAATAAAAAAAGGAATTTTAGGTCAAAAATTGGGGTATGACAGATGCCCCTATTTAAGTCTCTTCGTCCGGAGATTTGAAGAGAAAACCTTGGATTCGACGGGTCGAAGGGACTTAAATACAGAGTACGCCAATTTTGGACCTAAAAGAAAAAATGTGAGATGCTCGTGATGCAAATGCAAATGCAAGACGGCGAAGCTGACCTGACTGGGGGTAAAACAAAACCAAAGGATACCCGAGTTTGTTAAAGCAAGGGATCCGACTCCACTGGGGGATAGCATAGTTTCACTGGGGAAGGAGTTGTCTACTATCAACAAAGATGACAGCTTAAAGAAGACAGATGATATGTATTACCTACTATCGTATATTGATAGCTTAAAAGAGGTAATATAAAAAGAGACACCGTCTACTATCGTTGTATGGATAGCTTAAAGGAGGTGACATGTATTACCTACTATCGTGTATTGATAGCTTAATAGAGGTAATATAAAAGGAGACACCGTCTACTATCGTTGTATGGATAGCTTAAAGGAGGTGACATGTATTACCTACTATCGTGTATTGATAGCTTAATAGAGGTAATATAAAAGGAGACACCGTCTACTATCGTTGTATGGATAGCTTAAAGGAGGTGACATGTATTACCTACTATCGTGTATTGATAGCTTAATAGAGGTAATATAAAAGGAGACACCGTCTACTATCGTTGTATGGATAGCTTAAAGGAGGTGACAAAATATTTTACCTACTACCATTGTGAGGGTAGCTTAAAGGAGGTAAGAGATAAATGTCAGCTGCTCGGGATGTTGCCGAACTTGCCACTGACGACAGGATAGATGATAAAATGCCAGCTGCTCGGGATGTAGCCGAACTTGCCACTGACGACATGATAGATGATAAAATGCCAGCTGCTCGGGATGTAGCCGAACTTGCCACTGACGACATGATAGATGATAAAATGCCAGCTGCTCGGGATGTAGCCGAACTTGCCACTGACGACAGGATAAAAGATAAATGTCAGCTGCTCGGGATGTAGCCGAACTTGCCACTGACGACAGGATAAAAGATAAATGTCAGCTGCTCGGGATGTAGCCGAACTTGCCACTGACGACAGGATAAAAGATAAATGTCAGCTGCTCGGGATGTAGCCGAACTTGCCACTGACGACAGGATAAAAGATAAATGCCAACTGTTCGGGTTGTTGCCGAACTGCCATTGACGACAAGGAATAAAAGATAGATGCCAACTGTTCGGGTTGTTGCCGAACTGCCATTGACGACAAGGAATAAAGGATAAATGCCAACTGTTCGGGTTGTTGCCGAACTGCCATTGACGACAAGGAATAAAAGATAGATGCCAACTGTTCGGGTTGTTGCCGAACTGCCATTGACGACACGATGGTAAAAGGTATGCACAAGCTGTTCATTAAAGAACTGTCACTTGGCGAAAAGAGGGTGACATCTTTGGACCAGACGCACTGGGGATGACACATGGGGAAAAGGAGTTACAAATTGTTCAGATTGATGGATATGAAAAGCGAGACTCAGGGTGGTTAATGCAACCATGTATTGAATGATGTTATGTGCATGTTGTGTATGCATGAATGTGTATATGCATGAATGTATGAATGTATGTAAGACAATACGACTTGTATGACTGTATGGAGGATTGACTTGTGGGACAGTATAACTGATGGGCTTGATGAGACAAGACTGGACAGGTAAGATGGAAAGTGGACCGACGACGCAGTACAAACACTCAGCAATCTTCATTGGGGATGATGCCATTGAGGACATATCCAAAACATTGACGGGGTAAAGCCCGATGTATGCAACAAACGGTGGGGAGCAAACACTTCCTGGGGGAGACGTGTTAATCCATAGACCTGGCAGAAGAACTGGTGTTTCTATGGTCATGCTTTTTGTTCTTTTTCCTTTTTGAATCCCTAACTTTTGCCTGGACCGCCCTTTCGGGTTTTCAGTCCACCGGGAATATATTCTTTTTGTATGCCCCTAATTTTTGCCTGGACCGCCTTTTCAGGTTTTCGATCCACCGGGACGCTCATTTTTGCCTAAGCCGCCCTTTCGGGTTTTCGACTTACCGAGCTCTTTTCTTTTTCTTTTTCTTTCTCTTTTTTTTAGCAATGACCATGTTCAAACTGCAGAGTTTGTCCGTTCTCAGGATAACTGTTGACGTACACTTCACTTATTCATGAATTCAGAGAGGATGTGTTTGTTGTTTATGCTTTCAAAAATAAAAAGATTTATGATTTTGAAAAAAAAATATTTTGCTTCAAGTACAACCATCAAAGATAGAAGAATTTTTATAAACAGAATAAACAGGAGTTCCAAATAAAAGGCACAGGCTCAAATTCATTTTAACAGAGTGGTGGCCCGCCAATGGCGTGGCTCCACGGATCTCACAAAGTTTGGAAAATGGTAAATATAAAGGGGAAGGTACATTGAACACAATAACCGCTATTCTCCCCAACAACTTTGAATTCCGCCGTTTGGATGCTTCAGATTCAGAGTCTTTTGGACCGCTAATATGCCCCAAGTGAGTAAAGATCAGACCAATGCAGTTACTTTGTCTTTGGATCCTTAACTTCTGCATAAATCGCCCTTTCGGGTTTTCGACCTATCAGGATGATTATTCTCTGTTTCATGTCTCTAATTTTTGCCTGGACCGCCCTTTCGGGTTTTCAGTCCACCGAGACGCTCATTTTTGCCTAAGCCGCCCTTTTGGGTTTTCGACTTACCGAGCTGTTCTTTTGTTTTTAGACAAAGTATTTCTTGACTGCATCGGCATTCACAGGACGGGGAAGCTCGTCACCATCTATAGTCGTAAGAGTCAAAGCGTTACCGGAGAAAGCTCTCTTGACGACATATGGGCCTTCATAATTAGGCGTCCATTTGCCCCTGGAGTCGAGTTGAAATGATAAAACCTTTTTGAGCACAAGACCTCCTTCTTGGAACACACGGGAACTGCCCACGACACAAAGCATTCATGCGTTTCTCTTCAATCAAGTTTGAACTGATCATATTTGTTTTGACATCATTCAGCCCCTGATAACTTGGGTTCCATTAAAACTCTCATTGATGGAATCTCAATCTCCACAGGGAGTACTGCTTCTATGCCATACACTAAAGAAGAGGGGGTTGCCCCTGTTGAGGTACACACTGAAGTACGATATCCAGGTAAAGCATACGATAACATCCCATGCAAGTCCTTGTAAGTGGTTACCATCTTCTGCACCATCTTTTTGATGTATTTTCTTTCTTTGTTTTTTTTGCTTTTGTTTGTTTTTCTTGTTGTATTTTTTGTAGCCTCGATGGCACCACTCATTTGGGATTTGACCAGGGATACTGTCATGACAGTTCTTTGGAACCCAAGTTAATCATTTCGAGTGCTTCTTCCTGAGGCTGAATGATGTTCTTTTATATTCTAGTAACAGAGAGATCTTTTCGGGAATCTGTTCATCCTCCTCCTCTTCAGCTTCGTGAACAGAGAACTCAAAGTCGGGAGAGAGCATAGGGTTACAGTGTTCAACAGGCTTATTGATGTTCGGTCTACATATGATTGATGATTGATTTTAGAAAATGAGTGAAAAATGCAGACCTTTTTAAATTGATTGAAAATAAAAATAAAATATTTTTTTTGGTTTTTTTGTGTTACCATTTTCCAGAAAAAGCAGTAAAATAAAAAGTCGCGAAAGAAACGACAATTTTTCATTGATAGTGGTAACTTGAAGACAAAAGTAGAGCCCTACATGATTTCACTTTCGTATCGGGCGAAACGAAAGGATTTTTTGAAAAGACAAAACAACGAAAACACATTGCTTGGACCCATGAGTAACTGAGGGAATGTCAACAGCGACCCAATTGCGGCAAATCCTTCCTTGTGTTTGCACGACCACACCCATTTTCTCTCTTCTGTTTGCACGAGTATTGTAGGTGTGAGTCGGTTTGTAATGAAAGCGCCGGGCCACTTTCTTGGACTAGGCGGATGGACCTTTGGAAAGACAAAATATGAGACTCGGTTTGGGAAACTATGAATGCGATATGATGCATGATTATGCTTATGCAAAAAAGAAGGGTTTGTTATCGAAGGACTTTATTGAAGTTATTGTAAACATCATGGTTTGAACATTTCATTTGAGCATCAAGGCCTTACAAAATAGTTCTTTTTTAGAAACCAAACCAAGGGACCAATTCAAAAGTCCTTTAGTGGAAGCTAGATTTTTAAAAGAAATCTAAATACTCCTAGCTTCCTTAAATTCAACAAATCAGGGCTCTTGAAGGTGTACTTCCTAGTGCTCTTCTATGATGTTTAAAAAAAACTTGTTTTAAGTCCTTCGATAATTGGATGAAAAAAATGTTTATGAATGAATGCATGCATGCATGATTATGCTAAAGAACAGAGAAAACATGGTGAGGTTAAGTCCAAAATGTTGGAGTCAAGGGTAAACACGCCATTTAGTAAGGACTATGGTTTCATTTGTACCTGTATCACGGGTTCTACCAAGTTCCCAAAGTCCTCAACCCCTTCCAAATATCGTCGGGTTACGAGATTGACTCCCGATCCAATAATATTTGTAAGAAAGTCTCGTTTGAGTGTAGTATCGCGTATCAACTAATTCAAGATTACTCTTGGTTAGCCACCGCACTACGTCCTAAAGGCCAAGATGGGTTAAAGGTAACTAAAGGTCCTCAACTTCATAGGTCACTTGAAAATATCAATGCCAAACATGACTTACTCATGCCAACATAATAATACTTCCAAGATTCCTCCATTGAGTGGGGTTATCACATGTGTCACATCCGAAATTTACCCTCGGAAAGCCACTTTGATTATACCACCATCCTATCTTATGTTACCCTCAAGTCCGGGTGTAGGACTTATCTCACCACTCACGTAAAAAGAAAAAAAAACACATATGCACATATTTACAACTTTATTTTTATTTTAAGCAAGTTATAGCACAAAATAATTAAATAAATTCAAGTTAGGCTCAACCCTCTTAGGGAATGTCCCCAGTGAAGTCGCCATTTCTGTCGCGGTGATTTTCGGAGATCAAGCTATTGATTAGCGTTGACTCACTAATTTTATTTCACGACTGAACTTTTAATTTTTTAAATGAAAAGTGGAAAAAAGTTCTAAATTACCACAATTTTAAAGATTTAGGGTTCGGGGGTTAGTTACGTTTAGGGAAGGTGTTAGCACCCTAAACGTTCGTAGTACTCTACGAGAACCTCTTGATTTTATTTATTTATTTTGGCTATAACTTGCTTATTTTTTAAGAGACTGAATTAAAGTATAGCGAGAAAAGATAAAAATGTTTTTTTGTATTTTTTATGATTTGGGAGGACATGGTCCTTTGCCTACGTACCCGTGAGGGATCAAAACCTCGTAGTTCGGGGTAAAAATAACGTTTGATTTGTTTTTGTGTTTTTTATTTAATTTTAAAAAAAGGTTTTAAAAATAAAATAAAGGCCAAGTGGCAAAATGGGATTGGTTTGTGTTTTTTTAATTTGAAAATGATTAAAGTGTAATTAAAGTGGATTAATGATTTTTTTAAAGAAAGTAAAAGAGAAAAAACGGACACTTGATTGAAAATCAAGGTTTATTAAGAAAAGATTTTTTTGATTTTTGATTATTTGAATGTTTTTGTTTTTTTGAATATGGACTAAGACTAAAAATATAAACGCGAGGAATTTTCGTGGTGACGTTGGATCACCACGAAATCCTTTGAAAATTAAACTAACCTAATATTTTTGTATTTTTTTTTTATAAAGCGGAATAAATAAAAAAAAGACGTAAAGCAAAAATAAATAAAGTGCGAGTGTCGGTGCAAATTCTCATTTATGATTTACATTTGTTCCTAAATACATTCTAATCAAAATAAAAAAAATGACAAAACAAAAACTAGAAGGGAATTGCAAATGCACTAAGATAAGTAAATATGCTAAAAGTAAAAATAAAATGAAAATGCATGAAAATAAAAGGAAAATAAATAAATATAAAAATGCATGATGTGCTAAAAAAATAAAAGCAATAAAATGCACGCCAAATAAATAAAGACTAAAACCTAAATGCAAAAAGAAATGAAAAATAAAAGAAAAAAAAAAGAAACAAAAGGAAAAAAGGGGAGATTTCAGGAAGTAAAGGGGAGAAGAAGGCCAGAAAGACACTGGGCCGTGTACTGGGCTTGAGGAACAAAGAAAGAACCGGACCGGTTCGGTCTGGGAGAACCGAACCGGTTCAGTGTCCATATATATGTTAAAATACGGTTTTTTCCTCATTTTTATCAAAGATTTCTCTTTCTTCTCCACTCTTCTCTTCACTCCTCTCTGATTCCCCCCCTACTTTCTCTTGTGCATTTTATTTTTTTTACAACAAAATCCAAAGAAGACCTAGATCTAAAAAAAAAGAAAACCCTCACCTCTCTTTTCTTGGGTTCGGACCTGGTTTGTGGGTTCGTTTGTGGGAGAGTGTGAGAGGCCGTACGGCCGTGTTTGTGGTTGTGAGGTGGGAGGAGAGGGGAGAGTTGTGGTGAGTTAGGAAGGTGGCTAGGCAAGGGAGGCCATGGGTGGTGAGATGGTGGAAGTGGGGTGGTTGTTGGAAGTGGGATGGTTCACGGTTTATGGCTGGGTTTTGGATTGATGTTGTTGTTGTGTTGGATTGGGAGAGGGCTGATTGTGTGGGAGAAGGGAGAGAGCCGTACGGTTATGGGGTGTTGGTGGAGTGAGGAGTGGTGACTGGTTGTTATTGTGTGGTGCTCGGGTGTGCTGGCCGTACGGTTTGGAGGGTTGGGTTTGGTGGTATGGTGAGTGTGTGGCCGTGAGGTTTGGGGTGTTGAGGGAGTATACGGTTCTGTTGTGTGGATGGTGTGCTTGGGTTTTTGTTTATTTGCTTATTAGTTTTGGTTTGGTGATGTGTGTAGCTGGGTGATATGGTGTTTTGGTTACTGATTCCTTTTGTGCCGTGTTTTTTTTGACTGTGTTTTGTGATTCAATCCCCCCTCTGATGAATTTTGGCTCCCTCTTTTATGATGTGTGCTGCCACTTAATTGTGTGTAAATGCCAATGAAAAGTTTTGATGAGCCATGAATAAAATCAGTCAACCAAAATCACCATTAAAATGGCCATAAAAAACCATAATACACAAGTCAACTGAAATAATAAAAATAAAAAAATCCGAAAATAAAATAAAAAAGATAAAAATAAAAAGGGTAACAAAATAAAAATAAAAGAGATAAAAGAGTAAAAACAAATAAATAAATAAATAAAAAGAAATTAAAAACAAAAATAAATAATAATAATAATAAAAAAAAAGTTGCTTTCGGAACCAAAAAAAATGAGGTATTTTAAAATACCTCCCTGTCAAAATTTTGTCTGAAACGACGAACAAATTCTGACCTAAAAAGACAAAATAAAAAAAGGAATTTTAGGTCAAAAATTGGGGTATGACAGCCATAAGGAAGTCTGTCTGCAAATGCAAACGCTGGTCGAGAAGAGAACGCGAGGTCATTTGTTTTGAATATAGAGGAGGCGGAGGAGGCAGAAGAGACGAGGATGAGGTGGCGAGAGGGGCCAAGACGGAGGTGGAGGAGAGGGCCGTGCTTTGAGGAGATGGATTGGAAGGATTTGTAGAGAGATGGAGTGAGGAGGTGGAGGTGGCCAATTAGAGGGAGTGATGGTGGACTTGGTGGAAGGCGGAGAACGGTGGTTGTGGTGAAGAAGAAGATTATTATGTAAGCTATGATGAAGAGTGAAAAGAGTAACAACAACAAGAGCGTCTCTGTCATGATGATAGGGTGGCTAGATAAGATATATGTGAACACTTGAAAGCATTTAGATGCCAATAAAGACACTTATACCTACCTATGAATCACTTATGCAACTGACACATTGATATTGATAATAATTAAAGGTAGTTGCATATGATAGTCTCTTGTCGGTGTACACTCGTACATATCTGACACCAAACATATCTTCAATTACAAGTATTGATCCTACAAAAGATGTATACACATGATTATATAATAGAGAAATGATATTTTTACAATTTGTGATAACTTTCTTTTTCATACTCACATTATATTTTAACTTTATCTCTTTATTGCATTTGTTTTCGTGTTAATATCTATTTTTATTGTAAATATATGGTTGTCAAATAAATTATCAGCCAAATGGTTGTTTAACTGATACTCTGAACAAACAATGGAATCCTTGAACTTCCAAGCAAGCCATGAATGGATATGTTAACTATTAAAGGTGAAGCCATGAATTCATGTTAATTATTACAGGTGAAGCCATGGATATGTTAACTATCTAAGCAAACAATGAAATCCTTGAATCAAATAGTAGGTACAAGTGCAAAACTTCCGATGTGATGCTTTCAATTCAGGTACAATTGCCGCCGGGTCGATGTGCCGAAAAGCAAAAGGTGGATCAATTTTTTCTAAGAGGGTCGTTGTTTTGCTACGCTGAAGCAGTCATGAACATAGACGATAAGGTTCATTGGTACATTTAGGCACCATGTCCAATTTATTTGAAACTCAGAGAGATATCTGAAGTAGTTTTGGGCGTTCGTGGAATTTCGTCGCCAAATGTTTCATACATTCAACATTTATGTTTTTATTTATTTTTGAACAGCCAAGTTTTATTTAAATAAATAAACCCTAAACCTAATCCATTCAAGGTGAGATAGACGGGACATAAATTACACCCCTATGCTATCCTGGAATAAGATTTGCTGCTGTAACTGTGTCCTCATTTTTATTTATTTTTGAACAGCCAAGTTTTATTTAATTAAATAAACATAATCCACTCAAGGTGAGACAGACGGGATATAAATTATACCCCTATGATATCCGGGAATAATATTTGCTGCTGTAACTGCATCTTGTAGTAACAAATGGCAGCCGTCCGATCAAAATAAATGGCTAGGATTATTTTATTGTGTGAAACTGAGATGAAATTTGAGCCGTCCGATCTCAAATCAACGGATGTTATTTATTACAACGTGAAAATGTGTTGATGCTTTACAGCAGGGAAACCTGATCCATGATATCCCCAACACCAAAATACTCCCGCAAACGGGAAAGCACAAAGGCTCCCAAAGAACCACGCATGGTCACTACCAAAAAGCACCCAAGATTACTTAGCCAGACAATCTCTTGGATTTCCTCCACCGTCATAATTTTGTTATTGAAAATCTGATCAATTCTCAACTTTCAAATAACCTAAATAAAAGCATGTCGAATTAACCCATCACCTTTGTATTTTTATCCCCTGCTCTTTGCGTCTTGCTCAATAAATTTTGCTGATTCAAAAAAAAAAAAACAAGCACCTCGGCGAAGTTTCTTGGAGCTCATCTTATTTGTCCAACAATTAAGATGAACAAACAAATTCGGTGGAGTGATGAAATTTAATTGCAACCAATTCAACACCTTAAACCATACTCTTGAAATCGTCTCACAATGAAGAAAGAGATGTGTTGCCGTTTCCTCTACATAACCACAAAAACTACATTTTTTTGAGCTTTCCGCCTCCAATAGGCGACACTCAGCAAGATTTGACCTTATAGGGATGCAGTCAAGAAGCAGAGTCCAAGAAAAAGTCAACACTTTTGAAGGTGTCTGACTCTTTCAAATATAGCGAAACACCACCTCCTCCTCTGAGCTCAAAGCACCCTCTACCAACCACAAATTCTCAAGCAAATTGTAGCAAGATTTTAACGAGAAAACATACTCCTCCTTCAACGACCCTCTCCCTCTCTAATAACAAATCCTTCAAGTTTTTGTTAAAGACTTTGAAGAAGATCCATCTCCCAAACAAACAACTCAATGCCAAGATAACAACCACCCACCCCCTTCATTTTCCCTATGCCACAACTCTCCCACCTTACTATCTTGGTGGTTAGAAATAAAAAAAAAGACGCGGGAAGCTAACACAAAGAGTTTCGTTCCCCAACCAAATATCTTTCCAAAAACTCGTTCCCATACCATTTCCCACTTTCATCTCCATTTCCTGACTTGACTAACTTACCACTTCCATGCCTGCGGGACAAGCTTAGAGAAGATAGTTCATACTCTCATCCACATTCTTTTCCAGGATACACGTATGTATCTCCTAAAGTCAGTAAGGCTGGTCACGACATTTTCCCACTTCAGTCGTCACATCAATGTACCTTGCTATAAATTTGAAACAATTCTAAGATAACTTAGGTTAAGGTGGGATATATTTGAGAAAGTAGGCTAACAAAACAACTTGGAGTTATATTTTCAACCTACGGATTCCTACTAGACATTGAAGCATTTCCAACTTTCTATCCTTGTCGCGGTGATTTTCGGAGATCAAGCTATTGAGTAGCGTTGACTCACTAATTTTATTTCACGACTGAACTTTTAATTTTTTAAAAGAAAGGTGGAAAAAAGTTCTAAATTACCACATTTTTAAAGATTAGGGTTCGGGGGTTAGTTACGTTTAGGGAAGGTGTTAGCACCCTAAACGTTCGTAGTACTCTACGAGAACCTCTTGATTTTGTCAAAGCCATTAAATCAAACGTTTGACCTTGACCTTTGACCTTGGACTTTGGATAGATTTGATTAGCAATAAAGACCAAAAAAATAATCATTAAGAATAAAAATAAAAACAAAATAAAATAAATGAAAAATAAAAATAAAAATATAAAAAATCCGAAAATTAAATAATTAAAAAAGATAAAAGATAAAAAAACTAAAGTAAAATAAAATAATAATAAAACTGAAAAAAGTCGCCTTCGGAACCCTAAATGAGGTATTTTAAAATACCACTCTGTCGAAATTTCATCTGAGACGACGAAAAATTCCGAACCAAAAAGGCGAGTAAAAAAAAGAATTTTAGGTCAAAAATTGGGGTATGACAGATGCCCCTATTTAAGTCTCTTCATCCGGAGATTTGAAGATAAAATCTTTGATTCGGCGGGTCGAAGGGACTTAAATACAGAGTACGCCAATTTTGGACCTAAAAAAAAATGAAATGCTCATGATGCAAATGCAAATGCAAGACGGCGAAGCTGACCCGACTGGGGGTAAAACAAAACAAAAGGAAACCCGAGTTCGTTAAAGCAAGGGATCCGACTCCACTGGGGGATAACATAGTTTCACTGGGGAAGGAGTTGTCTACTATCGCACTAATTCAGAACGATAGCCTAACAAAGACAAAGACCGATGTTACCTACTATCGTGTAAATGATAGCTTAAAAAAGGTAAAAGGAGGAGACACTGTCTACTATCAACAAAGATGATAGCTTAAAGAAGACAGATGACATGTATTACCTACTATCGTATATTGATAGCTTAAAAAAGGTAATAGAAGGAGACACTGTCTACTATCAACAAAGATGATAGCTTAAAGAAGACAGGTGACATGTATTACCTACTATTGTGTATTGATAGCTTAAAAAAGGTAATAGAAGGAGACATTGTCTACTATCAACAAAGATGATAGCTTAAAGAAGACAGATGACATGTATTACCTACTATCGTGTCTTGATAGCTTAAAAAAGGTAACATAAAAGGAGACACCGTCTACTATCGTTGTATGGATAGCTTAAAGAAGACAGATGACATGTATTACCTACTATCGTGTCTTGATAGCTTAAAAAAGGTAATATAAAAGGAGACACCGTCTACTATCGTTGTATGGATAGCTTAAAGAAGACAGATGACATGTATTACCTACTATCGTGTATTGATAGCTTAAAAAAGGTAATATAAAAAGGAGACACCGTCTACTATCGTTGTATGGATAGCTTAAAGAAGACAGATGACATGTATTACCTACTATCGTATCTTGATAGCTTAAAAAAGGTAATATAAAAGGAGACACCGTCTACTATTGTTGTATGGATAGCTTAAAGAAGACAGATGACATGTATTACCTACTATCGTGTCTTGATAGCTTAAAAAAGGTAATATAAAAGGAGACACCGTCTACTATCGTTGTATGGATAGCTTAAAGAAGACAGATGACATGTATTACCTACTATCGTGTCTTGATAGCTTAAAAAAGGTAATATAAAAGGAGACACCGTCTACTATCGTTGTATGGATAGCTTAAAGAAGACAGATGACATGTATTACCTACTATCGTGTATTGATAGCTTAAAAAAGGTAATATAAAAAGAGAAGACCTTGCCCACTATCGATGTGCGGATAACTTAAAAAAGGCAGACAAAATATTTTACCTACTACCATTGTGAGGGTAGCTTAAAGAAGGTAAGATGTAAATGTCAGCTGTTCGGGATGTTGCCGAACTTGCCACTGACGACAGGATAAAGGATAAATGTCAGCTGCTCGGGATGTAGCCGAACTTGCCACTGACGACATGATGGTAAAAGGTCTGCACAAGCTGTTCATTAAAGAACTGTCACTTGGCGAAAAGAGGGTGACATCTTTGGACCAGACGCACGGGGGATGACACTTGGGGAAAAAGAGTCACAAATTGTTCATGATTGATTGACATGAAAAGCAAGACTCAGGGTGGTTAATGCAACCATGTATTGAATGATGTTATGCGCATGTTGTGTATGCATGAATGTGTATATGCATGAATGTATGAATGTATGTAAGGCAATACGACTTGTACGACTGTATGGAGGATTGACTTGTGGGACAGTACAACTGATGGACTTGATGAGACAATACTGGACAGGTAAGATGGAAAGTGGACCGACGACGCAGTACAAACACTCAGCAATCTTCATTGGGGGATGATGCCATTGGGGACATATCAAAACATTGACGGGGTAAGGCCCGATTTATGCAACAACTGGTGGGGAGTAAACACTTCCTGGGGGAATCGTGCTAATCCAAAAACCTGGCAGAAGGACCTGGTGCTTCTGTGGTCATGCTTATCTTTTTTATTTTTTTTTAATCCCTAACTTTTGCCTGGACCGCCCTTTCGGGTTTTCAGTCCACCGGGAATATATTCTTTTTGTATGCCCCTAATTTTTGCCTGGACCGCCTTTTCAGGTTTTCGATCCACCGGGACGCTCATTTTTGCCTAAGTCGCCCTTTCGGGTTTTCGACTTACCGAGCTCTTTTCTTTTTTCTTCTTTCTTTTTTTTTCAAGCAATTGACCATGTTTAACCTGCAGAGTTTGTCCGTTCTCAGGATAACTGTTGACGCACACTTCACTTATTCATGAGTTCAGAGAGAATGCGTTTGTTGTTTATGCTTTCCAAAAATAAAAAGATTTATGATTTTTTTTTGAAAAAAAGTTTGCTTTCAAGTACTACCATCAAAAAATAGAAGGAATTTTATAAACAGAATAAACGGGAGTTCCAAATAAAAGGCACAGGCTCAAATTTATTTTAACAGAGTGGTGGCCTGCCAATGGCGTGGCTCCACGGACCTCTCAAAAGTTTGGAAAATGGTAAATATAAGGGGAAGGTACATTGAACACAATAACCGCTATTCTCCCTAACAAACTTTGAATTCCACTGTTTGGATGCTTCAGATTCAGAGTCTCTTTGACTGCTAATGTGCCCCAAGTGAGTCATGGCCAACCTGATGCAGTTACCTTGTCTTTTGATCCTTAATTTTTGCACAGATCGCCCTTTCGGGTTTTAGACCTATCAGGATGATTATTTTTTGTTTTATGTCTCTAATTTTTGCCTGGACCGCCCTTTCGGGTTTTCAGTCCACCGAGACGCTCATTTTTGTCTAAGCCGCCCTTTCGGGTTTTCGACTTACCGAGCTGTTCTTTTGTTTTTAGACAAAGTATTTCTTGACTGCATCGGCATTCACAGGACGGGGAAGCTCATCACCATCCATAGTCATAAGAGTCATTGCACCACCGGAGAAAGCTCTCTTGACGACGTATGGGCCTTCATAGTTAGGCGTCCATTTGCCCCTAGAATCGGGTTGAAAGGATAAAATCTTTTTGAGCACAAGGTCTCCTTCTCGAAATTAACGGGGACGAACGTCCTCATTAACCGATTGTTTCATCCTTTTTGGTATAACTGTAAGAGAAGGGGTTGCCCCTGCTGATGTTCGCACCGAAGTACGATACTCATGCAGAATAAAAAGGGAGCATCCCATGCCGAAATTTGTAGGTGACCACCATTTTTTGCCCTATCTTCATGATGTATTTTTTCTCTTTTTTCTATTTCTTTTTTTTTGGCAGCTTCAATAGCACCATTCATCTGGGATTCGACCAGGAATATTGTAATGACAGTTCTCTTGAACCCAAGTTAATCCTTTCATATACTAATAACCGTGAGATCTCATCGGGAATCTCTTCGTCCTCTTCCTCTTCAGCTTCGTAGACAGGGAAATCAAAGTTGGGAGAGACAATAGGGTTACAGTGTTCAACGGGTTCATTTATGTTCAGTCTACATATGATTGATGATTGATTTTAGAAAATGAGTGAAAAATGAAGACCTTTTGAAATTGATAACATAAAATATTTTTTTGGTTTTTTGTGTTTACCATTTTCCAGAAAAAAAACAAAGAATAAAAAGACAGAGTCGAGGACAAAACGACTTGTTTATTTTATGATGGAAATACATGAAGTAAAAAGCCCTACAAAAGTTCACTTTCGTATCGGGCGGAACGAAAGGATTTATATATATATTATTTTAAAACGAAAAGCAAAAACAACAAAATGTTATTTAGAACAATGAATAGCGGAAGGGACGTCAACAGCGACCCAATTGCGGCGAACTCTGCCATGTGTCACAAAGCTAGCTGCCACCTCCTCCAGATTGTCTTCAACTGGGTAAGCCTCTGAACAAACTTGCACCATATTAACAGATGCAGTCCCATGATCCGGTAGTGGATTAGCTTGCACATTGGGGTTCAAATCTTTGAAGGACAGGATACCAGCCTGGATCAACTTTTGGACTTCAGCTTTCAAGGCGTAACAATGCTCAATGTCGTGACCAGGTGCCCCCTGATGGAAAGCACAAGAGAAATTAGGTTTATACCCACGTGGCAACCTTTCAGGTACCCGGGGGGGCGCCTTAGTTTGGACAAGATTTTTCTCGAGCAAAGCGGGAAGCAACTCTGCATATGCCATAAGGATTGGATCAAAATGAGATATCCACTGAACCCGATTCTGTTGGGCGAACTGTTGGGGAGCCCGCTGGGGAGCCTGTTGCCGAGCCTGTTGTCGAGGCTGCTGTTGATACTGTTGCTGAGGCTGTCCATGAGCCACCATACTTACCCGTTGCTCTCTCTTTCCTGAGGAACCATTCCCAAACTTCTTTGTACTGCTGGCAGCAAAGGCACTTTCTATAACTAAACGTCCCTCTCGGACTCCTTCCTCCAGACGCATTCCCATATTAACCATTTCGGTGAAATCGCTAGGCGCACTTGCAATCATCCGATCATAATAAAATGAACCAAGGGTATTTAGGAAAATCTTGGTCATTTCCTTCTCCTCCAAAGGTGGGTTGATTTGAGCAGCAATTTCTCTCCATCTTTGGGCATACTCTTTGAAAGTCTCCTTGTCCTTTTGAGCCATGGCCCGGAGTTGATCTCTGTCTGGGGTCATGTCCAGGTTATACTTGTATTGGCGGACGAAGGCTTCTCCCAAATCATTGAAAGTTTGGATCCTGGTGCTGTCCAAACTCATGTACCATTTTAAAGCTGCGCCAGTCAAACTGTCCTGGAAGTAATGGATGAGTAGTTGATGATTATCCGTCTGGGTAGACATCTTCCTAGCATACATCACCAGGTGGCTCTGAGGACAAGTGTTCCCCTTATACTTTTTGAATTCAGGGACCTTAAACTTGGGCGGGATCTTGACATTTGGCACCAAACAGAGGTCATGGGCATTTTTCCCAAAAAGATCTTTCCCCCGGAGGGCCTTGATTTCCCGTTGCATCTCGTCAAACTTTTCTTGGAAGTCATCCATCCGATCTTGAGCCCTTACACCTTCTGTGTGAAAGATAGGTTCATTGTCGTACTAGGTTGTATGAATCACTGGAGCTGAAAAGGCCACAGTAGCCTGAGGAAAAGTAACACAGGGTTGAGGAGCAGAAGTTGCAGCAGGAATATGGATGAATCCTTCACCGGAGCTAAGAGGCATGCCCCAGGGATATCCGTCGGGCATAGTGTATTGTGGAGCACTGGTGTGTGCTGTCGGAGCCGGAGTGATAGTAGTTGTCAACTGAGCCAGAGAGCTAGGGGAAGGAGACGGTGGATGAACTTGTGCGGATGCCAGCAGCTTTACCAACTCTGTCAATTCTTCGATCCTGGTCCGCATGGATGTCATTTCCTCCCGAAGTACTTGGTTTTCTTGTTCCAAATGGTCCATTCTTTTCCTCTGATGTGCTCTAGTGTTGTACGTGTAAGTCGGTTTCTGCTGAGGACGTCGGGCCACTTTCTTGGACTAGGCAGATGGACCTTTTGAAAAACAAGACGTGAGACTCGGCTTGAGAAACTACGAATGCGATATGATGCATGATTATGCGTATGCAAAAAAGAAGAAAGATTTGTTATCGAAGGACTTTGTTGAAGTAATTGTAAACATCATGGTTTGAACATTTCATTTGAGCATCAAGGCCTTACAAAATAGTTCTTTTTTAGAAACCAAGCCAAGGGACCAATTCAAAAGTCCTTTAGTGGAAGCTAGATTTTTTTAAAAAAAATCTAAAGACTCCTAGCTACCTTAAATTCAACAAATCAGGGCTCTTGAAGGTGTACTTCCTAGTGCTCCTCTATGATGTTAAAAAAAACTTGTTTAAGTCTTTCGATAATTTGGATGAAAAAAGAAAAGAGTTTATGCATGGATGCATGTGTGCATGATTATGTTAAAGAAACGGAGAAAACATGGTGAGGTTAAGTCCAAAATGTTGGAGTCAAGGGTAAACACGCCATTTGGTAAGGAATATGGTTTTAAATGTACCTGTATCACGGGTTCTACCAAGTTCCCAAAGTCATTGACCACTTCCGAATATTGTCGGATTACGGGACTGACTCCCGCTCCAACGACATTTGCAAGAAAGTCTCGTTTGAGTGTAGTATCGCGTATCAACCAATTCAAGACTACTCTTGATTAGCCACCGCACTACGTCCTAAAAGGCCAAGATGGGTTAAAGGTAACTAAAGGTCCTCAACTTCGTCGGTCACTTGAAAATAACAATGCCAAACACGACTACTCATGTCAACATAGTGATACTTCCAAGATTCCTCCATTGAGTGGGGTTATCACATGTGCCACATCCGAAACTCACTCTCGGAAAGACACTTTGATTATACCACCATCCTATCTTATGTTTCCCTCAAGTCCGGGTGTAGGACTTATCTCACCACTCACGCAAAAGGAAAAAAAAACACATATGCACATATTTACACTTTTTTTATTTTAAGCAAGTTATAGCACAAGATAATTAAATAAATTCAAGTTAGGCTCAACCCTCTTAGGGAATCCCCAGTGAAGTCGCCATTTCTGTCGCGGTGATTTTCAGAGATCAAGCTATTGAGTAGCGTTGACTCACTAATTTTATTTCACAACTGAACTTTTAATTTTTTAAAAGAAAGGTGGAAAAAAGTTCTAAATTACCACATTTTTAAAGATTAGGGTTCGGGGGTTAGTTACGTTTAGGGAAGGTGTTAGCACCCTAAACGTTCGTAGTACTCTACGAGAACCTCTTGATTTTATTTATTTATTTTGGCTATAACTTGCTTATTTTTTTTAAAAAAAAAAAGAAAAGAATGAATTAGAATAGTGAGAAAAAATAAAAATGTTTTTTTGTATTTTTCATGATTTGGAAGGACAAGGTCCTCTGCCTACGTACCCGTGAGGGATCAAAACCTCGTAGTTCGGGGTAAAAATGACGGTTGATTTGTTTTGTGTTTTTTATTGGTTTTTAAAAAGGTTTTAAAGATAAATAAAGGCCAAGTGGCAAAATGAGATTGGTTGGTGTTTTTTAATTTCGAAAATGATTCAAGTGTTATTAAAATGGATTAATGGTTTATTTAAAGAAAAATAAAAGAGAAAAAATGGGCACTTGATTGAAAATCAAGGTTTGTTTATGAAAAGATTTTTTGTGATTTTTGATTATTTGCATGTTTTTTTGTTTTTTTGATAATGAACTAAGACTAAAACGTAATAAAAGTTAAATGCGAGGAATTTCCGTGGTGACGTTGGATCACCGCGAAATCCTTTTGAAAATAAACTATCCTAATATTTTTTTTTTGTATTTTCTTTTGTAAAGCGAAATAAAATAAAATAAAAAATAAAAGACATAAAGCGGAATAAATAAAGTGTGGGTGTCAGTGCATATTCTCATTTATGACTTTTACATTGTTCCTAAATACATTCTAATAAAAATAAAAATAAAGAGAAAATAATAAATAAAAATAAAATTGCAGATGCACTAAAATAATTATGCTAAAGATAAAGGAATAAAAATGCATGAAATGCAAAACAATAAATAAATATGTCACATAAAAGTAAATAAAAGAATGCATGGTATGCTGAATTATGAAGCATTAAAATGAATAATTGGAAAAAATGCATGATGATTAACCTAGAGAAAACTACAAATTGAGAAAATAAAATAAAGTAAAAATAATGAAGAAAATGCAAAAGATAAAAAGAACAATAAGATGAAATGCATGAGGAATAAATAAAGGATGAGAAATGCAACAAATAAAAAGAAAATGCAAGATAAAGAAATAAAACTAATAAATAAAAATAAGAGGAAAAGAGGGGTGCAGTGAGCAGGAAAGGGTTGTAAAGAGGCGGTGCGGTTTTGCGTAGTGGTTGTTTGGTTGTGGGTTTGGCCGTGTGTGTGGCTTTATGTGGTTGTGGTATGTGGTGGAGGTGGCCGAGTTTGTGGTTTTGATTATGGATGATGATTGATTTTGGTTTTGAGATATGGTTTTTGTGGTTTCGATTTGCTGGGGTTGTGATTAATTTTTGGTTTGGAAATAATTGTGGCTTGTGTACTGATGAGTTTTTTTTCCCCTTTGGTTGCCGGAGCGTGTGCCTTTATATACACATTGGGGTGGACTTTTGACAATAAGGAGACAAGGATTAAATCCCCATCAAATGAGATTAAAACCATTAAATCACATATGTCAAAGCCATTAAATCAAACGTTTGACCTTGACCTTTGACCTTGGACTTTGGATAGATTTGATTAGCAATAAAGACCAAAAAAATAATCATTAAGAATAAAAATAAAAACAAAATAAAATAAATGAAAAATAAAAATAAAAATATAAAAAATCCGAAAATTAAATAATTAAAAAAGATAAAAGATAAAAAAACTAAAGTAAAATAAAATAATAATAAAACTGAAAAAAGTCGCCTTCGGAACCCTAAATGAGGTATTTTAAAATACCACTCTGTCGAAATTTCATCTGAGACGACGAAAAATTCCGAACCAAAAAGGCGAGTAAAAAAAAGAATTTTAGGTCAAAAATTGGGGTATGACAATCCTTAAACCAAAACAATATGGGTACTAAGTAGAACTTTTTTGCTTTTTCTTTTTCATTACATTTTTTTTAAGAGACCAAATTTTTTCATGTTTTTGGCTCTTGATTTTTTTATTTTTTTTCTATTTTTTTGTGTAGACCTATATTTTTATATGGTTTTATCTATATTTTTCATTCATTTTGATAAACAAGTTCTACTGGTATCCCACCATAAACTTAAAATGTTGCTAGTTACAAAAAGCAACCCTAAACTTAGTTCAAATCAGTTATTAAAAATATTCTATCTAAATCCAAGATCAATCAAATAGATGACATTAGGGTTCAAAACTTGTGACATGACTCGTCACTTAGTAACAACAAAAGAAATTATTGTTGGAGGCTCAAAGTGGTTTCAGAAAGGATAATAAGAATATAAAGGGTGGCTTGAAAGACTCAAAGAGGTTAACAAAGGATAATAATAATAATAATAATAATAATAATAATAATAATAATAATAAGGGTGGCTTGAAAAGGCTAATGGTACCAAAGAAAATTGCCTTGTGGGGGGGTATAACGTGACCGATAGTCCATAAAGAACGTCCGCAAATTCGAGAAAAAATAACATTCATATGGAACACTCAAAATAGAAAGAATTATAGTAGAATAGTGGATTGAATATTTGGCTCAAAGTCTCACGAGTTATACTATATAGAAAAGAGATGGTGATTATGATGAGTATCTTTCACATCAATCATGCTCTTCAACTTCAAGGGGTAAACTAGCCTTCTGTTGTAAATGTTCTAAAACAACTTTCTGAGAATGAAACAATTTAAGCTTGAAATGGAAATGTTATATAAGTAATACAAAGTTTAAAATTAAAAATAATAATGAGGAGTAACAATAAAAAAAATGAGGAGTAACAATAATTAAAGCAAGTAATTGTTTCCGACAAGAAATCTTAACTTATTGGAAAGAGAAATTGTAGAGAAATAAACTAATAGGTTGCCTCTCATTCAGTGTGTGTTTCACGTCTTGAGCCTGACATATATGTCTATGTTGTGCCTGAGAGCCCCAAATCTTTAGGCTCTCGTATCTTCGTCGAATGAGAAGTCACTTAAATATGAAAGTGGAACACAGACTCAATAGTCATGATTTGGTGAAGGTTATGTTATCTAGCATATGAAATGTTTCTTATTTCATCTTGTCAATTCCTGCTTCGAACCGTTGAGCAAAGCATTTTACTTTATCTGCATGAAGTAGAGCATAGACTTTTGGATTTTGATCAATCAGGCAGGGGTGTTACTAAACTAAAAAATTTCAAATAACAAGCAATATTGACTTGATAATAAACAAGGAAATAGACAGGGTACTAGGAACTTATAACAACAAATGACATAACCAATGACAAAATTATTGAAAAGAAAGTACAAATTTAACCTATGGGTTGCCTCCCACATGGAGGATATTTATGTACCGTCACCCAAGTCAGGGAGGATATTTCCACTTGTTATCGATCCTAGCTCCACATTTATCGTTTCCCTGGATGTCATAAAGTAATTTCTTTCAAAAAGAATGGGTACTTCTACATCCTCATCCATATCAAGAATTACGAATTCCACTGGAAACCAAAGATTTCTCACCTTGATAAGAACATCTTCCTACACCCCACATGGGTGTGTTATCGATCAATTAGCTAATGTTAGTGTCACTTTTGTTGGTTTAAGTTCCCCAAAACCAAGTTTCTTCATCATAGAATGACATCAAATTCATGATGGCTCCCAAATCACACAGACACGTCCTAACCTTCAAGTTCCAATGGTGCATGGAATAGTAAATCTACATGGATCCTTCATCTTAGTGGGAAGTTTCCTTTGTATGACATCATTGCATTCCTTAGTTAACGGAACATTTTCATCATCCTGATACTTTCTCTTCTTCTTCTTCATTAACTCTTTCAAGAATTTGGCATATATACGTATTTGATTAAGATGTTAAGCAAATGACATGTTGACTTGAACCTTTGTGAACATTTCCATAAAATTTTGAAATTGCGTATCTTCTTTCTCAAAATTGGGTAAGGGAGCTTCACGTAATATGATATTACTTGAGGCTTATCATAATCTTTGTGTCTTTGATGAACGAATTGGCAAGCGTACCAAATCATAAACAAGTAATAAAGTAGTAGGTTATCGTCTCCACAAGGATTGTCGTTCAGCTTGGTAATTAGCATAATTTATTATAAATAGAAGAATTAAAAGAGATGAAGTGGTTTGCAGAATTTTTAGTTGTCCTGCATAATGCGATATAAGGCTGTTGTGATTCAGAAGTATAACGACGATTAGAGAATCCTTGAATCCCCTTTTCTTTCGTTGTTGGAATAAATGTGGTTAATTATTAGTTTATGACATGTCTTTGATTTACGAAAGTAGAATGTATATAGCAGTGGAAGTTTTAATATTATATCAACGCAATTCAACCAATTACAATTGCGGCACTTCCTTAAGATGAGTCAAAACCCTAAACTCATACTTAGATTCGATTAAGAGAATTGGATTTAGAAACTAAGCAATTTACTATTGTCTGGTTCGGACGGAAGTAGGATTGTCAATCCTATAATCCACATAGAGATCAGTTTCATTGTTGGTTTGAAAAAGCATTAGAAATGGACATATAAAAATTAAATCAGACAATCGAATCATAAATTGAATAAAAAACTTTATTAATTGAATCCAAAAAATAAGAAGAGTTTCATCTTGGAACCATAATTAAAGAGGTTTAGTTGCACATGGCAACAACCATCATTACAAAATAATAATAAAAACATACCCTAGAGAGAACAAGAGGAGGATGTAGAACATTTGCCTTGAAGCTTTAATGTTTGACCTTTGACTTGCATCGCTAGCTTTCTGATTGAATAAAAGAGTGTGCAAGGGTCTCTATTTATAGTGCATCATTACTTAGGGGTTAAGAGAAGAAAAATGGGTTTTTCCACCGATCCAGCATATAAAACAAGCAAACAACAATTTCTGCCCGTAGTGCATGCGTAGGGCGCATGAGGCAGTAGCCAAGGCTACCTCATGCGTAGGGGTGCATGGGCTAGTAGCTCCTATGCGAATTTTGCAGTTTTCGTCCCTTTTTCGAGCGTTCTTCCGTCTTGAAATGCCTTAGAACAATTTAAATGAATATTCAACTTGTATTGTCTTCAAAAGACCTTCTAAGAACCATTGATCTTCAATCTTCATATCCTCGAACCTTCACGTGATATCTTGTTTTGCCGATTTACACGTTTTCTCACTAAATAGAATCTAAACACCTATGGAGTTGCATGATTTAGGATAAAACTGAATTACAACGATTGGAATGAAAACAATACAAAATGTTCCTCAAACCATTAACAACTCCTCTAAATGACCTCTTATTTTCCTTCAAATGCAAAGAAAATATCTAAAAACATAGCAAAAAATATCATCTGATACTTTGTCATCATCTTTCTTAAGACACCTTTTTCTATATTGCCTTTCCTTTCTACCTCCCCTGCTTCTTTTGTTTGATTTATTGGAGAAAGGATTTTTTTTATTGCATAATTTTGTTGCTTGACATGCTTCACTCTTAGCATTATATGTATTTATTTGATCATTTTTCTTACTTAATCTCTTTGTCCATCAAACTTTCATTCCCTCGATCTTAGTTTCTAGTTTATCTAAGGAATCTTCAAGGACTGTTTGAGCATGTTGTTATCTGAGTTTTATTTCTTTGATACTCATATTCACTCCTTGAAGGAATTTCTCCATCCTTCTCGGTAGCAAGCCACTCTTCTCTCAGCTGAGCTCAGGTACTGAAGCTTTTCTTCCTTCCCCATTGCGTTTGGATGCTTTTTTTCTCAACCCCCTATTTGAAGGACATGTGTATGTGACAAAGCGTTCACTTCTACCCTTATTGTTAAGGATTTAGCGATGGCTAAGTGACTTCTTACAAGTTCACTTTGGTCCTCTTACTCCCAACTGTGTTCCTAGGACTTCTCTCTCAAACCGGATGATGATGTTATCTTGAGCCATGCATCATGGAAAGATTATCTTTCTATTTGTGTGAAACAAGATATCTCGCGTCATTTTTTAATGAAGTATGAAATCGTAAGAACTTATCCAAGAATATTTTCTCTAAATCTCCCCAAGTTTGATTATGAAACTCGGGAGAGTCTGTATCCGTTCTTTAGCCTTTACTATTAAGTTCAAAGAAAACAACCTTAACCTTTTTTTAGTTTTATGTTACTCTGGGTGGACAATAAAATAGGTATATTTTGTAGAACTTTATCATACGCTCTAGTGGATCCTGCACCATGGAATAAGTTTTGTTTGCATAAAAGAAATAAAACAGATAAAACAATGATTAGGTCATGTCGGATTTCCTTCTCTTCATTACTTGGTAACTAGATACCATGTTTAAAATTGTCCGGATAGCTTAGTTCTATGACATTTGAACAAAATAGTTAGGCCAATATCTTGGTCACTAACCCTCTCTGCTAGTTACGACACCTTAATCTCTTAGGTGAGTCCATAACCATGAGAGGTTTGAAAGAACACCAAATTATTGTCACAAAGTAGTGATAGAATATTTCTAAAGTTATTAAAGATTGAAGAGTTAAATTAGGTCAAGCCCCAAACCTAGGGTTTGTAGTCATTGAGATATAGATCAATATATGGACATTCGTAAACACATAAAAAGCATTAAGAATAAATATAACCGAAGTTCCTCCTAAAGGATCTAACCTATAAAATTAGATACTCATGCTTTTCTAAACATAAACTATTGAATATGAAAAGAAAAATACAAATAAAGGATCATCAATTGATGATTTCTTCGCTCCCGAATGGCTCTGGTCGCTCCTAACCTTCCAAAATCGTGTTTCTGCCTTCGTCTAGTCGTCATATGATCCCTTTTCACTGACCTAAGGCTCATATACTTATAGGCAGGTGTTTCTCCATATTCTCGCAACGGTCATTGCATGACACGCGTTGGTCACTGCGCTACACGAGTTGTGACGAGATTGAACATTGCAAGTTTCATTCAGGTTGCGTGATGCGCAATTCATAGTGTGCATCACTTGTTGGGTCGCAGCTGATCATGCAGTTTTCGTCACTCCTTGTCCCATTTATTTCAACAAAAACGTTGGTAACGACTGTACCCCAAGAATTAACATGATAAAACTTGTAATAAGCATAGTACGGTTACAGTTGTCTGGTTTGGATATTTTTTATGGTTTCAAGTTTTTGTCCCATTTTTGCTCTTTTGTGACTTCTTGTCGAATCATTTACAAAATTGTATTAAAATACAAATAATCTTTCTAATTGAACTCTAAAATTGGTAAATTACTTTAAATAGGGGCTTAAAACCTATATGATTTTCTTGTCATCAATATACCACAAATGTATTTACTTTCGCCATGATCTGTAATTTCTGCAAATGAAAATATATAAATTATCTCGTTTAAATCAAATTTTGATGAAATTGTCTCTTACTACCAACGTTTTACTGACACTAAATATCCTTGGTCTACAAGCTGCCTAGACAATCCCGATAGCACTACTTAGGCTTGGGGTAATTTGTTTCGGTCATGCTAAAAAAGGATAAAATTTAAAGCTTTCAAAATAAAAAAAAATACACAATTTTCAAGATCTTATTTTTATTTTTTGTTTCTTAACTTGTGTCCATTTTCCTTATTAGGAAAAAAAAAAGTTAGGATTTTCCAATCTGTTTATATAGATGTGCTATCAAGAAGTCTATTTTGAATAAATTAAACTTGACAAAAAAAAATATGATCCCATTTCTTATAAAAAATTTAAAAAATCACTTTTAAAAGTATTGCAGTCATTTGTTATCGTTTTTTAAAAAAATTATAATGTAAAAAAATGAGAAAATTACTTAAAATGAGAAGTTGTTATGAGTAGTTTCTTAGGGAAAATAAGATAGAGATAATCCGATAAAACTATCATTAAAAAAACTAACATTCCAATCTTATACTTGTGTTTCCCTATCTTTACTAGTTGTATCCAAACACAAAATAGCTTTTTTTTTTTTTATAAAATAGCTTTTGTAATAAAAAGATCATTTTTATATGTATCCAAACAAATTTAAAATAACCAAACACAAAATAGCTTATGTTTTTTAATAAAATTTTATAAAAAATAATATCTAAATCATTCACTTATTTTTTAATCAGTAACAAGCATGTTTAGCCACGTAAAACAAATAGTTTAAACTTCAAAGGTGACCTATTATGTTTTAAAATATATAAATAATGAAAATACTAAAATAGATTTTTGTTTAGGTAAGTTAAGAGTATTAACATACACCGAGATGTTGCATGGACATCACAATTATGTTGGGAACCCCTACAGTATAAGAATGACTTACATGCATACTAATAATAATATATTGAAAAAAAAAAATACAAAAGAACAAAAACTGGGGGACTTAAAACCGAACTCAATAAGTCCACACAAAGTGAATGGTGAATGGGCTCATGAATGAATGAACTAACCTCAAGACAGAACGGTCCAAAAACCAACAAATTCGTGCAACAATAACAAGCAAAACGCCTTTTTCGAGCCAAAATATCCAACATCAAACATATAGAATGAAAGAGGATATCAAACCAATCCAAAATCAATCACAAGGACGGGTACATATATTAAGTTGGCACTGACTCAGAGGAGGCAAACCTTAAATTTGGAAACCTGCATATCTCAATAGATATGTGTTTGTAGCAACAACAACATATCTTTTTGAAACTAGACCATAGGTCAGAAACCATTTGACCAACGCCACTCTTGCAACCCACTGGAGAAACGACTAAGCCGCCACAAGCACCGCCAATAGCTATGGTTTAAAACTAAAGCATGACCACAACACCAAACCAGACAAAACTCATTGAAACTTACACGAAACCCATAAAAACCATGATGGAGGAGCGAGTAATATGGAGGGGAAGAGTTGGTACGTTGACGGCGAGTGACATTTTAAGAATAGAGAACGTATAGTGTTTTCAAATTAGGTTTTTCAATACTAAATTAGATAAAGTTTTTTTAGAAAAAAAATTAGATAAAGTTATACTTAAGTTTGCAAGTCTTAAGATAATTTAAACAAAAGTTTAAATACACTTTTGGTCCCACTATTTTCAAAAAAATTAAAAATTTGGTCGGCCTATTTTAATTTGTTTTGCCCCTGTGTAAGATTTTTTTGGACTTTTAATCTCTCATATATATTTTGATGATATGACTTATTAGTTTATGACGTGACAACACTTACTAGCATATTTTTGCTGACATAAATATTTAGTGTGGCCTAATAAACACTACTACGTCAAAAATGAATTTATCATAACATAAAAAAATGACTCAAAAATAAGATAAGTTATGGAGGTTAAAAAAAAAGTTGAATAGTAGACCAAAATATCGATTTTTAAAATAGAAGATTAAAATTTATTTATTTTTTTTGAAAATAAGAGAACCAAAAGTGAATTTAATCCTAAAATAAAAAATATAAATCTTAAAATAATAAAATAAACTGAAAATACGAAATTCATTTTAAATGAACCCGGTAAAAAACTGATTATAGCTGATCTTTTAAATCTTAAAATATATAACTAAAATGAAAATGGGAAATTAGATAAACTCATCTTATTCTTTCAAACAAAAAAAAGAAGATAAACTCATCTTATATTAGCAAAAAATAAATAAACTCGTCTTAAATGTCTAACAAGTTGTTACAAAAAGATAAAATGCAATTAATATATAAATAGGAATTTAATCAGTTAAAGTAGAGCATTCAAAACACTCAGGAGTCAAATAAAGAAGAATATAGGTAGTTGACATTCAGAGAGCACTAAGGTAAGTTTTTTTTTATCTTTGGGTTTCACCATGTTTACTTTGTTTATGAACCTAATCATCACGTTCATCATTTATGGAAGTAAGTATATACGTCATCGTAGAAAGCGTTTGTAGAAATTCTTTGTAATCAAGAAAAGAAAAGAAATTCTTGATGAACTTTTCTTAGATTGTTTAATAAATTTGATACCCGAACTATTTTATCATATACAATAGTACTAAACCAATATATGTAATGCACAATGATAATGAATTGCATAGATAAATTTCACAAATTGTATTAGTAATTGATAACTTGTGTTATAATAGGAAAGAATTATAATATCTCATGAACAACAAAGAGTATTATTAGTCCATTAGACTGATAAACTTTTTGATTTACAGCACGCTTTACCCCTATTAACATTATTTTTTGAAGAAGCCTATTAACATTATTAATTACTTTAGTGTGTCAAAAATCATTATTATCTTCCTCTAAAAAAATCATTATCATCTTCTTCGTCCATATATCTGTTTTGATTTACGGCATGATTTGGGTCAGTTTGGTTCCAGAGTTTTGGAGGGGAGGAGAGAGAAGGGAATATTTTAAATTTGATGTGTTTGGTTCAATTTGTAGAAGGGGAGGGGAGATGAGGGGAGCAAAATCCCTTCAAGACTCACTCTTTGCTTCCCCTAAATCAGAGTTTTTCAGAGGAAATTAAGGGGAGGAGATATCTTTAAAATTTTAGTGCATTGCCAAAATTATCCTTAAATTAATTTAAAATCTCAATATTAACCTTGTAACAACTTTTATTATTATTAGTCTTTCAAAAAAAAACTTTTATTATTATTAGGTTATATTATCCTTGTAACAATATTATTAAAAAAATATTATATTTGTAACAACTTTTATTATTATTATTAGATATATTATCCTTGTAACAAATTTTTTTTTTGAAAGATTGTAACAACTTTTATTATTATGTTATCTATCACTCTTATTTGTAAATGTAAAAACCACTCTTCCAACCTTACTACTACTTTGTTGTCATCAACTGCTGCTTCAGACCTTCTTCAACTTGAACTGTGAGTAGTTCATTATCCCATCGTCTAGATTATGTTGTTATCGATTACATCGTTATTGTCTCGTCGGTCTATAAAATCGTAAAAACAAGCATTTTCGAATATTTAATTAAGTTTAAAGATAAAACAGTAAATTAATTTTAAAATTTCTTCCCTCCCTTTGTGAACCAAACATATTTTTAATTAAAATCACTTCCCTCCCCTCCATCAAAATCCCTCCCCTCTGCTCTCCTCCGTTGAACCAAACGGACCCTTAATGGGTTTTGTTTTTAGTTTGTTATCTTTTTTTTTTTTATAGATTTTATTTTTAGGTTGTTTTTCTGATTAGGGTTTGTTATCCTTTTTTAATAGATTTTGTTTTTAGTTTGTTTTCTGACTAGGGTTTGTTATTATTTCGCTATTTTTGAGAAACTAAATACATGATTGTCTTTTTATATTAATAAAACGGTTCACTATTTTTCCGCCTAATTTTAAATGAAAATGATTTGAACTTTGGTTCAATTTTTAATGACCAGGGATTATCTTATTTGGTGAGGATATACACTACACAATTATGTAACAAAAGTTGACTTGGTGCTTCTTCAATTTTTTCCTATAGAAACTATAAGTAATCCATTATATATGTCATGTTGTGTATCAATAATATAAATCAAAGTTATTTTAATTTGGTGTTGCAGAAGTTAAAGAACTTCATACACTATAAAGTTTCTTCTCTCTTTGGTCAAAGCTGGTGGTCATAGTGAAATTACGTACTAAGGGAGATTCTGCTTACAATGCCTTGGTAACAAAAACCTCTCTTCTTTGGTGTGTTTTTTTTAAAGAGATTTGTGTATTATTCTGCTGCTTAATTTCTACCATATTTCTTGAACAGGGTGTTTGAAAAAATTGAGCTCCTACCATCGCCTTATGATGAGGAGGATGAAATCTTGTTCATCCCTCGTTGGATAAATACCAGCTTAGAAGATTGTTCAACTTTTATCCCTGGTCTAAATTTGCCTGATGAGGACAGTTTAATTGCTTATGATGGACCTTTTTTGACATTCGATGCCTCTGAAAGCAATCTAGATATTGAAGATGATTTGGATAGTTCAGACTCGACTTATGATATGATTAAGAAGAATGTAGTGGAATATGTACTGGACAACGACGATGATGACCACAACGACAATGATGATGAATTTGATGATGATTATCATAATTTCCTTATGGCGCAGCTGGTGCAACATGGAGACGACGACGGATATGTTGGTGATGATGAAGTTGATGATTTTTATTAACCTTATGGATGATATTATGGTGCAGCATGGAGCTATAGTAATTGGTCACTTCTTAATTAATCAAATGATTCTAGGAAGGGATCAACATCTTTTTCTTGGTGCAATAACATGATCGTATTTACCAATTCTTTAAGTGAAAACAATTACACGTGATAAGTATTTTGCTTTGAGAGTGGTTTCATGTTTAATTTCATGCATTGTTTTGTATGGTAGCAATATCGGTGTCTCCTTGTTTTAAATCAAGTGCTAGTAAGGACACAAATTAACTCTTTTATTCCTTGCACACAAACTAACTTGCATTCTTATTCTTTACAATTATAACAATGGAATGAGATATTAACTTCACTGCAAGGTATCCTTGTTGAAAAGTAAATTAATATAATGTGTGATTTTATTGTTCGGGCTTAATTGTATTTGGCAAAACTCCATTTAAGTGTTGTCTGAGTACAAATTTTATGTTTCTATTTAACTGTTGTTTTGATAATTTAAGGGCATAATTTGTTAATTATATTTTTTCTCAATCATACTTACTTTTTTTCAATAAAATTAATTAATGTTATTTTTTTGAAAAATTCAAGTTTATTTTTTTTTAAACAAAGTTTAATTTTTGTTATCTGTAAATTTAAACTTGTATTCCAACAACGACTATAACAACGGTAACTACCGTTCCCACGACGACACTTAACTGTCGTTGATCAGCAAATTAAACAATAGTTAACCGTCGTTGGAGGTATTTTCGTTGAGAAAATAAGAAACCTAAAGAGCAACTTTCTATATAAAATATTAGATCTGTCTAGACTATCCCATCGAGCTTCAGACATATTCAGTGTCAATTTCTTTGTATGATTTTTGAATATTTTTTAATTGAATCCTTAAAAATTATCATCTAATATTAAAATTATCAACAAAAATATATTTAATTTTGAAAACTACAAATTAAAACTTTTAAAATTGTAAAGTTTATAAATAATTAATGATATTTGGTACAACTAAAACAATAGAACTTAAGTTTAAATGATACTCCCTTCGTTTTTTTAATAACGTTTTAGAATAGTAATCTAAAATTATGGAAGTCAATTTTTGGGGTTTTTTTTCCTATTACACTCTCATTTTAACCCACCAATAAGTTCTTTTTTTTTAAACACACTTTCTCTTTCCAATAAATTTGATTTCATATCTTTCTTGCGTAGCAAAGAATTGATATACTCTCTCTCAAACAAACTCATTTTTTTTTGTGCACATTTTGTCTCTCTCATAACAAACAATTTTTTTCACCATCATAATTGTTCTTCCAATTTGTACTTAAATTTTTTAACAGTGTTACAATTTTATTTATAGAATTTCTACTCTTTATGGATCCATTCTTATAGGTAACAAAAGTTTGTTTTAAAAAAAATTTGTTTAAAAAAAAAACAAACTTGAATTTTTCAAATAGATAAGATGGATCCATTATTAAAGGCAACATAAGTTTGTTTTTAAAAAAAATAACAAACTTGAATTTTCCAAATACATATAATTAATTAATGTTATTGAAAGGTAGTATGAGTAATTGAGAAAGGGTATAATTACTATATTGTACTATATTGTACCGTCTTCTTATTGTGCTAGTGCGTATAAATTACGAACAATTTTTTTTTTTAAATTTTGATTATAATTATTTTGATTTTGATTAAAATCATAGGAATAGATATTTTGTATTTTCATATTGTAACAAACTATACTTATCTTTTTGTTTAAAAAAAAACTATGTTTATCTTTTTCAACGATACCAACAATATAACAAATATAATATCTTTCAAAAAATATAACAAATATAATGTACATTATTATCTTTCTGAATGACAACAACAAAATAACAATCTTATATTTAAATTTGTTTAAGGGTATACTCCCTCCGTTCCTTTTTAAGTGTCGTTTAACTGCGAATTTAACGTTCCTATTTAACTGTCGTTTTAGTATTTTAAGGATACGATTTGTCAATTATAGTCTTTGTCAATTCCTCTTATCTTTTTCAATAAAACTAATTAATGCTTAATATTTGGAAAACTAAAGTTTTTTTTTAAACAAAATTTGTTTCTTGTTATTTTCAAATTTAAACAAAATTTGGTTACCTATAATAATGGTTCCATGAAGAGTTAAATTCTAAAAATAAGGTGAGTAATAATTGTTAAAAATTTCAAGTGCAAAGTAAAAGAACAAATCTGAGAGGAAAAAAATAGAAGCTCGATGAATATTCAAAAGGAAGAAAGAGTGGAAGACTCATTGGAAATTGACTTAAAATAATTAAAGAGATGTGCACAATATTTAGAAAATTGACAATTATTTGTTATGAGAGTGAGTGTGCAAAAAAAAGGAATTTGTTGGAGAAAGAGATAATATCTAACAATTGTTTGTTACGAGAGAGAGATAACATATTATATTTATTTGAAATGGAAAGTGTGTGCAAAATAATAAGAATTTATTGGTGGATTAAAATGAGAATATAATAGGAAGAAAGTGTGTAAAAATACACTTCGCTAATTTGGTGTTGGTATTCTAAAACGACACTTAAAAAGGAAAAGAGAGAGTAATTAGAAAGAGAAAAAGTCAGCCCAAAATATCATATTTTCTTTATATATAGTATAGATTAATGTAAAAATATTACACTTACATCTGATCATATCTCATCCAATAGACAATTGTGATAAACTAATATATCAAAGTGACACAAAAACTAAAAAAAAAAATTGATCGGGCTGGTCCACATGGCCCATATTGGTCGCCTTGAGCTTAATAATGTGTAGTAGAGGTGTTTACCATGTAGTAGAGATTACTTTTGAGACAAAATTCATCTGACCCATAAATGAAATCTCACAACGTTCAATTTAGTTTGGAAGAAATCTATAATGCAGTTTTCTCTGTGAACAAGAATGGAGCACCTAGACCTGACGGTTTTGGAGCATTTTTTTATCAAACTTATTGGGAGATTGTCAAAAATGATGTTTGCAATGCAGTCATCCAAGTTTTCACTTCCAACTGGATTATGCCTGGCTTCAATTCAAATAGTGTGTTGCTTATTCCAAAAAATGCTAATGTCGATTCAATTAGTCATTACAGGCCAATTGCAATGGCTAACTTTAAGTTTAAGATAATCTCAATGATCCTTGCTGACAGATTAGCGCCAATTCTTCCATCAATCATTTCTCAAGAACAAAGAGGATTCATCAAGGGAAGACAAATCAAGGACTGTATTTGTCTGACCTCTGAAGCAATCAATATGTTGCACAATAAATCTTTTGGAGGTAACCTTGCAGTAAAGATAGACATAGCCAAAGCTTTTGACACTATTGATTGGAATTTCTTGCTTAATGTCTTAAAAGCTTTTGGTTTCAAAAAAAATAATTTGCAATTGGATTCATACCATTCTTCTCTCAGCAAAACATTCAATATTAGTCAATGGTAAGCAAGAGGGCTATTTTTCATGTAGTAGAGGTGTGAGGCAAGGTGATCCACTATAACCATTGCTTTTCTGTTTGGCAGAAGAAGTTCTCAGTAGAGGAATATCTAAATTAGTCAATGATGGTCAGCTGAAATTAATCAAAGGCTCTAGAACTATAAATGTCCCCTCTCACATCCTTTATGCCGATGATGTAATGTTGTTTTGCAAGGGTACCTCATTTAACATTCGAACTTTGTCTCGTTTTTTTGCTAAATATGTTGAAGCTTCGGGTCAAATTGTAAATCCTATGAAGTCAACAATATACTCTGGTTCAATACCACATCAAAGGCTGCAATCCATCTCTCAATCTTTGGGATTCAATATTGGATCCTTTCCTTTTACTTATTTAGGGGTCCCTATTTTTAAAGGAAGATTAAGGCTGCCTATTTTCAAGCTATTGTGGATAAGATCAAGCTCAAACTTGCTTCTTGGAAGGCTTCACTTCTATCCATAGCTGGAAGAGTTCAACTTGTCAAAAATGTCATTCAATCTATGTTGATTCACACAATATCTATTTATGCTTGGCCAATCAGCTTAATGAAGGGTCTTGAGAAATGGCTAGAAATTTTATTTGGAGTGGTGATTTGAATTCTAGAAAGCTTGTGACAGTTTCTTGGCATAAACTATGCTCTTCAATCAATGAAGGTGGTCTTGGTCTAAGGTCATTATCTAAGCTACATGAGGCTTCTAACCTGAAGCTTTGTCGGGAATTGTTCGAATCCAACAATCAATGGTCAATCTTTCTCAGAAATAAAGTCCTCGGAAAGGGGAAGTTTATCAAGCACCATATTTTGTCTTCAATATGGAGTGGAACCAAGGGTAAAGCTCAAACTATTTTGGATCACTCTTGCTGGTTGCTTGGCAAAGGAGACAAAATCAACTGTTGGACTGATGATTGGTGTGATGGCACCCTAGTTCAAAAGTTAAACATACCTGCAGCAGCTCATGACTCTCTTCAAGACAAAGTTCAAGATTTTTTGATGAATTCCCAATGGCATATTCCTGAAGATATTCAACTGGAGGACCTTGATTTAATCTCTCATATTCAACATGTCTCCATTCCTATTGAGGTCAAAGAAGATCAATTTATTTGGAAGCCTGCACTATCCGGTGAACTCACTCTTAAGGATGCTTATGATTTTCATAGTACTGTTGGTCAGCATGTTAGTATAGTTGGGCCAAAACGGTATGGAATATTGACATTCCCCCATCCAAATCTCTCTTAACTTGGAGGTTAATTCACAATAGACTTCCCACTGACGACATGCTCATGATCAGAGGTTGTAATTTCCCCTCAATTTGTAACTTATGTCACAAGCAAACATAAACAATTCAACATCTTTTTCTTCATTGCCCCTTTGCTATAACTTTATGGAATTGGCTCAGCTCCATTGTGAATCTTAACATCAACTTAAACTCTTTCTTAAATATTTTAGAGATATGTGATCATGGTTGGAGTCATCAATGTAGAATTGTCATTATTGCAGCTATATTGAACATTGTGTACTTTATTTGGACAAGCAGAAATAATCAGAGATTTAATGATAGAAGGCTGATTTGGAACACTATTTTCTCTAGAATCATTGCTAATGTCTCTTTAACTGGAAATCACACCAAGCTTTCAACTGGTTCCTCAATGACAGATTTCAGAATTCTTAAAGCTTTGAAAGTCTACACTCATCATCCTAGATCTCCAAGGATAATTGAAGTGATTTGGAACCCCCCCTGTTTTCAACTGGATGAAATGTAATACTGATGGCACTGCCGTAGGGTGCCCCGGTGACTCAGCTTGTGGGGGAATTTTTAGAAACAACAGAGGTGCTAGCATGGGTAGTTTTGCGGCCAATCTTGGTATCTATAATGCCTTAATTGCTTTGAATATTGGGGTTATGATGGCAATTGAATTAGCTTTTGATAGAGGGTGGCATAATCTTTGGGTGGAATGTGACACTAAACTTGCAACTTTGGCCTTTAAGAATCCTCTCATTGTTCCTTGGCAGCTAAGGAACAGATGGGAAAACTGTTTGATTAGAACTAGAGATATGAATTTTCTAATTTCTAATATCTACTGGGAGGGGAACCATTGTGCAGATAAGATAGCCTTTTTAGGTCTTTCCTTGCAAGATTTTGTTTGGTGTGGAATGAGATTCCTGCTGTCATTAGGGAAGACTTCTCTAGAAATAGATTAGGATTACCCAATTTCAAATTTGTAAACTCCACTTGAGGGTTTTTTGGTTCTTGTCCCCCCTCATTTTTGTACTATTTTCCTTTTATTATATATCAGATCAGATATCAGATGATGCCTCTCTAGGCACGTCTTTGGCTTAAATCTTTTTTTTTGGAAGATTCACTCGAAAATATTTGTCCAATCTTATCCATTAAATGTTGTTTAACTTGTTTCTTTTTTTTTTTGTATATCCAAACTACAATTGTAAAAAAAAATCAATTAAAAGAAACAACAATTATGTTATAAAAAAAAAAGATAACACATAATGGATATATTATTTTACGCAACATATATATATATAACGCTTTTCCGCCGAGCATGTGCATGCATATCTTACTCTAAACCGTTAAGGAAAATCCTTTTGTGAAAGTAATCCTTGAACAAATTAAATTAGGTCAATTAAAGTGAGAATTTGTTGTTCACTTTATGCACTACTGAGAGTTTGTGTGAACCAAATTTCTACCGCAATTCATGTCGCCTACATCTTTTTCTTTGATTATGCATTTAGTAATTTATTCGATAATTCCATTAACAGTGGTCTTAATATATTTTTTGAGACGTTTCATATTATTTATTTGTAAATATATGCTTGGATCATCAAGAGCAGTAGATTCGGATGAGACGAACCACTTGCCTGAGGAATATGTGACAAGAGAATTTCAATCTACAATTCCAAGTGCATGGGATAGCATGGTACATTATAGACAAGATGTACAAGTCGATATGTCTTTCGATACAAAAGCAGAGTTTGCTAGGCGCGCGATAAGAGTGTTGTCGCCGGTTAAAACCTTTAATGGAGAGCAAGCTAGTGATTGTCCTATTTGCATGGAAGAATTTCATGAAGGGGAGTTGATTCAACCTTTTGGTTTGTGTGTTCATGAATTTCATTCCTCTTGCCTCAATTCTTGGTTACTTGGGGAAAAACAACTTGTCCAGTTTGTCGTCAAGATTTGTCAACTATTGTGAGTACTTGTTGTAGAGACACATAGAAATTAAGAGAATAAATTGTATTTTTGCTATTTTTGACCTCAATCAGATGTGTTTAGTTAAACCAGAGAAAGACAAATTTATGTGTGTTTATCAGTTTTTTTTTTTAATTTCTTTGATTACCCATCGCCATGGTTTATAACCATACAAATATAGGTATGTGCTTAGGTGTATTAGATTGAGATTTCAATAGACTATTTTGGCAAAAATAGAGAAATAAAAAAAATAGTCTTGAAGATTTTGTAGAATTGTGTAAGCTTAGTACATAAACAATACAGCAAAATGGTTGCAAAAAGGGGAGTACAAAGAGAAGAATAATTGGAAGATGACAGTATAGGAATATCCCTATTTGTTACAAGTGATGAAAGCAAGTAAAAGTTACTGATAGTGCAGGAACCAAGAGAGGAATGTGGAAATATTCCTTCTCAATTCACACCATCATCATGGACAGGCCCTCACTTTTATGCAGCATAGCCCACATACTTTTTGTTGGCCCTTCTCTCTCTTGATCCCCTTCTGATTTGCGACACCTGTCCCTCATTTCGAACAGAATTTGTCTTATCCTCCCCATTCTCTGCAGTGTTATTGCTACGCATAACATTACTCCCCCCATTGTCAACAACCTTGTCCTCAAGGTTGAGGTTAGGATAGATAGAGGATAACTCGAGCCAATTCTCCCAAGTAGCTTCAGCCGGGGTCATACCCTCCCATTGGACCAACACTTGATCAATCAATGTCTCACCTTGCAGAATCTGTCGCTGCTGCAGAATGCAAGCAGGACTTATAACCGGTCCTTGCTCAGTAGTCTGAAGTGGCAGAGGAAGATAAGGAGTGGAGTGATCACCCTTGCAAAGTTTAAGTGTAGATACATGAAACACGGGATGAATTTTTGCTGTGGGAGGAAGCAACAACTTATAAGCAACCTTACCAATGCGTTCCATCACTGGGAAAGGTCCAAAATAGCGCAAACCCAACTTCTGATTTTTGCGCAGAGAGACAGAGTGTTGCCGGTACGGTTGGAGTTTGACTAACACCAAATCACCAATGTTGAACTCACAAAATCGGCGCTTGTTATCAGCAAAACGCTTCATGATCTGCTGGGCACGTAGAAGATTACCCTTGAGATGAGCTATCAAGGAATCCCGTTCAGTCAACAGAGATTGTAGGGAGGGAGGATCAGCATGTTGAACTTCATACTTAATTAACATAGGGGGGTCTCTTCCATAAACGGCCTTAAAAGGAGTCATGCCAATACTAGCATGAAAAGAAGTATTATACCAAAATTCGGCCCACGGCAGCAACCGAGACCAAGTTTTGGGCTGTTCAGCAGTAAAACAACGAAGATAAAGCTCCAAACATTTGTTAACAGCCTCCGTTTGTCCATCGGACTGCGGATGGTAAGCAGAGCTCATTGAGAGGGTGGTGCCACTGAGTTTGAACAATTGTTTCCAAAACTTGCTGGTGAAAACTTTGTCTCGGTCGGAAACAATTGTGTTAGGAAAACCATGAAGCTTGACTACATGATGCATAAAGGTTTCAGCCACTTTCTCAGCAGGAAAATCAGCTTTCAATTGTGCAAAATGACTGTATTTGGATAAACGGTCCACCACCACAAAAATCACTGTGAACCCGTTGGAGGAAGGTAATCCAACAATGAAATCCATAGAGATATCCTCCCAAATTTGAGACGGAATAGGGAGTGGCTGAAGTAAACCCGTAGGCAAGGTTGTAGAGGCCTTAGCTTGCTGTCAGACAAGACAAGTGGATACAAACTGAGTAATATCTTTTGCCATGGAAGGCCAATAAAAATGAGAAGCAATTCGTGCTTTAGTGCGCTTAATACCAGCGTGCCCGCCTTGAATGGAACCATGAAATTCTGTCAAAATGGACTGCACAATATCATAATTTGGAGGCACAATCAAACGTTTCTGCCAATATAAACGATTCTGCCTGAACTGGTAATTTGGATCTGCGCATCTGTTTTCCTTGCATTGGAGCAGTATAGGAGACAGGGCAGGGTCCTCTTCGACTACCTTAGCTAGATCATGCAACAGAGTAGATGTAGGACAAGACAAAACCATAGAAAACACACGTGAAAGTGCATCAGCAGCAACGTTTTCACGGCCAGGCTTATACTCAATGGAAAAATCAAATCCTAAGAACTTATGTAACCAAAATTGTTGTTCAGGAGTCTGAATCCTCTGATCAACCAAGGCCTTCAAACTTTTCTGGTCAGTTCGTATAATGAAATGATGACCCAACAAATAGTGGCGAAAACTAGTCATAGCTTCTGTCACAGCATACAATTCACGCACATACGCAGATTGTCGTTGCATCCGAGAGTTGAGCTTTTTGGAGAAAAAGGCAATAGGGTGCTTGTCTTGACTGAGTATAGCTCCTATACCAATATCAGACGCATCTGTCTCAAGAATAAACACCTTTGAAAAATCAGGCAAACTCAAAACCGGAGCTTGTGTAAGAGCCTTTTTCAAGGCAGTAAAGGCCAAAGTAGCTTGGTCATCCCATTTAAAAGCGTCCTTCTTAAGTAGGGCAGTAAGTGGAGCCGCAATTGAAGCATAACCAAGAACAAATCTGTGGTAATAACCTGTCAAACCCAGAAAACCACGCAACTGCTTAAGTGAAGTAGGAGTACGCCACTCAAGAATAGCTTGGACTTTGGAAGTGTCCATCTCCACATCTTGGCCTGAGATAGTATGGCTCAAGTAATCCACTCTATTGAGTCCAAAGGAGCACTTGGAACGCTTAGCATACAAACAATGTTGGCGCAATAGCTGAAGTACTACCTCCAAATGAGACAAGTGAGCTGTCCAAGTGGAACTATACACCAAAATATCATCAAAGAATACCAAAACAGATTTGCGAAGTTGATCCCTAAACACATGGTTCATTAAACTTTGGAAGGAAGCCGGAGCATTGGAAAGACCAAAAGGCATTACAAGTCATTCATATAAACCTTGGTGAGTTCGAAAAGCAGTTTTATGTCTATCTTCTTGCTTTACCAAGATTTGGTGATAACCGGAACGTAGATCAAGTTTGGAAAAATAGTGAGCACCAAACAATTCATCCAAGAGTTCATCAACAGTTGGGATAGGGAAACTATCCTTAACAGTAATAGCATTCAAGGCTCGATAATCACTGCAAAAACGCCAGGTGCCATCCTTTTTCTTAACCAAGAGAACTGGCGAGGAAAAAGGGCTGGTACTAGGCTGAATGATCCCCTGATGTAACATCTCAGACACCATTTTCACAATTTGAGTCTTTTGACTATGAGGATAGCGATAGGGTCGTACCTTTACAGGGTTGCTGCCGTCCAATAACGGAATGGAATGATCCTGAATCCGAGGAGGGGGAAGCGTGGTGGGCTCAGCAAACACGTCCTGATAAGCAGTAATAATGACCTCCAAAGCAGGATCCAACGGGGTGACTGGCAGCGAACTGAGGTCCGGGGACGGAGCCTGAAACTGCAGGGTGAACAATTCATCAATAGCATCAGTGTTAGAGAGCCTACTAATGTGGTGATACTGAGCAGATTGGGGCATAGTGTGTTGAATGCCCTGAAGAGTAACAAACTTATCCTTCAGATAGAATTGAACAGATAACTTGTCGTAATCTGTGATATGTGCGCCAAGGGTCTTCAACTACGGAGCTCCCAAAACCAAATCAGCGCCAGCAATTGGCAATAAATACACTGGAACGATAAGGAGATGACCCTGAATCGAAAGAGGTAGATCATTGATAAGACCTTCAGATGTGAGAGTTTGTCCATTTCCCACAAGAACTTGAAATTGTGAATCTCGTAAGATGGGAAACTTCAGACAATGAGCAATACGAGGCTGAATGAAGTTATCTGAGCTGCCATCGTCGACCAAAACCTGCACATTCACGCCATGAATATGGCCATGGAAGCGAATGGTACCCACGCCATGAGAGCCTTTGAAAGCGTTGAAAGAGAGGTGATGTTCAAGAGGTGTAATCGTTTCATCCAGTGGATTTTCATACTTGGGCTCGCTCTCCTCAGTCGGCTGGGCCTCTTCCTCCACCTGCATTAAGAGGAAATGTTTGTTAGGGCATTTATGACCCATGGCCCATTTTTCATCACAATAGTAACAGAGGCCTTTGGAACGGCGCAACTGCATCTCTGAAGAAGTGATTCGTTTCACATTGGTATCTGGATTTGGGTTGGTAGGAGGTGTAATGGGGTTTTTGGGCGGTGTTGCAATGTTTGTTGTTTGGGTGGGTGAGTGTTTTGGGGTAAACGGTTGGGTGGTATTTTTAACTGGGTTGGGTGTAAAAACGGTTTTGGGTCGGGTATTGTATTTCTCTTCGAAAAGCTTCGCCAGATGCAGAGCTTTGGACATGTGGGTAGGTGACTGGGAAACGACATCGCGTTTGAGGTCAGGCTTCAAACCACTGACGAACAGGTCGAGCATGGCGTCAGGAGTAATACCAGAGGAACGATTGGCCAGCGCCGTGAATTCCCGATAGTATTCCGCCACTGTATTTGTTTGTGTGAGCTTGAATAGAGATGCACGAGGACTCTCATATGGTGATGGTCCAAATTCTAGCTTCAAAGCCTTCGTGAACGAGACCCATGACTGAAAGGGATGATTACGATTAATCATCTGGAACCAAGGAACGACGTCCTTCTCCATGTGCACGGCGGCAATGGTTAAACGGTGGTGGTCAGGCGTCATATAATAGTCGAAGAACTGCTCGGCCTTGAAGATCCAATGCAGAACGTCGGTGCCGTCAAAACGGGGAAAATCGAGCTTCACATTGCGGATCTGAAAAGGCTGTGTTCCGTTACCTGAAGAGAACATGGAACCAAGAGTCGCCTGTGTTTTGCTACCAGAAGTGGAGGAGTCCTTTGGATCACCGGTGAGGGCGCTCTGAAGTTGAAGGGAACCCAGCTGTGTTTCAATGCGCTCCAACCGTGCATCACGAGCCGCATTGTCCTTGGTAATCTGCTGAAGTGAGGCAGCAATCGATTTGATGTCAGCTTGAAGTTCCTTCATCCTTGTGTTGTCGGCCATGGTGATGCAATGAAAGCACCAAATGTAAGCTTAGTACATAAACAATACAGCAAAATGGTTGCAAAAAGGGGATTTCATTCAATTGACTCAATGGAACAGTACACTAGTACAAAGAGAAGAATAATTGGAAGATGACAGTATAGGAATATCCCTATTTGTTACAAGTGATGAAAGCAAGTAAAAGTTACTGATAGTGCAGGAACCAAGAGAGGAATGTGGAAATATTCCTTCTCAATTCACACCATCATCATGGACAGGCCCTCACTTTTATGCAGCATAGCCCACATACTTTTTGTTGGCCCTTCTCTCTCTTGATCCCCTTCTGATTTGCAACACCTGTCCCTCATTTCGAACAGAATTTGTCTTATCCTCCCCATTCTCTGTAGTGTTATTGCTACGCATAACAAATTGTATTGTCTTTTAATTTTTCTTTTTTAAAGTATAAACTTATTAGTTAGATGAAACCACAATTCTGGGTAATTTCAACACAAAACAATTCAATGTGAAACAAATGAGTTGGTTCAAATCATTGATTCGGTTGTATTATTTTAACCAATGTGTTTCGTATTTATAAAAAGAAGTACAATACCGTGCCATTATTTGGGATCTAAAGTTTGCATCATCATATTTGGGATCTAAAGTTCGCATTATCATATTTTTGCAAGTACGAAGAAGAAATGCACCAGAACATTTGTTGAAGCTCACAAGTCTAACTCCAACAGATTCACTCGATATTCAGCCCACTAAGAAATTTTATTACTCTATCTTATGACCTAAAGCTTTAGCATTTCTCATAGAAGCACATGTACATCTATGAGGACAGTACATGCAAGAATCGGACGATAACTTTTTAATTGTTTCCTTAAGACTTTCAATTCACTTAAATAGTTTGATAGAGTTCTTCTTAAAAAAAAAAAATGATAGAGAGTTAGATTCTTGCCTAGGATTATTAATTTTTTTTAAGAAGTCAAACTAGTTCACCAATATTGTCATCGGGAAGAATCAAACATGATATCTTGAGAGGAACACACTTCAAGGTCTCAAACCAACATCACCATAAAATTATTAAAATATATCTTGGCTTTGCAATGCAACTCCGATTTACTTTTAAGAACCGCTCTTTTTGCACTTTTATATTGTAACATACTGTAATTTTTATGAAATTATCATTTTGATTTTACTTAAAATGATAGATATAGATATTTTGCATTTTTATATTATAAGAAAATGTATCTCTAAAAAAAATTGTAACAAACTATACTTATTTTTTTCATTGACACAAAAAATATAGCAAATTTAATTAAAATTCTTATCTTTTTGAATGATACCAACCATATAATCATATTCTTTTAGAAATATTTGTTAAAGGGTATAATTGTAAGTGAAAAAGTCACTTCAAAACCATTTATTCTCTTTATATATAACTAGCGAAAAGACGGGCACTCTTTCCGCTCTTTTTATTGTGATAACGTTTGAAACTTATGAACAGTGTTTTTTTATGAAATTTTGATTTTGATTATGTAACACCCATACTAAATTTATCTAGAATATTTAGCATGCGTATTAAATCAGATAATGGATACATTAAAATTTTCAATATTAATAAGATTCTACTGAATGAATACAAATTTTGCTCGTTTTATACAATTAACCAAATACCAGTAAATGTACATATACAAAATACTGATGAAATCCTAAACTGGTACGTGAAGAGCAACTGCACTCCACTCAGCTTCTCCCTAATAAACTTCACCACGAACCTCTTGCTTACCTGAAACTGAATCAAATGGATTGGGATGAGACATAATGTCTTAGTGAGCTCCACCTATCCTAGGATGTGTGGCAACCTCGGGGGAAAACCTACGATTGCCACTTTCTAATCTCAACCCATTTGGGGTTTATACTTGTTTGTGCCTGTTATACTGTGTAGTCGTGAAATCTAGACTACAATCTGCTAACTTAGTGATCGAGGGGAAACTATGATCACTATCTGATATCTGATGACTATTTTGTCATATTCTCATTGTAGTATAATCAACTTTCTGGTATTATTAAGTTAGAGAGTTAGCGTTGAACATACAATAATTATCTTGGTTCATTTTATGGAGTGCATCCGAGTGGAGTAACCCTGGAGTACATCTCTCATCATACCGGTGAAAATTCCTATCTGAGGCTAACACGGACTCCTCTTATCGTTGTGTGGACAACCCTCTCGAAGAAGTCCCATCCAGCATAATCCGGAGCCTGCTGGACACAACTGAAACTTACATGTGGACAGCCCTCTCGGTGAAGTCCCATCCGGCATAATCCGGAGCCTGCTGGACATGTTTAACCTTTTAACATACGTGTGGACAACCCTTTCGGAAGAGTCCCATCCGACATAATCCGGAGCCTGATGGACATGTTTAACTTAATCTTAATATTGTCGTGTAGGTCTTACATCTGAAGAACGCCTAACCACTACTAACGGAGTACCTTAACTCCACTACTAACGGAGAGTGATAGAGTCACAACTTACTTTTAAATAATTTTTCATACTTACATTAATAGTCTTAATCATTCATAGGTATAACTGATTCATTATTCTAATCATATGCATATCTAATGCAGTCATCAGGGTTACTAATTCTCTGCTACTTGAATGTTGAAAACATTCTTGTACTTTCGTACGCTTAATTGATTACATCCTTCTTCTTGCTAACCTATTATAGGTTCTAGACATATCGTTGTCATATTTCGTTCCTAGGGGTTATTATCTCATCGTAATAACTATTCGGCTCATTTAACTTAACCCTCGTACCTCTAATGCATTGCCAAATCCTTGTTCACTTATTCTTTATCTGTTGAATACCTTTCGGATATGCCAAAATGGTGTTTTATTAGAAATTAGGCTTTTCATCGAAAATGGTTGCAAAAAGCCTTGCCGAGCGTGCACCAGCTCACTGTTCGCAGCTCAACAGCTCAACAAAGAGCTGTCATAACTCGCCCAGCGAGCTGGCCCTCGCCATGCCGAGTTGGTCCAGAATTGAAAATGATGCTCTCGCTGCAAGCCCGCCACAAGCTCGCCGTGGCAAGCTTGACAGTACAGAAAATGCTCAAAACGTGAGTTCAGCAGCATAAAAGGAAACAACAGAGATGAGCACACATCTCGATCTCAGAAAGCCTCTCTTAATGGGCTTGTTTATTTGCTTGCTTAGCTCGAAAATGCCAACTTTTCTTTGCGTGTCAAGTGCGAGATTGGCATCGAGGAATTGTGTATGAAAGGTTTATGGTCTTTCTGAGACTATCTATCTAGTACGATTTTTCACCATTTTGACCTATCCAGACTTACCCAGGCATCCCAACAGCATTAGGAATGATTTTAAACTACTAATTGATGACTTAATTCATGGATTAACAAGGATTTAGCAAGCATTAAGGGTTTAGAGCACAATTTATCAAACTTTCAAAGTAAAGGGATTTACACCCAAACTTACCCAAGGTGGGTTCTAATCTAAAGAACTCACCTGAATAATGTTTTGATTCCTTGCCAAGCTTCTACATCAAAACCCTAGCTTCAATCCTTTCCTTTCTTCCTTGCTTCCTTAGCTTCAATTGGCCCAAGAATCACAAGATTGTGCTGGTTTATGGATTCCTTAGTTGATTTGGTGAAGATTGAAGTGGGGAGGGGAAGATGGCGTGAGAGAGAGTAAAGAGAGAAGGGGAGAAATCTGATTTTTCCTAGAGAGAGAAAGGGAACGAAAAATGAGGAAGAAAATGCGTCTTGGCCCTTTTATAGGACCCTGGAGCGACAATTACCAAATTGCCCTTCACTTAAAATATCTCTGGTACATCGTCTCAATACTGATAAATATATGAGTCTGAAGCGGGATGTTACAAATTAAAATTAAAAATATAATGTTTGTTTCTTTCAAGTTATAACAAACCAAACTAACCATGATTATCTATTTTAATAACACCAATAATATAACAAAAAAATATAATATAAATTCTTAATTTTTTTTAATGACACCAACAACAATCTTTATTATAGAAAAAGTTGTTTAAGGGAATAATTGGGATAATGAAAAAGTAAGTATAGATATATTTCTCTAGTTTGTTACATTTTTTAAATGATAAAAGAAAAAAATTGGACATAAATATACTCATATCGTGTTTGTTACACTTTTATTTTAATATTTGAATTTACTCTTATCTATTTGTTATATGTGTTATTTGTATTGAAAGTTGAGAGTAATTTTGGAAAGAGAAAAATTCAACCCAAAAGAGGCTATTTTCTTTATATATAGTATATATAAATTATAGATTTTTATTTTTTATGTTGATGGGTACCCACGGATACTGTGGAGGATTTAGGGTTTAGCGAGACCGTGGAGGATCCACTGAAATAAGAATGTGGAAAAATCTCCCTAAGATTGAAAATGGAGGCAGGGACCAGAGACTCTTACAATGTTGGGGACGAACAACGAGAGAGTACTCTACACTTCCAAATCTAACTTTTTGTGAGAGAGATTTTATAATATTATAAACATATATGTTAAAATTCATTCAAAAATGTGAAAGGTACACATGAATTGACTTAAAAGTAATGACCAAAAGTTGTGGCGAAAAATATTTAGGGCGCCAAAATTTGTTAACAATATTTTGAGAAATTTGCCTTCACCACCACCAGTGGTGTAGTTGCATGCAACAACGGAACTACCAGCGATGGATCTATCTTCATACCTCCCTGCCGTTTCAAACCACTGCGATACACAACTCAAAATCCTCTGTGCCGATGTCAGCCATAACCTAAGAGAAACTTGCATCGTTGCAGACAACTATGGCTTCATCGATATTGATCCATTTATTTTTTGAAAGACTCGATATTTATATGAAATGTGCTACAATGTATTTGTACGAGTCACTTGATAGTGATGGCTATAAAACTCCCTTAAAGATTTATTTTTTCTGAGACAAGTTATGCAAACTAGTGAAGAGATGACTTAATCAAAATGAACGAGTCAATTTATTTACTCATACAGTCAAGATGCATGCTATATAATATTTTTAGTGGATATTTCCAAATGAGGAATATGAGCATGACATCATTGGTCCATTTTTAAGAAGAAAAAAAATTGAAAATGAATTCTTTATAATTCATTTTTATGACGATGATATAAATATTATCAGAACTCTTAAAGAGCTTCGAAATTTATTGATTGATTAAATAAAAGTTTGAAATGAAATATGTAGGATGTACAATGTTTGTTTGGAATTGCAAATTTATTATTTAAATGAGATTTTTTTTCATCAAGAAACATATATAGTAAATATATTTAAATAGTTTGATAGGGACAAATCTAATTTGTTGTTTACTCGAATGATTGTGATGTCACTTGATGTAAACAAATATCATGTCATGTCTCAAGAAAGTGATGAACAATTTAAATTGATGGTAATGTATCATATCTTTGTTCAATTGAGGATAACAATGTATTTTGCTAATTATGCATATAATTTGTACCTTAGAATACAACAATATTATTCAATCATGTAGAAATTTTAGCACTACATCAAGGAATTTTAGATTGTGCTTTCATTGAGGATTGTGATTCTACACATAAGAAACTTGTGATTTTTATTCTAAAAGGAGGTTCATGCAAGAATTCAATGTGAACATAATATCACACACATTGTTACCGTCAAGTAAAACATTTGAGCAAGTAGTACAAAATAATAATTGGCATTCTTCGTGTTATGCACTCTTTTTTTCCTCATTGTGGTTTATTCCTATTGAATTTTCTTGGTAATATTTTTAACTGAGACATATTCTCACACAGATGATGTTGTACACTTTTTCCTTGATCCAAATTTTTTTCCACTAGATTTCTTTTAGTAAGATTTTAATTAGACATATCTTCAATGGACATCTAATAATGTTATGAATAGTATTAATGGATGTCCATTAACCTCTGAACCATGTCATTGGCCAATGATATTTTCCTATAATTTGGACTCACAATTATTTACCTTTGTCGAGCATGCTACAATGAAAAATGTTACGTAGACAACTTTTTGGTTATCCAACAACATATATTTATATAGGCTTAAATATGTAAATCGTCCCTGTAAGTTTGCGTATTTTTTATTTTTGTCCCTGTATCTTTTTTTTGTTGCGAAACAACCCCTGTAAGTTATAAACGTTTTGGTTTTGGTCCCTGCTGTCATCATCTGTTACAAAAACGTCTATGTGGCAAATGGAGGATGATGTGGCGACGTGTGACGTGACAGACGACGCTGATGTGTCGTTCCATATGCTGAGTCATAAAGTTAGAGGGACTAAAATCAAAAAACAAAATTCGCAGAGGGACCAAACCTAAAAATTCATAGAAAACTTCATCTTCTTCCTTCCTTTCCTATTCTTTATCATCTTCAACACATTTTCATCAAACTTCATAGAAAACCAAAAAAAAAAACCCAGAAATTCATCAACAAACATTAACATCATCATCAACATCACTACACTAGAAATTATCAAACATTACAGGATACGATTTACAGGGGTTGTTTTTTTATTTTAATTATAATTTTTTATTTTAATTAACCTTTTATTCTATATTTTTGTAACAAATGTAATTATCTTCTCCAAATCCAGCAACATACAAGGAAAAATCCACAGGCAAACACATATCAGTGAAAAATCAACCCAAATTTAAATTCAATCATCTTCTCCAAATTCAATCAATCCCAAAACCATCCCCCTCCTCCTTCTTCATCATCAACACCATCGTTCCACTCCATCCTTCCATCCTTCAAAATCAGTTTCACCAACTAACAACAATAACCTTTAAACACCCAGAACTGAACTCTCCTTCAACATCCTTAATAATTTGCAATTCAATCACAACCAATCAAAATTAGATGCAATTCAAACCACAATTCGTGACATGAAACAGTTTAAGAAAAAAAAATTTAGAATTAGAAAATAGTGAAAAGCATATCTGATAAATTTATTAAATACAAAACAGATATGATGTTTGGTTGGGGGATCTGATGTTTGATTTGTAGGAACCATGAAAGAAGTTGAAACGTGCGATTTGAATGTTCGCTCGTAGAAGCTTCTCGACCATCAACGTAGACCTTGATTTGGTGGCTGGTGGTAGTGACGAGAGGGGAGGGAAGAGACGATGGTGAAGAAATGATGAACAAGAAAAGTGTGTTGCGCTGTGGGGGGGATGACGTGGGTTTTTAAGAGAGAAAATGACATTACAGATGAAAGAACTCATAAATTGAACTTTGTTGTTGAAGAACAGTTTTAGAAAAACATATTGGTTTTTAAATTCAATTTATTGAAATTATGAAATCAATTTAAGTATTATCTATTATTGATAAAATGTTGTTAAAATCATGAAATGCCACATAAAATGGGTTTTTCATAGAATTTTTGATGAATTTCTAGTGTAGTGATGTTGATGATCATGTTAATGTTTGTTGATGAATTTTTTAGTTTTTTTTTTGGTTTTCTATGAAGTTTGATGAAGATGTGTTGAAGATGATGAAGAAGAGGAAAGTAAGGAAGAAGATGAAGTTTTCTATGAATTTTTGGGTTTGGTCCCTCTGCGAATTTTGTTTTTTGATTTTGGTCCCTCTAACTTTGTGACTCAGCATATGGAACGACACATCAGCGTCGTCTGCTACGTCACACGTTGCCACGTCATCCTCCGTTTGCCACATAGATGTTTTTGTAACAGATGATGACGACAGAGACCAAAACCAAAACGTTTATAACTTACAGGAGTTGTTTCACAATAAAAAAAGATACAGGGACGAAAACCAAAAATACGCGAACTTGATGATTTACATATTTAAACTTTTATACTATATAGAAACTATTTCATTTTTTAATTAATTATTTCTCTCTCTTATAATCACATCAATAGTTAAAAAAATGATGTATTTTTATACTAATTGTTCAATAGTAGTTAATTTTTGGATACTCAAATAACATTCCTCTAATATAATTTTCTCCCTCCCTTGATCTCTATTTTAAGTCTTTTTGAGGAGTTTCGTAACAAGAGCAAAAAAGCTAATATGAATTATTTTGTTCTAGAATGATATCAACAAAGTAGAAGTGGGTAATACGGAAAAAAAAAAAAACATTCATGGTGCCCAAAAAAAAAAAGATAAGGGTGTACTTTCCGAGTTAAGATCCTCTCCATTTGTAATCTTCTCCATTTCTTCCATTTGGAGAGATAAAGACACAAAAAATCTTAAAAATAATTAATGATGGTGGGACCCATTTAATAATAGGACCCACCACCTATTTTTTGTGTCTATCTCTTTCCTAATGGCAATCTCCATTTATTTTTATAAATGGAGAGGATTTCAACTCGTACTTTCCACTCTTTCTTACAGAAATCTTGTCTCATCGGGAGAAAAATCTTTTATCTTGGATGTAACAAATTTTTTTGCTAAACTATTTATCGAGTAGTTAACCCCCAAGAAAAAAAACTAAAAAAATCTTCTCGGGAGTTTCAAATACAAGCAACGTTTTTTTTTCAAATTTATTGAATAAATTAAATATATTAATTATTCAATAAATTCAAAAAAAAAATGGACAAAACTTAGGTACAATTCTTTAGGTGCTTTTCGTATGGTTCTTAACTAAAAATACAAATTTTTTGGATATAACAAACTTTGAGAAAATTAAGGATTTAAGGAAATCATTGTGAATTTAGTTAAAAACTATACGAAAAGCACTTAAGGAATTTTACGTAAGTTTTTTTCAAAAAAAAACTATGCTTATATATAAGATAGAAGTGAGTACTTTATTTCTATTATTTGAAGTCCGATGCGTGGTGTGGGTGCAACATACATTGATAAATGCATTTTTCAAATTCAAGTTATGATACAGTTAAGACAATGAAATCTACTTTACCATGAAATAGGGGTAATTTACCCCTAATCACATATAGAATTTGATTCTAAAACGAAGGAGATGGAGATCACATGTCGAATGAAGGTGAAAAAAAAATTTGATGTTCTTGAGATGAAAAGTGTAACAGAGTGTAAGAAAAACCCTATTGACGACACCTAAATTACCATTTGATGAAAAGTATGATTCGATTCTGAACGAATGAAATGGAGATTACATATTGAATGAAGGAGACAAAAAACGTTTGATGCTCTCAAGATTAAAATGGTAACTAATTGTAAGAATAAATATGAAGAAAATGAGACTTTTCTTTGATAAGGGTAAATTACCATCAATTCATCAAGAGGTATTATTGAAAAAATAAAATTATAATTATAAAAAAGGCTATTGCTAATAAGTGTCCTAAAATCATTGATTAATGATTTCTTTAATAGAAATTTTGTCTTAAAAGTACAAGTTTTTACTTTTGTCTTAGCAATAATTACACTATTTTTTATGGAAATTTACTTATTTTAGTACTTTAATTAATGTCTTCAAGACACTCATTAACACTTTACTTATAAAAATTATAATTTACATAAATCAAACACACAATAGAGTATTCATATAAATTATATTCTATTTTCATTCATACATTAGGATATCAACAAAACCATTATTAAAAAAATCTTCAATTAAATTTTGTTTAATGTTGATCAATTATGTCTTTTGCATGATATGTATCCGCGAGTATGTACCTGATTCTCACAATCTTATCTCAATCTTTATCTATGAAAAACAAATAATGCATTTGGGTCAATCTTTTTTTCCCTACTAAATAAGGAGAGGATCAAAACGTAATGAGAAGATAAAGTGAAATTAAATTAGTTCCGTAACGACAATGAGCTGTAACTCATCATCCTCACTTATTATGCGTGTGCGTGTGCGTGCGTCTCACCATATTGCCCAAAAAAAACCCTTCACTCATTCTCCCGCCATCATCATCATCATCACTAGCAGTAATCAACAATGGAACTACCAGTGATAGATCTATCTTCATACCTCTCCGCCGTTTCAAACCACCGCGATCCACGCCTTCAAGCTCTCTGCGCCGATGTCAGCCGCACCTTAAGTGAAACTGGAGCACTTCTTGTTAAAGATCCGCGATGCACCGTCCAAGACAACGATCGTTTCATTGATATGATGGAAAAGTACTTTTCATCTCCACATGACTTCAAGATTCGCCAAGAAAGACCTCAATTGCATTACCAGGTTCATTAATTAGTGTATATGAATTATTGAATTTATTATGATATGATGAGAATGAATTATGATGATGTAGGTTGGGGTTACGCCTGAGAGAGTTGAAGTACCGAGAAGTTTGGTTGATGAAGAAATGCAAGAGAAAGTGAAAGAAATGCCTCAAGAACATCGACCTCATACTCCTGTTGGTGCTGATCTTAAATGGAGATATTTTTGGAGGATCGGTGATCGTCCCTCTAATACTAAATTTCAGGTCTTCGTTTTTCCCTTTCTGTAAACTGTTTATTTGCGATATCATCTCACTTTTGTAATTGCATTTCAAAATTATGGTATAACAGTGTTTCCATTGAATGTCGCTTAAAAAGTAATCTACACCATCTGTGTATGCTAGTTAAACTCATCTTGTAACTATGTTTTTAATGAAAAGAAAATACATCAATAACGATTAATCTATGAGACATCGAAGGGCTTGATTGTTAAGATAAAAGAAAAAAATGGTTTGTAAATAATCTCTACATACCATACAAAAGCCAACGAAAACGATAAAAAAAAAAATCAAATAAGAAAACAATAAGGGTGTTCAAGAGAGGGTTAATCAGATAGAAATTACTTGCTTGAAATGTGAACTGTTCTGTCAGATGGTCCAAAATGCACTAATACAGGAATTTTAGGATTCCCAGTGCAGGGAATTTAAATCCGAAATAGAGATTTTTGTTAGCATTACTATTTTTTGCTAATGGAGTAATATTTATTCTTCCTAATGTTCTGTTAATAGTATGTTTTATTTATTGCTATTGTTATTGTGCAGGAACTCAATGCAGAGCCAGTAATTCCCGAAGGTTTTCCAGAATGGAAAGAAACTATGGATTCCTGGGGATACAAAATGATAGCAGCAATTGAAGTAAGTCATATAATTGATTGTTATTTTATAATGTTATTTGAAATGTGTGTTATCTGATTGTGCGTATTTCTTACATAGGTGGTTGCTGAAATGGCAGCTATTGGGTTTGGTCTTCCAAAGGATGCATTCACATCTCTTATGAAGCTGGTGAGTGAGCACATCAATTAGTTGATTAAAACATACACATTTACATCTCTTAGCTGATAACTATCTGATGAATGATCACTTTGAATATATTAAAACAAAAGATTTTGGACATCATTCATAGTAAAGCATATGCATTTACTTTTACCCTTTTTTCAATATGAAAGCAAAGGTTCCCCAGTTTGTGTGGCAGTTACTTTGATTTTATTCTTAACTGTATGATAGTTTCCACTGTTTAACATTATATTTGTATCCAACAAGAGTGAGACTCATGCATTTTTATGACCAGAATGGTTTACTTGTTAAAATAGATATACTGCAGAAATCTCTTCAGTAAAGGAAAGCACAAGTTCTTTGATTACTTTTCCAACTCTTGGCCAGTTCAAAATTAACAAGTCTCTCTCATTTACTTTCTTTTTGTCTTCCACTTGTTTAAAAAATGCTGTTCTTTCCTATACTCCACAAGGTGGGACCCTCGTGCATTGGGTGCCACTTTTCTTACTTCAATAACAGAGAGTACTTTACTTAGATATTAAACTTATTTTGTCAATAGAATGGTCATCAATGGGCTATACCCTATTCTTTACTTTTACATTTATTTATGCTTGTCCATAGGGAACTTTTTACTTTAAGAAGCCCCCGTTTGCCAATTTCTATTAGGTGTTAATATTCTCTACTTGTCACATGTGCTGCATTTCACAACTTTAAAAATTGAATGACAGCTTGATCATATTCTTACTTTCACAGCCCTTGATATTTTTACCTATGTTTTCTACTGATTGTATGGTGCATTATTTTGTGTACTAGGGCCCGCATCTGCTAGCTCCAACAGGGAGTGACCTTGAAAAATATGGTCAAGTAGGAACTGTTTTTGCAGGATATCACTATGATCTTAACTTTCTAACAATTCATGGTAGAAGTAGATTTCCTGGATTGAACATCTGGCTAAGAAACGGACAAAAAGTTGAAGTGAAGGTTCCAGTAGGCTGTCTTCTTATTCAGACAGGAAAGCAGGTAATTTGAAATAACCTATATTTGAAGATATTGTATCTAAAGCATTTTAAAGCTTTCATTGCAGTTTGAAACATATATATACCTGATTCCTTGTCTTATCTTCCATCTGTCTGATCAAAATGACATTTACCGGTTTTCTGCTTGTGTTCCATTTTTTGCTGAACTTTTTAGCAGTGTTACTTGTCTCAAATAACTGGCATTTCAATTTTTAATTAGCATTATATTTTTTAGCTTATAATTTTTATCCACCACTGGCTTTGATTTCAATATTTTGACATCAAGTCTACATATTTTGACAGCTCTCTAGGATAAATACGATTTACTCTCGTTATCACCAACTCCTTTTGTGTGTTTTCTTTTTGTTTTAAAATGCAGATAGAGTGGTTAACGGGAGGGGACTGCATAGCTGGTATGCACGAAGTAGTTGCCACAAACAGGACCATTGATGCAATCAATGCAGCTAAAGAGCAAAAAAGAAGCTTATGGAGAGTCTCCTCGACGGTGAGTGCTCACAAAAAGCTGGTCGTTTATTGTACTAGGAAAAAATAGCTCTATAAAATTGATCTTTTAGTTCTGTTGACTGTTATACTAATTGGTAACTTTTATCTGTCACATGTAGTTATTTGCGCACATAGCATCAGATGCGGTTTTGAAGCCCTTGGGACGTTTTGCCGAATCACCACTGGCAAGCAAATACCCTCCAATGTGTGCAGGAGAATATGTTGAACAAGAGCTTTCTGTAATCAATCTGAAGGGAAAGAAATGAGAACTTTCATTGTTGACAAATGTAATAAAAAGTTAATACATTCTAATTTCATCGGATTACACAGCTTTTGTAGCTATTGGGGTCAAAATTAAAAACCATTGGGGCAAGAAACTAAAATTCGTGGTTTCATGTTTGTTCCAAGAAAAGGAAGCAATGATCTTCCACCTGAACTCCAATTTAAGTCAATACATATCAAATTTCTGCATGTTACAGCATTTTAACTCGGAACACATTTACAATTTTACCTGTGTTTCTTTTTCTTTCTGTACTGGCAGTGAGTACAATCCTTCTAGAAACTAGGGTTTCTGTGCTGTGTTTAGGTCCTCCCTCGGGAATGGTCCCGAGGTTACTATTTGTAGCCTTTTTTGGGCCTACCCGGTCATGGTTTTGGGCCTAAATCATAAAAGGGCCAAAACCATGACTTGGGCGCCCTCGTAAGCTGCTAAGGGCGCCCCCAAAGGGTTATGTGTGATTGTCAAGTGGGCCCTACGCCCTCTTGGAGGACGTCCAGCCCTATTTTAAGGGTTCACACCCTTGGCTTTGGGGTCTTAATTCCTAGATAGTGAGATCTACGGTCCACAGCCCAACAAGCACGAGTCTTGGTACAAGGCGAAGTGATTAAACTGTTTACAGGGGGTCTGTCTATGACCTTTTGCCCAGCAAGTGGGACTTAGTAGCTACGAAGCCATGTGAAAAAATTTTATGAATACCAGCCCAACATGGGTGTTTAAAACCTGCATGGGTACTAGCCCAACATGGATACTAGCCCAACGTGGGTATTAGCTCCATGTTTTGTTTTGAGTACCATAGTGGGCGGCACTATCCCTACGAGAGTGTTGGGCGCCAGCCCCACAGGAATATTTATGCTAGCCCAACAAGCACAAGTCTTGGTACAAGGCGAAGTGATTAAACTGTGTGTAGCTCGCCGCGCCCTTTGGACCGCGTGTTGAGGACGCTTCTTATCGGGATCCAACGGTTGGCGTGAGGCGACCGTTCGCTCTCGTTGACGTGTCGTAATCTTAGCGGTTCTCGGAAATCGTGCCAACTTAAGTGACGTCATCTGCGCGTTTCCCCAGGCTTTTTCGTTTTTAACTGAAACAGATTTACTTTACTTTGTACTTTCAGATTCTCCTCATCTCTTTTTCTTCCTTTGTCTCCGTCCTTTCCTTCCTAATCGTTCTCTTTTTCTCGTTCAAGCGGTTGCGGTGTTCGTGGAGAAAATTGCAGCTTACTGTTTTACAGATCGTCCGGAGTACTCGTTCGCTTCTCAAGCCCTCCGTTTGTCTAGATCCAGGTACCTTACTTGATCTCGTTCTTTTTGCTTTAACATTCGTAGTATGGTGAGAATTAGAGAGTGCGATGCGGCGGGTAGGGAGTTATCCCCAGCTAATTCGGAGGAAAGGTGTAGGTTGTGGGGGGAGAGCGTTAGGCATGCGAGACGCTCTGATGGAACCATGGATTGGGCGGTGTTCGATAAGGCCTACTATGGCCACTCCTTTGAGACGGAGTCTTCGATTGGTTTGGACAGGGGTGAAGCGGGAAGTATTAGTGGAGATTCATCTGACGTTATTGTTCGTTCTGTTCGCCCAGGTCCGTTCTGTAGGAAGGGAATTTGCTACATGGCGTCTTCTAGTGATTCAGAACAAGAGAGTTTTGCCGACGAGGTGCTTCGTTCTGAGTCTGTATACTTGGACTCGCAACGGGTGGCGTTTTTCCGGAGTAAGCTGCACGTGTCTTCTACGGGATTTGAGGAGGACGTGGTTTTGGAGCCTTGCCGTCCGGGCGAGAGAGTATGCGCACAGAGGCCGAAAAGTCTGAAGAGTGAGATGTTTCATATGTACACCGCTGTTTTTGAGGATCTGGGCGTGAAGTATCCCTTCACGCCCTTTGAAGTTGACATGCTCAACTGTCTCAACGTCGCGCCTTCTCAGCTGCAGCCGAATAGCTGGGCCTTTATCCGCGCCTTTGAGATACTTTGTGAGGGATTGGGCTTCCAGCCCTCGGTTGGGTCCTTTTTTACTTTCTATGGCACGAAAGGGGTGGATAAACAGTCTTGGGTGTCTGTCAGTGCGCACCCTGGTAAGAGGCTATTTCCGCCCTACGCCTCTCATTACAAAAATTGGAGGCAAACATTCCTTCGGGTTAAGGGGCGAAAAGGTTGTGAGGCGGCCGCAGTATGGGTGGGCGGTAAGCTGAAGTTTCCCACATGTTGGACGAGTGCTCCGGCGTCCATCATGGGTTTTGACTATGAGAAGTTGGACGCGTACGATCAGGGCGTCGTCTGTTTTTTGGACAAGATGTTGCCTATGAACATCCGGGAATTATTGAACAGGGAAGGTGACGTAGATGGCCTAGACGAGTATTTACGTGAGTCACATTTATTTGTTCAAGACTATGTTTTGTATTTATATTGTCTTGTTCTTGATCTTTCGCTTTATTTTTGTAGAGGATATGGCGCCCATGACTGCGGCAGAGAGGAAAAGGTATCTTGAAGAGATGAAAGCAAAGAAGGCTGCTGAGGGGACGGCGACTACTGATCCCGCGGGGCTTATTACCCGCAAACCAAAGAGGAAGGCTGATCATCCGATCGAAGTCCCAGTTGAGAGCATTCCGGCGGCTCCGCGCGATAGGAGGTCGCCCGGAAAAGATAATAAAGGTAAGGCAGTATCAGAGAAGAAAGGGAAGAAGACGCCCTCTCCTTCCCTGATTGGCGCCGTCAAAACCAGTAGCTCGGTGCCGTCTTTCTGGGACAAAGGTTTTGACTATGGTGCTTACGTGAGGGAGAGGCTGGTATTCAATCCTGAGGATGCAGAGGCGGGAAGTCAGGGTGCTGTGCCCTTTATGATGAAGGATATGGGGGTCCATTGTCTGCGGACCATGCTGCTTATAGACTCGGTTGATCGCAAGTATGAGGAGGTGGTGCAGAATGAGGAGGCCCTTCAAGCTACGGTGAGGGCGTTGGAGAAAGAGTTGGAGGAGGCCGGAAATGCTAAGGAGAAAGAAGTGCGGGAGGCTAGGGAGGCGGTGACGCTTGAGTTTGAGAAACGCATCTCCGATCTGAAGATTGGTTATGCGGCAGATCTTGCCGGAAAGGACGGTGTCATTGCCAAGCTACAAAACGACGTTGCGGCTGGAGCGGAAAAGGAGGCTCAACTCAAGGCCGAAGTTTCTGAAGCGAAGGGCGAGCTGGCTCTGAACTTTGATGCTGGCTTTGAAAGAGCCAAGGCACAATTTGCCCTCCTCCATCCTGGCGTCGACACTTCCGCTTTTGATCCTTTTAAAATCATTGTAGATGGCGTCCTGGTGGATGAACCATGATCTTATGTAATTTTTTGAATTTGGCACAATTTGGTTTGTAATGACTTGATATTATTTCTATGCTATTTAATTTCCTTTCCTTAATTTGCTTTATTTTGCGCTTCTTCGTACTATGGTAATGTTTAGTTATGCAACTGCCACGAATTTTCTGAGTCATGCTTTAGTTGAGGCGTTTATTTGATTCATATATGTTTCCTCGTGCTTAAGAGTATTAATCGGGCGGGTACTTGGTTTGACGATTCATAGCCTTCTATGGGCGGTACTTTTAGCTCACGACGTCTTAGAGCCCTCTTGGGGGTTAAGGAGTTAGGCGGCGATCTTATTTTCGTCTCGCGACGTCTTAGAGCCCACTTGGGGGTTAAGGAATTAGGCGGCGATCTTATTTTCGGCTCGCGACGTCTTAGAGCCCACTTGGGGGTTAAGGAATTAGGCGGCGTCTTCATTTTAAGCTCGCGACGTCTTAGAGCCCACTTGGGGGTTAAGGAATTAGGCGGCGTCTTCATTTTAAGCTCGCGACGTCTTAGAGCCCACTTGGGGGTTAAGGAATTAGGCGGCGTTTTCATTTTAAGCTCGCGACGTCTTAGAGCCCACTTGGGGGTTAAGGAATTAGGCGGCGATCTTATTTTCGGCTCGCGACGTCTTAGAGCCCACTTGGGGGTTAAGGAATTAGGCGGCGTCTTCATTTTAAGCTCGCGACGTCTTAGAGCCCACTTGGGGGTTAAGGAATTAGGCGGCGTCTTCATTTTAAGCTCGCGACGTCTTAGAGCCCACTTGGGGGTTAAGGAATTAGGCGGCGTTTTCATTTTAAGCTCGCGACGTCTTAGAGCCCACTTGGGGGTTAAGGAATTAGGCGGCGTCTCCATTTTAAGCTCGCGACGTCTTAGAGCCCACTTGGGGGTTAAGGAATTAGGCGGCGTTTTCATTTTAAGCTCGCGACGTCTTAGAGCCCACTTGGGGGTTAAGGAATTAGGCGGCTCTTTCTTTGTGGTTAGCATATCATACGGCGAGCTCATTTGAGATTCGGCAATGGCGATCTGCTAAATGCAATGAGAATAAGACGGACAAGCAATATATATATATGACATTAATAAAAAAACCGGGGCCTCATTAAAAACCCCCATTACTGCGGGGGGAAAAGAGTGCCCCTTACTGTCTTACTAACTACTTAGCTGTACAAAAAGAAAGCGAATTCATAAGATAAAAACGGTAAGAACTAAAGAGGCTTTGTCTTCCCTCCAGCTCGCCCTTGAGTTGTCATGGCGAGTTCCGTCCTGCGCTGCCCTCAATCTTTTTCATCACCCTGCGGTTAGCTGGTTCTGTCCATAATGTCAGTTCCTTCTTGATTTCGTCACACTCTACTTCTTCCTTCCTTATCCTGAAAATAGGGTTGGCCGGCTTTGGGCGAAGCGTCAGGAAAGGAGTACTAGTTTCCTCAACCTTCCTGACCTCTCCGTGTTCTGCATTTTCTTCATCTGCATTGGCTTTCGAATTGACTGGCTTCAAGTGGGGTATCGAGAAGGGAGTACTTTCTTCCTCGACCCTCTCGATCTCCTCGGGCGCCATATCCTCTTCTTCAACATTACTATTTTCTTCCCCGACTTTCTTGATTTCCTGGACTTGAATTTCTTCTTCTAGGCTGGATACGATGAGGTTCACTCGGTGCTCTTTTAGGTTACTGCTTCCTTTCTTCTCCTTCTGAATCTTCAAGCTATTGTGGTAACACTCTCGGGCTGCTCGCTGGTCTGCTCTAATGGTACCAACCCGCCCATCATCCAGCGGGTATTTCATGACGAGGAATTTGGTGGAAAGGTAGGCGTCGAGGGCGTTAAAGGCTGGGCGGCCTACGATGACATTGTAGGAACAGGGCGAGTTGACTACCAAGTATCTGATCCTGATGGTCTTAGCATTACTACCTGTACCGAATGTTGTTTTCAGCGTGACGTATCCCCGTACGTGCACCTGTTCCCCCGTAAAGCCGGCCAGTATTCCTTTAAAAGGCTGCAACTGTTCCTCGTCTAGACCCATCTTCTCGAAAGCGGAATAATAGAGGATGTCCGCAGAACTGCCTGGATCAATCAACACCCTCTTGACGTCCCAGTTGAAGATTTGGACCGTGACGACCATGGGGTCGTCATCGTGAGGAATTACCCCCCTACGGTCTTCACTTGAAAAGGTGATATCCACCTGACGCTCTGATTCCTTCCTGGTGTGGTCATCAAGCAGCATTATTTGTCTGACGTACTTCTTCCGGGAGGTGCTGGACTCCCCGCCTCCTGCAAAACCGCCAGATATGGTGTTCAAAGTGTGGCGCTCTCCTTCTTTCGCCACTTCTTTTTCTCTCTGGGGGTCTTCGTGGGGGCGCCTGTCCTCTCCTCTACCTTCCTTCACGTAACCCCTCAATCTGCCGTTCTGAATCAGCTTCTCTATTTCCCTTTTCAGATGTATACAATCGTCTGTAGTGTGTCCCTTGATGCGGTGATATTTGCACCAGGCATCTTTATCGTTCCCCATGATTGTTCCTCTCGGTGGCTGAGGCTCAGGGATGATTCTGGAGTGGCAAACTTCTCTCCAGATTTGTTCACGGCGGGTGTTGAGGGCCGTGAAGGATTCTGGAGGGGGAGGGCGCCTATCATGACCCTGGCGTTTGTATGGCGCTCGGTCTCTGCTACTGGACGAGTAATAATTGCGTCGATGATCATATCCGTAGGGAGCACGCTCCCTGGAATCTCTTGCCTTCTTCTCGGCGTTACTTTCTTCTCCTTTTACATAACACTCTGCTCTAGACATGATTTCTTCCATGGAGTCTGCTGGTTTTTGTGCCAACGACTCATTGAATTGGCCAGCGCGGAGACCGTTCTGGAAGGCTCCCACAAACAACTCTTGGTTAGGGTTAATGACCTTGATGGTGGCGTCATTGTAGCGTGCAAGATACTCGCGGAGAGTCTCGTTGGGTCCTTGACGGACATTGAAAAGGCTGGTAGACGAGACTTTGCGGTGGCGGCTTGCTGAGAACTGGTGCGTTAACTTGCGCGTCATATCCTGGTAGCTGACTACGGAAAATCGAGGCAGGTTCATATACCACCTCAGGGCGGCGTCTTTCAGGGTCCCTGCTAACAACTTGCACTTGAGAGAATCGGCAGCACCGATGACGGCCATTTGAGTGTTGAAGGCGGTCACATGCTCCACTGGGTCGCTTTTTCCATCGAAGGAGGAAAGAGACGGCGGCTTGAAATTCTCTGGCACTGGCGCGTTCCAAACTTCGGCGGAAAGTGGTTGAGGGTCGGGGTCGGTCGATTCATCTTGCTGAGACCCATTTCCTTCGGCGTGTTGCTGCTGTTGGATGGTTTCCATGGTTGCTTGTAAGGCTTCATTATGGTCGCGAAGCTGCTGGATCTGTTGTTGTAGAGCCTCTAAGGCCGCAGGGTCTGCCATCGCGCCGGCGACGACGGTAGTTTGGGTTTGTATGTTGAGTTTATGACTGGTGGTCAGAGATTCGCACTCTAAGCCTCGAATCCTAGGTTTAGATCAGGGTTTTTCGAACAGATATGGGTCATGTTCGTGGATGGGGTTAGGGGTAGGTCTAGGGTTGAATCACGGCGGATTGAAGGTTTTGAGGTTGCTTCGGGGAGATATAGTGGGTACACGGCGTTCTGATGGCTTTCAGGGGCCGTGGATCGATCGTTTTCTCTCTGGGAGACGGTGGCTAGGTCAATTTTACCGTAGCCCCACGGTGGGCGCCAACTGTACTGGCAGTGAGTACAATCCTTCTAGAAACTAGGGTTTCTGTGCTGTGTTTAGGTCCTCCCTCGGGAATGGTCCCGAGGTTACTATTTGTAGCCTTTTTTGGGCCTACCCGGTCATGGTTTTGGGCCTAAATCATAAAAGGGCCAAAACCATGACTTGGGCGCCCTCGTAAGCTGCTAAGGGCGCCCCCAAAGGGTTATGTGTGATTGTCAAGTGGGCCCTACGCCCTCTTGGAGGACGTCCAGCCCTATTTTAAGGGTTCACACCCTTGGCTTTGGGGTCTTAATTCCTAGATAGTGAGATCTACGGTCCACTTTCCAAGTTACTTCCAAACATTGAACTGATCCCCTATATCAATTTAGAGGAGCTTCTTTGGACGCAAGCTACTATGCATTTCCTTATTGTTAATTAAGAACATACCATTTGCAAATGAGATAAATTACATGATTGAATTTTCCACTGTACTTGTCCAGCACCAATTGCATCGATGTAATTTAAAATTGTGGTTTCATTTGTTTTACTGTAATTTAAAGAAAGTGGTGATTACCCAACTGGTGCGTCTCATTTAAGTTATATAAATCAATCTCTAACTGCATATTCCATTCTTGTGCTACTAGTTTCTGCTGAACCAGTCTCCAATTTTGTGCTACCCTGTTTTTTGAAAAATTATTCTTTAAATAACTGTATTTTATATTTTATCTTCTGAAAATCCTTCCATATTTTCCTTGATTCCACATGTGATTAGATACATGTTTATTCAGATGCGCAAGGATTGCTATATTTTGTAGAAGAGCTAATAATGGCTTTTGTGCGGATCTTTATTCCCTTCATAAGAATATGAACCATCTAGTGTGAGAATTGATGAAGATAGATGAATGGTGAAGAATGTTCATCAAGGGAAACGAGAAAAGAGAAAAATGATATACCGACTGATATGCCTCTGTTTTTATTTTTCTCACATATATCTATAAATAAATAGATTTACCATTTTATATAGCAAAAGGGTAAATAGGAAAAACAGGTAAAAACAAACTAAAAGCATACAAACTGAATAAGCTATCTAATCTAATAATTCTAATATCACTAACCAAATAATTATCTAACATCTAGTGCAAATAATTGATGCGCAAGATGTCTAAGTTTTTTTTTTTTTTTTTCTGAATCAAGAGTGTAATGACATCAAAGAAAATGTAAGACATCCCAACTATATTGACACTCGTTAGAGCCCCTCATCCTCTGTCAAGCACTCATAAATATTATTAAAAAAGGGAAAAAATACAAGAAGGGGGGACTAGGCCAAAACCACAAACATGAAAAACAAAAGAAAGCTAACAAAAGCGAAAATTCAGGAGATTACAAGGATCCCTAAAAAAGTCCCCCAAAAGGCCGACAGGAATAGTATCCCACCAAAAAAAATTAGAACAGTCATGCCCCAAGGCATCTAGCTTGTTAGCACAAGAGTTACCTTCCCTGAAAGAATGAGAAAACAGAAGCTGCATATTCAAACCGAAACAATTACTCTAGTAGTTACAAAGGTCCCAAGGAACAATGTAACGAGATTTGGAAGCCTAAATGGCAAGTTGCGAGTCACTCTCAATCCAAAGGTGCATCCATCCACAAGTATGGGCCTGCTCAATAGCAATAATAATGCCAAGAAGCTCCGCATGCAAAACTGAATTAAAAAAACTGCCCATGTAAACCGAAAGAGCATTTCTAAAAATACCACCACAAGTTGCAACAATACCAACTAAAGATCCATCAGTATTAATCTTTAGCCAAAGATGAGTAGAAGGCTGCCAGCGGACCAACTTGATGATAGGAGGAGATTTAAAGGCTGGAGAAATTTTTAAATATCCCAAAATAGAAGCGCCAGGGCCGCCGGACCAAACACGCACCTTACATAAAGAAACGCTCATAGATCTCTAAGTATTTTAAATTAATGACATAAATCTATACAAATATATAAAGAAAATACATCTTTTGTTTGGGCTGAACTTTTATTGATCAATTTTACCCTCTATTTATATTTACGGTTAAAAATAATATGTTGGTTTAAAATAACTTATTCTTTTATAAAAAGGAAGAAACAAAACACAAAACAAAAAGATAATCTATACCAATATCTAGAAAAATATATTTATAACAATATATTAAGGGAATATAGTATTTTGGGATGGATTTTTCACTATTTCAAATTTACAAACTATTTTATCCTTTTAATAATATTACTAGCGAAAAGACGGGCACTCCCGTCTTTCTGTTCTTTTTATTGCGCTGTTTGAAAATTATGAACGGTGATTTTTTTTTTGTATGAAATTTTGATTTTGATTAAAACTAAAAATATAAATGTTTGTTGCTTTCAAGTTATAAAAGACACCAACAACAATCTTTATTATAGAAAAAGTTGTTTAAGGGTATAATTGGAATAATGAAAAAGTAAGTATAAATATACTCATCTAGTTTGTTACACTTTTTAAATGATAAAGGAAAAAAAACAGACACACACACATATATATATATATATATATATTCATATCGTGTTTGTTACAATTTTTTAATATTTAAATTTATTCTTATCTATTTGTTACATGTGTTATTTGTATTCAAAATTGATGGCATTTTTGGAAAGAGAAAAAGTCAACCCAAAAGAGTTGAAATGAGTTATTTTCTTTATATATAGTATAGATATAAACGATTAATTAAAAAATATTAAATCCCATTATAATAGGAACTACTCCACTATAATAGGAAAAATTTGAAACTATAAAAGAAGTTTTTACTTTTATTAACCAAAAATATTTGATTACAATATATGTCAAAATTGATCTCTCTTTCTATATCTAATTAAACGCAGTAGAAAAGCATATAGCCGGTGTCCGTCTATTCGCTAGTTAGAATAATGAATCTCGAGAGACTAGGTGGACTTAAAAGGCTCAAAACACTATTACAAAGACATTCACATATTTGGATGGAGGCTTTTGAAGAAGTGGAGAGTGAAGAATTTATTATCTTTTAAATAAATTACGGACGCTATAAAATATTTTTTAAAAATAGATTAAATGTGTTTGAAGTATGATATGGTCATTTATCATGTCATTTCAATTTTTAAAATATTAAATCTATTTTAAAACAGACTTAGTATCTGTTTGCTTTAACTGTGAGAAAGTAAAAAACATGTGTTTGGCCAAACTCTAAAAAAACGTGCGTTTGCACATTATACAAGCACCTGAAAAAAATACTTCATCATGATCAAATGCACTATTAATCCAGAAACCTTTAAACAAATTATATAATTGAGATGCATCGACAATGTAAAATCGTTTATACTACGAAAAAATTATAATCATTTAATCATTAAAAATATTTGATTTTAACCATATCTACGCTAAAAGTCATACATAAGATCAATGCAGTCAGGATCGAGATCCTACGTAAGATAGGTCGGCCGGTGAAAGAACGTAAACACGAGGAACGTAGCACAGTTCGTAAGTAGGATTGGTAGGTTGTTGATAGAGTTGAGAGAAATAGATAGAGAAAATAGAGGAAAAACAGAGGAACTAAGCATAAAAACAGAGATAATAGAGGAACAACAGAGGAACCAAGCAACAAAATAGAGAAAAACAGAGGAAAAACGACAAAAAACAGAGGAAACAGAGGAAAATGGCAAAAAACAGAGGAAATAGAGCAAAACCGAACCAGAGTAAAGTCGAAGCACGGTCGAGGTGTTGTGGCATGTAAGATCGTGCGATCCTACGAGCTGGGACTCGTTTTTGGCTACATTGCATATGATAGTTTCTGGTTGTTGACAGTGCAGCGTTTAACACTCACAACAATGCATCAAATTTAATTAAATCTCTTAAGCAAATCTAAATATACTACCATCACCAAATCAAAAGCACAAACAAAATCAAAAGCAAATGCTTCAACAAATTCAATCCTAAGTAAATAGGCAAACAAGGTACCATTACATCAAAATTAGCCTATTCATCATAATAATGCATTGTGCTGCATCTATCTAACCAGCCGATAAATCAAAGATACTCTACCTAGCTGCAACTAACAACACTGTCAACTACATCCTATAGTAACAGATACCAGAGAACAGATTTGGAACAATCTAAGATAACAATAGAGAACACGGTAAACATAAAATAAAACATCTCAGTTGTAAATGTTGTCAGGACAAACAATTTGCAGGATCATCGTCAACTTAACTATCAGGCAAAGATATGTTTATATCAGTAGCTGATTTTCTTGTGTCCGGCATAGAGTGCATGTTGACCCAGTTGTCCCTTCGAAAGGCCGTGGGCGGAGGAGAAGTGAAATTTGAGTTAAGGGTTCCAGAATTTTGCAGTACATGTCCACTGCCACCCATGGCATCCTCTTTTTCAGCATTATTAGTTTGGGGTGGCGGAGGTGCTGCAGATACCGCAATGGCCTGAGTAAATGTGGCTGTTGCATAATCAGACTTGGGCTTCTTTATTTTCTGATCTTGATGGCCGCTTGGTAGAAAACTTCCCACCACCACCTGATATAAACCAAGAAAAATATAAGTGATCCTTCTTTTGAGGAAGATACAACACCTAAGATTGAAGGCGCATCCAACACGTGTGTCTGACACCAACACGTGTATTTCATTTTCTCAAATTATTACACGTGTCAGTGTCGTGTTCGGTGTTCATGCTTGTGTCGGTGCTTTATAGGAATCATGTTAACTTGGCCTACTTACACAAAACACTCTCTAGTGCAATTGTTGAGACATAGAATTGCAAGTTTAGGGCCTATTTAGTATGAGAAGACATTTTCTATTTTCAATTTGCTTCCTGTTTACAAAGATTTGTATAGGAAACAGTGAAATATTTGGAAAAGGGATGAAAAATGAAAACAATGTAGCAATTTTGTAATTAAAAGTGAAAACAGAAAATGAAAATAGAAAACGCTGTCTCAAAGCAAACAGACGTTAAAATAGCCACTTCTCAATTCTCAATCCTATTTGTTTGGCAACTATATTACGGGGAAATTGTGGTTCACTTTACGAGCATGAGTACGCGTGAACTTGGTGCATTGTTAAACATGACCCAAGTGTAGAGAGTGAAAGGATGCTTACCTGCACAGGAGTGGCAGCTATAAGAACACCAGCAACTCCGCCGCCTACTACGCGACCATCAGGGCTTGCCAGTGAGACACTCATTCCACCTGACCTGCTTCTTGTTCCTTGGTTATCAGTAGGCATGAATGATCCAGACAAGGAAAGTATCTCAAAACGGCCCTGCAAGAACATATTTAGAAGAAGAAATATTAAACAGAAGATATTGTGGCACCAATATCAATACATCAACATTAAAATAAACTACAGTTCCAAACTCAATAACGGACTTAAGAAAATAACAATCAAATATCAGCTCAGAATATGGCAAAACCAGACTTCTGTGTAAGTCATTTCAAGCCACATTCATGTGAATCACCAGTAATTAGACACAATCTCATCTTCAACTACTATTAACAACATAATAGAGTAGTCAATCCCGGATAGCGGTGCGTAGCGGCCGACCCCAAAAGTGGGATAGCGTATAGCGGTCACCGATATTTGATTATTTTTTGGACAAATTACATGAACAATACTATAAAGTATAAACAAACTTATATATTTCTAAAAAAAACACTTATATTTAATATAAAATTATATATAACACTCAAATCTCATGAAACATTCATAAATCAAAACACCAAAAAACAGAAGACAGAGGAACAAACAAAAATCATAAAACAAGATAAACCATAAAACAAAAGAAAACAGAGGAAGAAAAAAAGAACAGAGAAACCATACAACAGAGGAAGAAAAAAAGAAGAGAGAAACCATCAAACAATGTTAGGGTTTACAGAATCCCCAAAATGCCCTCAAAAAGGTTTTAAAAATAGGGTCAATTTGGAAATTTCCTACTAAAATCAAATAGCAGCTGAAGCGGCCGCTATTTGGTTCCGCACCGCTACAATGATTACCGTAGCTCCGTCGCCGCTACGCTACACGCGGCCGCTATAGCTCCGTTATCAGCCGCTATTGACTACTGAACATATAACATAACAACTACCAACACTGCTGATTTCCTGACTCAATACATTAGTAGAATTGTACAGAAAAATGTTTATAAAACCATCTTGACTAATTTACAAAATCATTGAAAACCATGCTTCTCACCATCTTGATTAATTTACTGAACAGAAAAATGTTTATAAAACCATTTTCATATAAACAAAGAACATCATTAATAATATTTCAATTTTTTAGCCCTGATTATAAATATTATCAATCCGATGATTATTGCAATACCTAAACCTTATATCCATACTTTACATAAAACAGAACAAAGTGTTATACAGAAGCTTCAATTGAATTTAGGCTTTAAGCATCGAATAAAATAAAAATAAGTCAGTATCATGATTTACCGACGCACCTCATAGGTCAAAGTACCCCCAGAAGAATCTGGATGACGGAGTGTCACGTTTGAAATCACTCCATTAGCCGATAAGACACATATTGCTCGCGGCCCTTGTTGTGAAAATGATATGACCTTATTTGTAATATCCTACAAAAACCAAAGAGTATAGCAAGATAATATTATTCAATATATCTTTCGAAGTAATGGTATCATCAATTTGTATAACGCTTAGGAAGGTAAGAATAAAGGACGAGGATGGAAAACAGGAAAGGTGAATTTTATGATAAAACATACAATAAACACACTAATATGAACTACATGAAGCTAAGACGCCGCATGCAAACATACCTCGCCGGCATTGACAGTGATGAAATGCGGCATAAAGTTTGTACCATCAGAGTGTCCATTCATTTCACCTGCAAAAGTACCAACAAAAGATAGTTCTGAATTCATCTGAAAATCAGAAAGTAAGCAATAAATTCTATAAAATTGTAATTTCTGTAAATTCTTTGTATCTACACAACTTGTATTTATAATCGTGTACAATAAATACATTGAATGCGTACTCCCTCCGTTACTGTTTATAAGCAAAAGTCACCATTTCACACTTGTGGTTGCTTATATTAATTTCAGTCAAAAACATAATTGTTTTACCTAAAATACCCTCATTGTAATTTGCAAAAAAAAAAGTAAAAAAAAGACATTTAATATGAAAATGCACTCCTCCTTTGCATGTTCCAAAGCAAAAATTACTCTCTCATGCTATCACAGCCATTTAACATTCACGCTGGTGCATAATTCTAATGTCCAACTTTTCATGTTCTCAAGCTTAAGTTAAGGGTAATTTTGGTATATCAGCAATAAATGAAAAGGAAAAAGTTAACTTTTGCTTATATTTTGTAACAAGTAGATGAGCCAAAATCTGCTTATAATTTACAACGGAGGGAGTAATTCATTAGCCCTAACCTAGAAAGTTGCAAACTCCGGGAATATTAACAAGCACACTATGAAGTTGTACAATTAAAGGAATATGGACAGATTTAATTAATTCTTACAGAAATACCAACAAAAGATGTTGCTGAATTCATTTGAAAATCAGAAAGTAAGCAATAAAATCTATAAAGTTGTAATTTCTGTAAATTCTTAGTATCTACTACACAACTTGTATTTATAATCGTGTACAATAAATACATTGAATGCGTAATTCATTAGCACTAACCTAGAAAGTTGTAAACTCGGGGAATATTAACAAGCACACTATGAAGTTGTACAATTAAAGGAATATGGACAGTTTTAATTAATTCTTAGAGAAGTTGTAAATAAGCAATATAAAAACAAATTTGAGAGCTTTTGTTGTGGATTGAAGGAAAGTAGTTCAGAAGTAAAAGAGCAAGCAAACTCAAAGAAGCAAGAGAAGTAAAGTAATTTTGATACCAGAAACAGAGATACAATTCAAACATCAACAAAAGGAAAAAGGTTACATACAAAATGGAAGTCAAGTGATTAGCTATAATATTTACCAACCAACTAGAGCATTAAATCAATGTATAAAGGACCAACAATTACCTAGATGGTCCATCACAAATTTTTTCGCCCTCTTGTATTCCATCCCCTGTGGTTTCACTTGCTTCACGGATGAGAAGTCTTTAGAAGAAGGCGGAGCCGAAGATGAGATAGGCAATGGTGACAATGGCATGTTGACAGACCCATCTGGCCCATATTTCCTTGGTCTACCCCTTTTCTTCTTAACTGTTCCATCCAAACCTACACTCACCGGGGAAACACCGACAGTAGCAGCAGCAGCAGCAGAACCTCCTGCTGCTGCAGCTGTGGCTACTTCAGGGTTATGAACCTGGTTTGGAACTTCACTCCTTGGTGCGACATGATATGCTGATGGAGCTTCTGGCGCTATCACCGTAACCCCAGGATTGATACCTTCTCTTCCTTCCATGCATATATTGAATGTTCACTCCCTCAAGTATATATTATCAAACCAACACCTACAATCCAAGAAAGTATAAAACAATCAGAAAGAAAATGGGGGCAACAAGCACTCGTCCAGATACAAACACCTGACACAACACTGGCACGTCGACACAGTAATAATTTAAGAAAACTGAATGCAATTACATGTGTCATTGTCGAACATCTAACATGTGTCGAACACTTGACACTGTTTGACACAGACCACGTGTCAAACACCAAACATGCCTTCAATTTAAAGTGTCGGTGATACGTATAGAAGCACATGTCATTACAAACATTATAGATTTTAGCAAACACATCAATACCTTCAAACCATGTTGAGCATGTAATAAAAGCAGTGTAAAAACCAATCAAAGGATCTCACAAATGAGGAAGAAGGTAAAACCAAAATCAAACTTATCAGTAGAAATCTAATTGGAACTTCATTTATACATAAAATCAAATGAAAAAAAAATCACAACACTATGGTTCAGAGTAAAGATCATAACAAAAAGAAATGCAGTTTTTTATTATTTCCATCAAAGTTGATTTTTATTTTTTTTTACTTTGATCTCATCTCTGGAAATACAAGAACAATAATTTACCTCATACCAGAAGATGAAAAAAGATACACATATATCTTAGCCATTAAAACTTTAAAATCAAAATACCATATATTAGTAAAATATTACAAATTAATAAATAAATAAATAAACAAAATTGAACAAAAAAAAAACCCAGTTGAGTAAAAATATTTGGTGACAGAAAATGAAAGAGAAAACAATGATAATTAATTTTCTCCAGATATTTCTCAGACAGAAGCACAATTAAATAAAAATTCATCTAAAAACACCAAAAGCTTTTCATAAACAGAAAAATAAATAACCTGCTTCATACCCAGCATTTTCCAGAACTTTAAAAGACATAAAGCTGAAACTAACGGAAAATTTTTGCAATAAATACAAAAAATAAAAATGAAAACAAAAAAAAATATATTTATGGAAAAGAATATCAACATCAAGCAATGGATATTCTGAAGAATGCAAAGATCATGACCTGTCACTGTGATTCCACACTTCACCAATCTTCTTCTAAATCTGAAAAAAAAAAAAATTAAGATTATAATTATTAATTATTTTTCAGTTGAAACCAGAACTCAACTAGTTCACTCACACCAGAAAATGAAAAAATAAAATACATAAATAACAGAGAAAAAAAATTATTTGTTCTGAAATTCAAAGGAACTTACAAATTTCAGAAGATGAAAAAAAAAACTGTTGGGTTGATGGTTTTTGTAAAGGTGCAAGAATTGAAAGATGAAAAAGAGAGAAAATGTAATGCTGAAAATAAATACTACTGTTACAAGAATTAAAAAATAATAAATAAAATCAAGGAGAAAAAACCAAAGATAAATAAAAACAAGAAAAAGTATTTTTAATGAGTAATAAATAAAATAATTCTTTTTGGTCAAAAAAATAAAAAAAAATTTTATTTTATTATTATTTAAGTGTGAACTCCTAAACCCAATAAATACAATTTGGTTAAGAATAATTTGAGGTCCGTGAAGGGTAATTAAATATTTGAAAAATGTTTGTATTTAAATTTGAAATGAAGGGTAATATGGTAATTTTGATGGGTAATAAAGTTGTGTCTTTTTTTCTTCTGAATTTATTTGTTTTTTCTATTTAAAGCTGCAAAGGTGGGGTTGGACGGCCAAACCTTTATGTTGCCGCTGACCTGCTTTTTGTCTTTTTTCTTCTGTTGAAATTTTTTTGTTTGTATTTTGCCCATAATGACCTTGAAAATTACTGAGATGCCACTGAAGTGGAATTCTTTTTCTATCCTTGTTGCAATTTTCTCATTTTTCTTTCTAGGATTTTCTTTTGACCATCCTGCTATTGACATAAATTATAAGTCACTTTATAAAATCAAATTATCTTAAATTATAATAATTTTATAATATTAATAAAATATTCTTATTTCTTTTCATATCAAATCATTTATTATTTATTCCTTTCTATTTTCTCAATTCTTCTATTTTGACTTTTTTTATATCATTGATAAAGAATAATTTTGTAAAATAATTATAAGTTATCTTTTTCATACAAAATGAGCTGCATTTATTAATTTGTGTGAAGTACTATTTTTTAATATAAAATTGTCATTGCTAAACAATTGTCTCGTAAATACAAATTTCAACATATGAGATTGGGACACATATTCAAGTATTTCTCAACATTTAATTAGAGTTGTCAAATGTATCGGCTCTGCCCGCCTTAGCCTGATGGGCCAACTTATATAAATGGGTCGTAGTGGGTCGGTCCACTTGATTCATTGACAACTAAAATTGAGCTCAGCGCAATTAGTAGTGGGCTACACGGTCTGATCGGTCAGTCTGACTCGTATTTTAAAATGTATTATTTTATTTTCAAAAAAAGAGATGCAATGAACAATAAAGTTATATATCACTTTTTTTTTAAATAGAAACATATTACATAATTTTTTTTTAAGAGGCTAAGAAAAACATATTAAAAAACCAGAAGCCCCTCTAGCACAAGATGTGTCAGAGGAAACTTAAAATCCAGAGTTACACAACAACAGTCCAGGCTACATCAAGTAGCCATAAAACGAAAAACAACCAAAACTAAAAATACAAAACAACATGTAAACACATTAACAGGTTTAACCTCCAAGTAGGATAATCTCAATCGAATAAGATGTAGTACAATTTTAACCACCAGGAAGTTTGGAGTTTAACTTTTTCAAATAAATAAGAATGTTGTTATGTCTGGTTGTGAAAAATCCTCCTGTTACGATCCTTCCAAATAATAAACAACATGGAGATCCAAATGATGTTATAAGCTAGACGAGAGTTCTTGGAAACCCATAGAATTCCCAAACCATCCAGAAATCAAAAGTCAGAGTCGACCGTCAAAATCACAAGTGAAATATAAATGGTCCCGATCCTCCACCACTCCACATACTGCCGAACAAAAAGAGTGTGCATACTCCAAAATATGTCGTCTGCACAAATTATCCTTTGTCGCTATTCTATTCAGAAACAAGCGCCAAACAAAGATATTAACCTTTAGCAGAATCGCCTTGAGCTACAACACATGATTGAAGCATGCATTGTGAACAATTTCAGTAGCAGTTAAATTATTATAGGCACTTTTGACCGTGTAACGTTGCGAAAAATGAAGCTTCCAAACCTACATGTCTGCCATTCCAACATGCAAAACAACTTGAGACAATCGACCCACACACTCCCTCACCAAACCTTCCTCCCAAGCGAACAACCTCCTCCGCATTTTCACGCCTTACCACTAACCTCCCACCCTAAAAAATACATATCCGCAACAGTGGCTAATTTATTCTCCGCTAACTTATAAAGCCTACTAAGCAAGTTTCTAAAGGGGGTCCATCAAATAAATCACATGTCTTCGTAAACTTAGTTAAATGATATATAAAAAACCTATTAAATCAACATTCATAAGGGATAAATAGCACAAAAACATCAATGCAGACATAGAGTATTTATCAAACTCATAAAGTGCAACCTTGACAACAATAAAATTCAGTCTTGCATAATATAATAATTTAGTCTCAAATAATAAAACTATTTTATTTACTATTTTTTTTGTACTTTTAAAGGGCCGGCCCACAAGCCTAGTTGCCTAGCTCAGCCCGGCCCATGTAAAATACAGGTCTGGTGGACTGGCCAAAAAAGATATGGTTGTTTTTTTCGTGCTTTTTTTAACGGCTCGACCCACACTAAAATGGAGGACCGACAAACTAGCCCGAAAGGTCTGGCCCATTTTACCAGCTCTAAACTTAATGTGTGAGTTTCGTCATTAGACTTTTTAGAAATAAATAAAAAGTTGTCATAGTTTATTTTTTTTACTAAATCATTGTCATAGTTATATTGATGGACACATTATTAATTTAGCATAAAATAAAAAAAAATCATATTACATTAAAAATATAAAGCAATATTTATTTTAAAATGTTTTTCTTTTACCAATAAATATTATACTTAATAGTTTGTCGAAAATCAACATCACTTGAATGAAATGGTAGGAGATCTCTTCGAGTTTAACTAGAAATTTTGAGATCGAATTCAACCATGAAAATACAGTAGTATTAAATCTCTAAAGTTAGGCATATACCTAACTTGTTTTGTACTTAGGGAGCTCTAATGCAATCAGGGACATCAAGCCAAATGGTTAAATGATTAGAAGTTAAGCTTATATTTGCTAATATGTCAACACATTCACTTCCATCTCTAAACAAATGAGATGCAATGAAATTCATTAACCTAGTTTTGTTAATACAGTTGTTCCATCTATTTCTTAGCTTCCAAGGAACAACAAAATTGTTCTTGAAGGCATTAACAACTAAAGCTGAATCTAACTCAAGCCATAGGTTTCTCCAGTTATTTTGATGAGCTATATCAATAGCCCTCGTTGCTCCAAATAGCTCAGCAAAATATGCATTTTCAGGACCAACATTTTCAGCAAAACCAAGAAGAAAATTTGCATCACTATTTCTGAAGATACCTCCACATGAGGAAGTGTTGGAGTTTGAAGAACCATCAATGTTACATTTTATCCAATTGGTGATGGGAGGGTGCCATATGACCTCTATAATCTTAGGTGCATTGGGAGGATGCAAGTTGACATTGAACTTCTTCATGATAACAAACTCAGTAATACAAGAAGAGGCTGCAACTTTTGTGTTATTACCTGATAAGGAGGTGATGGAAATGATTGAAGATATTGAGCTCCTCCAATGTATGTGTCTATTCATGAATCTACTTTGGTTTCTAGCATACGAAATTGCATTGAAAATGTTAACCAATGCAGCAGTAATTACAATTTTGCATTGAGGGCTCCAAGATCTGTTGCAAAGTGACCATATCTCCACCTTGGATTGAAATTGTAATGTACAATTGAGTGTAGAAGCAAACCAGTTCTAAATCTTCTTAGCATATGCACAGTCAAAAAATAAGTGATAAGATGATTCCTCAAACCTAAGACAGCGAGAGCATATTGAAGGCAGATGGCAACCTCTAATACCAAATTTTCATCAGTTGGAAGTTTATCCAACATGCATCTCCATACAAGCAAGGATCTTGAAGGAGGTATATTTGTGGACCATATGTTCTTAGCCCAATACACTTTTGGAAAATGGTGTTTCTTAAAACTATAAGCATCTCTCAGTTCCAGATCACCTTTAGCACTATGTTTCTAAACCAGTTTGTCTGTCTGATTGTGTGAAGGGATGGTAACTTTTGTAACAAGTAACCACATAATTGGAAAAAGTGTTTGGAGTTCATCAGTGATGTGCCAATGATGATTGTGAATGTAACTGTGAAGTTTAAGAGGGAGTTGTTGGAGCATCTGATCTGACAGGTTGAATGTTTAAGCAAGAGTCTCCCCACACCATGAGTCCAACCAGAAGTTGATTTCCTTTCCATCACCAACAAGCCAAGTTGAGTTTTCTATAATTTTTTGATATTCCATTTTGATGCTACTCCAAATGGAAGAAAAGACATGATGTCTGATAGGGCCATTATTTCTCAGAACTCTACTACTTAGAATGCAAGCCCATCGTTCTTCAGATTGTAGCAGACTCCAACACATTTTTAAGTTAGTAGCTTCATTCAAACTTATAAGAGATTTGGTTCCAAGTCCTCCTTCTTCATAATCAACACATACCTTTTTCCAAGCATATGTAACCAAAATGAAGTATATCTTATTGTTTAATGTTAAAAGACATATGAAAAAACCATTTCATTAAATACTATTTATTAGTAATATTTAAGAAATGTTGTACAAGAATGGAAGTCAACTAAAATGCTGATAATGTTGGATTGGAAATCTTTACATGAGCTCGAACCTAAGATCTCACAATTATGTGTGTGAGTTTCAATGGTGTTTCTCACTTCGTTTACATACTAAAATTTACTTACATATATATTTCTACATATAGAATTTCATAGGAGTAAATTACATGAATTAAGAAATATTGTATTATTGAATTAAATTTATTGACAATTTATATTATTATATTATTTTAGAAGTTTGCTCTTGATAAGAGATTATTAGTTAATATTTTCATCAAAATATTACATATTGCAAAAATAGATGTGACATAATTAAAAATATGTTGATAAAGTCAATTCTAAGTGGCGGTGGAAACTTCATACTAATATCATGGCAACAAAAAAAATATCTTGATAAAAAAATAATCGTTGCCCTTAGAAACTTTCTTAAAAAATGGGAGAGGAAAAAAAAACAGATAAGAACACAATAATTTTTTATCAGATTAATTAAAACAATCAAAGAACAATGTATTGCTAAGAAAATCTCCAATGGAGACTACTTTCTCTATTAGCAAATGATACTTAATAGCTATTCTCATTGGAGAATAATAAGAAATCATGCTTATTTAGAATGAAGTGAGAGAAAATGCTTATACAAACATACTATTGTTTATGATGTGCAGGTCTCTTAAACAATTTTTTGTTAAAACAATGTTTAATATTATTAAAGTCAGAGTTATTGGTAGAAAAAAAAATTATTGTTGAAATGTAGTGATATATAGTTTTTGGTGCGGCCTATTTAATAGATTTTAAGAACTGCTGCATTGAAAGGTAAAATGATTATTAGGTATTGATGCTTAAAAATATAGATGAGTAGTGCATACACATGAGACACACTTAAAAATTCATTTTAAAACAAAGATATCTAGCTTCACCTGCTAACTATAATAATTAAAGATTTTTTTTGAACAAGCAAAAATGCAATATATTACGATGAAAGGAGACTCCGAATTAACACAAGATGTACCAAGACGGAGCTCAAGAGTTTACAACTGTATAACTCACAAAAAGAGAACCCAGAAAAACGACTTAGCCGATGCCCACACAAACAAAAGGGCTCGACCACCGAAAATGAGAATTTAAACGAACATTAATATTACTAGCTTTCATCCACCAAAAGGTATGTAATTTGACTTTATCTAACAGTTGGGGGATGAAGCTCTCCTCATTTTTGAAAAGTCTGTTATTCCTTTCATTCCATAAAACCCAAACACACCATAACCAAACAAGCTGCAAAAAAGAACGCTGAGTACGCGAACCACCTGCTGAATAAATGAACTGAGAAACATGATCTTGAACAAGAAGCAGATCAGCCGATGAAATACCTAACCAACCCCGGACAAAACTCCACAGGGAAGCCAAACATGGACACGATAAAAATAAATGATGAACAATTTCATAGCCACCACACCCTGTCACGCAAGACTGATTGTCATGAGAAATAATGTCGTGCGCCACCAGGTTATCTTTAGTTGGTAAACGATTCTGAAGCAGACGCCAAGCTAAAATAGATACCTTCAGAGGAAAATGTTTGTGCCATATGTAATCCGACGAAGCATCAGTAGTAGTAACCTGGTTGGTGAGCTTCTGACACACACCCCGAACCGAATAACCACCGCTAGAGTCAAGCCTCCAATGCCAATGATCTGAAACATTATTCTGCGAAGAGATGTCAAGCAATAAAATCCTACACTCCCCTAACAACTCCTCCTCCCACGCCCAGAGCCTACGCCGCCACTGCCAACCACCCCCACCATCGGCCCACCCTAAACCACACATCTCCGCCACCGAAATCGATTTGTTAACAGCTAAGTCGAAAAGGCGCCTAAAACACACACACAAAGGGAGCCTTCCTACCCACGGGTCCGTCCAAAAAAATGTGTGAGACCCACTACCAACCGTCCTCTCGATACACTCATCAAACCACCGGCCACTGTAATATCCCGCCTAAGACTCGAATATTTGTTAATATTGAGACGATGTATCAGAAATGTCTTAAGCAAAGGACAATTTGGTAAATTGTCAGTCAATGGGTTTATCTATTTGGCAAGTGTAATATCCCGTTTATACGTATCAGTTATTAGTGTCAGAAACTTATGAAACAAGCATGGCAATTTAGTAATTAAGTGGAATGGCAAATTAGTAAATAAGTTGGAATGGAAGATTGTTTTGAAAATAAGAGGTAAGATATTCTTACCATCTTTTTCTTCATTCTTCTACACACTTCCAAAACCAACATCCTCTCCCTCTTTCCTCTCACTCACACGCCCCCTCCCTATTGCCACAAGCTAGCAAACTTCATTCAAGTTCTTGTGGGAAAATCTTGCAAAACAAGCTTGTATTTGGTAAGGTTAGAGCAAAGGAAAGAAAAGGAGAAATAAGGTAAGAATCACTTCAATCTTCCTTTCTCACTTCAAATTTTCGTGCCCATTTGCTTGAGCCTAAACCTCTATTTTATCTTGCATGATGATTCTTGAAGAAGAAGAAGTTATGGGAAGAGATTTGGAGTTGAATTGGAGAAAGTTGGAGAAACCCGTAATTGGGACAGGGCTCTATTGAAATGGTCAGAACTCTCTCCATGTAACTCCGATTTCAGTGGTTTTTGATGCTATGGAAAGCTAACAAAATTATCTACGTTTTGGTACCAGTTTTGTGAAGTTTGGCTGAGTATTGAAGTCTGGGGACGAGTTTGAAGTCAGGGGTCCGAAACTGCAAATCTGCAGAAATTTGGAACAAGAAAGTTAAAGGAAAAGCAAGGGAAAGCTTGGAAAGGAAGCTAGCAATGGTTGAGGTGAGTTCCCTTGGGGTTTTAGAACCCACCTTGTTGAATTTGATGAATATGTTGTGTAATGGATGCAAATTATTATTAGTGCCCAATTCCTCATGCCTGTCAAACCTTTAGTTACTCATGTTGTTATCTATCATTATGCCTTGGAAATTTACTGCCATATGCTGTTATGAATTTGGGGATGTTTGGTTTAGCCTAGGAAGCAAAATTATGAATGCTGCTGAAGCCAAAATCGGACCACGATTTCCAAATATCGAGCTACGATTTTGTGCCCTGTTTTTCATGAAATTTACGGCAAAAATCGTGCTACGATATTTGCAAATCGGACTACGATTTTCCAACTACCCAGATTCTTGTTCTTGAGGAATGGTTTGGAATTAGGGTAGGATGAGGAATAGGTATGGCATTAGGAGATGAATACTTATACTCCTAAGTTATATAGACATATAAAGGGATTAGTAATAGGATTATCTCTTTGTAAGTGAAATCCCTACACTCACTTAAGTACATGTAAGCCAAGATAAATTCAGAATCCAAGCTTAAGACCTATTATGGGTTAAGTAGTCAAGAATATTGTAGTATTTAAGTCTAGGACCTTTTATAGGTTAAGCAATTACGAATGATTACCTAAAGAATAAGAGCAAGTTAAGAACCTACTTATAGGTTAGATATTTAAGAATGATTACATAAGAATGCATTAGATATGCACAAGATTATGAACGTATAAGATATGTATATGAACTTAAGTTAAGAATTTAATGATAAAGAATATGTCGACGTGTTCATCAGACTCCGGATTATGCCGGATGGGATTTCTCCGAAAGGGCTATCCACACGTAAGTTATAAGACTATGTTAAACGTGTTCAGCAGACTCCGGGATACGCCGGATGGGACTTCTCCGAGAGGATTGTCCACACGTATGTTAAAAGATCAAGCATGTTCAGCAGACTCCGGGATACGCCGGATGGGACTTCACCGAGAGGGTTGTCTACATGCAAAGTTAAGTTGTGTCCAGCAGGCTCCGGATTATGCCGGATGGGGCTTCACCGAGAGGGTTGCCTACACAAAGATAAGAGGAGTCCGGTGTTAGCCTGATATGATAGGAATTTCACCGGTATGATGGGAGATGTACTTCGGGGTTACTCCACCCGGATGCACTCCGTAAAATGAACCAAGATAATGATTGTTTGTTCAACGCTAACTTCTGACTTAATGATATGAAAAGATGATTAGGAATACGAATATGAATATGTATACGTGCTATGTGCTAAGAGTTAAGACAAAGTAGTCATTAGACATCAGCAAGTGATCATAGATTTCCCCTCGATCACTAAGCATAAGGTTATGTATATGTCAAGTATAAGACTAAGGTTAGAATGAAATATGTTATGCATGAGATAAGACAATGAAGCGATCCTAGGTTTTCCCCTTGATCGCGATAAATGTAAAGAATGACAGGGATCGTAGGTATCCCCAAGATCGCTAAGAGTAGGCACGGCGACCCTAGGTTTCCCCCGTGGTTGCCAACAGTAGGTTGGGTTGGAGCTCACTAAGACATTGTGTCTCACCCCAATCCTTCTGGTGCAGGTTCATAGGCTAGCAAGAGATGTTCATGAAGACCTTCAGGAAGACGCTGGATGGAGTGCAGATGCTCGTCATGGCAAGCTCAGGAGGTTGACAGATTATATATATGTATATGAAAGTGTATTTTATGATATTTGGATATTTATGTAAACGAGCAAATTGTACTCATTCAGTGGTTTGTATATATTAATTATTGAAAATTTTAATGTATCCGATATCAGATTAATACGCATGCTAAATATTCTAGATAATTTGGTATGGGTGTTACAATTGGTATCAGAGCAGGTCGATTCAGACCGTGCCTTGGGTCATTAAAGTTTCAATAAAAGTAGTGGGACCATTGGGTTCCGGATATTGTTCTAAAGGTCACATCTAGTTGAGCCTAATCAACTCAATCTAGTATATGACAGTTAGGATAAATGTCTGAGAGCTGAATGTGACCAAGGAGGAATGAAGTGTGTGAATGGCGAAGATTAAGGTGACAGAATTTTAAGACGGAGTTGGCGAAGAAGTATTCATGTCAATGGTGGCCATCAAACTGTAAAGTGACGAAGCCTGATAGTGGCAAGGTTTTAGAGACATAAAGGATAATTAACATTGAGGTGAAGCGCCTCAACCCAGTTGGACGCATCGTTGGACGATGCCTCGTCTGCGGAAGACATAAGGATTAAGGAATCATGGAATGCTCTAGGAATGACGTGGAACCTTGACGGGACCCGCAGTTTGAGAAGTTAAAGTGAAGTGTGGACTAAGTAACAAATCTGAGTACAGAGTTGAAGAATAGCAGTACCAAACCTAGAGAAATGAAATGAGGAATTACTGGACAGTTAAGAGAATTAATTATGGATTAAGTGAGTTATTTGGATAGATGAAACTAACCACTCAAGTGTGGTCATTGAGTATGAATCACAATTAAGTTTAACCCCGTCAGATCAGCTACGTCTCCTGAACCAGATTTTGCGAAATAAGAAGAGGGGACGATATGCAGTCTAAGAACTAAGAAGGATGAATAAGTGGTAATAATAAGACTCGTTGCATGTCCAAGCGTGAATCAAATTCTTGGATGTATCCTAATGGTAAGAAGTTTAGAAGTAAGATAAGCTAGACTGGAATTTTACTTAATGAAGGTTGGATAATAAATAATAAGTTGCTGGAATTTAGTATACTGATGGACGAATTAAGTTGAACACTCTTGATTAGACGAACAGTATTAAATTTCCCTGATTGGTTAAAGAAGGTAAGTTCAAGATAACACAAGGTTATAGTAGACCAGTGTTGAAGGATGATCGGGATTTCAGCCGAGAAATTATGTTGAGATTTTATATACGGTGGATCGTCTTGAACATGAAATTTTAGGATTGAGGTAAATGCTAAGGAGTTGTATGCACCCCATTGAAGAGGTTCCTTCCACAAATTTTATAGAACAGAAAGAGATCACCTCGTGTTGATAAGTTTCCGAGGGCAGTAATAAGGTATAGACTTGAATTGTGAATACAATAACGAGTTACTGGAGGAATCAAATAGATCATGATAATGTGCAAAAGTTTAAGATCGATTAATCGGGCACTCGAAGAAACGCAACCTATGTGGGGCGTTCTAGAGAACTGGTAAGAATTTGGAACTTTTCAGGACGGATTGTTCTGTAGAAACTCAAGGGTAATGTAAGGGAAATGATAGAGCTAAGGAGACCAAAGTTATCCCGGGAAGATTATGAGTATGAAATCATTACGGATAAAGAAAGAGCGAATAGTAACAAGACTCAAATGAAAGGTATGAACCGTCAGAAGCTATAAGTGTTTTTAGAAGTTGCCACAAATGGATGTACATGAATTTAAGCTGCCTCAGATATATTTCCAGTCGGGTTTCTGCAATGTTTAATGATTCTACATGAAGAGCTGACCTAGAGAAATGGTAACGTCAGACAAATTTGCTACAGTGTTTACAAAGAGATAGAGTAAAATGATTGATCGATGGAATTTTATATGACAATAGTGAAGTTTTGCTCCGATGCTAACTCGAGTGTTAAAAATCAGAGTGGCGCAGCGGAGTGGTAATCCAAGAATGATATAATGAACAACGCTAAGCTGAGGCTTAGAGTATGAGAAGATGATAAGTGCTTAATTCATATGATACGGAATAGTAGTAAGCATAAGCGACTTGAACGTATCATGAGTTCTAATGGAAAGTTATGGAAGTTAAGTTGATATATATACTTTAAACCTCGAAATCCATGAGGAATGAAATATTTGACTAGAGGCCTTGACCAGATACGACAATGCAGTGGCGAGTGAGTTTAATTCCATGTTGTAACCATGTCATGTTAACCTATATTAACCGAAGATTTCGGAAGTCTTGAACTTAATGTTCACCAGTAAAGGACGGAGAACTTTTACGCAGATTAAAAGTTATTCGTAGTTCATGGTAAAGGGCTACGTAATTTCAGGTTATGACTAAAGGATTAGAGACTGAGTGTGCTATTTGGGTAGCAATCGAGTAGAGTTTTCCGTTGGAAATAAGAATCTTGAATTTGACATCCAAAACGAGAAATAAGTTTGTGATGCTGGTGAATTGTAACCATAAATTTACATTATAGGTTGTTGTATACTTAAGAATAAACATGAGTAACATTGGCGGGGCAAACCTGGCAAGCCAGTTGAAAGGCAAATCCCGGATGTTACGAAATGAGTTAAGAGTAAGAAAAGAACCCCAATTGATGTGGTAGTGTCTCAAATATGTTAGGGTTAAGAATGATGTCCCGTTAGTCGGACAAAGATGAGATAATGTATAGTGTACACGTGCTTGCTTATGTATGTAAGTTATATGCTATGAAATATATTGTATAATGATATGTGCGACGACTTAAGCCACTCATCACATAGACTAAACTCCTATAAGTTTGAGATTATCGGTGTAGAAAACATTTATGTTACGACAAGAAAACGAGAATAAGTTGTGACAAGAACGATGGGAGATTGGCAAACTCCTAGTATGAAGAATGATTTCTAAGTTATTAAGATAAGTAACGTTATAGATCAATCGAAGCAGAACCCGGGTAACCAGTAAGTTTTCGTGAGCCCTTGAGGAATTTCGTAGTGGAAGCAAGGATTAAGATTATGGAAAGTAGCACACCAGGATGCCTCCCCCTTGTATTTGTATAATGGAGGTAGTGCGGTAGTTTTACTCCCATTAAAGAATGGCATAATTATGGTTAAACCCTATATGTAGGATGCCGTTGTATAAGGCAAAGATCGAATATAAGAATTCAATGGAATCGTCGAGGATAATAAGAATGTCCAATGTCGTCAAGGTAAGATTACGCGGACTATGACGAGATTATAAGAATTCAGCACAAGTGTTAGGATTGGATAACTCTAGTTTGGGTTACAAGAAGTGTATGAACGAGGATATAGTCAACAAGTTGGATGCGATGGTTCGGATAACCTCATATTCTGCTACGCAAGAATTGTGTGATGCACATCAAGTATTCCAGTCAACGAAAAGATTGTCGGATACATTCGACTTATAGAGTTGGAATCTAAGGGATTCCGATAAGTAAGATGAACTGGAGTCTTGGCTAATGAAGGAAGTAATATGTGAGATTAATTCATATATGATAGTGGATTCTAAATTTCGAGGACGAAATTTCTTTAAGGGGGGTAGATTGTAATATCCCGCCTAAGACTCGAATATTTGTTAATATTGAGACGATGTATCAGAAATGTCTTAAGCAAAGGACAATTTGGTAAATTGTCAGTCAATGGGTTCATCTATTTGGCAAGTGTAATATCCCGTTTATACGTATCAGTTATTAGTGTCAGAAACTTATGAAACAAGCATGGCAATTTAGTAATTAAGTGGAATGGCAAATTAGTAAATAAGTTGGAATGGAAGATTGTTTTGAAAATAAGAGGTAAGATATTCTTACCATCTTTTTCTTCATTCTTCTACACACTTCCAAAACCAACATCCTCTCCCTTTTTCCTCTCACTCACACGCCCCCTCCCTATTGCCACAAGCTAGCAAACTTCATTCAAGTTCTTGTGGGAAAATCTTGCAAAACAAGCTTGTATTTGGTAAGGTTAGAGCAAAGGAAAGAAAAGGAGAAATAAGGTAAGAATCACTTCAATCTTCCTTTCTCACTTCAAATTTTCGTGCCCATTTGCTTGAGCCTAAACCTCTATTTTATCTTGCATGATGATTCTTGAAGAAGAAGAAGTTATGGGAAGAGATTTGGAGTTGAATTGGAGAAAGTTGGAGAAACCCGTAATTGGGACAGGGCTCTATTGAAATGGTCAGAACTCTCTCCATGTAACTCCGATTTCAGTGGTTTTTGATGCTATGGAAAGCTAACAAAATTATCTACGTTTTGGTACCAGTTTTGTGAAGTTTGGCTGAGTATTGAAGTCTGGGGACGAGTTTGAAGTCAGGGGTCCGAAACTGCAAATCTGCAGAAATTTGGAACAAGAAAGTTAAAGGAAAAGCAAGGGAAAGCTTGGAAAGGAAGCTAGCAATGGTTGAGGTGAGTTCCCTTGGGGTTTTAGAACCCACCTTGTTGAATTTGATGAATATGTTGTGTAATGGATGCAAATTATTATTAGTGCCCAATTCCTCATGCCTGTCAAACCTTTAGTTACTCATGTTGTTATCTATCATTATGCCTTGGAAATTTACTGCCATATGCTGTTATGAATTTGGGGATGTTTGGTTTAGCCTAGGAAGCAAAATTATGAATGCTGCTGAAGCCAAAATCGGACCACGATTTCCAAATATCGAGCTACGATTTTGTGCCCTGTTTTTCATGAAATTTACGGCAAAAATCGTGCTACGATATTTGCAAATCGGACTACGATTTTCCAACTACCCAGATTCTTGTTCTTGAGGAATGGTTTGGAATTAGGGTAGGATGAGGAATAGGTATGGCATTAGGAGATGAATACTTATACTCCTAAGTTATATAGACATATAAAGGGATTAGTAATAGGATTATCTCTTTGTAAGTGAAATCCCTACACTCACTTAAGTACATGTAAGCCAAGATAAATTCAGAATCCAAGCTTAAGACCTATTATGGGTTAAGTAGTCAAGAATATTGTAGTATTTAAGTCTAGGACCTTTTATAGGTTAAGCAATTACGAATGATTACCTAAAGAATAAGAGCAAGTTAAGAACCTACTTATAGGTTAGATATTTAAGAATGATTACATAAGAATGCATTAGATATGCACAAGATTATGAACGTATAAGATATGTATATGAACTTAAGTTAAGAATTTAATGATAAAGAATATGTCGACGTGTTCATCAGACTCCGGATTATGCCGGATGGGATTTCTCCGAAAGGGCTATCCACACGTAAGTTATAAGACTATGTTAAACGTGTTCAGCAGACTCCAGGATACGCCGGATGGGACTTCTCCGAGAGGATTGTCCACACGTATGTTAAAAGATTAAGCATGTTCAGCAGACTCCGGGATACGCCTGATGGGACTTCACCGAGAGGGTTGTCTACATGCAAAGTTAAGTTGTGTCCAGCAGGCTCCGGATTATGCCGGATGGGGCTTCACCGAGAGGGTTGCCTACACAAAGATAAGAGGAGTCCGGTGTTAGCCTGATATGATAGGAATTTCACCGGTATGATGGGAGATGTACTTCGGGGTTACTCCACCCGGATGCACTCCGTAAAATGAACCAAGATAATGATTGTTTGTTCAACGCTAACTTCTGACATAATGATATGAAAAGATGATTATGAATACGAATATGAATATGTATACGTGCTATGTGCTAAGAGTTAAGACAAAGTAGTCATTAGACATCAGCAAGTGATCATAGATTTCCCCTCGATCACTAAGCATAAGGTTATGTATATGTCAAGTATAAGACTAAGGTTAGAATGAAATATGTTATGCATGAGATAAGACAATGAAGCGATCCTAGGTTTTCCCCTTGATCGCGATAAATGTAAAGAATGACAGTGATCGTAGGTATCCCCAAGATCGCTAAGAGTAGGCACGGCGACCCTAGGTTTCCCCCGTGGTTGCCAACAGTAGGTTGGGTTGGAGCACACTGAGACATTGTGTCTCACCCCAATCCTTCTGGTGCAGGTTCATAGGCTAGCAAGAGATGTTCATGAAGACCTTCAGGAAGACGCTGGATGGAGTGCAGATGCTCGTCATGGCAAGCTCAGGAGGTTGACAGATTATATATATGTATATGAAAGTGTATTTTATGATATTTGGATATTTATGTAAACGAGCAAATTGTACTCATTCAGTAGTTTGTATATATTAATTATTGAAAATTTTAATGTATCCGATATCAGATTAATACGCATGCTAAATATTCTAGATAATTTGGTATGGGTGTTACAATCAACCACACCATCACCGTCATGAATTTTCGCTACCTCTCTCCACCAAGAAGAACCACTCCGGCCCCCAACCTCCAACCTCCCATTCAACTTGCCATAACAAGCTAGCAACACCCTATACCACAATCCCCCTCTATCCACCAACATCCTCCAGCACCACTTTCCTAACAAAGCAATGTTAAACTCCCTCATCCTCCTAACCCCAAACCTCCCTCCTCCTTTCTCCGACAAATAGTATTCCAACCAATCCAAGAAATTTTCCTATGATCCTCACACCCTCCCCAAAAAAAAATTAAACAATAAAGAATCAATAGAAGATAGTATACCTGGCGGAGCTTTGAAGAAGGAAAGAGCATAGACAGGAAGAGGGGACAAGACAGACTTAAGGAGTACCAGACGACCACCGAAAGAGAGGAATCTAATCCGCCAACCAGACAATCCATTTCTGATGCGAGCCAGGACAGGTTCCCAAAATACCAGGCGCCGCGGATTACCACCAATTGGCAAACCAAAATACAGAAATGGTACTTTACCCACTTTATAATTCAACACTGACGCCGCTTCATGCAACCAGGAATTTGTGACATTAACCCCAACCAACTGACTCTTATGAAAATTCACCTTCAGACCCGACATCATCTCAAACAACATAAGAACCGCCCGTAAAGCACATACATTTGCCCAACTTTTTACCCCCAGAAGAAGCGTATCATCAGCAAACTGGAGATGAGAAATCATAGTAGAGTTGGTCGAACCTATATTATAACAAGTAAAAATGTTCACCTCAACCATAGCCTTCGTCAAAACATTCAGACCTTCTGCAGCCAAAAGAAAAAGAAATGGAGACAAAGGATCACCTTGACGTAAGCCCCTCTCTAAGGGAAATTCTACAGTAGGACTACCATTAACTAACATTGATGCCGTAGCTGTACAAACACACTCCTTAATCCACTTCCTCCATAGAGTTGGAAAAGAAATTATTTCCATTACAGCGTCGAGATAACCCCAGTCAACGAAGTCATAAGCTTTTTCAAAATCTACTTTAAATAACAATAATTCATTTTTTCACTTTTGGGCCTCATCCACAACCTCATTAGCAATAAGGATACCATCTAGGATCTGTCTGTCTTTCACAAATGCTGACTGTAATTATGAAATAACATTGGCAATAACCAACCGTTGTTCGACAATGCTTTTGCCAGGATTTTGTACAGACACCCCTGATAAGTACCAGAAATTAGTTAAAATGCATATATAATTTAGGCACTTTAGTTACTTGTTTTGCAAGTTATCTAGGTAAAAGCTCAGAAAGAAAGGATAAATATCATTTCATGCTTTTTAGACCTAATCCCAACCATTTTTGTAGGTATATGCAATTTCTTTGGACTTAAAGGTCAAAAATGAAAGAAAATCATATCAAAGACTTCGCTCTGCGAAGTCATGGCAAAGTCCAGGCGAAGTTAGGCAGTAAGTTCTGAAGATCAAGCAAACAAGACTTTGCTCTGCGAAGTCCAAGCGCAAACAGGGCAAAGTACTTCGCAGAGCGAAGTCAAGGCGAAGTCAAGTCAGTAAGTTCCAGACCCAAAAGTTTCAAGATTTATCTCTGCGAAGTCTGAGCGAACTACTTCGCAGTGCAAAGTAGGGCGGTTTAGGAATGGATGATTGTTGAGGTGGCAGAAACTTAGTGGAAAAGAAAGGACTTCGCAAAGCAAAGTATGACTTCGCAGAGCGAAGTCAATAATATCAGTACACCTATAACTAGGTTCAAAAGTTGAAATTTAATTATTATGTTATAATTTTAGAAAGAGAATAGGGCAAAAAGAGTTGTTCTTCATAGAGCAAAAGTGATTAAGTGTAGATTAACTAAGAATCATTGAGAAATCAAGTCTTAGCAATGGATCTTCATCTTTCTTTCCACTTTGTATTGTTGTCATGACAATGATCAACTAAATCTCCTTTGTTGGGATTAGAGGTACTTAATCAAGCTTAGATGTAATCTTTTGATCTTTCAAATATATGATTCTAGCATTTTATGTAATATTGAGTTTATTCTTGTTATTCATTCTTATGTTTGAATTAAATGTTATTGAAAAATACTTTTGAATCTAGGGTTAGAATAATCTTCTATCAAAATAAGAATTCTAGACATAGGATTGTGTTTTGATAATCATACAAAGTATCAGAATGTAATGCTATCGGATCGTTTAATAGGTTGAGAAATCGTCGATTAAATGATATGATCGATCTCACAACGTCATTTAGACATGAATGATGTTGTCGAGTGATGCGTGATAATATCGTTAAAAAGGATAAAAAGCTAGAATCCATATTTATGATCGTTAGAATATATTCGATACTTGATTGACGAACTCTGATCCAACGCTTTTACGCCCTATTACTCTCCGTTTTATTACTGTTTATTAGTCGAATAGTTTTATGATAATCGGTGTTGAACGCTTTATGGTATCGCACTAGTCCCTGAGGAAATGATATAAAAACATACTTGCTTTTGACTAACATCAAAATGGTGCCGTTGTCGGGGACTGGTGTTTAGATATCATAAGCATTGCAGCAAGAATTATTGTTTTAAGCAATTTTGCAAATATTAATTCTAGTGTATATATTATTTGTTATCCATCATGTTGCTAATCTGTTGGGTTAGATCTTTGAACTTTGTTTTATGCGAGGTAAAACGCAGGAAGATCAACTGCTTTTTGACTCAGAGATCGAGAGGACTGCTCGGAAAAAAAATAGTAAAAACCGAAAGAAAAAGCAGCTAGCCAAGCAAGAAGCAACAAGAAGGAGCCTCTGCTTCTATTCCTTCACCATCTCCGATACAAGAAGTAGTTATGAAGCAAGAAGGTGATGGACACGCAACTAATGGTGGCAATGTGTTGCCATGTCATAACAGCCCTCGGCGTCTCACTCAATTGGGAAAGTCTCCAAGGAATACTAAACAGACAAAGATGAAGACATGGATTCTCCAGATTTTGTCTGCTAACCCTTTTTCAGGTTTGAATCATGAGGACCCCTTTCAACACCTGACTAAGTTTTATGAAATTGCTGGCACCTTGGGAGCAACTGAAGATGAGGAAGAGGCCATATTCATGAGAATGTTTCCTCATTCATTGATTGGAAAAGCTAAAGAATGGTACTTGGACCAACCAGCACAAGTAATGACAAATTGGAATACTCTTGAGGAGAAATTTCTCGAAAGATTCTTTCCACAAAACAGATACATGGAAGCCAAGACTACCATTGCCGTTTTTACTCAAGGGGCAAGTGAGACACTTTGTGAAGCCTGGGAGCGATACAAGTCAATGTTAGGGAAATGTCCAAAGCATGGTTTTGATGATTTTACTCAGATACATATTTTCTGCAATGGAATGCAACAACAATCAAAGCTCCTACTTGACGCAACCGCAGGTGGTTCACTAATGTCAAATAGTGCGGAAGATGCAGTAGCAATTATTGAAAAGATGGCACTCAATGATCATCAAGCTCAACACAGCAGAAATCCCTCACAAAGAAAAGCTGGTATTCTTGACTTGGGAACTAATGATGCCATTCTAGCACAGAACAAGCTGTTAACTCAACAAGTGGAGGAACTCACAAAGAAGATGGCCAACCTTCCACAACAATTGAAAGAAATGCAGAATGATCAAAGAAGGCATCAACAAGCCGCATCTTGTGAGCTATGTGCAGGTGATCATCCCACAGGCTATTATCCATCACCGACGAAAGAAATGAGTTATGTCGGTAATCAACAAAGACCAAATTAGTATCAAAGACAACATTTAGGTAAACAACAAAAATTTCCAAAGAGGAAACAACACGAACTATGGTCAAGGAGCAAGCTATGGCCATCCCTGGAGACAAGATGCTGGGCCATCAAACCGACAACCATACAACAATTTCAATCAATATCCACCCCACAAGACCACAAACCANTTCACCGAGAGGGTTGCCTACACAAAGATAAGAGGAGTCCGGTGTTAGCCTGATATGATAGGAATTTCCACCGGTATGATGGGAGATGTACTTCGGGGTTACTCCACCCGGATGCACTCCGTAAAATGAACCAAGATAATGATTGTTTGTTCAACGCTAACTTCTGACTTAATGATATGAAAAGTGATATGAATACGAATATGAATATGTATACGTGCTATGTGCTAAGAGTTAAGACAAAGTACTCATTAGACATCAGCAGTGATCATAGATTTCCCCTCGATCACTAAGCTAAGGTTATGTATATGTCAAATAAGACTAAGGTTAGAATGAAATCTGTTATGCATGAGATAAGACAATGAAGCGATCCTAGGTTTTCCCCTTGATCGCGATAATGTAAAGAATGACAGCGATCGTAGGTATCCCCAAGATCGCTAAGAGTAGGCACGGCGACCCTAGGTTTCCCCCGTGGTTGCCAACAGTAGGTTGGGTTGGAGCACACTGAGACATTGTGTCTCACCCCAATCCTTCTGGTGCAGGTTCATAGGCTAGCAAGAGATGTTCATGAAGACCTTCAGGAAGACGCTGGATGGAGTGCAGATGCTCGTCATGGCAAGCTCAGGAGGTTGACAGATTATATATATGTATATGAAAGTGTTTTATGATATTTGGATATTTATGTAACGAGCAAATTGTACTCATTCAGTAGTTTGTATATATTAATTATTGAAAATTTTAATATATCCGATATCAGATTAATACGCATGCTAAATATTCTAGATAATTTGGTATGGGTGTTACAATCAACCACACCATCACCGTCACGAATTTTCGCTACCCTCTCCACCAAGAAGAACCACTCCGGCCCCCAACCTCCAACCTCCCATTCAACTTGCCATAACAAGCTAGCAACACCCTATACCACAATCCCCCTCTATCCACCAACATCCTCCAGCACCACTTTCCTAACAAAGCAATGTTAAACTCCCTCATCCTCCTAACCCCAAACCTCCCTCCTCCTTTCTCCGACAAATAGTATTCCAACCAATCCAAGAAATTTTCCTATGATCCTCACACCCTCCCCAAAAAAAAAAATTAAACAATAAAGAATCAATAGAAGATAGTATACCTGGCGGAGCTTTGAAGAAGGAAAGAGCATAGACAGGAAGAGGGGACAAGACAGACTTAAGGAGTACCAGACGACCACCGAAAGAGAGGAATCTAATCCGCCAACCAGACAATCCATTTCTGATGCGAGCCAGGACAGGTTCCCAAAATACCAGGCGCCGCGGATTACCACCAATTGGCAAACCCAAATACAGAAATGGTACTTTACCCACTTTACAATTCAACACTGACGCCGCTTCATGCAACCAGGAATTTGTGACATTAACCCCAACCAACTGACTCTTATGAAAATTCACCTTCAGACCCGACATGTCTCAAACACATAAGAACCGCCCGTAAAGCACATACATTTGCCCAACTTTTTACCCCCAGAAGAAGCGTATCATCAGCAAACTGGAGATGAGAAATCATAGTAGAGTTGGTCGAACCTATATTATAACAAGTAAAAATGTTCACCTCAACCATAGCCTTCATCAAAACATTCAGACCTTCTGCAGCCACAAGAAAAAGAAATGGAGACAAAGGATCACCTTGACGTAAGCCCCTCTCTAAGGGAAATTCTACAGTAGGACTACCATTAACTAACACTGATGCCGTAGCTGTACAAACACACTCCTTAATCCACTTCCACCATAGAGTTGGAAAAGAAATTATTTCCATTACAGCGTCGAGATAACCCCAGTCAACGAAGTCATAAGCTTTTTCAAAATCTACTTTAAATACAATAATCATTTTTTTCACTTTTGGGCCTCATCCACAACCTCATTAGCAATAAGGATACCATCTAGGATCTGTCTGTCTTTCACAAATGCTGACTGTAATTATGAAATAACATTGGCAATAACCAACCGTTGTTCGACAATTGCTTTTTGCCAGGATTTGTACAGACACCCCTGATAAGTACCAGAAAATTAGTTAAAATGCATATATAATTTAGGCACTTTAGTTACTTGTTTTGCAAGGTTATCTAGGTAAAAGCTCAGAAAGAAAGGATAAATATCATTTCATGCTTTTTAGACCTAATCCCAACCATTTTTGTAGGTATATGCAATTTCTTTGGACTTAAAGGTCAAAAATGAAAGAAAATCATATCAAAGACTTCGCTCTGCGAAGTCATGGCAAAGTCCAGGCGAAGTTAGGCAGTAAGTTCTGAAGATCAAGCAAACAAGACTTTGCCTCTGCGAAGTCCAAGCGCAAACAGGGCAAAGTACTTCGCAGAGCGAAGTCAAGGCGAAGTCAAGTCAGTAAGTTCCAGACCCAAAAGTTTCAAGATTTATCTCTGCGAAGTCTGAGCGAACTACTTCGCAGTGCAAAGTAGGGCGGTTTAGGAATGGATGATTGTTGAGGTGGCAGAAACTTAGTGGAAAAGAAAGGACTTCGCAAAGCAAAGTATGACTTCGCAGAGCGAAGTCAATAATATCAGTACACCTATAACTAGGTTCAAAAGTTGAAATTTAATTATTATGTTATAATTTTAGAAAGAGAATAGGGCAAAAAGAGTTGTTCTTCATAGAGCAAAAGTGATTAAGTGTAGATTAACTAAGAATCATTGAGAAATCAAGTCTTAGCAATGGATCTTCATCTTTCTTTCCACTTTTGTATTGTTGTCATGACAATGATCAACTAAATCTCCTTTGTTGGGATTAGAGGTACTTAATCAAGCTTAGATGTAATCTTTTGATCTTTCAAATATATGATTCTAGCATTTTATGTAATATTGAGTTTATTCTTGTTATTCATTCTTATGTTTGAATTAAATGTTATTGAAAAATACTTTTGAATCTAGGGTTAGAATAATCTTCTATCAAAATAAGAATTCTAGACATAGGATTGTGTTTTGATAATCATACAAAGTATCAGAATGTAATGCTATCGGATCGTTTAATAGGTTGAGAAATCGTCGATTAAATGATATGATCGATCTCACAACGTCATTTAGACATGAATGATGTTGTCGAGTGATGCGTGATAATATCGTTAAAAAGGATAAAAAGCTAGAATCCATATTTATGATCGTTAGAATATATTCGATACTTGATTGACGAACTCTGATCCAACGCTTTTACGCCCTATTACTCTCCGTTTTTATTACTGTTTATTAGTCGAATAGTTTTATGATAATCGGTGTTGAACGCTTTATGGTATCGCACTAGTCCCTGAGGAAATGATATAAAAACATACTTGCTTTTGACTAACATCAAAATGGTGCCGTTGTCGGGGACTGGTGTTTAGATATCATAAGCATTGCAGCAAGAATTATTGTTTTAAGCAATTTTGCAAATATTAATTTCTAGTGTATATATTATTTGTTATCCATCATGTTGCTAATCTGTTGGGTTAGATCTTTGAACTTTGTTTATGCGAGGTAAAACGCAGGAAGATCAACTGCTTTTTGACTCAGAGATCGAGAGGACTGCTCGGAAAAAAAATAGTAAAAACCGAAAGAAAAAGCAGCTAGCCAAGCAAGAAGCAACAAGAAGGAGCCTCTGCTTCTATTCCTTCACCATCTCCGATACAAGAAGTAGTTATGAAGCAAGAAGGTGATGGACACGCAACTAATGGTGGCAATGTGTTGCCATGTCATAACAGCCCTCGGCGTCTCACTCAATTGGGAAAGTCTCCAAGGAATACTAAACAGACAAAGATGAAGACATGGATTCTCCAGATTTTGTCTGCTAACCCTTTTTCAGGTTTGAATCATGAGGACCCCTTTCAACACCTGACTAAGTTTTATGAAATTGCTGGCACCTTGGGAGCAACTGAAGATGAGGAAGAGGCCATATTCATGAGAATGTTTCCTCATTCATTGATTGGAAAAGCTAAAGAATGGTACTTGGACCAACCAGCACAAGTAATGACAAATTGGAATACTCTTGAGGAGAAATTTCTCGAAAGATTCTTTCCACAAAACAGATACATGGAAGCCAAGACTACCATTGCCGTTTTTACTCAAGGGGCAAGTGAGACACTTTGTGAAGCCTGGGAGCGATACAAGTCAATGTTAGGGAAATGTCCAAAGCATGGTTTTGATGATTTTACTCAGATACATATTTTCTGCAATGGAATGCAACAACAATCAAAGCTCCTACTTGACGCAACCGCAGGTGGTTCACTAATGTCAAATAGTGCGGAAGATGCAGTAGCAATTATTGAAAAGATGGCACTCAATGATCATCAAGCTCAACACAGCAGAAATCCCTCACAAAGAAAAGCTGGTATTCTTGACTTGGGAACTAATGATGCCATTCTAGCACAGAACAAGCTGTTAACTCAACAAGTGGAGGAACTCACAAAGAAGATGGCCAACCTTCCACAACAATTGAAAGAAATGCAGAATGATCAAAGAAGGCATCAACAAGCCGCATCTTGTGAGCTATGTGCAGGTGATCATCCCACAGGCTATTATCCATCACCGACGAAAGAAATGAGTTATGTCGGTAATCAACAAAGACCAAATTAGTATCAAAGACAACATTTAGGTAACAACAAAAATTTCCAAAGAGGAAACAACACGAACTATGGTCAAGGAGCAAGCTATGGCCATCCCTGGAGACAAGATGCTGGGCCATCAAACCGACAACCATACAACAATTTCAATCAATATCCACCCCAACAAGACCACAACCAAAAGTTGGAGGACACCTTGAATCAATTTATGCAAATGTCAATGGCTAATCAAAAGAACACCGACACATCCATCAAAAACCTCAAAATACAAGTCGGACAATTAGTAAGACAATTAGCCGACCAACAAGGGAGAGCGTTCACCGCCAACACACAAGCCAATCCGAAGGAGCATTGCAAATCCGTAACAATGAGAAGTGGTAAGGTGGTTGGCAGAGGAATTGGTGACAATCTTGAGGTGGAGAGAAAGGTGATTGAAGAATATGAAATTGAAGGAAATAAAGAAGGAAGTGAGAGAGAAGCATATGAAGAAAATAATGAGGATGAATTAGTTGAAAAAAATCAAAAAATGAAAAAAAAATGAAGAATTAGTTGAAAAGAATGAGTTAGAGGGAAGAAAGAGTGATGTGATAAAGGAAAAGTCTAAGAAGAAGGAGGTCGGAAATCAATTACCGGCTCAACAATTACCATATCCTCGAGTTCCAACCAAGAAGGATAAGGAAAGGCAATTTGCAAGGTTTCAAGATATCTTCAAGAGGCTGGAAATCAACATTCCATTTGCGGAAGCCTTAGAGCAAATGCCTACTTATGCCAATTTTTTGAAGGAGATTCTAACCAAGAAACGTCATTACAATGATGACGAAACTATTCAACTGGACGCAAACTGCAGCGCCATCATTCAAAGAACTTTACCTAAGAAAGAAAAAGATCCGGGAAGAGTAACACTACCAGTGGCCATAGGTAATGTCAATGTTGGTAAGGCATTCATTGATTTAGGCTCAAGCATCAACCTTATTCCGTTGTTTGTGGTCAAGAGGGTTGGTGGTTTGGAAATGAAACAGACAAGGATGACCTTACAACTAGCAGATAAATCTGTCACTCGACCAATGGGAATAGCCGAAGATGTTTTGGTTAAAGTCAATAAATTTTTGTTTCCTATTGACTTTGTAGTGATGCACATTGACGAAGATGATGATGTGCCACTTATTCTTGGAAGAACATTTATGCAAACAACAAGAATGATGATTGATCTTGACGATGGTTTAATGAAAGTCCGGGTGGATGATGAAGAAGTCAATTTCAACATTTACGAAGCCATGAAACATCCTCAAGATAAAGGGGCATGTTTCAAGATGGATGCAACTGATGAGGTAATCATGGATACAAGAAAGCAACTGCATATGCCGACGCCCCTTGAAAGAGTTTTGACAAATGCGCTTGATGTCATAAGTGCAGAAGATGAGAAAGAAATAGAAGAATGCTTGAAAGAGTTAGATTCATTGAAGGAAGTTCCTCCTCACAAAGAAAAAATTGAAGAATTGAAACAAGAATCCAAAGTGGAGGAACCAAAGATTGAGTTGAAAGTGTTACCGTCACATCTCAAATATGTGTTTCTTGAAGATAATGACGCAAAACCGGTCATTATAAGTTCTTCCTTATCAAGAAAGGAAGAAGGCAAGTTGATTGAAATCCTCAAGAATAACAAAGAAGCAATTGGGTGGACATTATCCAATTTGAAAGGGATAAGTCCTTCGTATTGTATACACAAAATAATGATGGAGGACAATTTCAAGCCGGTCGCACAACCTCAGCGCCACTTAAATCCAACTATGAAAGAGGTAGTGAGAAAGGAAGTAGTGAAGTTACTTGAAGCCGAGATGATTTACCCGATTTTGGATAGCGCATGGGTGAGTCTGGTTCAAGTGGTTCCGAAGAAAGGCGGTATGACGGTGATAAGGAATGAGAAAAATGAATTAATTCCAACAAGGACCGTCACGGGCTGGAGGATGTGTATTGATTACCGGAGACTTAATCAAGCTACGAGAAAAGACCACTTTGCATTACCATTCATGGATCAAATCCTTGAGAGATTATCCAGCCAAGCCTTTTATTGCTTCCTTGACGGATATTCCGGCTATAATCAAATTTCCGTGAATCCAGAAGACCATGAAAAGACGGCGTTCACTTGTCCATTCAGGGTTTTTGCATATAGACGGATGTCGTTTGGTCTATGTAATGTGCCTGCAACATTTCAAAGATGTATGCAAGCAATTTTCTCTGATTTGATTGAAAAGAGCATTGAAGTATTCATGGACGATTTGTTTGTCTTTGGAGCATCATATGACTTGTGTTTGAAGAATTTGGACACCGTGCTGAAGCTGTGTAAGGAGACTAACCTGGTCCTTAATTAGGAGAAGTGCCACTTCATGGTTACCGAGGGTATTGTGTTCGGTCACAAGATTTCTTCCAAGGGAATGGAAGTTGATAAAGCAAAGATTGATGTGATTGCAAAGCTCCCACCATCGATTAATGTTAAAGGAGTAAGGATTTTTCTAGGTCATGCCGGATTTTATCGGCACTTCATCAAATACTTCTCAAAGATTGCAAAGCCATTGAGCAATTTGCTCAACAAAGATAAGTCTTTTGATTTTGATCAAGAATGTTTAATTGCTTTTGAAACTTTAAAAGAAAAATTGACGTCCGCACCCATAATCACCGCACCAAATTGGACACTTGACTTTGAATTGATGTGCGATGCTAGTGATTATGCGGTGGGGGCCGTGTTAGGACAAAGAAAGAACAAAATTTTTCATGTTATACACTATGCAAGTAAGGTTTTGAACGATGCACAGATAAATTATGCGACAACAGAAAAGAAATTACTTGCAATAGTGTATGCATTATAAAAATTTCGTTCTTACCTCATTGGTTCCAAGATTGTTGTGTATACTGACCATGCAACAATCAAGTACTTGATCACAAACGCTGATTCAAAGTTGAGGCTCATACGATGGATGCTCTTGTTACAAGAGTTTGACTTGGAGATCAAGGACAAGAAAGAAACGGAGAATTTAGTAGCCGACCATTTGTCAAGGCTAATTAATAATGAGGTAACAAAGCATGAGCATGAGGTCATGGAAGAATTTACGGATGAAAAGTTGTTTATGGTGCAAGAAAGGCCATGGTTTGCCGACATGATGAACTATAAAGCAACTAGATTAATACCAGAAGACTTTGATTGGTAAATGGAGAAGAAGTTTCTCCGCGATGCTAATCAGCTTGTGTGGGATGATCCATACCTGTTCAAAATTGGAGCCGATACTTTGTTAAGAAGGTGTGTCACAAGGGAAGAAGCCAGAAGCATCCTATGACATTGTCATAATTCGCCATATGGTGGACACTACAATGGAGAAAGAACTGCTGCAAAAGTTCTTCAATCTGGCTTTTACTGGCCGACATTATTCAAAGACGCCTATGAACATGCTCAGAAGTGTGATAATTGTCAAAAGACCGGTGGAATTTCAAAGATAAGTGAGATGCCTTTGCAAAGTATCTTGGAAGTTGAAGTATTTGATTGTTGGGGGATTGATTTTGTTGGTCCATTTCCATCATCATTCTCTAATGAATACATTTTGGTGGCTGTTGATTACGTGTCCAAATGGGTGGAAGCAATAGCGTCACCTAAAGCAGATAGCAAGACGGTGGTCAAATTTCTTAAGAAGAATATCTTCACCCGTTTTGGAACACCAAAAGTTCTTATTAGTGATGGGGGATCCCATTTTTTCAACACTCAACTAGCCAACGCATTGGAGCATTATGGAGTGAAGCACAAGGTTGCAACGCCATATCATCCACAAACAAATGGCCAAGCCAAAGTTTCAAACAGAGAAGTAAAAAGAATCCTTCAAAAGACTGTGTCGTCATAAAGGAAAGATTGGTCATTAAAGTTTGATGAGGCTTTGTGGGCTTATAGGACAGCTTTCAAATCACCTATAGGTCTCACTCCATTTCAAATGGTGTACAGGAAAGCTTGTACTTGCCGGTCGAACTGGAGCACAAAGCGTTTTGGGAGCTTAAATTTTTGAATTTTGACCAAGACCAAGCAGGAGAAAGGAGGAAGATTCAAATACAAGAATCGGAAGAGTTGAGGAACCAAGCTTATGAGTCATCAAAGCTGTACAATGAAATAGTGAAGAAGTACCATGACAAGAGGATCATAAAAAGAGAGTTCAAGCTGGGACAAATGGTGTTATTGTTCAATTCAAGGCTTAAGTTGTTTCCCGGAAAGCTGAAATCCAAATGGTCCGGCCCGTTCATGATTATAGAAGTAAAGCCCTATGAAGCGGTAGAATTGGAAGATCCAGTCACCAAAGCTAGCTGGACAGTTAATAGAAAGAGGTTGAAGCCCTACTTTGGTGGTGAAGTTGATCGTCTCATAACAACAATTTCACTCAACGATCCGTGATCAAATTCGAAGAAGGCGTCGAGCTAATGACGTTAAACAAGCGCTTGTTGGGAGGCAACCCAATTTTGTAAGTATTTATGCTTTATTAATGCTTTTAAGAAACCATATGTGAAGTTAAAATTGACAAATCTGTTGAAAAGATGCAATTTTGAAAATCCTGAAACCTGTCATGGTCGCAGAGCAAAGTTTCACTTCGCACTGCGACGCTTACTGATAAGTTCGCAGAGCAAAGTCCAACTTCGCAGAGCGAAGTGCTCGAATTCTGTAAGGTACATATTTCAATGCCACTAACCATCCTTTACTCCCCAACCACCCATTCCACTCCTCAACTCCCAAAACCGTTCCAAAACCATACTTCACCTTTTTCTCTTACCCAAACCTTCTCTCTTCACAAAAACAACCCTAAAAATTTCTCACATACCCATATTACACAAGTCCTTTCATTTTCCATCAACATTGTGGCATTAGCTTGAAATTCTTCCCATTTTCGCAATCACACAAGGTATGATTTCTGGGTATTCTCTTTTCTTCTTCAAAGTGGTAGGATTCCATGTGATTTAGGGTTTAAGTTTTAAACTTCCAATTTAGGGTTAAGTTTTATGTTAAATTTCGTTTCATGTTAAATATTCTGTGTTAATAGATGAAATGAAATCACAAATATAAGATTGATATGAACAAAGAAAGATTATATTCACTTTTTTTTTTAAAAATTTGACCCATTTGGAAATAAAAGGGTTTTGAAAGGTGTTTATGTAATTTTTGTGATTCTAATTCATTTTCAGTAACAACTATAGCATCTAACATGACATAGAATCAAACAAAGGTTCTGGGGTTTGTAAAAATTTTGAATTTGTGCCATTCTGCGTGACTTCGCAGAGCAAAGTTTTTGGTCGCAGAGCGACCCTTGTTCTGGAAAACTCTAGAATTTTGCGCTCAACTTTGCTCTGCAACCCTCAGCATCGCAGAGCGATCTTAGCAGAACAAAGATTTTATTCTCATGCTTCTTTTCAATTCAATTTGTTTACTTCAATCCTGCCTAATGCTACTATATGTATGTTTGCTGGATTATTTTCTTTTGTTGTAGGATGGCACCAAAAGCAACAGGAAAGCGAGCACGAGTGGGTGCCGGTTCGTCAAGCGCAAGGCCACAAGGGGCCTTTGATGCAACCCGATTCCTGAGCCTCCGCAACCAGTAGAGGTACACTGACCTACTCAAGAGGACCTTCTGGGCCGAAAGACAATTTATAATCAATGAGCATGGCACCTACAGGGAGATAGCTCACATGATCAATTCCCGAAAGTGAGGAATTTTGGCAAACCCTCCTCTCAATCTCAACCATGACATCATAAGGGAGTTCTATGCTAATGAAGAGTTCACCTACCAGACCATGGTTCGTGGCCGTGTCATTCGATTCGACTGTGAAGCCATTAATGATTACCTTAAGAACCCCCTCCGACTGGATGTAGATGAGTTGTGTGCCTTCCATAGGCATCAAAATAGAGGAAATTGGAATCACCCTGAGATTGCCCAAACCATCTTCTAACCCGGGAAATACTATGAGCTTAACCCATTAGGCCAACCAATCAAAGCCATCAAATATAATTTCACCACACTCGCTCAAGTAATCTTTCATCTAATTGTCCATAACATCCGCCCAAAAAGCCACACCTCCACCACTACACTAGATGTCACCCATTTGCTATACTACATCCTCACCAACAAACAAGTGGATGTCGCAAGGGTGATTTCCCAAGAGCTGAAGATTGTGGCGGAGAGTGGGATTAAGCCACCAACAAAGAAGATGTGTCATCTTGCGTTCCCGGGCCTAATTATGGGCCTCTGTCGGGCTGCACGCATACTGATCCCTCCCCAGATCCATGAAACGATCAAAAACCCTATCACGAATGATTATATTGGGAGGCACTGCACAGGTAAGAGAGCACCTCGACCGCCACAACCACCTCCCCATGCCCCACTTGCACCACATGACCTTCAGTTTTCGGCATGGGACCCGAGAGACCGAGCTGCATGCACCTACACATGGGACCAGAATGAGTCCAATCATAGGGTCATGGCTACATTGCATGACTCCATGTATCGGCTGCAGCTGTAGATGGGCACACCACAAGACCTTGCACACCAGATCATGACACCGGAGATGTACGCCTCCCATGTTGCTTGGCTTGGGGTCAGGCCTTTTTACTCGGAGGGGGGTGGCAGTAGTGCAGCTGCTGGAGGACAACATGACGATGATGATGGTGATGATGATGGTAGTGGAAGTGAAGACATCGAGGATGACGATGCCCGTACTCCATGAGCCATTTCCTTTTAAAGCTTTCACTGAATAATGTTTTCATGTTTAATGTTATTTGTATTTGTACTCTGTTTAATGCTATTTGTATTTGTACTCTGTTTAATGTTATTTGTATTTGTACTCTTTTTAATGCTATTTGTATTTGTACTCTGTTATTATTTGGCTTTTGAGGAATAATTATGGTGACTGTTATTTTTAGTAGTAATATATGAATATGTTTTAATGTTCAAATATTCTGCTTTGGCCATGGATCATTAGTAAAAACAAAAGCTTCTCAAATGCTGAATGATCCAAAGCTGAATGAATCAGCAATAGATGTATGGTAATGATTGAAATTGATTGACTTGCTCAAAGTCAAGGTACATGTTTCCTGTTTTTCTAGGATTAAACTTGAATCGTGAATATGTACTTTGTACAAAGGTTATACCATACAGTTTTCTTCATTAATATGTTTATTCTGTGAACCTCTTAGAACAAACCCAAATGTGAGGAAACTTCAATTGCACTGTACTATATGCAGGAGACCGACAATGTTTGTTTAACTCGATCGTTTTATGTTAAATCTGATGATTGTTTGAATTTCATGAAAGCATAGAAAGGATCAAGGCCATTTTTGTAAATTGAGCAGAACAACTTAACCACATAAGGCCTACCCAGTGAGTGAGTATTTGATAACCCCACATGAGCCAAATGTATCAGAATCCACAATTTTTGAACTGTCAGATTCACAAGCAAAACTCAAGTGAATTTGCCCTGAAAAATGTCACAATTCAGTTCATAATTGATTCACTGATGGATTCTGATGATTTTTCTTATTTTGAACCCTGAAACTTCCAATTTAATCTTGTCCCTTGCCTTAGGATAGGGGAACATTCAATTAGGGTAATGTTTTGAACAAGTTGGAGAGAAAAGGGAGGTTGCTTAAAGAGTCAAGTAAAGTGGTGAATATTGTAAATTACTATCTTGACAACAATGAATATATGAAAAAGAAAAGAAAAAAAAAGAGAAAAGAAAAATAAAAGAAAAAGAAAAGAATATACACACACACACACATGTACATATGTATATAGAAGAAGTTGTCAAGATTAGTGTGTATTAATTGTTTATCACCAAAAAGGGGATTGTACAAAAAGATTGAGAGAGGAAATGTAGTTAAATAAATTTTTCTCTGGTTTGTAGTAAATATTCGGTTAGTGAGAAGAATGTTCCTCTAAACTTTGGCCACTTTGAATTCAAATTCCTTTACATATGACCATTCTTTTGAAGCTAGGCCAAGTTATAACCCTTGAAAGACCTTAGTGATCTATGCTTTCATAAAACTTTTTACAATTTGTTAGATGGACACTTAACCTGATCAGGATGTTAGCAGGATTGAAGGATGAGTGTTCATGTCCCATACTCCATGATGTTGCATTGTTTAGTTCTTTACAAAGAAGTGTGTTAGGTGCGGTCCACTGATAACTGTGTTCATGACTTGAACTGTGTGATATAAATTTTGTGTTTAGGATTATTTCACATTCATAGTGCAATCTTAGATTAATGGGAACATCAGAATTGCCCGTGCAAATCTCAATGGAATCATGTAATCTGAAATTTTGTTTAAATCTCTGCCTTTGCTGTTTTGCGTCGGACTTGTTGTTTAAAGCTTGAATTTTTATTTGTAAAGTCCTTGGTTTGAGGACAAACAAAGATTTAAGTTGGGGAGAGTTTGATAAGTGCCAGAAATTAGTTAAAATGCATATATAATTTAGGCACTTTTGGTTACTTGTTTTGAAAGTTATCTAGGTAAAAGCTTAGAAAGAAAGGATAAATATCATTTCATGCTTTTTAGACCTAATCCCAACCATTTTTGTAGGTATATGCAATTTCTTTGGACTTAAAGGTCAAAAATGAAAGAAAATCATATCAAAGACTTCGCTCTGCGAAGTCAAGGCAAAGTCCAGGCGAAGTTAAGCAGTAAGTTCTGAAGATCAAGCAAACATGACTTTGCTCTGCGAAGTCCAAGCGCAAACAGGGCAAAGTACTTCGCAGAGCGAAGTCAAGGCGAAGTCAAGGTGAAGTCAAGTCAGTAAGTTCCAGACCCAAAAGTTTCAAGACTTTGCTCTGCGAAGTCTGAGCGAACTACTTCGCAGAGCAAAGTATTACTTCGCAGTGCAAAGTAGGGCGGTTTAGGAATGGATGATTGCTGAGGTGGCAGAAACTTAGTGGAAAAGAAAGAACTTCGCAGAGCGAAGTCAATAATATCAGTACACCTATAAATAGGTTCAAAAGCTGAAATTTAATTATTATGTTATAATTTTAGAAAGAGAATAGGACAAAAAGAGTTGTTCTTCATAAAGCAAAAGTGATTAAGTGTAGATTAACTAAGAATCATTGAGAAATCAAGTCTTAGCAATGGATGTTCATCTTTCTTTCCACTTTTGTATTATTGTAATGACAATGATCAACTAAATCTCCTTTGTTGGGATTAGAGGTACTTAATCAAGCTTAGATGTAATCTTTTGATCTTTCAAATATATGATTCTAGCATTTTATGTAATATTGAGTTTATTCTTGTTATTCATTCTTATGTTTGATTTAAATGTTATTGAAAAATACTTTTGAATCTAGGGTTAGAATAATCTTCTATCAAAATAAGAATTCTAGACATAGGATTGTGTTTTGATAATCATACAAAGATCAGAATGTAATGCTATCAGATCGTTTAATAGATTGAGAAATCGTCGATTAAACGATACGATCGATCTCACAACGTCATTTAGACATGAATAATGTTGTCGAATGATGTTGTCGAATGATGCGTGATAATATCGTTAAAAAGGAAAAAAGCTAGAATCCATATTTATGATCATTAGAATATATTCGATACTTGATTGACGAACTCTGATCCCAACGCTTTTACGCCCTATTACTCTCCGTTTTTATTACCGCTTATTAGTCGAATAGTTTTATAACAAACAATTGATTAAACCCTAACTTAAAATGATAATCGATGTTGAACGGTTTATGGTATCGCACTAGTCCCTGAGGAAACGATATAAAAACATACTTGCTTTTGACTAAAATCAAAATGGCACTGTTGCGGGGGACTGGCGTTTAGATATCATAAGCATTGCAGCAAGAATTATTGTTTTAAGCAATTTTCCAAATATTAATTTCTAGTGTATATATTATTTGTTATCCATCCTGTTGCTAATCTATTGGGTTCGATCTTTGAACTCTGTTTATGCGAGGTAAGACGCAGGAAGATCAACTGCTTTTTGACTCAGAAATCAAGAGGACTGCTCGGAAAAATAATAGTAAAAACCGAAAGAAAAAGCAGCTAGCCAAGTAAAAGCAACAAGAAGGAGCCTTTGTTTCTATTCCTTCGCCATCTGCGATACAAGAAGTAGTTATGACGTAAGAAGGTGATGGACACACAACTAATGGTGGCAATGTATTGCCATGTCATAACATCCCTCAGCGTCTCTCTCAATTGGGAAAGTCTCCAAGGAATACTAAACAGACAGAGATGAAGACATGGATTCTCCAGATTTTGTATGCTAACCCTTTTTCAGGTTTGGATCATGAGGACCCCTTTCAACACCTGACCAAGTTTTATGAAATTGTTGACACCTTGGGAGCAACTGAAGATGAGGAAGAGGCCATATTCATGTGAATGTTTCCTCATTCATTGATTGGAAAAGCTAAAGAATGGTACTTGGACCAACCAACATAAGTAATGACAAATTGGAATACTCTTGAGGAGAAATTTCTCGAAAGATTCTTTCCACAAAACAGATACATGGAAGCCAAGACTACCATTGCCGTTTTTACTCAAGGGGCAAGTGAGACACTTTGTGAAGCCTGGGAGCGATACAAGTCAATGTTACGGAAATGTCCAAAGCATGGTTTTTATGATCTTACTCAGATACATATTTTCCACAATGGAATGCAACAACAATCAAAGCTCCTACTTGACGCAACAGCAGGTGGTTCACTAATGTCAAAGAGTGCAGAAGATGCAGTAGCAATTATTGAAAAGATGGCACTCAATGATCATCAAGCTCAGCATAGCAAAAATCACTCACAAAGAAAAGCTGGTACTCAGAACATTTTCATCAATAAATTGTGCCAGCCGACCGTCTTTCCTGCACACTACGTACTACATTAAAATCCCCACAAACACACACCTTCTCCCCCACCACAGAATGAAGTCGCATAGATAAGGAGTCCCACAACTGTTGTTTCGAACCAGACTCATAAGGCGCGTAAACATTTAGCAAGTAAAACACCTCATTTGACTGAACAAACCTGTCGTGTATCATCAACACATGATCAAAACTAACTGACGACCACACCTCAACCTCCGACGAATCCCATATGGTCTACAAACCCCCCGATGCCTCCACTGAGGGACGAAAGGAGAAACCATAAGGCGAAGTACCCCACAGAGAATCACACAAAAAACTTTCATAGACAAGCAACTTCGTTTCTTGAAGTCACAAAATAGAAGGGCGCTTGTCCCCGACCAACTTACGAACATCTTTTCTCTTCTCCACTCTCCCCAAACCCCGAACATTCCAAGATAAAATCTGCATCGACCACACTAAGCACCCCTCACCGATCCTATCACCCACCCTAACAACCCTCACCGCCCGACCCCACCCCCTCCTTCACAGCTGACGCCACCCTCTTGCCTTTCCCTGCCCCAGAAAGAACACTAAACATATTCATCTTATCCCCACTGAACTTAACACTAATTGCCTTGCCAATCTCCCACACGTCCTTCACCGCCACCTTCTCATTACCATGCATAACTACCCAGTTGTGCCAATCATTATTCACAGAGTCTGATGAAGAAGCACCATCAGAAGCATTCTGAGAAACCACAATACTCGGCAGTTTGTCAACATTTCTTCCACCACACTGACAGACTTCCTTTTTTAAAATTTTAACATATCTCTGCGGTCCTTGCTTGGTAAACGTGCTACTTTTTTAAGACTCATAATAGAATGACGCAAGAAACCACCTGCTTTTCTTTTCTTTTGGAAGTGAGCATCATTACTACTTACAGACACTTATCTGCGCCTTTTTCGTACTCTTCTTTTTTGTAGAAAAAACCAGCCTTGCATCGCCATGGTTATGATCATTTAACCATTCCATACTCCATGGTCCAAATAAAACAGAATGATCAGCATCTGGAGGACAAGAAAGTGTACGTTTTCTCCTTGTCTGTTTTGCCTCAAGAATCATTGAATTTTTAGAGACAGTAACCTTTTCTGGCACAACATCTGTAATCTTTGGGACGTCTACATCAACAACCTCAATGGGAGGTTTAGTAGTAACTGGATCAATAACGTGAACCTCCTACAAAGATGACGGACCTACACATGGGCAAGACAACACCGAATGAGAGGCCGCCCCACTGTTTCCTGACCACTGTTTCTGTTTCGCGTCAAGACCAACCACTACGGCTTGTCCCATGCATTCTGAAGCCGTGACATTATTCTCCAAATTTTGCATGGAAAGTCTCTCCTCTTCCGCCAATTCCTCCACCAAATCTTCGACCAAAACACCCACATTATTAATGAGTTTCGGGTCTTATGGAACCTCTAACTGTTCAAACTGAGCCTCCTGAGAATCAGTGTCATCTTTGAACAAACAAGCATCCTCGCCTATATTAAAACCCCATTCCTCAATAACTTTCACTTCCACCATCACACCATCAATTAGTAATTTATCCACAACATTAATAACATCTAAACAAGTAGTAACTATCAGAACACGAGCATAATCAAAACGTTCCTTATCAATGGTGCAACTACCCGTCCTTAAGAAACGACCACAGTCCATACTGCAAAGCTTGAAAAAATTCTCATTCCACGCATGAAGAGGGACATCGTAAATACGCAACCAAGCACCCCTATGAAAAAGACACTGTCTGCTTGTCCCAACTCACAAAACTAGAGAAAAAATGATTAGAAAATTCCTTTGCCCCGGTAAGTATTGTCATAACATCAATCTCTGATTTACTATGAACAAACACATTGTTAGTACCTAAAGGAATAATGTATAACGCTTTGATTCCCGCATCCTCTATTCTGTTTTGAACCACCGGAATAGATTCACCATTAATTATGGTAGCCACTACTCCCTTCCGTGCCCATTGCAAGTCATCCCCATGAGACCTATACATACACACCAGCTTCTGCGTCTGCATATTCTTCCCAATAGTATCCGAGCTCTTAGAAACCTGCTGAACTATAGATGCACCACACGCCTCTACCTCCTCCCTCACCGTACTACCAGGAACCTCCTTCCCCGTAGCACCCTTCAACCGCACGACCAGCTCACCAACTCGCACTCCTTCCCCTTTGTCATCCCCCTCCATCACCAAGATTGACTTCTTACCCACTCCTCCTTCTGTCGGATTCCCCAAGCTCACACTTTTTTCTCCCTCTCCCTACCGACTCACCCCATTCAGCTTATTCCCTAACCTCACACTTTTTTCTCCCTCACCAACCGAATGCTCACTGTGCAACCCATTCCTTATTATTTTTTCTCCCTCCGTCACAACATCAACTCTACCCCCAAACCTTACCAACTGCCCCGTACGGTTCTTCTTCCCCACATTTGGGGCTACCCTGTCAAACCTAGCCACCTTAGCCAACACACGGAAGTCACCAAAATAAATACCATTCAGTGCACGCAACAATTATCAACATCCCTAACTTTCGAAAAACACACAAAGCCATAAAGTTCACCATACTTATTACGTTTATTGTTGATGTAAACATTCTCAAGAATCCCACACACCTTAAAAGCCTTCCTCAAATAAAAGTGTGGAATTTGATCCGGGATATTCATAAAATAGAAAGTTACATACCGTTTATAATCGGAGCCTGACTGCACATTTTTCCGACCGCAACAACTTGCTCGCGTGACTGATTTGAATGAGGACCAGCAGCGCGTGTTCGCTCCCCAAGATGATCAGAACGTGAACACATCATACTGTCATCCATGTCGTCGCCGCAACTGAACCTTCCCCCTTCTGATATCTGCCCGCGTGACTGATTGGAATGAGGAGCAGTATCACGAAATCCCTTCCCAGAAAGATCAGAACGTGATCGCATCCCATTGTCATCCTTGCCCTCGCCAAAACTGTACCTTCCTCCTTCTGTTCTGCGATCGAAACCAAACATGTCCCGCGTAAACCTAACCCTAGACTGGCTGGTAACAGAACCCGCTCTTCCTTCAATCTTCTTGCTATCCCTCTGTCTGTCCTGTCCATAATCCTCCTGTCGTCGCGCTTTCTGACGTCGCTTGCTCACGTCAAACCAATCTCCCAGATCCCCCCCGTTTGTGGCACCCTGCTTGCACCCCTTACCCTCTTGAGTATCTCTCCTCCGGCGAAAAAGAACACTGGCATGGCTGCCCTAGGCACAGCCTAGAACCCCCACCTCTCTCTTTCCTTGCCTCTCTCTGCATCACGTGTAAAGTTCTCCCTCTCTACAAAGTAGTATAATAATTAAAGATTTAAATTTTAAAAAGTTACTAAGTTGTCCTTAAATAGCTGGTAAGAAAAAGTTGTCCTTAAATAAAGAAATTAAACTTTCTAAGAAATATCCAAAGAATATTCCAAATTTTTTGGGCAATATCCTTCTATTTGTATACGGGGTTATAGCAATTTTTATCCTTGAATATGTAACGAATAATCATAATATTTTCTCAATGTATCAAAACTACAAAATAGTCTTTGATTATGCACTTTTTTTAGTCAAAATAGTCTTTGTTGTTAAAACAGTCCTTTAATGATGACATTAACTCGTTTCATATAAGGATTGATATGACAGTAAGTAAGTATTTATAAAGACTAATATGATAATAAGTAAGTATATTGAGATACTAATATGACAATTAACGAAATATTTTAATGTAAGACAATTTTGACTAACACAATGCACAATCATAAATTTCACATTTAAGGAGTGGTGGATATGCCAATTGTAGCTAGCCATTTGTATAAGGATAAAACTACATATATATTTTTTTTCATGCTTCAAAAATTAAAGTGATTTTTTTTCTTTGACGTTAAAAGTGATTGTTTGGTTGATATTTTAGGAGAATTGTTCTCGTGAAGAAAAAAAAAGGTATTGGCATTGGATACTTTTGGAAGTCTCAATTCTTTGCTTTTTCACCCATTTATTCTTTTGGTATTCAATTCAAACATTACTAGACTCTTCTTTTGTCTACACGTTAAACAATGTAAAAAGAAATTTAAAAAATCATTGCACCACAAAATAGCTCCTATCATAATTAGTGCGTATTCAAGAAAAAGTATCACTAATTATGAATCAAATTAAAGACTTTTATGTTTGGACATAATTCAATTTTGAAAATGGTGCCAGTCCAATTAACAATAAATTGACACATTCAGTGTATTATTGTTTTGAATAAAAAATTAATGTCTTGTTAACAAGTGGTATGGAGACATTTTTAGACATTTTAAAATAAGTAATTATTTTTTAAAAAATTAAGTATTTTAACTTTCAATACATTGAATATACACATTCTCATAAATACTTACTCCATCCGATCACATTTATAAAAAGAAAAAACAGTTTTTTAGATTTATTAAATAACTAATGTATCTGGTCATATTTATAGACAAATAACATTGGTTATTCAATTTCCTAAAAAAAACATTAGTTATTCAATGAACCTAAAAAGTTATTTTTTGCTTATAAATGTGATCGGAAAGAGTATCATTTATGATCTTTAAAGTTTAAAGAATGTCTCAGAGCACTCGTTAATATTTTCCAAAAAAGTTATCATAGTAGTATGTATTGTTTTGATGAATAAATATAGGGAAATTCTTGTTTACCCATCAATAAAAGGTGGGTAATATTACTCATGTTGAGTTGGACCAATCAAAACAATGTATTTATATAACATTAAAAATAATAGAAAACAAACAAATAACTTTGATTGGTGCCAACTCAACATGGGTTGTGTTACCCACCTTTTATTGATGGGTACCCAAGTTGTCACCATAAATATATAAATAAATAACTTTGTCAAAAAAAAAGTTTTTCCATTCTTAAATACATGTCGTTGTTTGTCCATATGCTCTTTTCATATAACTTACTTTCACCATATTTTTCTACTAAGGACAAATGTTAATATATAAGATGTTGATTGATTTGTCTTAATGAATATTTTTAAAATACTAGTATCAAATATTGATTAACTCACTCACAAATCCTACCTCGATTGATAAAAATATCGAAATTGTCAGGTATCCTACATAATACGGGTTCTTCTACAATTTCTTCATTCATATACGTGAGTTTTCAATAATTATTATCATTTCACGTATCGGAAAAACATCGGTTAGGTCCAACTATATTTTTATTCTATACCAAAAGACGATTAATTTTTACCATGACATCTAAAAAACCAAAAAAATATAAATTTTATCTACGAGCTCTTTTTGTGTATTGTGAACTTCTAATATTATATACAATCTACTCCCTCCGTCCTAAAATAAAAGATATTTTTTATTGTTACACACATGTCATTATATATCTTTGACATTTAATATCTTTAATTATGTATTAACAAAAATTATTAAAAATTGATATTTTAACAATATTTACAGAGAAAAATTTAACAACATTTTATATGCTATCATTTATCTATATCTAATAGTAGAAAAATATAATCCAAAGTATCTTATATGAATAATACACATAATCAAACTACGTTATTTATTTTGGACAGAGGGAGTAGTTAAAAATAAAAGAAAATACAAATGCTAAAGTACGTCTGTAAGAGCATATGTTAATAAACTCATTATAGAAGTATATATTTTAAAAATTGTGCATTAAACTTTTTAAAAGTTAAATACTATATTTTCAATACAAAATTGCTTTTTTTTTTTACAAAAATAAAACGATATTCATTCATTCAAATTGATATAATATATCAGATACAATAACATGATCAACATCATTAAAAACATAAAGAGTGAATCTGCGAACAAACTCACAACACCAAATTAATAGCATACAACGACAAAATGCCTACCAATAATATGATAAATCTAAATCAACAAAATATTCATGCTTCCAGATCTGCAACGTTGATGTCCAAATCATTGATTGAATATGTGATTGACTGAAGCTGATCGTTTAATATGAACCAAACGAACACCGCAACAAGACACGAAATCAAACAACGCCGCACAAGATAACAAACAATACAACGTCTCATTCAGACAATGAAATCACGAAAAAAATACAAATGAAAAAACTTGATATATGTGGAAATCGCTAATTTAGATCGAAATAAATGAGAAAAAAATATGCAGAGGATGATTCTAAATTAAAAAATGATTTTAAACCATCATTCTTCGATGAGTAAAAGAGAAAAAAAAACTTATTCAGAAATTAATTATTATTTTTTTAACTCGTTGTCTTTTGATCCGTGTGTTACACAATTGATCTTTTTATGTTCATTAATATTTATTTTTACAACACAAATTAGCAAGACCATAAAGAAAAAGTAAATGAAGAAGAAATTATTTTTCTAAAGAGAATAAGAAAATCTTTATTAGCTACCAGAATCTGAATGCATGCAATGTCACGTGACAGCGGGAATTGGTCCTTGTAGCAGGTAGCTGCCGTAGATGGGAAAGACTTTCCTTACCCCGTGAACGAGTGAATTATGAAAGAGAAAATATTTTATTTATTTTAAATTAATAAAAGCCAAAAAGATAAAGCTTATCTTGCCCACAAAGTCATGATTTCCATCAACAAATTAAAAGTTACGTTTCATCTAATCTAATTTAAATCTTATTATTTTAGTTTTCTTAAACGCCACACCTAATTTCAGTCCAAAGAAAACGCCACACCTAATTATTTTAAAATTATTTATTACTAAAGAATTAATTTGAAAATTAGACTAGTTGTTATGAATATATCAATTAGTGGATGTCCATCCATTAACCTTCATATACTTGTAACTCCCACTAGTAAGTGGATTGTAATGTGATTATTCATTTGCCAATTTGTGTCCTATAAATATGACATATATTGCAATGTAATGACACACTTGTGAAGTAATACAATATACTCTATTGTTCTCTCTTGTTCCATTTCTCTCTTTTCTTCTATACTTTATAATATCTTGCAATACCTTTGATTAATTTCATAACAACCAGAAGATTCTTCAAACCATTAATGTTTGTGTGTTATTACTTTCCAAAGTAAGTTGACAATCTGAGAAAATAAGTCTCTTATATATATTAGGTGATATTTGTGGATGAATACACCGATGATGTGAATCATTTTGATACCTTATAAATTGATTTAATACATCGACTAAATGATCACATGTATGTTTATTGTCAACTCACAACCAGAAGTTTGTGAGATTGTTTTCTCAACAAATTTGACTAAGAGCTCAATTTTTTGGAGTTTTCAGAAAGCATTTAATAAGTATCATTTCTCAATTTAAATTGATATTGAACATCGTGTAGTATATGTTCATAAAAAAAATGGTCTTGAAGGTCCATTCTTTAGACGTCTAAAGTTAATTGTATGAATGATACTTATGAGAACATAACTTCTAAATTCTACTTTGGGAACATGTAATCTAGTATGTTGAGATATTGATTCGCATCAAGCCAACACACTATTATGTGTAAGTCCTCCCTTAATTTATAATTTATTTTAGGTTAACAACCAAATATTTTTCATCTAAGTGAACTTTTGGATGTGTTGTGTATATCACAATTGCTCCAAAATAATGCACTAAGATAAATATTGAAAGAATATTGGGAAAGTATATTTGATATGAATCCCCTACTATTATAAATTATATTGAGCCAACTTCAGTAGGCCGATTATCGATTGATGGATTAGTTTTCCCAATATTAAGGGGAGAGAATAAACAGCTGAAAATGTGAACCCGAAGTTCAATTAAATGAAAATGTGAACCCGAAGTTCAATTGAATTATTTGAAAGAAAATATTATTATCTCATCTTGATCCTCGAAATATCACTCATTTGCAAAGTTAAACAAATAAAATAGCAGCTGCTAATGCTCCAAATGAAATAGATGTCCTTGTAGGATAATCTAATATTGCAAATGAGTCTCAATCATGCATCAAGCATGGTAAACCAATCGATTCCAAATATAAAAATCCTCAAATAAGAAAAGGAGCCAAAATGAAAGATAACCCAAATGAGGATATAGAAACTCTAAAAGAGTCGTCTAACATAATGGATTTTTCAGTTCTAGAAGAACTTATTAGGTACCTGAAATTTATGAAATATCGATAAATTATGTCATGAATGAAAGATCTCAATAAAATGAGATGGAACCGAAAAATAAAAGTCAACGTTGACGATGTTTTTACATAAAATATAGCGCTATATTTAAAAATGATAACGAAAATCATGAATCAAAGTCTATTGAGGATTATAGGCAATAAAATGATTGACTAAATGGTAAGACGAATTTGAGGCAATATTAAACTAGCTTTGTAAAGAGAATGGTTTTTGGACCAATAGTCCATACATCTGAAGATGTGCAAATAAAAGAGAATCATGAAATATTGATATATGAAGTTTGTCTTATTTTCAAGAGTATTTGTGAAAACCTACTATTAATTTTGAAGAGACGTATTCACCTGAAGGGAATTCAAGTATATTATCATACTTGATTAAGTCTAGCACCACTTGAAAGCCTCAATCTATCTATATATGAAGTACATGTTACAATATATTTATATGACTCACTTGATATTTTTATATAAAATTCCCCGAAGGAATCATTTTATCGAGGCATACAATTCATATTACTGAAGAGATTACTTAATCAACTTGAAATATAGAAACATGTTGTATAATATTCTTAGTGAATATTTTCAAAAAAAGAGATATAAAAATGATATCATTTGTCCATTTTGAAAATAAATCTGTGAACTCCTGAAGAGTTTTTGAAAGTTGATTTCTTAATGAAAAGAAATTAAGATGAAATATGTAGCAATGATATATATATATATATATATATATATATATATATATATATTTGAGATTACAAGTTGAGTATTTGAAAAATAAACACTTGTGTGAATTATGAAGCTTATATAGAAATGTGTTAAAATGGTTATAGATGGACACATCACATTTGTTATGCACTTAGATGACCGTAAAGTCACTTACTTGAGAATTTGAGTAAATAATGAAGAACTAATTGGTTCTAAAGTATCATACTTTAGTTCAATTGAGACACAATAATGTACCTTGCTCACTATTCATGTTATGATATATTATTTGTTATTTTGTTATATTAGAAATGCAGGATATTTGTGTGATGCTCATAATGAAACTTTAACACTACATAAAGAAAGTCGAGAATGTGTTTGGTTGAGGTCTATGATTGAACACATAGAAGAAACTTGCAATTTGTCTTTCGGAAGAGTGAATTAAACAATCCTTTATGAATATGATACCATGTGCATTGCTCAGTTGAAAGAAGGTGATCTTCAGAAAAATGATGATATAAACAGTCAACAAATTTGTTCATGTGATAATCTTCCAGACCTTTTCATAGTCACTCCCAAGCATATTTTTTGAACAACTGATACAAAATACTGATCTTCATCGTCTCAGAGATGATTGTTTGATTGAGGGGAGACATAAATTTATTTTGCACTCTTTTTCCCTTCACCATGGTTTTGTCCCATTGGGTTTTCGTGGTAAGGTTTTTAATGAGGCAAATATATCGGATATTGTACTCTTTTTCCTTCACTAAGATTTTTTCCCATTGAGTTTTTTCTTAGTAAGGTTTTAATGAGGCATATCTTCGATGGACATCCAAGGGGGAGTCTTATGAATATATCAATTAGTGGATGTCCATCCATTAGCCTTCATATACTTGTAACTCCCACCAGTAAGTGGATTGTAATGTGATTATTCATTTGCCAATTTGTGTCCTATAAATATGACATATATTGCAATGTAATGACACACTTGTGAAGTAATACAATATACTCTATTGTTCTCTCTTGTTTCATTTCTCTCTATTCTTCTATACTTTATAATATCTTGCAATACCTTTGATTAATTTCATAACACTAGTTATATACTGATTTTTTGTATTTTGGGAGGGGCCATAATTTCAAACTATCTAAAATGTTTATCATGATGATATATGAAAAAAGTAAATTGCATCTAAATCTAGCGGGGTTTCTCTAAATATTACTCCAACATAAACCTAACTAAAAATTAGACTCTAATTCACTTTTGTTAGCTTATTTTCTATTTTGATGGAAACATCTACGACGTGATGATTATAACAAGCAAATTAAAAAAAAAAAAAGAATTGCCGTTGCCAAACACTTCCAAACCAAATTATCCTCGGATTCTATTTGGATAAATATTTTAACTTGCAAGCTTTTAATATAAATGTCTATGTATAAATTGCTTCTATAATAAAAGAAAAATTAAATTAAATTGTTAACATATAATTTATAACCTTGGATAAAAAAAAATATGATTTATAACCTGCTTTATAAGCTATATTGAATAGCTTATGACAATAAACATGTTTTTGTTTTCATAAGTTTTTCAAAGTGTCCTATATTTACTTGTACTAACATATAAACTTAAACAAATCAATCTAAAAAGACATTTAGTCCTCTCAAGAATGAAAGTGTAAGGATTGAAAAAATCATGTTAGAGATAGAGAGACTCTCGAGAATACCTTCATCGCAAAGTAATCCTACCTACCACCTTCTTCCACCACCTTCTTTCACCTTTTACACCTTCATCCACGACCAACCCTAAACCAGCAATCGTTCCTTGGTCTTTTCTGATTGATTCGAGTGTTGATCCACCAAAATCGCAACCTGTTACTAACCTAAATGTACCAAAACAACAAAAAACCTTCGTTGAAGTTGTGAACAATGTTTGTGATATACCACTGAGCCAGTTGCCTAAAGCGGTAGTTAAGGGCAACATATTAGCTATTGAGATTCCAGAAGAAGAGTATGAGATTGGATTGGATGCATGCAAGCACAATTTGCATGGACGAGTTAATGCAACAATTGTATAATTTTACTAATTTAATAACAAGTACGGATTTCTGCAAGTATGTGTACTTAAAATGTGTTTATTTTTTTTCTATAAGTGTTAATAATTTTAAGAAATCCAGTTAATTTCATCCGCATGTGCATCTATTAATATTAATTTACGGGTAGTTAAAATACGGTCTATTTTATTTTATTCTATTTGTATGTATCCATTATGATATTCGTTCCATACCGCTTAAAAGAACATTGTATCTATGGGGCCTTTTGTTATAGCTTTTAAAAAAATCACTTTAAAGAACATTGTATCTGTTTGTTATAGTTTTTTTTATATAAAAAACCAGGATCTACAAAAAAAATCTAACAGTTTCAAATGAAAAGATCTTAAAAGTATCATTTTAAAAAATATTTTTTTTTAGAGGGGGGAGAAAATAAATATCAAAAGATGAAGGTAATTTTGTAACAAAAAATCCATTTTATATAGTTGTAACCAAACTGAAATTCTTGGCAGGACCTGGTTCTGAACGTAAAACAGAGTACTGGTGCAGTAAAACAGAGTATGCAAAACAGTAGTTCAGAAGCAGAATAAAACAGACAGAAAGTAAAGATGCACAAGTGATTTGTTAACCCAGTTCGGTGACAAACACACCTACGTCTGGAGGCTACCAAGCCAAGAAGAAAATCCACTAAAATAGTATCAATTCGAAGTCATATGACAACAGCCCCTGTTTCACAGCCTTCTCACTTAATCACTATCCGTGGTCAATCACTGCCCCAGTGATTATCAGACTCTAAACAGACAATCAAAGATGGAGACACTCTCCTAAAAACTCAATACGTCACTTTTGCCTAAAAGCTTCAAGTGATTACAACTCAATAAAAACAACCAACTCTAAACACTTGAGTGATGTACAAAAACAAAACACAAAGCTTACAGACTCAAAACCTAAGTATGACTCTATATATCTTCTGTTTTGAATTACTTTCTTCAATAGCAGCGTCCTCTATTTATAGCTTCAGCAGCAACATAATTCCTGAACCAATTCCTTCAAAGATATATTTCCAGAATTCTTTTAGAAGCAAATAGAAGCAATTATATTTCAGAAATATATTTTCCAAAGATTACTTTGAAAATATATTCATAAATAAAAGAATCCAATCTTCAATAAAAATCTTCACGCAAAAAATAATCTTCCTTGTAAAAACAAAGCTTGGAGAATTCTTCAATTAAATCTTCACATAAAAGATAATGTTCTGAAAATACACAGCTCCAAGGCACACAAAATAGAACGCAGAAAACCAGCTTCTGAAGTCTGCGTCTGAACATTTCAGCTTCTGAAGGTCAGCTTCTGAAGTATTGTTCAGCGTCTGAACATCAGCTTCTGAAGTACTGTTCAGTTTCTGAAGCTCCCAGCTTCTGAAGTACTGTTCACAAATGAGGATCAGCTTCTGAAATGCTTGCTTCCAGCTTCTGAAGACGCACAACTTCTTGTATATTTGATTTTAGCAAACATGAAGCCAACAACCAAATATCCAACAATCTCCCCCTTTGGCAAATTTTTGGCTAAAATCAATTTGAGCACATAGAGATACACAAAGCAAATTCTTCACACATCAAAATACGCAATCATGAAGAACATAACACAAACGTAGCAACAGAGTCAGCAGCGGCATAAACACTACATTTCAAACAAATACTCCCCCTGAACACATCAGCTTCTGAAAGGAAACTCATACTCCCCCTGAAACAGATCATTCAGCAGCAGCTTTTGAAACCATACACTCATTTCTCCCCCTTTTTAGCCAAACAATTTTGACAAAAATAACCATGTAATTACCAGGAGTAGAAAGAACAACCATCACAGTACCATACACATTAGTAATATCAGTGACACTTCTCAGACCAGCAGAATCACACAAATAGAGTACCCACACACAGTCTTCACAGAAGAAAAAAAATAGGAACACAACTGCAGAGTATAGCACAAACTTGCAGACCAGAAACACAAAATGAAATCTAGGACATCACTCAAAAACTTGACAGTCTTCAGACTCAACATCAGAAGCTGTTTAGTCTTCATTAGACACAGCATCAGATGCTGCTTAGTTAATGTGTGCTTCTGGCATATTCAAAGGAATATTCTTCCTAGCTATCTGCTTCTGAAGTATAGCAATCCTCTTCTGAACATAGGGCATGATGTCTTGCTCAACATCATGCTCAGACTCACTAGGATCCACTTCCTTTCCTTTTAGTGCCTTCTTGTTTGGGACACGGACCAATACCTTGCTCCAGACTTTAGATGATCCAACACATGCACTCTTCTTAACAACATGAGTAGGCCTGCTGGCAGCAGGAACAACCTTTCCTTTCTTATTCTTCAGCCTCTTGTCAACACTTTCACATTTTGGTCTCCATTCCTTCCTGACATTGACTACAACAGGTTCAGATTTTCTTTGTTGAAAGTGCTTGGGGTATCCATGCAGCTTGAAACAGAAAGGCTTTATGTGCCCCTTTTTACCACAGTGATGACATATCCAAGGATGAGATGCCCTCTTGTTCTTAGATCCCCGAGGTTGGTTCTGATGTTCCAACTTAGTATTGCTCATCATTGGATCACATGTTTTAACAGCTGCAATGAACCTTGTAGCTGGATTTTGCTGTTTGTTGTTCAAGGTCCTATCATCAAATCCTATACCATCTGGTTTCCCTTGGTTCTGACTCTCCAATATTTTTTCTAACATATCAGAACCAGTGTTCAACATTCTGACTTGTTTCTTCACATGTTCAAGTTGAGAGTTCAGTTGGGTTACCTCATCTTTGAGATCAGAGATTTGTCCCAAGTGTTCACTTCTTTCAGCCTGAAGTTGACTGATAGTCTTCTTCTAATTTTCTAATACCTTGCAAACTTCTTCAATTCTGATGTATAGTTCTTCGTAAGAGGCAGCTGCTTCTTCAAAACACAATTCTTCTTCTAAGTCCATTATGCCAAAAAAAAAAAACTTCCCTGGAGCTCACCCTAAAACAGGCAGGGTGCCTGCTCTGATGCCAATTGAAATTCATGACAGGACCTGGTTCTGAACGTAAAACATAGTACTGGTGCAGTAAAACAGAGTATGCAAAATAGTAGTTCAGAAGCAGAATAAAACAGACAGAAAGTAAAGATGCACAAGTGATTTGTTAACCCAGTTCGGTGATAAACACACCTACGTCTGGAGGCTACCAAGCCAGGAAGGAAATCCACTAAAATAGTATCAATTCAAAGTCCTATGACAACAGCCCCTGTTTCACAGCCTTCTCACTTAATCATTACCCGTGGTATTTCTACCTAGGAACTCCTAGATATAAGACCCCTCTTACTTCCCTCAGTCAATCACTGCCCCAGTGATTATCAGACTCTAAACAGACAATCAAAGATGGAGACACTCTCCTAAAAACTCAATACGTCACTTTTGCTTAAAAGCTTCAAGTGATTACAACTCAATAAAAACAACCAACTCTAAACACTTGAGTGGTGTACAAAAACAAAGCACAAAGCTTACAGACTCAAAACCTAAGTATGACTCTATATATCTTCTGTTTTGAATTACTTTCTTCAATAGCAGCGTCCTCTATTTATAGCTTCAGCATGAACATAATTCTTGAACCAAATCCTTCAAAGATATATTTCCAGAATTCTTTTAGAAGCAAATAGAAGCAATTATATTTCAGAAATATATTTTCCAAAGATTACTTTGAAAATATATTCATAAATAAAAGAATCCAATCTTCAATAAAAATCTTCACGCAAAAATAATCTTCCTTCTAGAAACAAAACTTGGAGAATTCTTCAATTAAATCTTCACGTAAAAGATAATGTTCTGAAAATACACAGCTCCAAGGCACACAAAATAGAACGCAGAAAACCAGCTTCTGAAGGTTAGCTTCTGAAGTACTGTTCAGCGTCTGAACATCAGCTTCTGAAGCTCCCAGCTTCTGAAGTACTGTTCACAAATGAGGATCAGCTTCTGAAATGCTTGCTTCCAGCTTCTGAAGACGCACAACTTCTTGTATATTTGATTTTAGCAAACATGAAGCCAACAACCAGATATCCAACACAAACAAATGATATTTGGTTGTTGGCTTCATGTTTGCTAAAATCAAATACACAAGCAATTTGTGCTTCAGAAGCTGAAATCTCGAGGAGTATGTCTTCAGAAGCTGAAATGTGCCTTCAGAAGCTAGAAACAGAATTTCAGAAGCGGGAAATGTTCATCAGAAGCTGACCTTCAGACGCACTGTTTAGACACTGACTTTCGTTGACCTTCAGACGCACTATTCAGACGCTGACTTTCGTTGACCTTCAGAAGCTGCATTTCAGAAGCACGTTTTCTGCGTTCATTTTTGTGCCTTGGTTCTGTTAATTCTCTCACAGTATCTTTCGAAGATTTGATTGAAGATTTATCCAAGCTGATGTTTCTAGAAGGCAGATTAATTTGCGTGAAGATATTGGTTGAAGATTCGTTTCTTTTATTTGTGAATATATTTTCAAAGAAATCTTTGGAAAATATATTTCAGAAATATAATTGCTTCTATTTGTTTCTAAAGAATTATGGGAATATATCTTTGAAGAAGATTTGATTCAAGAATTATGTTGCTGCTGAAGCTATAAATAGAATACGCTGCTATTGAAGAAATTCATTTAAAACAGAAGATATATAGAGTCATACTTAGGTTTTGAGTCTGTAAGCTTTGTGCTTTGTTTTTTGTACACCACTCAAGTGTTTAGAGTTGGTTGTTTTTATTGAGTTGTAATTCACTTGAAGCTTTTAAGCAAAAGTGATGTATTGAGTTTTTAGGAGAGTGTCTCCATCTTTGTTTGATTTGTTAGAGTCTGATAATCACTGGGGAAGTGATTGACTGAGGGAAGTGAGAGGGGTCTCAGGTCTAGAAGTTCCTAGGTTGAAATCTATACGGGTAGTGATTAAGTGAGAAGGCTGTGAAACAGGGGCTGTTGTCATAGGTCTTTGAATTGATACTATTTAGTGGATTTCCTTCCTGGCTTGGTAGCCTCCAGATGTAGGTGTGGTTGTCACCGAACTGGGTTAACAAATCACCTGTGTTCTTTACTTTCTGTCTTTTTAATTCTGCTTCTGAATTGTTGATTTTTACTTACTCTGTTTTACTGCACCAGAAGTTGTACTTTGTTTTATAGTTCAGAACCAGTCCTACCAGGAATTTCAATTGGCATCAGAGCAGGCACCCTGACTATATTTGGGTGAGCTCCAGGGAAGGTTTTTCTGGCATAATGGACTCAGAAGGAGAATTAACTTATGAAGAACTTCTTGTCTATTTCAAAGAACTATACAAGATGTATATAAATCAGAAGAAGACTGTCAGTCAACTACATGCTGAAAGAAGTGACCATCTAGCACAAATTTCTGAGCTCAATGATAAGGTAACCCAACTGAACTCTCAACTTGAACATATGAAGAAGCAAGTCAGAATGTTGAACACTGGTACTGATATGCTTGAAGATATTTTGGAGAGTCAGAACCAAGGGAAACCAAAAGGAATTGGGTTTGATGATATGACCTTGAACAAACAGCAAAATCCAACTACTGTTAAAACATGTGATCCAATGATGGATAAACCTAAGTTGGAACACCAGAACCAACCTCAGGGATCTAAGAGCAAGAGGGCATCTCATCCTTGGGTATGTCATCACTGTGGTAAAAAGGGACACATTAAGCCGTTTTGTTACAAGCTGCATGGATACCCCAAGCACCTTCAGCAAAGAAAATCTAAACCTGTTGTAGTCAATGTCAAGAAGGAATGGAGACCTAAATGTGAAAGTGTTGACAAGAGGCTGAAGAAAAGGAAAGGAAAGGTTGTTGTTGCTGACAGCAGGCCCACTCCTGTTGCAAAGAAGAGTGCAGGTGTTGGGCCATCTAAAGTCTGGAGCAAGGTGTTGGTTCCTGTCCCAAACAAGAAGGCACTAAAAGGAAAGGAAGTGGTTCCTAGTAAGTCTGAGGATGATGTTAAGCAAGACACCATGCCCTGTGTTCAGAAGAGAATTGCTGATCTTGAGAAGCAGATTGCTGGGAAGAAGATTCCTGTGAATGTGCCTGAAGCACACATTAACTAAACAACTTCTGATGTTGTGTCTGATGATGAAACAACATTTGTTGCTAAGTCTGAAGACTGTCAATTTATGACTGATGTCTTGAATTTCTGTTTGTGCTTCTGGTCTGCAGTTGTTGTTTTTTGTTTTGTTCTTCTGTGTGTGGATGCTATGTGGTTCTGATCCTAATGTTGGTGCTGTGATGGGTTATGTGCTGATGTTTTTTATGTTGATTCTGAAACTGGTTCTGATGTGGTTCTTTGTGTGTTGTTCTGTGTTGTGCTAGTTATAAACTCTGAATAGAATTCAGTGATGTGCTTATGCTCTGTTTCTTGTGTTTCTCTGCTCCTGGAGATTGCTGGTTGTTTTGTCAACATTGTTTGGCTAAAAAGGGGGAGAAATAAGTATGTGTCTGTTTCAGAAGTTGTTCAACAGTTCAGGGGGAGTTGGAGTTTCTGATTGATCTATTTCAGGGGAGTTCCTGAATGTCTGTTTCAGGGGGAGTTCCTGAATGTGTGTTTCAGGGGGAGTTCTTGAGTTGTGTTGTTCCTGAGTATCTGGTCAGAGGTAGTTCAGGGGGAGTATATGTGTGAAATGTAGTGAATCATCCGTTGCTGACTCTGTTGCTACATTTGTGTTATGTTCTTCATGGTGCGTTCTTTGTTGTGTGAAGAATTTGCTTGTTGCTATGCTCAACTTGATTTTAGCCAAAAATTTGCCAAAGGGGGAGATTGTTGGATATTTGGTTGTTGGCTTCATGTTTGCTAAAATCAAATAGACAAGCAATTTGTGCTTCAGAAGCTGAAATCTCAAGGAGTATGTCTTCAGAAGTTGAAATGTGCCTTCAGAAGCTAGAAACAGAATTTCAGAAGCTGGAAATGTTCATCAGAAGCTGACCTTCAGACGCACTTTTTAGACGCTGACTTTTGTTGACCTTCAGACGCACTGTTCAGACGCTGACCTTCGTTGCCTTCAGAAGCTGCATTTCAGAAGCACGTTTTCTGCGTTCATTTTTGTGCCTTGGTTCTGTTAATTCTCTCACAGTATCTTTCGAAGATTTGATTGAAGATTTATCCAAGCTGATGTTTCTAGAAGGCAGATTAATTCGCGTGAAGATATTGGTCGAAGATTTGTTTCTTTTATTTGTGAATATATTTTCAAAGAAATCTTTGGAAAATATATTTCAGAAATATAATTGCTTCTATTTGTTTCTAAAGAATTCTGGGAATATATCTTTGAAGAAGATTTGATTCAAGAATTATGTTGCTGCTGAAGCTATAAATAGAGGACGCTGCTATTGAAGAAATTCATTCAAAACAGAAGATATATAGAGTCATACTTATGTTTTGAGTCTGTAAGCTTTGTGCTTTGTTTTTTGTACACCACTCAAGTGTTTAGAGTTGAGTGTTTTTATTGAGTTGTAATTCACTTGAAGCTTTTAAGCAAAAGTGATGTATTGAGTTTTTAGGAGAGTGTCTCCATCTTTGTTTGATTTATTAGAGTCTGATAATCACTGGGGCCGTGATTGACTGAGGGAAGTGAGAGGGGTCTCAGGTCTAGAAGTTCCTAGGTTGAAATATATACTGGTAGTGATTAAGTGAGAAGGCTGTGAAACAGGGGCTGTTGTCATAGGTCTTTGAATTGATACTATTTAGTGGATTTCCTTCCTGGCTTGGTAGCCTCCAGATGTAGGTGTGGTTGTCACCGAACGGGGTTAACAAATCACCTGTGTTCTTTACTTTCTGTCTTTTTAATTCTGCTTTTGAATTGTTGATTTTTACTTACACTGTTTTACTGCACCAGAAGTTGTACTCTGTTTAACAGTTCAGAACCAGTCCTGCCAGGAATTTCAGTAAGATTAACAGTTCTTAGGCTCTAAGTCCAAAATTAAGTTAATTAAAAATTGACTTAGGAACCTTCTTCTCATCTCTTACCCTCTGAGTTAATTCATGTGATGTACTTCGGAGTGACGTTTCTTAGAAATTATTTTTGATTATGATTAAAATGAATTTAATTAACTTGTATAGAACTTAAGGGGAGTCTCAAAAACTCACCTTCTAGACTATTAGACTTATGGAGAGCTTACAAACCTCGGACCCTAAAGTCAACTTGTTAATTAAATTAACAACAATTGACTATTAGTGCATTTGTTTGTCATCATCAAAAAGGGGGAGATTGTTGGAACAAAATAAGTTTAAAACAATGTATTAAAAGATCAATTGGATATGCTAATATTTGTTCAAGTGTGCATGACCATAAATAAAAATTTACAAGGATTTAATCATACATGGGTTCTGAATGAACAAATGAAGAGCAAGGAAATACAAAGAAAAACTAGTTGCAAGTCAGATTCTAAAGTCAAGTCAGACTCTGAAGAGACATCAGAAGCTGGAGTTCCAAACTCTAAAGAATTGGAACAATTTGCTAGGAATTCATATATGGAAGCAAAGCTTGAGAAGCTGAAGATTCTTCACTCTGAAATATTTAAAGAATTATACGATGGAAGTTCTGAAGGTTTTTTAAGAGGTCAAGTGTTGTCGTTGTCAAGAAAGGACAAATTGTACAACCACGTTCTCCACTACCTTCACATGTTTGCTCGTACTCTGCAAACTTGTCTCCTACTGAACAACGGTTCATTCCACATTCAGGAAGGTTTCAAACCTTATTCATCCTAGTACATGAACCATATAAGCAACAAATCAATGAAATTGATCAGAGCTTCTTCAAACGACTCTATTGATGTGCTGACATTAATCCAACGTCTCTATTCCTTATCTCTTTATAAAGGAATAAATACTTGAAGAAAATATACAAGAATCTGAAAATTTTACAAGTGTCAATACTCTGCCAAATTCAAAAATGCATCAAACACTTAGGGCCTGTTTGATTAACTTCTCAAAAACAGTTTTTTAGTTTTTAAAAATTAAAAACTACAAAATTTGTTTGATAAACTATTTTGCAAATTGGAATTTTGAAAACTAGTTTTAGTTTTTTAGTTTTGAGAACTAAAAAAGCAAAACCGTGAAATGTAGTTTTGGTTTTTAGTTTTAGTTTTTAAAAAGTTGAAAAAGGCGGACCAATGCAACATTTTCATTAATGGTAACTTTGGTAATTATAATAACATTTTATTTATTTTTAATTTGCGTTTTATTTTTGACCCTAGTTATCGTGAAGGATACGTATGCCTGAAAAAAAATGCAAACATTTTTGCTTTGTTTTTAATAAGGCATACATTTCCCTAAAAAAGGAATAATAATGGTTTTTGTCTACATAATGAGTAACCACGATAGTTTTTTAATGTATTGAAATTCTAAAATAATTTCTGATTGTGTTAAATGTTAGTAAAATAGTTTTTTACGTTAAAATGCTTTGTTAATATTATCATATTAATCTTTTAATATATTTATTTATCATCATGTTAATTCATATAATTACTTAGTTGCTGCCATATCAGTCCCTGTATTTATTTATTGTCCATATAAATTCATATAAGTGTACAATCAGAGACTATTTTATAATTTTGATATATTAAGAGATTATTGTATTTACTCATTACACATTCACGACACACATTTGACGCCAGCATTTTTCAAGTTTTTTGTTTATTGATTTTTAAACCTTTACAACTTTATCTTTTCAATGAATTGCTTTACCACTTTTAAATAATTCAAATAAAATAATTAAATCTGTATCAAACATATTTGTAAAAAAATAATGTATTAAACAAATGAATTAAATCTGCATGTGACAATCACAATGTACCAAAAAAAAATATTTGTAAAAAAATATAATGAATTAAACAAATGTGTTTTTTTTTTAAGGATAAACAAATGTGTTTTGGTGAGGGATATTCTTGGGTACGAAACTTCCAATTCATTTGATTCGTTTTTTGTAAAAATAATGTATTAAACAAACATTTTAGTTTTTTTGGTGTGATATAATCTACATTTTAGTTTTCAAAACATATTTGTAAAATAAAAAAAATCCACCAAACAAGTTTTTTTATTTTCTCTTCTCGACAACAGTTTTTAAAAATAGAACTACCAAACAGATTTTTTTTATTTATTTCTAAAAAAGAGTTTTCAAAAACAAATTTATAAAATAGTTTTAAAAAACTAAAAAGCAAAAGTCAACCAAACAGGCCCTTAGAATTTCTTACAAACTTTCTTATCTTAGAAATTCTTAAGTTTAGAGTCTGATATCTGTGTTGTATTTTGTGAACACCATTGATAGTATATCAAGTGTTCAAACCAAACATTTTACTTTGTATTTTTGTTTGTGTAGAAGTCTTTTACCTTGTGTTTGAGTATTAGAAGTCTCTTACTTTGTGTTTGAGCATAAGAAGTCTCTTGCTGTGTGCTTGAGCAATTTGTAATCATTGGATTATAGTGAAAAATCTCTTGTACGTGACAAGGGAACTGGACTACTTCCGCATTGTGGAAGGAAGTAGGATAATTGCTTGTGTCTTTCTCTTCTCTATCTTTTTAACATTTTATCCGCTGCATCAGAGCCGAACTTTCACTCAGATTCTGAAACTCTGCTTTTGACTCAGAACCTCAGACTCAAATTCTGAACTCCATCAGAACCTGAACTTTGTTCTAGTCATTTTTGAAGAAAAAGCCAACACAATTCAACCCCCTTCTTGTGTTTTTCTCACCTTCATGGCTCAACGAGCTCCCATTTTCTGGGGGTTTTGCCTTACGGGAAGACCTCCAAACACCCCCCCCCTCCCAAATCCCATTTTTGCTCCCACTCATCCCAAAACCGTTATACAAACAGTACCCATGATCAAAACACTTTAATTAAACAATTGTTACACAACAAAACATCAATTTAACATGGATTCTCATGGTTTTTCAATTAAATTCAAACATCATCTCAAAATTCATTTTCACCAACAACTCAACAAACAAACATGTATAACAACAACAACAACAACAACAACATTTCATCATGTTCCACATAACCATAATCACTTATTCTAACCATCATAACAACTTATTCATTTTAACAACAACTTAATCATTTTCATCCAATTAAGCATTTTTCACCAAAACACAACAACAACAACTTAAATCACAACTTATTCAACATAACTTCATGAATTCTCAAACCAAACATATACTCATAAGCAAATTCAACTTAAACATCCATAATCACCATCAATTACCATGCTAATCATCAAAACCATCAAAATTCACCAAGTTATCAATTCACTACATCAAACCATGAATTTTGACATGAATAAAACATGAATTCACCAAGTTTTTGAAGGTGAGAAAAACACAAGAAGGGGGGGTTGAATTGTGTTGGCTTTTTCTTTCTCAAAAACTTAGGTTAGTTCAAAATCAGATATTGATCAGATTCTGAAACTACTTTCAGAGTGTTGATCAGTTTATCCTGGTTCCTTCCACAACCCAGAAGTAGTCCAATCCCCTTGTCACTTACAAGAGATTTTCACTATAATCACAAAGATTACAGTAGCTCAAGCACAAAGCAAGAGACTTCCTATGCTCAAACACAAAGTAAGAGACTTCCAATTGCTCAAACACTAAGTAAGAGACTTCCTATGCTCAAACACAAAGTAAGAGACTTTCTATGCTCAAACACAAAGTAAGAGACTTCTGGTTTCTCAAGCACACAGGCGTGAGACTTTGATTCAAACAGATTTACAAAGGAATATGTTTGAGTTGAACACTTGATATACTATCAGTGGTGTTCACAAAATACAACACAGATTTAAGACTCTATACTTAAGAAATTCTAAGATAAGAAGTTTGTAAGAATTTCTAAGTTATTTCATGACTTTCAGATTTGGCAGAATTGCGTTTCAGAAAACAGAGTATTACGTTTTAAGTCTTATGAGTCTTTTTCTTCTTCTTCAAAACTTCAATCCTTTATAGAGGAATTAAGAGATGTTGAGAAGAGCTAGATTCATCAAAAGAGCCATTGCAATAGAAGCTATATCCAACATTAATTCCTTCCTTACATTGTGTGTGCAACAGAGAAACAGAGGAATGGAATTTTGAATTGTTTCCTTAAAACATGGAGAGTGTTTCGTACAAGGAGACAACTGTTGCATAGAGCTGTTCTGACTGTACAGTACTTCACTGTTGACAGTGACAGTTGTTGACTTCTGCGTTTTCTTAAAACTCAGACTCAGTTCTTCAGAAGCTGGTCTTTCAGACACTGTTCATCAGACACACTTCTTCAAAAGCTGGTCTTCAGACACACTGTTCATCAGACGCTGCCTTCAGAAGCTAGTCATCAGACGCACTGTTCATCAGACGCTGTCTTCAGAAGCTGGTAATCAGACACTGCCTTCAGACGCATTGTTCATCAGACGCTGCCTTCAGACACACTGTTCATCAGACGCACCTTCAGACGCTGTCTTCAGAAGCACCTTCAGACGCTGTCTTCAAAAGCACCTTCAGACGCTGGTCTTTCAGACGCACCTTAAGCTTCAATATTTCCTTTTGCTCTTAACTTGATCTTTCAGAACCACCATTAGATACAACAATTAATTATTTGGTCCTGCACATTTAGAACAAGCATTAGTATGTCCAATTTTCTTTTTAACACTTTGTTATCATCAAAACTCAAAAGAGACTTGTTCATACATTTTGTTCCAACAATCTTCCCCTTTTTGATGGTGACAAACATAAGTATTAATAGAAAATTGTTGTTAACTTAATTAACAAGTTGACTTCAGGGTCTGAGGTTTGTAAGCTCTCACTGAGTCTGATAATTCACAAGGTGAGGTTTGTAAGCTCCCCCTGAGTCTTATCTAGGTTAATTAAATTCAGTTTAAATACATTCAGAATTTAAATAACAAACTGACTTCAGGGTCTGAGGTTTGTAAGCTCCCCCTGAGTCTGATAATTCACAAGGTGAGGTTTGTAAGCTCCCCTTGAGTTTTATCCAAGTTATTTAAATTCAGTTTAATTCACAGAATTGAAATTCAGTTTATCTCACATAATTTAAATCAGAGGCTAAGAGATGAGAAAATGTTCTCCTAAGTTAATTAATTTTCAATAATTAGCTTATGTTCTGAGCTCAGAGCCTGAAATACTTGTTACTTTTACTCCCCCTTTTGTCATCAACAAAAAGAAAATTCAAGAATTTTAAGACACAAGAGAGTTTAAAACGTGAGATAAAAATGTTCAGAGCATTTTGTTCAGTACCACTGAACTGTTTCAGACACAATTGTTCAGAACATATGGTTCAGTACTGCTGAACTTTTTCAGACAGAAATGAGAGTTTTTAAATGGGTCTGAAAACTGAACATATAAGATGAGAAAGTGAAAGTGTGACTGTGTTTTGAGTGTTTTTAAAACATTTCAGAAACTGAAACAAAAAAACATTAAACACAACTGCACATTGATGACTTTAGGAGGGGCAAAGTACAACTTTCAAAGCTTAATTCATCACTGACCAGCAGTTATAACTTATCAGATTCTGACCATGTGTTAGACAACTGTTCAGATTCACTCATTAGTGGCCCACGTGTAAAGTGTTCACTTATAATGAATTTTATCATAAGTCAAAAATTCAGATTCTGAAACTCAGACTCTGATGTCTTCAGAAGCTGAACTTTCTTCAGACTCTCAAAGTGAGTGTCTGTTAAGTCTTAGCTTCTGATGAACTTCAGATTCTCAGTTTCTATTCAGAGTCAAGCAATTTTTTTTAAGAGATGAAATGCATGTTCAGATTCGTTTTAATAAAATTAAATCTATCTTCTGTGAGGGGTTTTATAAATATATCAGCCCATTGATGATCAATATCAATGAATTGAATATCCAAAACACCCTTCTGAACATAATCTCTAATAAAATGATGTTTAATTTCAATATGCTTGGCTTTTTAATGTAGAATTGGATTTTTAGACAAGCAGATTGCAGCAGTATTATCACAAAAAATAGGAATGTTGTTTTCATAAATCTGATAGTCTTCCAACTGATGTTTCATCCACAGCAGTTGTGTGCAACAACTTGCAGCTGAGATGTATTCTGCTTCTGCTGTTGACAATGCAATAGTTGATTGTCTTTTGCTGGCCTAGGATATCAGATGCTCACCAAGGAATTGACAATTTCCACTAGTGGATTTTCTTTCAATCTTGTCACCAGCATAATCAACATCACAAAATCCAACCAGCTTGTAATCTAAGGATTTCTTATACAGAAGTCCAAGATTAGTTGTTCCCTTCAGATACCTGAAGATTCTCTTGACAACAGTCATATGAGATTCTAGGATCTGATTGGAATCTTGCACACAAGCATACACTAAACAAAATATCTGGTCTAGAAGTTGTTAAGTATAACAGAGAACTAATCATACCTCTGTAGAGCTTCTGATCTACCTTTGAGCCAGTGTCTTCTTTGCTTAAATTGCAGGTTGGATGCATTGGTGTTGTCATCAATTTACAATTTTCAAGCTGGAACTTCTTCAGAAGCTCCTTTGTATATTTAGATTGATGAACATACACTCCATCTTTGCATTGGTTGATTTGAATTCCAAGAAAGAACTTCAATTCTCCCATCATGCTCATTTCAAATTCATCCTGCATTAACTTAGAAAATTCTTTGCAAAGAATGGCATTAGTAGAACCAAATATAATATCATCAACATAGATTTGACAATTAAGATTTCTTTCTTAAGTGCCTTTTTGAAAATTGTATTGTCAACTTTTCCTCGTACAAAATCATTTTTAAGTAAGAAATTACTTAGTCTCTCATACCAAGCTCTGGGAGCTTGTTTCAGACCATACAGTGATTTCTTAAGTTTAAAAACAAAATCTAGATGTTTTAAATCTTCAAAACCAGGAGGTTGTTTGACATACACTTCTTCAGAAATGATTCCATTTAAAAAAGCACTCTTAACATCCATTTGATATAGAATGATATTATGATTTACTTCATAGGAAAGAAGTAACCTGATTGCTTCCAATCTTGCAACTGGAGCAAATGTTTCAGTGTAATCTATTCCTTCCTGCTGACTGTAGCCTTGAGCAACCAGTCTAGCTTTGTTTCTGACTACTTCTCCTTGTTCATTCAGCTTGTTTCTGAACACCCATTTTGTTCCAATAATGTGCTTGTGATTTGGTTTTGCAACTAAATCCAAAACATCATTTCTTTGAAACTAGTTGAGTTCTTCTTGCATAGCCACAATCCATCCATCATATGCAAGTGCTTCATCAGCTGTTGTAGGTTCAATGATTGACAGTAGTCCAATCAAAGAGTCATTCTGACAAAATGCTGATCTGGTCTTTCTTGGACTATCCTTGTTTCTAATGATTAACTATTCAGGATGTGAAGACTTATACGTGAATGAGTTTCTGGGTGGATTTGCTTCTTGAGAATCATTAAGACCTTGTTCAGAATCATCTTGAATTTGATTAGCTTCAGGAGGAGTGTCAGCATCTGAGAGTTTTTCAGTCTCTGGAGAATTTTCAGCTTCTGGACTTTCTTCAGACTCAGAATTCTGTTCTGGTTCTGAAGTGTCCACTGAGAGCCGTATATCTGCAAAACTCTCAACTAGCTCTGATATTTTATTATCAAGCTTCTTGTCATCAAACCTAATGTGTATTGATTCTTCAACAACATGTATTTCAGAATTGTACACTCTGTATGCTTTAGATCTCTCAGAGTATCCTAAAAAGATACCCTTGTGAGCCTTAGCATCAAATTTCTTTAGGTAGACTTTATTGTTCAGAAGGTAACATGTACATCCAAACTGATGAAAATAAGAAATGCTTGGCTTTCTTCCTTTGAATAATTCATATGTTGTTTTATTCAGAATTGGTCTGATATAGATCCTGTTCTGAACATAACATGATGTGTTAACAACTTCTGCCCAGAAGTACTTTGCAATTTTAGATTCATGAATCATGGTTCTGGCCATTTCTTGCAAAGATTTGTTCTTTCTCTCTACAACTCCATTTTGTTGTGGAGTTTTAGGAGAAGAGAACTCATGGAAAATTCCATGTTCTTCACAAAAAGTTTCAAATGGTTCATTTTCAAATTCACCACCATGATCACTTCTGACTTTTAAAATTTTCAAATCATTTTCTGTTTGTACTTGCTTGCAGAATTTGTTGAACACATCATATGTTTCATTTTTGGTTCTTAGGAATTTAACCCAAGTCCACCTACTGTAATCATCAACAATTACTAACACATACTTCTTCCCATTGATTGATGCTGTTCCAACAGGACCAAACAGATCAATGTGAAGTAGTTCTAAGGGTTTGGAGGTAGAAACAATGTTTTTGGGTTTAAAAGAAGTTTTAGCTATTTTTCCTTTCTGGCATGCTGCACAAAGAGCATCTGAGTGATAGTCAATGTTTGGTAAGCCTCTGACCAGTTATAACTTGCTAAGCTTAGAGATGAGTCTCCAGTTAGCATGTCCCAACCTTTTGTGCCATACCCATTTCTCATCACTCATTGACAGAAGACAAACTACCTTCTGATCAACTAGTTCTGAAAAATTAATTTTATAAACATTGTTCTTCCTCTTTCCTTTAAACGCAACATATTTATCTTTGTTGTTGATTACAGTGCAAGTGTTCTTATCAAACAGGACATCATAACCACTGTCACATAATTGCCTTATGCTAAGTAGGTTATGTCTTAGTCCATCTACCAACCAGACATTATCAATGGAAAGGGAAAAATTACCTATCTTACCAGTACCAATGATCTTGCCTTTCTAATTTCCTCCAAATCCCACAGTTTCTCCCTCTTTCATGGTCAGGGTTTGGAACATAGACCTTTCTCCTGTCATGTGACGCGAGTAGCCACTGTCCAGGTACCAAGACTTTTCCTTTTCTTTGGCTGTCAAGCATATCTGCAACAGAAATGATTTCAGATTTAGGTACTTATATCTTTATGGGTCCTCTTTGGTTAGTCTTGAAGGGATATGGCTTCTTTTGTACCTTTGGTCTGGCATTCTGAGTTTTAAAAGGTTTTGTATAAACTGGTTTAGTATTCCTTGAAGGTTTTACAAACACAGCCTTTTGAAAATTTGAGTCTGAATTTTTCAGAGTTTGAGACTTGCTTGTCTTAGGTTCTGAACTCTTCAGACTTTGAACCTTTTCAGATTTAAAGTCTGTTTTTCTCATAGTCTTAGACTTAGAACCTTTTGGTTTAGACTTTGACAAAGTTTTAGATTTTTCCTTCATCTTTCCCTTAGGTTCAGAAGTTTTGGATTCTGAGTTGTTCAGAACCTTAGGTTTAGCAGTCTCATTTTCTGATAAATTCTATTTCTCAGAAATCTCAGAAGCAGGTACAAAACACACCTTAGTGCCTTTCATAATATTTCCAGAACAGGATGGTATATTTGTTTCTTTTGAATGATTGAATGGATCATTTTTGAAACCAATACCTTCTCCTCTGTTTCTGCTAATATTATAAATCATAGAAGCAATCTTACTTCTGTTGATTCCAGTTAAGATAAAATCCTGAAATACAATTTCTTGTTCACTTGGAATTTCATCAGGTTTCTTATGAACCATTTCTCTGAGTTCTTTAACTTCTTCATCAATCTCATTGATGTGATTCTGAAGTTGAAGATTCTCATCAGTCAACAAGTTATATTTATTTTTCAAAGATTTTAATTGACTCAACTTGCTTCTGAGGTGGTTCATAAGATCTTTAACTGTTTCAATAAGTTTAGAACGAGTAAGTTCAGAATATACCTCATCTTCATCTTCATAGTCTGAACCTGACTCTGTATCAGAGGATATTGTTGCCACTAAAGCCAGGTTAGCTTCCTCTTCATCATCCTTATCAGATTCAAATTCATTATCAAGATCATCCCATGTTGTCATAAGACTTTTCTTGAGCTTGTTTCTGAAGTTGCTTGATTTAGAGCTGGTCTTCTTGGATTTCTCCTTTGACTTGTCCTTCTATAGTTCAGGACATTCAGCAATGAAATGACCAGTCTTCTTGCAGTTGTAGCAACCCTTCTGATCTTCCTTCTTGGAACCAGATCCTTTGAAGTTACTACTCCTGTTAGAGAACTTCTTTTGTCTTTTCATTAAGTACTGAAATCTTTTAGAAAGCATTGCAAGTTCCTCAACATCTGAATCTTGTTCAGAATTTCCCTCAGGAGATTCTTCATCAGATTCTATAGCTTTTAGAACTTTTACAGACTTTCTTCATCAGATTCTATAACTTTTACATCTGAATCTAACAGATTCATCTTCATTGAGTCCCAGTTCATGCACTTTGAGAGAGCTTATAAGATCTTCAATACTTAGAGTATTTAGATCTTTAGCTTCCTCAATAGCAGTCACTTTGGGTCTCCATTTAGATGGCAGACTTCTGAGGATCTTATTCACATGATCAGCAGTAGTATAGCTTTTCTTCAGAATCTGAAGTCCAGAAACCAGAGTCTGAAATCTTGAGAACATAGTCTCAATATTTTCATCCTCCTTCATTCTGAACAACTCATACTGCTGAACCAGAAGATTTGCTTTTGCTTCTCTAACCTTCTTGTTACCTTCATAGTTAGAGCAGAGAGAGGTGAAGATGGCTTTTACTGTTGATTTATCACTTAGCTTAAGAAACTCATTGTGGGGTAAAGAGTCCACAATGATACCTCTTACATTGTGATGCTTTCTGTATATCTTTCTTTCAGCATCAGTAAGGCCTCTTCTATTAATAGCTATGCCTTCTTCATCAATTGGTATAGTTATACCATATTCAATGATGTCCCATAGACTATCATCTATTCCAATGATATAACTGTACATCTTGCTTTTCCACCATGAGAATTTCTCAGGATCACCAGTAAACATAGGAGGTTTATGGTGTGAGCGAGATTTCCTTTCATCTGTACCATAGTCATATGATACAGATGTGCGCTCTCGTTAAAAAACGCAAACCCCGAGACGTGTACGAACGCTCGAAAGGTTGTGTGAAGTCGCCACCAAAGTTTTTGTTTAAAGGGAACGTTGATAAACCCTTAGGTTTTTTTTATTTTGAAGGGAAACGATAATAAAACCCTTGACGATGAGGAAAGGATTGGTCATCGCAACCATTATCGGGTTCGGGAGTCGATTACGCAAGGGGAAGGTATTAGCACCCCTTACGTCCGTTGTACTCAACGGGAACCTCCTAGTTAGCTAAAGCTTAAAATGTTTTTAAATGTTTTGCTTGCATGCTTGAATATAAAGATAATAAAGATGAAAGGGGAAAAAGTTTGTTTTTTATTATTGTGCTTGACAAGACGACGATCTTACTCCTACGTATCCCCTGGTGCGATGGGGAATTCAAAGCTACGTAGTTCTTTGATAGAAAAACGTATATGTTGGTTATTTTTAAATGAACGATGTTTTAACCGAATTCTTACGATCAAACGTAGCTTGTATGCTCGCGCATGGGAGGCTTAAGCGTTTGTTTAAAATCGCGCTAGAATTGATAAAAAACATGTCCGTTTGGGAAAAAAGGTTCGATTGATCCGACGGGATTAAGAAAGGGTTCAATGGACTCAACCGAGTCGATCATTGACCAAAGTGACTCAAACGAGTCGAAAAAGGGTTCGATTGATCCAACGGGATCAAGAAAGGGTTCAATGGACTCAACCGAGTCGATCATTGACCAAAGTGACTCAAACGAGTCAAAAAAGGGTTCGATTGATCCAACGGGATCAAGAAAGGGTTCAATGGACTCAACCGAGTCGATCATTGACCAAAGTGACTCAAACGAGTCGAAAAAGGGTTCGATTGACCCAACGGGATCAAGAAAGGGTTCAATGGACTCAACCGAGTCGATCATTGACCAAAGTGACTCAAACGAGTCGAAAAAGGGTTCGATTGACCCAACGGGATCAAGAAAAGGTTCAATGGACTCAACCGAGTCGATCATTGACCAAAGTGACTCAAACGAGTCGAAAAAGGGTTCGATTGATCCAACGGGATCAAGAAAGGATTCAATGGACTCAACCGAGTCGATCATTGACCAAAGTGACTCAAACGAGTCGAAAAAGGGTTCGATTGATCCAACGGAATCAAGAAAGGGTTCAATGGACTCAACCGAGTCGATCATTGACCAAAGTGACTCAACCGAGTCGAGGACATGAATCAAATGGTCACGGGGGACCAAAAGGTTCAAATTGACCACAAAGGGCCAAGAATTGGTTTGGTGTGGTCGGATGCGTTGAAAAAAAGAATGACGATTGTCCGAACGACGAGACATACGTCACGCATTCGTTCAATCGGGGAAATGGAGAGACATACGTCAAACCATCCCTTTTTCATTCAAGTTTTGTTCGAATTTTAAGAAATCCCAAAGTTTATCAAAACACTTGGTTTAAAACTCAAATGAAAAGGTTTTAATGTTCAAATTAGTTGTTGCAACCATATGAACAAGCTTGCCTTGCTTACGCATGAAAATGAGCAAGTTTTGCACCAATTTGTGAAAAATGCACAAGTTCGGCTCAAGTTTGAAAAAGGTTTCGAAAAGTGAACAAATTCGGCTTAAGTTCATGTTTGATTGAAAATCATGAACAAGGTTTTTGTTCAAGTTTGGTTTTGAAAATGATGAACTTTGCTTATTGCTCAAGTTTGTTTTGAAAGTTTATGAACGTAACTTGTTTTGCAAGTTGTTCAAAAAGTGTTGCTCGAACTTGAGAATTCTTCAATATTATGCAAAATCCTTGATATGGTTTGGATAAAATGAGTTTCAATCCTCTTAGGTTCTGAGTTCTAGGGCTAGAACCTCAAAAATTGGCTGTTTGGGAGCCTAAACTCAGATTCTGAGTTCTGTCATGGTCGCACTGCGACCAGAGCTTCGCACTGCGAACTCTGCGAAATTTTGAGTTCAGAAGCTGCTGTTCAGAAGCAACTTCTGAACAATCTCAGAACCTTTAGGGGAGTGAAAAGTTTTGAAATTTGGCAATAAAAGGAGCTGGACAAACCAGTTTAAATGTTTTGCAAACCTTGGGATTTCTTTGAAATTCAAAAGGGGTTTTTTTTAGAGCAAAATGGATTTAAACAAAATTAAAGATGCAAATAGCAATGCAAAATGAAAGATAAAGGATTCAGAACACTTACAGAACTCCTAGCCAAAGCTTGTATCGCAAGGAAATGAAAGTAACTTGAATGGTTGAAATTTTTGCAAAAGTTGGAATGTTGATGAATAAGAGCAATGAATTTGTGTAATGATCTGGTTTGAACTGGTTTTTGCTATGTGTTTTGTGCTGTTTCAAGTGTTTTCACTTGTGTGCAATTGCTGGTTTTTTTTCTGGTGTTTTTTGTGTTTTTTAATGGTTATGCATTGCATCTTATTTATAGGCCAAAACCAAATCTAATGTCATCATGAGAAAATCCTAAAATCCAGCTGATTTGTGGGCTAGGATCAGGCTAAATTGCTTTGCATTTAATGCAAAAGTGAAGAGGTGACCTTGCCTTGCTGCAATGGTCAAGATTTAGCCAAATCCAGCCATTAATGCAATGGATCTTGGATAGAAATGATGATGAAAACAGGGCTGGTTTGCAATTGGCTGTCCATTGGGATTGGTCCTTGCAATCTTGAGGGTTAAGCAATAAAAACGCGCACTGTGATGTGCAGAGGTTGGGGGAAACAAAAGGGAACATGTGGGCTGGTGTGAGGAGGAGGAAAAGCTGCTGAAAACAGGGCAGCACTCATGGCTTTTGGGCAAGCAAAACCAACTGGGTTTGACTGGTTTTGGGGGAGAAAGCAGGAAGAAAAGCACACAAGCTGGTGGCTGGCAAGCTTAGGGTCAGTAGCAGGTCCATTGGGAGGGACAAGAGCTACCCAAGGGCAAGCCAACTTGCTTGGCACATGCTTGGTTGGAAGAAAAAGCTTCTTACCTTGGCTTTAATGGCAAATGCTCCAATTCTTGCTTTGCTGAGCTCAATTAGCCACAATTGATGATAATAACAATAATAATAATGATAGGTAATAATAATAATAACAAAATGAAATAAATCAAAGAAATTAAAAAATCTGCAAAAAATTCGCAGACTTCGCAGAGCGAAGGGGACTTTGCTCTGCGAAGTCCTCATTTCTGAAATGTTGACTTTTTTGTTGACTTTTGTTGACTTTGACTTTTCTCTTTTTTTTTTTATTTTTGAAATTTGTTTTGAAAAGGCTTGGGACAAAATTAGGGTACGACAACAGAAACACCACCACTTCTTTGAGAGGATTCACCAGAATTATCAGAAGACATGTTTTTCTCAGGATCTTTACTGACTCACTGTTAGGTGATTGAATATCAGAACCAGAGCTCTGATACCAACTGAAGGTGAGAAAAACACAAGAACGGGGGTTGAATTGTGTTGGCTTTTTCTTTCTAAAAAACTTAGGTTAGTTCAGAATCAGATATTGATTAGATTCTGAAACTATTTTCAGAGTGTTGTGCAGCGGATATAAAGTAAATGAGAGTGAGAGAGAGAGAGAGAGAGAGAGAGAGAGAGAGAGACAAGCAGTTTATCCTGGTTCCTTCCACAACCCGGAAGTAGTCCAGTCTCCTTGTCACTTACAAGAGATTTTCACTATAATCACAAAGATTACAATTGCTCAAGCACAAAGCAAGAGACTTCCTATGCTCAAACACAAAGTAAGAGACTTCCAATTGCTCAAACACTAAGTAAGAGACTTCCTATGCTCAAACACAAAGTAAGAGACTTTCTATGCTCAAACACAAAGTAAGAGACTTCTGGTTGCTCAAGCACACAGGCGTGAGACTTTGATTCAAACAGATTTACAAAGGAATATTTTTGAGTTGAACACTTGATATACTATCAGTGGTGTTCACAAAATACAACACATATTTAAGACTCAATACTTACGAAATTCTAAGATAAGAAGTTTGTAAGAATTTCTAAGTTATTTGATGACTTTCAGATTTGGCAGAATTGCGTTTCAGAAAACAGAGTATTACGTTTTCAGTCTTATGAGTCTTTTTCTTCTTCTTCAAAACTTCAATCCTTTATAGAGTAATTAAGAGCTGTTGAGAAGAGCCAGATTCATCAAAAGAGCCGTTGCAATAGAAGCTATATCCAGCATTAATTCCTTCCTGACATTGTGTGCGCAAGAGAGAAATAGAGGAATGGAATTTTGAATTGTTTCCATAAAACATGGAGAGTGTTTCGTACAAGGAGACAACTGTTGCATAAAGCTGTTCTGACTGTACAGTACTTCACTGTTGACAGTGACAATTGTTGACTTCTACGTTTCCTTAAAACTCAAACTCAGACTCAGTTCTTCAGAAGCTGGTCTTTCAGGCACTGTTCATCAGACGCACTTCTTCAGAAGCTGGTCTTCAGACACACTGTTCATCAGACGCTGCCTTCAGATGCACTGTTCATCAGACGCTGTCTTCAGAAGCTGGTCAGTCAGACGCTGCCTTCAGACGCACTGTTCATCAGACGCTGCCTTCAGATGCACTGTTCATCAGACGCACCTTCAGACGCTGTCTTCAGAAGCACCTTCAGACGCCGGTCTTTCAGACGCACCTTAAGCTTCAATATTTCCTTTTGCTCTTAACTTGATCTTTCAGAACCACCATTAGATACAACAATTAATGATATGGTCCTGCACACTTAGAACAAGCATTAGCATGTCCAATTTTCTTTTTAACACTTTGTTATCATCAAAACTCAAAAGAGACTTATTCATACATTTTGTTCCAACAGTTTTAACATACTTAAATCAACCATCAAAATAGGACACAAATTTCACATAATTAACAACAAACATCATGAAATTAAGCATAAGCTAAAACACTCAAACTACCCATTTGCTTATTAAAACCCAATTAGTGAAAATAATCTTTCCCCTTACCTCAATTCTTCACAAAAATTGCTCCCTAGCTTGAATATCTACCTTATAGTGTTTTCCCCTCTTCTTTCTCTCCAAGTTTCTTCTTCTCTTCTATTCTCTCCTTCTTGCCTCTTCCCAATGTTTTGTGAAATGTGGTTAACCTAATTTACCAACACTCACTACTACTCTTTATATAATATGGGCTAGGGTCACTAACACTAATGAGGTTAGTCACAGTCTAACTCTCACAATTATTTTCTCTACAGTTTTACTTCACTTAAACCCCTCCATTTTACTTATACACCACTATTCTCTTAAATTCAAATTTCTAGTTCTACCATAATTACTAAAATGCCACTCATGCTAAAATGACTAAAATACCCTCAATCACTTAAAAATCCACTAACCCATCAATCACACATCAAATGAACAATTAACAAAAATATAATAAATTAATAATAATAACTGATAAATCTAGTACTAAAAATCGGGTTGTTACAATTCTGGGTCAACAGATGTTCAACGATACCTATAAATAAAGCACAAAACATAATAAGAAACTAAATTATAATTTAAAAACATTCAAATATGAAACTAAAATAAAGAAATCAATGTGCTGAACAGATGGGGAGTTAGGCATCCATCCAGTATTGTGTCTTAACTCCTGATTAACGTCACTGCAGGTTAAAAAATACAATGTAATTGGTTTAAAAGATTTAATACATGTTCTTTGACGTCAAATGAGTGTAGAACCCATTTATAAATCATTTAATGATAATTTGAGACACACTTTTTTTTTACAAACATATTGAAACGTTAGATGGAGGATGAGATAAGAAGATTGGGGAAGTAGTGTGCAAAATCAGATCAGATTATAACCCCCAAACTTGAGTGATCGAGAGTTACAACAGAACAGGTTCAGTGCGTAATTCCCAAAAGGGGCAATTTTGATGGGCCTGTGAGGAATTGAAGTGGCCTATTGAACAATGATATATTTTTTGTTATCAATTTAATTGCTATTGACCCATTTTCAAATAAAAAAAACTATCAATCCAAAAGGAAACACCGGTACAATTAAACTCTATATTAGGATGTGTTTGTTTCAAGTTATCTTTATATATTTTTGATAATAAATTGATAAAAATATTCATTAATATGTTTGTTACCAGTTTATTAAATTTTATTCTTGGGTATAAATGATTCATGGAAAAGAAAAAATATTTCCAACGAAAAGGGCTGGAAAAAATATTCTCATAAAGGTGAGAATCAATTTATGTTAGCTACCGTTAACCTTTCTATGATAGTGGTTTTCATGAATATACAAATATTAACCAAACATTTTATTTAAAATGTCTAGGAATAAAAATCTCCTTTGTATATTTTTAGGAATGTTATTCTTAAGAATAAATTTGGTAAATTTGGTCTGCTGAATTTAACTCAGTTGGCAGACACATTACATTATATATACAGTTGTCGGAGTTCGAACCCTAAATTGTCTACTCATTCATCTTAAAAGGATGGAACTTTAGACACTAATTACTTGACCAAAATTTAGTAAATTTAAAACAAACACATCAAATAATTTTAACAATCATTTATCACATTTTACTTACCATCTAACTAAACTCTAAAATTCTTTAAAAAAATAAATTTAAACTCTAAATGATCAAACCCCATTTTTTTTTAAACCAAAAGATTAAGACACACAAAATTTAACAAAACTAGGTATTAAACACATACTTGTATTTTGTACCAAAAAAAAGACATACTACAAAGTATGCCCTTATTCATTCTTTGTCTTCCCCTTCTCTTCCTAGTACCTTCTGTCTCCCTCTTCTTCTTCTTTTTAGGGGACCTTCTGTCTCCCTTTATTTCTTTAATTTTTTTTTAAGATCAAACCAAGCCATGAAGTTCAGATACTTGACATGATACATATACGATACTGATACGTCGATACATTTTTTTTAAATTCAAGATACGATACGGCCATGATACGTTATTAAAAGATTAAATATCTATAAATGTACAATATATAAACATAACTAAAATTAATAATGATAATAAATTAACATTCACGTTACTCAAAATGAGCAAACAAATGATAATTAAATATCCAAAAAGAACATAATCGGTATTACCCAAACAAGACATAATTGATTATCCAAAAAGAGCATCATAGTATAATATTCACTACTTAATGTACTGTTTCAGTCTCCTCTCCTTCGTTACCATCATCATAGAACATTTATGCTTCCAACTTTGGCTTATCTAAAGACAATTCAACTAATTCAATTCCAACACCATCAAGCAGGTCAATCGCATTCAGTGGTGGTGATTGTTTTGTGGGTGAGAAAACAAAGAAACTCTAGGTTTTGATTTCATTTGTGTGTTTGAGCGCTGCTATTCATTATATATTTTTTTTCTGTTTTTTTAAAAGGAAAAAAATAAGAAAGAAGATTTGGACAAAAAAAGGAAAAAAAAAATAATACGCAAACATATCAGAAGTACAAGTCAGCCGTATCGTAAATGTATCACACAATATTTTTTCAAAAAAATAAAAATTAATTGTTGGTACTTTCTCAATACGCGCCGGGCACATATCGATATCAAATACGTCTCTAATACGATACTTCACTATTTTTGGAGTATCGGGACTTTAAAAAAACCAAGCATCTATAATTATGATTGGCTATAATTATGATTTTTCAATCCAATCTTTGAAAATTGATTTAGAGATATAAATAGAGATGAAATTTATTTTTCCTCTCTAACTTATTCATAAATTCATTTACTTTTTAAGAACCTCAATTTACATCCGATCATTATTTGATTTAAAAAAAATCAATTATCCCAATGATACTCGAAATGCATCTATGTTTCTCTTTTTTTTTTTTTTGGGTACAGACATCTTTGTTTCTTTACCTATTTCATTTCACCCTTAATTCATCACAAATAATTTTTTATTAGTAAAATTACATAACCACATTTTTAATTACCCGTGAAGGTGTAAACTTTCTTTGCTAAATGGTTATCGATATACGTCACGACAAAATATGCATTGTCCCTAAATGTTCTTGCTTCATGAGGCCGCATATATCAAAATACACCAAATCAATAATGTCTTGTCTCTTAGTAGATGAGTAAATCTTAAAAGAAATTGTGTTTAGCTTTCCAGCAAAACAATGATTATACTTCAAGAATTGAGCTTTTCTTATCTCATACAACACATTTCGCTTGGCTACCTTAATCTTGTTTTCCTCACTCATGTCACACAATCATATATAACACAAATATGAGGGGCACCGAGAATAACAATAGGCCAATGCTCCAAAACCACAAGAGATGAAGACATCACATCTACATCCTATACCTTAAGACATTGCATATGTTTATACTCAATATGAGGCTAAATATCACACTTGAACTGTCCTTAAGACTAGTACTTCCTCCGTTTTTAAATACATGTCGCAGTGAACCACTACACATATGTCAATACACAACTTTGACCATTAATATATTTAATTACGTATAATAAAAAATTATAAAAAATTTGATATTTTAAAAATATCCGTTGAGACAAATCGAACAACATCCTAGATACTAACATCTGTATTTTAATAATAGTTAAAAATAAGTTATAGTGAGCAATGCACATCATAAAATTGTGACATGTATTTAAAAGCGAATGAAGTAATATTTATGTTTTTTTTAAGAAGCTAGGATAAAATATATTAAAAAACCAAAGCAGTCCCTCAAGCACAAGAAGTGCCAAAGGAAACTAAAGTCAAGAGATACAATACAACTATCTTAGCTACATAAGTAGCCCGAAAAGAAAATCAACCGAAAATATAATTACATAACATCCTGTAAACTCCTTAACGGGTTTAACCTCCAAGAAGGATAGTCGAAATTGAAAAGGATTGAGTACGATTTCAACCACCTGTAAGTTTGGAGCTTAACCTTTTCTGTTAACGAAAAAAGCTCTGCCACCGTCTGATTGTGAAAAATCCTCCTGTTACGATCCTTCCAAATAATAAAAAACACCAAAATCCAAATAATGCTAAAAGTCAACCGAGAGTTCTTGGAAAAACCACCAAGACCCCCGAACTGAATAGAATGAGCTAGAAGATTCCCACGAAAAACCGTAGAGACTCCTAACCAACCTGAGATCGAAAGCCAGAGTCGACCGTAAAAATCACACTTGAAAAATAAATGGTCTATGTCTTCTACCCCACCACAAGATGCCGAGCAAGTAGCTTGGGTATCATCCAATACATGTCGCCTACACATATTATCTTTCGTTGCTAGTCTATTCAGAAACAATCATCAAACAAAAATACGCCTTGAGCCACAACACATGATTAAAACCTTCATTGGGAACAATATCAGCTGCAGTTAAGTAATTATAGGCTGATTTAACCGTGAACCGATGTGATGAATGAAGCTTCCACACCCACCTATCATCCACTCTAACCTGCAAAACAATAGTAGACAATCGACCGACATAATCTCTCACCAACCCTTCCTCCCACGCATACAACCTCCTACGCCACTTTCACGCCTCACCATTAACCTCCCACCCCAACAAATACATTTCCGCGACCGTGGCTAACTTATTCTCCGCTAACTCAAACAACCTACTAAAGCAACTTTCTAAGGGTAAGCCATCAAGCCACATATCCTTCCAAAACAAAGTAGACCTCCCATCCCCAACCTTCTTAAGTATATTAATGACAAAGTCAAGATAATTTCTTATAATGACATGTGTTGGGCGGTTGCTACGAAGATAATTTGCAATAAATAGTGAGAGTTTGTGAAACAATTAATGACAAAGTCGAGATCATTCTGGTACAAATATACATCAATTAATAATTAAAATAAAAATATACATCAATTAAATAATTAAATCTTTTTTTTACAGAATTAAATAATGGAAAATGATAACTAGTGACGCATAATAAGAAATTGCTTAACTAATGCTAACTAATGGGTCATTATTTAACCCTTAAATAAATAAATCTTAAAATATGACTAGCATGATTGGAATTCCCGTGCTATGATGTTTGCAACATCCACACCTTATATATATATCAACCACTTGTATTTTACTCAAGTGATAATAAAGTATCAAAAGAAATAATTATTTTAAAATAATTTTTGAGACAATTCTCTCACATATTTTTATAATGGTATTACTCTCTCATTGTTTTTGTCTCGATAAAAAACAAAAACAGAAGATTATTATAAAAATTATCACAAAATAATTGTATTAATAACATTACTCTTTTTAAATATCAAAAAATGGTTTTACGAGAGGAAAATAAAAAAGAGGGTTCAAATTGAATAAAGTAGACATTCAAATTAGGGGTCAAGGACCAAAGTCCAATGTCATTTAACGTGTAGGACACCCATGAGGGACATTGATTTTAGAATCAGCGTCAACAAGTCGTTACACTTATCCTAGGTTGCTTAGTTTTTCAAACACTAATTGCCACATAGACTTTGTTTATTAATGCAGTCCACATGCACTGTCTGATACAAAATGGTCAAACCCAAAAACGATGGCGCCTTGTCTACAACTCCTTCAAATTCACCTGTAGAAGATTTAATCAATTTTCGTTGTTTCTCATTTGTATACATCGCTATAAAAATAGTCGAAAACCAGAGTTATGTATATGCATGATATAAGTGTAGAGAAATTGAAAATTGTTTCTGTGCAGTTTTTACCATTTGAGTGTACTTGCATGACACACATTTTCCATGTACTTATACCTAACCATCAATTTGATAGAATAATACTCCCTCCGTTCCTTTTTAATTGTCACTTTTGAAGAAAAAATTTGTTCCTTTTTAACTGTCACTTTCAAAGTTCAATGCAACTTTAAATAATGTTTTACCAATTTTATCCTTAGCTATTTATTACGGAGAGAGAAATATATGAGATGATATATTAAATAAATAAGGTTATTATAGTAAAAGTATAAATTATTGTATCAAAAGTAGTGACATTTATTAATTGTCTTGGTTTGTGTAAAATGTCAAAAAGTGACAATTAAAAAGGAACGGAGGTAGTATAGAATAATCATCAATATAGAATAATCATCAAAGACTAGAAAAAATAATTCTCTCAAACTCTTTGATAGTACAACACATCTTGAAATTTCCCACATCCTTTAAACGCCTAGCTGTAAAATTGCAACATAGATTGTACTGCACCATATCTACATTCTCAATGTTCATATATTTAGAACTCTATACAAGGAAATTAATTTGAATTGAAGAATTTGACGACAAGTCCAACAATGGCGAAATTTGTCCAAATTGATGGTTGATAACCAAGTCTAGTGTGGCAGATGACCAATTTATAACAATGAACGAAATGACTAAGTCTTATTCACAGAAAATCATATGACTTAATTCATTATGAGATGGACGTGTTAAATATCCATGGAAGAGAGGACAGATAAGAGAAGAGATAAAATGAAATGTTCAAAAAAGGATTTGAGAGTTATTAGATCATGATGTAAATCAACCAAGTTGTTTTTATACACATATATAAATTGATATAGGATTTGAGTTGTAATATCATTCATATGAGAATTAAACACCTCTGCTCGACTTTGTGTCAAGTTCAAATTCAAACTCACATTGTTGTAATTCATCCTAGTAGCTAGTGGCAACAACCCCTTTTGTTGAAGGAAGTCTGAATAGTCAAGCAAACAACAAGGCAGTCACTAGATGTTTTTGAGAAGACTAGGTGGTTTCATTATATGATAGCCTCAAAGTGTTAAATAACGTTTCATATTTTTAATTCTTCATTAACGACATGAATTTACATGTTATTATATCTAAAATCTTCAATATTAAATCATATTTTTTACATGGGTTGCATAATATATGAGATATACCACTACTTGTTATAGATAAATGGTAGTTATTAATAAATTTTACTAGTATTCATAACTAATGGTTACTGCAAACAGTGTCGACAACAACACAATAATAGACTTTTTTATTCAATCAAACTAGTACATTAAACTTTAGAAAAAAGCATATAAATAAACATGTGAAGCCTAAGTCACACAATAGGACTGAATCACATATAGGAAATAAAGATGTGAAGATTACACAATAATGACTTATGATTGTGTCTTCACATACACCCAAATAAAATAAGACCAAATCATCCAGAAATTAAGAATTGGGAATAAATTGGAACAAATCCACCTCAAAAGGTATGCAAAACAAACACATCATCTCATTCAAGGTAGTAGATTAGGCCAAAATCCATTTTGAAGACTAGCATCATGAGGATGACCAAATGGGAGGACTTTCTCATCTCCATTATCATTCATCATCAAATTCATAAAGAACTGTCTTTGCATGATGTCACCATTATTCATAGCTATCCCAAAATGGTCATGACCCATCATTGCCATTTCTTCATTCTTCTTGACATGTGGTGGTGGTGCCATTTGGAATTGGACTTCACTCTGAGTTGGAGTAGTCATGATTTGATTTTGGCTTTGAATTTGACCATCATTGTCCACTGCTTCCAACCTTCTCCCAATGTCCTTCAAATTTTGGTCAATCAACCAAGCAAGTTCATTCACATCAACCATTGACATATTGTTGTGTACAATTTTCCCTGCATTCAGACATTGAAACATTAGAAGGGTTATCTCTTTATCCTTGTTGTCTTTTTGTTGCTTTTTCACCTGCTCTTTAGCCTTCATCACCCTTTGGTTCATGAAAGACTCTTGATTCATCATTTTCCTGCCTTGTTCCATTTCAGGCATTGTCCTGAATTTTGAGAGCACCTTTTGGACTCCCCAAGGGGATGGCCAAATCTCAGGTTGTGGTTCATAAGGACCGTAAACTATAGCACAAGCTTCAATTCCACAAAGCGTGCTTAGTTCGTCAATCTTCTTCAATAAACCCTTCTTTCTTTTCTTGTATGTTGCTTTTCTTGCAGCATCATTGACAATGAAGGCAAGTTTCACCTTTTTTCTAGTCATCGTTGTGACTAGAATAAAGGAGAACGCAAATTGAATAATATTGTTGTAACTTTTCTTTTGTGAACAATGTCTTGTTATTATCTGTATATATAATTGGTTCGATGCATGTCTGACTAATTTCCAACTGGCATTTTGAGTTGTAAAATGGAACTTTATTGGCTTACCATCCTTATAGGATCTAGAAAATAAACTACTTTAATGACATTTAATTTGTAAAATTTACAGTATTTAAATTAACATAATTGATATAGCTGGTGTGAGTTGGTTGGATTATGTATCAAATATCTTTTTGCTTTTAAATGATGTATCAATAATCTTTTTGAAGAAATGTATCAAGAATCTTATTCTCTATAGATTCATGTCCGTACATATTCTATTAGGATTTCTTTTACTTTAGCGTTATTTTTTGGTAACACATATTTATAGTATACTACTTTTTTTTTTTTACTATGATTTATAGTATACTACATTACTACTAAATATTATTAAGTGTGTATTTAAATAATTATTTGATATATTCTTTAGAAATCTTTTTTTTCTAATATAATATAATGAAGTTTTTTGAAGGGATAATATAATGAAGTTATTCACCAAAATATCTTGAATTTCTGACTTTTGTAAATTATCTAATTAAAGTGGTATGGTTGTCATTTTGTAATTGTCCTTTTGTGAATTTGAACTCAAACAATTAAGATTATAAGGTCAAACTCTTACCACTGAGCTAAAACATATTACTCAATATTATTGAAAGTATTGATAGATTAACAAAGATTTTGTATATGGCTAGAGATGTTTTATTTTATATTTTTTAAAGAAATTGAGACCACTTTTAATAAATAAAAAAATAATATGAACCTGAGCATGATGTCTAAACAAGGTCAAAATCTTGGCAATATAGAAAAATATAACCATAGTAAAACATTGTAGCCACGGGGAGGGGACCTTGAAGACCCTTAAGCGTAGTGCCACGAAATATTAACCACAACCAGATTTAGTTTAACTACAATTATGCAGACCATAGTAACATTACTTAGATAGGCGCCATGAGTAATATTATGATAAAAGGTTTAAAAAAAATATCAAATAAATGAGGATAGAAATTGTAAATAAATTGTTTTTTTTATAAGCCAAGAAAGGTTGGATATCAGGGAGCCTCAGAAACATCCCAACTAGGTTGGAATCTAACTGAAACCTCATCTGCTACCGCCTACTCCATATATATTTATTAGGAAAAAAAAGGAAAATATATATACAGGAGGGGGGACTAGGCCAAAACCCTCAAAAGGCAAAAGAAATAAAAAAACAGCACAAGATAGAAAAACAACCAAAGGAAATCTATAATTAGGCAGGTTGTTCCTATCCCTAAAGAAATCCGCCAACAAAGGCGACGATATGGTATCAAACCAAGTAACACCAGAGAGCGCATGACCAAGATTTGCTAACTTATCCGCACAACAATTCCCATCCCGATAAATATGAGAACATTTTCAATGAGAGGAGGAAGGAGGAGGACCCTTAGAACGAGTTTGGTAGGCAACCTTAGTTATTTTCTTCTTATGGACTTTCGACAAATAAGGTGTAAAAGGAACCTATGTTGAAGCACTATGCATTAAAAGGTCCTGAACTGAATCCATTTCCTTTTGTAAAATAGGGTCCACCTGGTCATCAGAAGCAGCTATAACATTGCAAACATCCAGCACAATCTCCGTTACTAAAGTGAGAATCGGTTGTTGCGTGTCATTACGGACATGGTCAAATCTTGGTACTTCATATGTGACATTAGTTAATTGCATATGAAAATAAGTGTTGGACAAATCATTGGAGCAGTTAGCTATAATTTTCAGCTGGTTCACCTGGGCTGGCGCTGCAACTTCAAGGGCGTCAGCATGCTTTTTCTCATGAGCCAAATCACATGTAACATGTGCAAAGGCATTCTCAAAGTGATCCGCCTCTAAATGTGTTTCAAGCTCTGTTGTCAATGCGGAAAAGCGGCGCAGGATGCAGGCGCGTATCGAGCACTATTCCGGTGACGCATACACTAATATTTTAATACTAAAATACTATAATGTTGAAAAAGAAATACTAAAGCACCTTAAATATTACTCAAAATTCATAATGTATTCATAATTTGAAATAAAACAAGTCTTAAACAAAACATAAGAACATACTTGCAAGAATTACTAATAAAATTCAAGGTAGCCAACACCTTAAGCCTTTAAAGCTTAAAGTAACAAAAGTACTAAATATGAAATAAAAGTTCAATAATCATGAAAATCTTCATCATCACTTCCACCATCACTCATGTGCTCTTCCCCATCCTCTTTCTCTTCAATATCTTCCTCTTCATCCTCTTTTTCTTCATCCCCCCAATCATTAACAAATTCTGGATCATATTCGTCAACTACTACAACTTGCTTTCCTTTTCTCTTAGAAACTTCTGGCCCTTGCTTTCCTTTTCCCTTAGATTTTGATGGTTTAGGCCGAGGCGGACGAGCAGTTGTAGGAGCTGCAGCAGCAGCAGCTGCCTTCTGCAAAGCTGCTTGGCTCCTAGTGTTGAATATGAACTCAGCAGCACCACTCGCCTCTTCAACATCTAGCCAAGCTAAATCATCATCACCATAAACAACATCACTTTGAACTTCATCTCCCAATAACCATTCACTACCAGCATTAATATCAGGATCATCCATGATCACCGGATCAATCATTTCATCACTTTCACGACGTTCCTTCAATGTTTGGTTGTACTTAACAAAAACCAATTTCTGCAACATCTCATGTTCAAGCCTATTTCTTTTCTTGGAGTGAATTTATCACAAATGTTAGTTTAAATGATAGATGATTACGAAACTCTAAATCTAAAGAACTTAATATCAAGGACGTACATGCTCAAAAGTACTCCAATTCCTCTCACACCATGATGAGCTACAAGTCAAACTCAATATTTTAATAGCAAGGAGCTGCAGATTTGGTGTTTTTGATCCATACCTCTTCCACCACTCAGCTGAAATGTAATTAAATTATTTGCATTAACATATAAAATTTATCATGTAACTAATTTTTTACGAAATAACAATAACTTACCAGTAGATGTATGCTTATCTTCTCTTTGCCTTATTGCTTCACTCAATCTAAAGTTACCTGCACAAGCCTTATACTTTGTCAATTCTCTATGGATGTCATCTTGAACTTCATTAGAAGAAGAAAGCTTTCTAATGCATGCATAAAGCCCATCCAACAACAGATCATCATTCTCCATTTGTGGATTGTTATAAAAATGTTTCGGATTTAGATAATGTCGAGCTGCATGTAGCGGATGATGTATCTGAATACTCCCCAACAAATTAAAGTGTTATAAGTGCTCAATTAAAGTGTAATGACCATGGATAATGTTTTTGGACGATATGGGTGTGTTGTGGTTGATTTAGGAGCTTTAGAGAAGCTTTAATGGTGAAAATCATGTTTGAAAAGCTATTTTTGCATTTCCTGATGCTCTCAAATTCGTGTCACGGTTTTGTAGACAGTGGCAAAATATTTTCTGGACATAAAATCGTGTTACGATTTGCAGAATCATGACACGATGTTGTGTAACCATTTCCTTCATATTTCTCTATTTTTAACCCCTTTTGACCATCTAGAATTGTTGTAGGCTTGATATAAACATCAAATTAAGTTTTTTTACATATAATAATTAGGAGTAAGGGAATGTAATGGTAATACAATAGGATTTAAAATGAAGAATTGAATTGATGTGAATATGATGAATAGTTGTAAGATGTGGAAATTGGAAATATGTATGTTGGTGATTAAATGAAGATGTGTCTTATAATGAAGTGATTATATAGCGATGTGTTGATATAAAGATGTGTTATAGATGTGTTGATATAAAAATGTGTTATAGATGTGTTAATATAAAGATGTGTTATAGATGTTTGACATGAAGATGTACTAATAATGTGTCGACATAAAGATGCATGAATGATGAATATTGGAATTATATATGATGTGGATTATTTGATGGTATATGATGATGAGTAATCGATAATATATGATGATGTGCATATGATGGATAGTTGTAAGATGTGATATATGAAGTTGTGATAAATGAAGATGTGTTATATAATGAAGTGATTATATAATGATGTGATTAAATGAAGATCTGTTAAATAATGAAGTGATTATATAACGAGGTGTTGATATGATGATGTGTTGCAATGACAATGTGGTGATGTGAGGATGTGTTGATATATGCATGTGATGATGATGATGATGAGTTATCTACAGATGTGTAAACGAAGATATTATTTACTGTTGTGTTATTCGATGATGTATAAATGACGAGTGTTTGATTTACATATGATGGTGAATATTTGATGATGTATGGTGATGAATATTTGATTTATATATGATGATGAGTATTTGATGATATTTAAAGATGTGTAATGGTGTCTATTGATGATGTGTTATCTAATGATAAGTATTTAACGATGTGTAAGTGATGTGCTACTTAACGATGTTGTATTTGACGATGGTGATATGTAAATATGTGTTATATGACGATGTTGTATTTGACGATGGTGCTATTTGTAACAACCCGATTTTTAGCATTAGAATTGTTTGTTATTATTTATTATTAATGGTTTGATTATTATATTTGTTAATTATTTATTTTGGTTGATTAGTGAATTTTGGGTGATTAAGGGTATTTTGGTCATTTGAGGGTTAGTGGCATTTTTGTAATATGTTAGAAGTTTGAAATTTGAATTTTTAGAATAGTGGTGTATAAGTATTAAGCCGGGGGGGGGGGGTTAAGTGAAGTAAAAATGTAGATAAAACAATTGTGACTAAGCCCATTAGTGGGAGTGACCCTAGCCTTTATTATAAATACACTAGTATTGAGTGGTGGTGAATTAGGTTAACACAGAAGTTTTGGGTGCAAGAGAGAGAATAGAGAGAGGATGCTTGGTGAAGAGGAAAGTTAGAGAATCAAAGAGGAAGGAGGGGATTGCACTAGAAGTAGCAAGAGAAGTGAAGAAATTAAGGTAAGAAGGGAGATTATGATTAACATATGTGTTTAAGAAACAATTGGATGTTTGGGAGCTTTTAGCTTATAGCTTAATTTCATGAATTATGATTAATTGTGTTGATTTTCGTGCTCTTTGTTGATGACTGAATTAGGTATATGTTAAGTTGTTGATTTCATGCTTTTACTTCATCAAAAACTATGGTTGATTATGTTGTTTGTGAACTTTGTGAAATCTGGTGAAATTGATTAGAAACATGATAATTGGTGTTGATTATGCTTAATTGAGTTGATTATGAGTATGATTATGTGTTTGTGTTATGAAATCATGAAATTGTGGTTGTTGTTGTTTATGTGAAAATTGTTTAAGTTGGCGAATTTGGGTGAATTGTTGATATAATCAATAAGTTGATTCATGTTGTTAATTAGTGATTATGAACATGTTAATATGATTAGAAAGTTGGAATTGTTGCTATAAAGTTTTGTTTGGGATTTTAAGTTGTTTTGGGAGAAAACGGGTTTTTGAGACGAACTTTGATTTAATTCGATTAAGTTAAGTTTAAGTGCTTAAGATTAAGTTGTTTTAAGCCATGTTAAGTGGTAGAGGACAGGGTGTGTCTTGTTTAAGGTGTTGGGACGAATTTGGTGCGAATTGGATCGAAAACGATATTGAAAAACAATATTTTCATGGAAAACAGAACGAAAAATCAGTCGTCCCTGACCTGCACAGGGCGCACGACCGTGCGCCTATATGACACAGCCGTGTGTGATCTTGCTTCCAGTTTAGGCACGACCGTGCCAGACTTCCTGAGTTTCGAAACTATATTTTTATGACTTTTTGAGGTATCCAATGACCCTAAATGGTTCCCAAACCTTTAAACTTGATTAGTAAGAGTGTAATGAAGATGTTTATGATTGATTAACGTGGACATAAGTTTAGTGGGACTTATAGGTTAATTAATTAGAAACGAACTTTACAAATGAAGTGAAATGGAGACGTTTTGGGTATTATTCATGAATGAATGATTGGTATGATGCTAAGCTCGATTACTTGACTTGATGTATGGCCTTAGTGATTTGATAATGCGTTGGGTGATGAATTGGTGATGGTATGTTATATGACGGTGTGAATCGTATAACAAATGATGAGTATGTTTGGTGTGCATTGTCGAGTCTCTATGTGGGTCCATGCATTCATAAGTCAGTCCAGTGTTGTATGGTGATTTCATTGCGGGGTTTTAGATCTCGAGGATTTCATCGGTGTTGTATGGTGATTTCATTGCGTAGTTTTAGATCTCGAGAATTTCATCGGTGATTGTATGGTGAATTCATTGCGGGGTTTTAGATCTCGAAGAGTTCATCAGTGAACGGTATCGCATGCATATAGAGTCGTGTTAGCGCATTACATTCACAAGAGTTGTGTTTGGTAATATTTTGGCGTGAACTTGTGCATTAAGGTGGTAAATGCTTAATTGGTGATTGTATAATATCGTAATCGAATTGTAAATGAATTGATGATACTTGATGAATCTTGAGTGTTTGATATATGATTGAAGATTGCGATTAAGATTATAATTGAATATGAATGTGATATGTATGTTGAGTTATGTAACCAGACTCGTTTGTTTAGATGTATATGTGATGATTGTTGATGTTGCTTTCTTGACATACATGTGTTTATTATTCTTTTATGTTTAGCATATATTTTACCCTCTAGTGATTTCATTGTCGCCTCATCCATGGGTTCAACCCTTGTGGATGTAGACTTGTAGGTTGAGGAGTAGCTTACTCGTGAGTATATCGAGGATGACATTTTTCCTACTCGAATTTATCCGTTTTGGAGTCTAGCTTAGAAGCTCTGATTAGGAGTTGGGGTTTTGCTTATGTTATGCCATGTGATCTTAGGATCAAACTTTGTTGAGATATTACATTGATTTGTATGTTATGACCGAGACATGACACTTATGAGTTGCATGATCACATGATATTATTCCGTTGCGCGATGTTATATTTGAATTGATCTTCATATTATGTTATAAGATGAGCTGTATGTTGGAGTATTAATGTCTCGATGTATGATTTACATGTTTATTTATATTCTCGGGATCGGGGCGTTACACTATTTAAAGATGTGTATTGCCGAGTCATTGAATGATATGTAATGTTGATGTGGTCATTTGGCATTCATGCATTCATGGTCGAATCTATTTGACGATGTTGTATTTAAAGATGATGTGGACAAAATCAATAACATACCTCTGATGTCCAAATTATTTGAAGATGGTGATAGGTTTGGTACCACATGCATATAGCGTCGAGTTAGATACATTGCATACATATCTGCAAGTGTATTGATGATGTGAAATTTGACGACGTGTTATACGAAGATGTGAATATGTAAAGATGCAATATTCAATGATGTGCTCTTATTGTAGTCATGTGTGAATGATGTCCATTTTGCTACATGTCAACTTGATGTCTTTTATTGTCGTTCATGTTTGTATATGCATATAAGATGTTGATTGAGACTTATTAACTTTGACGATGTGAATATATATATATATATATATGTGGAATATGAATATTGTATGATTGTGATGAATATTTGTGTATATGATGTATTGTTTACCTTGAAGTTATACATGCATTTATTATTTTCCTTTATGTTAAGTATTTCTCACCCTCTTGTTGTGGATGTGCCGCCTACGCCCTTGGAGGTGTAGATTTGCAGGAAGAGGAAGTCTAGTAACTGTGAGTTTCTGAGGATGACTTTGGAGCCTAATCGCTTTGTTTTTGCTTTGGGAGTCTTTAGAGTCGATGCTCTGATTGTGACACTTAGGACTTGGGGATTTTGTCTTTATTTTTAGACTTTGTTAGGATTCTATTGAATCCCATTTTGATGTTAAAACTGTGATGTATTTTTGAGGTGTTTTTGAAATAACTATTATGTTGCGACGTTTCTTTTATTGTGAATTAAACACTTTGTTTTTTATGAGATATGTGACACCCTTGGGTGCTTTATTATTATTCATTGAATTTCTGTTGGAAAATAAATTGTGGGGTTTAGGGTGTTTACACGTTGGGCGTGTGCGACTTAGTAAAAAAAATAGTATTTTCAGCTCAATCTCACATGGAAATCAGCCTATAAATATCGTACTCCTCTCATTCACAAATATTCATTCAGAACGAAGAGGTTCAAGAGGAAGGAAAGCCTTAGGAGCATCAAGGGAGGAGTCTCTTCTCAACCTTTGTCTCTAGAGTATGTTTTATTTCTTTTGTAATTTGTGTTTAGTTACCATGAGTAACTAAACCCTAGTTAGGTAGGATTATAAGATGAACCTCTTTTATTAGTTGGATCAATTTAATTATAGTCTTTATTCGATCTATTTAATTTTTATATGCAAAAGTCTTAATGCTTTTAGGAATCCTAGGGAGTGTGACATACCTAGTGAATCTCAATCGAACCTAGAAACAGGGGTCGCAAACGGTGATCCCGAGGATATCCCTGGTTACTCTTTTTTGAATGTTGCATTATATACTTTATTATTTCCCCTTGGTAAGGCAGACAACATAGGGCTACCCGTTTGTATAACTACTAAGGTAAGAAAGGGTATGTGATGTACTTCTAAGATTCATAGACGAAGTTGGAGCCTTTAGATGACAATTTAGGAATACCAGTTCTTTTATGTTTCAATTACCTCTGAGAGAGTAAGACCCTACTCTAACAACCTTATGTAGGCATACGAACCATGTAGGATTGACAACCCTATACCCATAGAGCGCGTATAACCTTATTGTGATCAGCATGTGCAACTTGACAGCTAGAAGGCGTAACAATCCCACGAACTCATCACTTAAATAGAACCATTATCTTATAACTGATAATTACTTCTCTTTAATCCAACAAGGAAATAGAGAGGATTCGAACATAACCACCGCTAACTTCTGCAACAAAATACACTTATACTATGAAATTCCTGGCAACCTGACTGAAATATGCTGTGCACAATGTTGGCACAACTGTCCGAGCACCTGTCTTCTCAGAACTACAATTAAAATAGCACAGCGTAACAAGGCACAAATTAAAGGAACACAGCGGAAATAAAAAGTACACAGTGAGTTTGTTAACCCAGTTCGGAGCAACTCTCCTACTCTGGGGGATACCAATCCAGGAATGATTCCACTATTATAGTTCTAGTGCAAAGACCAACGCAGACACACTACTTGACTTTGCACCAGACCCTACCAGTGGTAACTCTATCTAGGAACTCCTAGATATGAGACCCCGTCTCAATTCCTACCAACAGCACAATCAGTATTGTTATCAACTACGCAAAACACACCAAGAGAAACACACTCTAATAACACATACTCACTCCGTACTTAAAAGCTTAGGAGCAGCTTACAATTACAACTCAAACAAACTCAGTTCTTAGCTTGAATCAGGGAGATACAAGCAAGGCTCACAATTAACAAAAGAAACCCTAAAAACCTTAAACACACGCTTTGCTAACACACATGGTTTTTAGTTACCCAACTAGGGTTTGTCTTCACAAATATATAATGCTGAAATAACACGGGTTTGGGCTTCAACACAGAGCGTGGACATTGACCGGTCCAGCTGAAACAATCTTCTAGAAATAATAAAAAGCTTCCAAATATAGAATGATATCTTGTGGAACAAATAGCAAGGCAAATAAAACTTCAAGCAAATCTTCAATCAGATACACGCGCCTTGATCAGCAAGCTAGAGGAAAATAAATCTTCAAGCAAATCTTTGGAAGATTGCGTACACAAATATAAAGCGCTAGCTGGCGCGAAAAACACAAGTCACATAATGCTGTTCCATATGCTACAGCATCTGGCTAGTAGGTGTTTTTGCAAAATGTAGCCAATCCACAAAAACCCAACAATCTCCCCCTTTGGCAAAATTTTGGCTAAAACACTCTAGAGCCAGTTCCTTGGGAGATACACAGATAAGTTTCCTTCACATCAACATAGACACACAACAAGGAAAGACAATATCGTAGCATATAATGCGATTACTTCCAAGCGAGAAAACTGGACAAAGATAACTTGCAAGTAGTATCAGAGGCATGCACCAGATAACACAAACATCTAGCCTCATAAGAACAACTAGAGAGAAATAAACTCTCATAAAGTGGATTAACAAAGAGAAGAACAATCACTAGGGAAAAAATAAATTTCCACACACCAAAAAAAAACTTTTAACAGCTCCCCCTCAAATCATGTACCAGTACTCCCCCTCAACATATACAGCACTCCCCCTCAACACATGTAACCATACATAATATAAGCTTCAAATCATGCACACAACCAGCCTATAAGCTCCACACAGCACATGCACACACATTGCATCTAATCAATCTACTCCCCCTTTTTAGCCATAAATTCTGACAAAAACAGATAGTGCATACTCATAGAAAGCACATAGAAACCATAGAGAGTGCATATTACAGACCAGAAGCACACAAGGTGCATAAGAAATTCAGGGCATAGCCCAGTCACCAACAAAAGCAAAAGAAGTACAACAAATGAGATCAGAACAAAACAATAAAATCAGAAATCCTCAGAATCATCAGAGTCATCCTCAGTGGCACCAGCAGAAGCAACATGCATATTTCCTCCTTCTTCCTCATCCTGCTCACCCTCAGCATCAGCTTCAGCCTTCAAAGCTGCAATGATCCTGTCAATCTTCACCTTCCTAGCTCCTAGAGCCACACTAGTCTCAGTAAGATCAGCAATCATTTGCTTTCTGAAGAGCACACCAGATGTCCGGACAGAAGTACCAGCTTATCATAACATGGACCCAGGGTTTCTTGTGTCATCACACTCATCAGAAACATTCACCAGAAATTCCCTGACCAGCTTATCATAACATGGACCCAGATTTCTCACAGTCTTCATCAGTCCAGCATATTCTACAACATCCTGAGTCTCAGTACCTTCATCTTCAGACTCTGAGGACTCATTCTCAGGGACACTCACAAATCCAGAGATGTTTGGAACCACCACATCAGGCTCCTCATGAGCTGGTGACAAAGATGCTTGAGCATCTGTCACAGCATCCTTTGTTGTGGCAGGGGGAATAGCAGGTGTCTCAGAAACATCCAGATTAACAACATTCTTTTCAACAGAAATAGCGGTAACATCTTGCTCAGTAGGGGAATTTGAAGAATCATCAACTAATTTGTCAGATACCTTAGGGTTATCAGGACCTAGGGTTTCAGATGTAGCTACAGTACTTTCAACAGCAATATTCTCAGATTCGTTGACAGAAGGTTCAGCATTTGGTTCAACAACAGTTGATATAAATGGATTGTCCTTAAGGTACAAATCATCCATGCTAAGCCCTACTCGTTGAACAGCGGGAGTGGTAGAAGTCTTACCTTTCGATTTTGACCTCGTGTTCACAGCAGTAGAGGAGGTAGCTTTGCTAGATTTGGCAGGAGTCTTCCTTCGTGATGCAGACGACCTAGTTCGTCGCTTCTTTGTAGGAGAGCTGAGAATAGTAGTGAGGGGTTGCGCATCGGTGATGACCGCTTCAGAGGGCGTCGGTGATGAAGTTTGATCTTGCATGTTTTGATGGGAAGTAGAATCAGACATGTTGATTTGGTGTTTGAAGGTAGGGAGAGAGTGCGATTTTTGAATGATGATACGCGCGGCAAGAGAGGAGTTGAGGGGTTTAGAGAAGTTAAGACACAGACAACAATGATAGCGAGTGAGCGGTCTAAAAAAGGGAAGTTGAAAATAACCTCCTTGAGTGACGTGCATCAAGCAGTTGAGGAGGGAGAAAATTATAGCTGCACGCCTCTCACACATTAATTGCTACAATTCCTCAAATAAACATATCCCTAACTTCCGTCTTAATTTTTCAAATTGATTAGCATCAAGAGCTTTGGTAAAAATATCTGCTAATTGCTCTTCAGTTGCAACATGCTCAAGAGTAACAATTTTTTCTTCAACCAGATCTCTAATAAAATGATGTCTAATATCAATGTGTTTAGTCCTGCTGTGTTGTATAGGATTTTTGGAGATATTAATTGCACTCAGATTGTCACAATATAATGTCATAGCATCTGTCTTGACATTGTATTCACTCAGTATCTGTCTCATCCACAACAATTGAGAACAACTGCTACCAGCTGCTATGTACTCAGCTTCAGCTGTAGACAAAGAAACGCAATTTTGCTTCTTACTAAACCAGGATATAAGATTGTTGCCCAGAAAGAAACATCCACCAGAAGTACTCTTTCTATCATCTGCACTTCCAGCCCAGTCAGCATCACAATACCCAAACAACACAGTGCTTTCCCCATGAGAATACAACATACCATAGTCACTGGTACCATTCACATACTTCAGAATTCTCTTTACCTGAGTCAGATGACTTATTTTTGGTTCAGCTTGGTACCTGGCACACACTCCAACTGCAAATGTGATATCTGGCCTACTTGCTGTAAGATATAGAAGACTCCCTATCATACTCCTATACATGCTTTGGTCAACATCCACACCTTTCTCATCCTTTGATAATTTTACATGTGTGGGAGCAGGAGTTCTTTTATGAGCAGCATTTTCCATCCCAAATTTCTTGACTATATTTTTAGCATACTTACTTTGAGAGATAAATATAGTATCTTCCATCTGTTTCACTTGAAGACCAAGAAAAAACTTTAGCTCACCCACAAGACTCATTTCAAATTCAGATTGCATTTGCTGAACAAAATGCTCTATCATCTGGTCAGACATTCCTCCAAAGACTATGTCATCTACATATATTTGAGCAATCATCAGCTGTCCATTTTCATCTTTCACAAACAAGGTCTTGTCATTTCCTCCCTTCCTATAGCCATGGTTAATTAGAAACTCAGCAAGTCTCTCATACCAAGCTCTAGGGGCTTGCTTCAGGCCATATAGAGCTTTCTTCAATTTGTAAACATGGTTTGGAAAACTTGGATCAATGAAGCCTTTAGGCTGTTCCACATAGACCTCTTCATTTAAGTACCCATTGAGAAAGGCACTCTTGACATCCATCTGATACAGCTTGAATTTTAGTATGCATGCAATACCAAGTAACAATCTAATAGATTCCAACCTAGCTACAGGAGCAAAAGTCTCATCAAAGTCTACACCTTCAATTTGAGAATATCCTTGTGCAACCAGTCTAGCTTTGTTTCTAGTGATAGTACCATTTTCATCAGACTTGTTTTTATAAACCCACTTGGTACCTATGACATTCACATTATCTGGTCTAGGAACTAAGTCCCACACATTACTTCTCTTGAACTGAGTTAATTCTTCTTGCATAGCATTTATCCAGAACTCATCAGTTAGAGCTTCCTTAACATTCTTTGGTTCAAGTTTAGATATAAAGCAAGAATTTGATACCTCATCATAGTTCCTTCTAGTTGTGATCCCTTGGTTAGGGTCGCCAATGACTTGATCTATGGGGTGGTTTTTCTGAACTCTGATAGATGGTCCTTTGTTGGGAGCAGTCTTCTCTGGACCAGTTACTTTAGAATCTTGCTTACTACTTGCTTCATCTTCTTTCTTCTCTTCCTGTAGGTCAGATGCTGAGGCAAATGTAGCATCATCTGGCACAACATTATTACCTTCATCATCTACAACAACATTTATAGATTCCATCACTGTCTTGGTTCTGGAGTTGTATACTCTATAGGCTCTGCTATTTGTTGAATAGCCTAGAAAAATTCCCTCTTCACTTTTAGCATCCATCTTTCTTCTTGGTTCCCTGTCAGCTAAAATATAACACTTACTACCAAACACATGAAAGTGCTTCACTGTTGGCTTCCTGTCCTTCCATAGCTCGTACAAGGTTGTAGATGTACCTTTTCTCAAAGTCACTCTATTATGAATATAGCAGGCTGTGTTCATTGCTTCAGCCCAAAAGAAAAATGGCAGCTTCTTTGCATGTAGCATAACCCTGGCAGATTCTTGCAAAGTCCTGTTTTTTCTCTCAACTATCCCATTTTGTTGGGGAGTAATGGGTGCAGAGAACTCATGAAATATTCCTTCAGAAATACAGAAATCAGAGAACTTACCATTCTCAAACTCTTTCCCATGGTCACTTCTGATTCTAACAATTCCACAATCCTTTTCTCTCTGAAGTTGTAAGCAAAGATCCTTGAATTCTTTAAAAGTGTCTGATTTCTCCTTAATGAAATTTATCCAAGTATATCTGGAAAAATCATCAACAACAACAAATGCATACTTCTTACCACCTAAGCTTTCGACTTGCATAGGTCCCATTAAATCCATGTGCAATAGCTCAAGAACTCTGGAGGTGGACAGATGTTGCAGCTTCTGGTGAGGCATCTTGGTCTGTTTTCCTATCTGGCATTCTCCACATATACTTCCTTCCTGAATTTGGAGTTTTGGTAGACCTCTGATGGCTCCTTCAGCAATAGCTTTCTTCATGCTTCTGAGATTCAGATGTCCAAGCTTTTGGTGCCATAGCTTAACTTCATCTTCTTTGGTTATTAGACAAGTAGATAACTTTGCTTTATCTTGAGAGACCCACAAGTAGCAATTGTCCTTTGATCTAACTCCTTTCATCAAGATGTCCCCTTCACTGTTAGCAACTAAGCATTCACTCTTTGTAAAGTTGACCTTCATTCCTTGATCGCACAGTTGACTAATACTAATTAGGTTAGCAGTTAATCCTTTCACAAGAAGCACCTTATCAAGTTTGGGTAGGCCCTCTTCCACAAGATTTCCTACACCCTTTATTTCTCCTTTGGCTCCATCCCCAAAAGTCACAAAACTCGTAGCATAAGGCTTAACATCAGTTAAGTAATTTTTATCACCAGTCATATGTCTGGAGCATCCACTGTCAAAGTACCAATCATTTCTGGATGACACTCTCAGAGATGTATGAGCAATTTGAGCAAACTCATCAGCTTCTGGTTCTATTTTTCTAGGATCCACAGTGTTGCTTGTGAAATTATCAGTTTTTTGCTTCCACTGCTTCTTGGTGATCTTTACTGTGGGATCAGGTCTTGGTGAATAGGTCCTGTCTGGGTAACCATATAATTTGAAGCAGAAAGGTCTGATATGTCCTTTTCTTCCACAGTAATGACATACCCAATCATAATACCTTCCTTTTAATCTGGGCCTATATCCAGATGCCTGTTGTCTCACCTGATGCTGGGGCATCTGTCTTGTCATAGTATGATCACAAGTACTAACAGATGGCACAAACTGTCTCACTGGTAGTTGTTTCTGCTGAGGCAAGGATCTGTAGTCAAACCCAATACCTTTAGAATCTCCAGGTTTCTGTCATATTTCTAGAATTTCGTCTAAAGCATCAGTACCTTTGTTCATCATCCGCAGTTGCTTGTTCATATTGTCAATCTTGGAAGTAAGTAAGGTAACCTCATCATTGAGATCTGAGTTTATCTTCAGAAGCTTGTCTTTATCAGCTTGCAAGAGAGCAATGATCCTCTTTTGTTTTTCTAAAGTTCTACAAACTTCCTCACTTTTGAGGCATAGCTCCTTGTAAGAATCAGCCAATTCATCATATGTTACCTCTTCATCACTAGATTCATTGTCAGATGTGCACACTCCAGTCAAGGCATTCACATGTTTTGCAGTTTCAGTTCTTCTTCTGATTCATCCTCATCAGTCCAAGACACAGTCATCACCTTCTTTTGTTTCTTCAGATAAGTTGCACACTCAGTTCTGATGTGACCAAATCCTTCGCATTCATGGCATTGCACCCCTTTGCTTTGATTGATTTTGTCATCACTTCTAGGTTTCCTCTGATTGTTGACATTTTTATAGATGCTACGACTGTTGTCCGAAGCATTTGTCCTAGGGCGTCTGTCCATCCTCTTCACAACTTTATTAAATTGTTTGCCCAACAACACAATAGCTTCAGAGATGCTCTCATCAGTATCTAAATTACTCTCCACATCATCTTCATCAGTGTTGGAGATGAAAGCAATGTTCTTGTCTTTCTTTTCATATCTTTCATTAGCCTTCAATTCAAAAGTTTGAAGAGATCCAATCAACTCATCAACTTTCATATTTCCAATATCTTGGGCCTCCTCAATAGCACATACTTTCATATCAAATTTCTTAGGCAAGGACCTGAGGATTTTGCTTACCAGTTTTTCATCAGACATCTTTTCCCCCAAGGATTCAAATGTGTTAGCATATTCTAGCACATTCATGTGAAAATCATGAACACTTTCTCCTTCCTTCATTCTCAAATTCTCAAACTGTGTTGTTAGCAGTTGTAGCCTTGACTTCTTGACCTTTTGAGTGCCTTCATGAGCTGTTCTTAGGATATCCCAAGCTTCCTTAGCAATAGTACATTGTTTAATCAACCTGAACATGTTCTTGTCTACACCATTAAACAAAGCATTCAGGGCTTTAGAGTTTCCAATAGCTGCAGTGTCTTCTGCTGTAGTCCACTCCTCTTCTGGTTTTAACTCATCAGTATCAACATTATTCGCATCTTTTATTTTAGGAGGGACCCATGCCTTGATCACAGCCTTCCAAGCTCTGATGTCTAGAGATTTCAAGAATGCTGTCATGCGTGATTTCCAAATGTCATAGTTCGACCCATCCAACAGGGGTGGTCTGTTCACCAGTCCTCCTTCTTTATCCATTAAGCCAGAAAATTCTTTCCCTGGAGCTCACCCACACAGAACAGGGTGCCTGCTCTGATGCCAATTGAAATTCCTGGCAACCTGACTGAAATATGCTGTGCACAATGTTGGCACAACTGTCCGAGCACCTGTCTACTCAGAACTACAATTAAAATAGCACAGCGTAACAAGGCACAAATTAAAGGAACACAGCGGAAATAAAAAGTACACAGTGAGTTTGTTAACCCAGTTCGGAGCAACTCTCCTACTCTGGGGGATACCAATCCAGGAATGATTCCACTATTATAGTTCTAGTGAAAAGACCAACGCAGACACACTACTTGACTTTGCACCAAGACCCTACCAGTGGCAACTCTATCTAGGAACTCCTAGATATGAGACCCCGTCTCAATTCCTACCAACAGCACAATCAGTATTGTTATCAACTACGCAAAACACACCAAGAGAAACACACTCTAATAACACATACTCACTCCGTACTTAAAAGCTTAGGAGCAGCTTACAATTACAACTCAAACAAACTCAGTCCTTAGCTTGAATCAGGGAGATACAAGCAAGGCTCACAATTAACAAAAGAAACCCTAAAAACCTTAAACACACGCTTTGCTAACACACACGGTTTTTAGTTACCCAACTAGGGTTTGTCTTCACAAATATATAATGCTGAAATAACACGGGTTTGGGCTTCAACACAGAGCGTGGACATTGACCGGTCCAGCTGAAACAATCTTCTAGAAATAATAAAAAGCTTCCAAATATAGAATGATATCTTGTGGAACAAATAACAAGGCAAATAAAACTTCAAGCAAATCTTCAATCAGATACACGCGCCTTGATCAGCAAGCTAGAGGAAAATAAATCTTCAAGCAAATCTTTGGAAGATTGCGTACACAAATATAAAGCGCTAGCTGGCGCGAAAAACACAAGTCACATAATGCTGTTCCATATGCTACAACATCTGGCTAGTAGGTGTTTTTGCAAAATGTAGCCAATCCACAAAAACCCAACATACTAAAACTCAACTGTTTTGCGCAATCAAATCAAACTTGCAAACTCCCCCCAATTTACTCGCTTTTATTTAATTTATTCTCTTTTATTTCCTGTTTTAATAAGTATAAGTATAGCTAGTTGCCCAGTTGAAACAACAATCCCTTTCGAGACGATTTTACTTACTACTTTATTGCTTGAAAATAGTTTGGTGCATTTGCTACATTTAGTCATCAAATTTTTGGCGCCGTTTCCGAGGATTGTTGATATTCTCAACGAGGTAATTCACTTTACTTGTTACTATTAATTAGTAGTTTAGTTATTTTATTTTTGGTTGTTACTAACCAATAGTATTAAGTTCTTTCTTTTTATTTTCTTATTAGAGTAGATTTCTTTCTTTTATTTTTTCTAAGTTGGCATTTTTTTCCCTTTTTTTAAGACTAACTTATTTCTTTCTTTTTATTTTTCTTGGGGGAAAGAAATATGGTTTTGTCATAGTTTACATGGGTTCTTTTCTTAAAAGAAAAGGATGAATCCATTATAGCTTTTAAAAACTTCTTTAAAAGAGCTCAAAATGAGAAATACATTAAAATAATCTCAGTACATAGTGATCATTGAGGATAATTTTAAAACGAATCCTTCAATACATTCTTTGATGATAATTTCATTTCTCATAATTTTTCTTATCCAACAACACCTCAACGAAATGGAGTTTTTGAGAGAAAAATAAGAACAATGCAAAAATTAACCAGAACAATTTTATATGAATTTCATGTCGAAAAATACTTTTGGGTTGAAGCCATCAACACTTCTTGCTATATCCAGAACATAGTTTCAAACAGAAAGATTTTGAACAAAATCTCATATGAACTTTGAAAAGATAGAAAACAAAATATTTTTTATTTTCATATTGTTGGGTGTTATTGCTATATCCTTATTAATAAAGACAACCTTGGAAAATTTGACTCAAAGTCAGACAAGGGAATCTTCCTTGGATACTCTACCACCTTAAAGCACACAAGTAATATTGGAAGTCTCTTGCTTGTGTGCCTGATCATTATGTTTGTGTCCTTGAGCATTAGAAGTCTCTTGGATGTGTCCTTGAGCAATTGGAAGTCTCTTGGTTGTGTCCTTGAACATTGGAAGTCTCTTGCTTGTGTGTTTGAGCATTGGAAGTCTCTTGGTTGTGTCCTTGAACAATTTGTAATCATTTGTGATTACAGTGAAACTCCCTTGGAAGTGCAAGGAGACTGAACTACTCATGGATTGTAGGAGGAACCAATATAATTGCTTGTGTATGCTCTCTCTCTCTCTCTCTCTCTCTATATATATATATATATATATATATATATATATATATATATATATATCTTTGTGTTTGTTTTACTCCGCTGCAATCATATTCTGAGTATCTCTCAGACTCTGAACTCATTCAGATTCTGACCAGTGCAAAACACTTAGAAAAATTTAAAAAAAGACAACACAATTCAACCCCCCATCTTGTGTTTTTCTCACATTCACTCTTCTCAACCTACACGGTTTGGTATTCGTACCTGACTTAATTGTCAATGTCTTTGCAAGTAGTCCATCCCATATGACGAATTGTTTCTCTTAGACATGAACAAGTTGTTGGATGCTACCTTTGACTTTGGGGAGAACATTGCAAAAAGTTACCTTTCTTGTGATTTCAAGAACATCACTTGGGCTTTGAATATTGTTGTTTTTCTGTCTAACCCCTATTTTTGCGCATTAACATCTATAAAATCTATTTATATGTTAAGTGCTACAGAGTTTCATTTAAAATTACAAAAATTGTTAAATAACACAAAATACATAAAAGAACAAATGTTTTTATTTATAACGAAAAAATGGCAAAGAAGCAATATAATCTAGTTTTCATACAATATCACATTTACACAATCGATAATCTAAACTATTGATATTAATTAAATGAATGATATAGTAAGAAGTATATCTACGAAATCAATGCTATAACATAAATTATTTGATCTATCGATTATGGAATTGTGAAATAGTTGAGTGCGACAATTGGCAACATTTTATTTGGTAGGAAAACAAACATTAGAGATAAGTAACTGAAAGGAAAGACTCTGTGTAAGAGAAATCAAATTAGAATGAAGTAATCGTGTGTCGTGTGTTTAGAACCACAATTGTTGTGTCATTCTCGGATTCCAACTTGTTTTCACCTTGGAAACTAAAAACTCCACTATGTAGCTTTTCCCTCACTACGAGTCTCCATCATCAACTGCACGCAATACCAAATACAAAACACAGACTAAACAATTTTTGGTTTGGCGTCAGATGCACAAAACTCGTTTTCAACCATGCTTTCACCGCGATTTCACAGAAGCAAGAATACCAACCTTCTACTTAAACTCAAAAAGTTTGTCGTAGTTTTAGGTAAACATGAAAAACCCCCTGTGCAACCAAACATACGCTAATAATCGAAAGGAAAGATCGTAGAAGAGAAAGAGAAAGAAAAAGAAAAAAGAAGAAAGTGTTTACATTAATAGGAAACTAACTAGGATGCAATTGAAGCTTTTATAGGTATGTATTGAAAAGGAGATAGGAGACAAGAATAAAAGAACAAAGAAATTGGTTAGAGAGGGTAGATAGATGAGGAAGTAGTGAGTGAGTCTCTCTCTCCCCACAAAGAGAGAGAGTGAGGAACATAAAAACTTTTTAGACAAAAAAACAGACACACATAGATATTTGATAGACAAAATAAAAACTGCTCATTACCCTTTCTTCTTCTTCTTCTTAGGACACACTTTTTCTCAGAAAATGAATTCAAGCAAAAGAGAAGAAGAAGAAGACGATCTTAATCTTTTCCTTCCAGTTCCACCGGATCTATCAATACACCCACCACACCAGATCCTCCCCTCCACCACCACCACCACACAACCACCACCAGAACCTCCCTCTTTCTCTCTCTCCGAAATCGTTCTCTTCCCTTCCCCTTCTCCTTCCTCCTCCCCTCCAAGCCACTCCTCCGGCGAGTCACCACCACCAACCACCGCAACAACCTCCGGCGCAACGCTAAAACCCTTTTTCATAAGCCCTGACCCACATATCTCATCTCAATTCTACACATTCAATCGGGATTCTCATTCTTTAATGATCAACTGCCTCCTCCAAAACCGCCTCGCTACTCCGACGGAGATCCGCGACGCCACCCCATCCCCCGTTCTTAAATCGTGGCGAACAGTTTGGAAAGACCGGAACGAAGAAACCGCTTATTTAACTGCTTGGAAGAGAATTCAAGATAAATTAACCGCGCGTGTTGATCAAAACGGGAATCAATTTCTTTGCTTCAAGAACAACACGAATCAATTCGTTTCGCATGTTAATCAATGGCAAGACATTGTTATGAATTTTCATAGTGATGCTGATCTTAAACATTTAGGTGTTAAAGATACTGTTGAGAGAATTAAACAGGTTTGGACTGTTGGTGCCAAGTTTTATGGGATTCCTGAGAGTTATGTTAGGGTTTGTATTGCCGCTTGTCCTGTTTGTTCCGCGGCAGAGTCTGGATCTAGTATGTCAGATGCTGCCGTGGCTGCTAGGAACAAGCGGCGGAGATTTGAGTATACTGAGTCTTATGATGTGCCGGCTAAGGAAGTGCCGAGTAGGTTGCAGCAGCTAGCTGCTAAGCATAAGGTTGTGCTTTGTATTAGACAGAAGTATATTAGGTATAAGCCGTTTATGGCGGAGGTTAAGGATTATGCTTGTCATAGAGCAGGTCAACCTGCTGCGAATAAGAAAGCCAAGATTTTGAAGAGGGAGCCTTATGCTTCAAAGAGATGTGGATGTGGGTTTAGGATTAGGGCTATTGTTCCGATTGCGAATTATAATGAGAAGGATAAGAGTTTTGTTTATGAGGAAGAGGGGACCGCAGTTTTTAAATTGTATGCTGTGCATTCGGGGCATGAACCGGGGCCATTGGATGGGAATGCTAGGATTATGCATAGGGTTGTTGGGCATAAAGGTGGGTATTTGATGGATCAGGATGCGGTTGTGTATGGGGTGAGCGAGGAGATGGAGAATGAAGGGTTTGGTTTGATGGGGAAAGATGATGGGGATTTGCAGTTTTCGGTTTTGCAGCAGGTGCAGGAGTTGAGAGCTGAAGTTGGGATGTTGGAAGGGAGGGTTTCGAAGATTCCGCAGGAGTTGTTGGGTTCGGTTTCAAGGGATTTGTTTGATGTTGTGAATAGAATTAGGAGTATAGGGGAAGTGAGTTTGAAGCCGATGGGGTTACATCCAACTGATAAGTCACATTCAGACGATGTCTTGGTTGGGGATAATGATCTTGCAAACTGGAGTAATCATCACCATGAAAGGATTTATGGGGATGGCAAGGACACAGAGCTGATTGAGGATGATGAAGATAGTTTCGGCCGCACTTTGGGAGAAGTTGTTTCTTGGGGGGACCATATCAGAACGGAGTGCAGAAGTCAGAAGGATCTGATAAGTGAAACTTGTAAGCCTGAAAAGTGGTTGAAATGCAGTGACTTTGATCATAAGAGCATACTTGATTGTGAAGATACTAAACTAACCAAGCCCATCAGACATGACGAGGCTATAGTTTCAGACGTAGGTCTTGGCTGTATGCAGGTTGATAGTTTCTACCAAGACAATTCTAAATGGTATGATTCTCCTTGTGCTTTGGGTACCGGTGCAGATTGTGAGGATACTGGATTCCGTCATGGAGAGATTTTATAGTGCCATGAAGGTCCAAGTTTAAACACTCTAACCTAGAGATCAGATTCCGCTCTGCCTATGTACCCTTTCAAACAAATTGAAGTGGGATTGTACATTTATGTATACAGAAGATTGGAGCCGCTCAATTTGCCCTTTTAGGTGTATTTATTGTGTGTGGTTCTGTAAAGTATGACCAATTATGCTTCTTGCACATAGCTTTGTTATGAGTTTGGATATATTTATTGACCTTGCTCTCTCACAGACTTCAGATTCTTTATCTTAGTCCTTCTTATAATGCACATCAGTGTTTTTAGTGGTTTGTTTTTGAACTTCGGATAATTTTGTATGTATTATGAAGAGCCACCGGTGATTTATTGCCATATGGTGTTTTGAACTTTTTCTTTATGGCATTTAGCTATTTTCTTTGCAAATCTACTCATTTCTTATACGTAAAATATCATTTGGCTTTTGGTTGTTCAAAGTTTATCAACTACCATGCAGTAGGGGTTATTAGACAACCCAATATATCATCTGTATTTCAGCCCCACTTGTTTGGTGATTGCTTTCTTGCCGAATTGAAGCATTTTGGTGGTATTACAAATGCCTTCAGGTACATCTGAGCTTCCTCCCCCTCCTTTTTTTTTTTTTCTATATTTTTCTAAATGTTGTAGTATGTGATTGGTACATGGTTGGCTTTGTAACAAAATAATAGTTTTGAGGCAGATGGGTGTATGCACTGTTTATTCTGTTATCCAAATCTTTATACTGACTACTGGCGTGTAATTGGCAATTTCTTGGTCTCTTTGGATGAGCATAATCATCGTTACTCTTTTTATTTGGGGGGCGAAGGGAATATCACACTTGAGATAAATTTTTACATCAAGTTCTAGTTCCTTCTTTTTATAGATTTTTTTAACTGGTAATCTTAACAGATATTAACACTCTACAAACAGATGACGATCCTTTAAATACACACCTCATTGAAGTATCCGTATCATGAGGTATTCAAGACAACAACCTTGCATTATGTACAGGGTTTCTATAGTTAATTCTGAGACAATTTTTCACCTTTCTGTTTGAGTTAATGTCATGCTTCGTCTTGTATGAGGTACTTTTTAAAGTTAAATTAGGCTCCCGAGGTTGTTTCGTAATTCAGTGAAGAACATCATAGATGAGTTCAAAATTTGATTGCATTTGCTGTAGCTTGTCTGCATAAACACGCTACTGTTGTATTCTCATGGTTTGTTCGAAGGCCAATAGATGCACAAATATTTTTCGGTGAAAACGAAGATCTTGATAACATCGTATTTATCAACTAATTTCATGGTCCAACAAGTTTTGTCTTGCCTGTCTATTATTATTATATGGAACCTGTCCTGTTCATTACATTTTCTTCAGTGTTGCAACAATAACAACTAGTAAAAACTAAGCTTTATCCTACTAGGATTTTCTTTGAAATAGTACTCATATTTGATATACTCATATATTTACAACCAAATAGAATGTGTGAAGCTTAGAGCTTTTCAGGGTCCTTTACATCTCATGAATGGAGGTGACAACTTTTGTGCTCAAAATCTTATATTTTGATTATTGTTCTGTATGAATTGGTCTCGGTATTGTGTACTGTAGCTTCATGCTGCTCATTGAGCATTAATCCTTCAACGCCTTTTGTAAAGTGGATTCATGTTAATGTTAAATAAAGATGATTTTTATGGCTAGTTATTAATATAACCTTTTAACTATTTACATCTGTCTTGCTTATGTAAGTTTCCATTGACTATGAAGGCAATTGACCTGGAGAAAGATGCCAGATACTGCAAGGACCAGGGAGATTGTTGCGTAGCCATAAAACAGGTATGCTTATATATAGATAGTGGGCTTGCTGTTTTTAACTGAAAGCACATCATAGATCATACAGTGTGCACCATGTTTTTCTGTGTTCGCATTCATGATTCATCACAGCGCTAGACATTGTCCTTTTTCTAGTCCTGAACCTTTTGCTTGCACCTTGCTTTCTGTGTTTGCATTCATGATTCATCGCAATGCCAGACATGGTCCGTTTTCTAGTCCTGAATCTCTCTGCTATTACGTTCTCATGTATTTTTAATCTCTTCAATTTTTTCGAGTGCTTTGGTTGCTGATTTAAATTTCCGTTTGATCCTTGTACTATTATTCATCACATCGAGTCAATATGCAAAGAATTTTTATTTGTTCCTACAGTGGGTGCTAGTTTGTGCCCTGAAAATTAGGATATGCTGTAACCCGATGTTAGAAATCCACCATTGATGAATGTGGATGAAAGCTTTGAATAAGAGAGAGAAGAGAGAGAAGAGAGAGAAACTAGATCTAACAGAATCTGTAACTGTTTTGTATTTCTGAATTGTATATCATACAAAGGGTTACCAAGTATATATAGGACAGCTGGCTCACACAGATTTGCCAGCTGTACCCAGTCCACTAATACAAGCTTAAGACTAACTAATGGAGATACTAAACATATTAAGACAGCTTAGCCTATATCTCTAATACCCGATTGTTAGAATGTACTGTTAAATGTTATCTGATATCCAACACCAAAAGATTTCATAGCTTTGAAGTTTTATCATAATTTATTCATAAATAAAAAACAGCATTTTGAATTTATACAACGTTTTTCGTACGAATGGGACTGTTTATATAACAGTTGATTCACATGTAACATCTGATTTTTTTTTAAACGTAGTAAATCATCTTAACGCCATCAATCTTACCCTTTTGATGGCTTCAAAGCAAACAGATGCTCCCATGCTTTAATCTTGCAAATAATTATGAGAAATATTTTCAGAAGCAATCAGTCACAGACAACTTATCCTTTTTGTCATAATTCAATCCTATGATTGAAACCAATATCTTTTATTTCGATCAGTGTTGGCCTGAATGAGAGAACTTACCTGATGAGATCAAAGTTGGTTGGTTTCTCATTTTGTTTTATTGTGGTTTTAACTGAGATTACAGAATTGTTCATCTCTGATCCTAAGCTGTTTCATTGTTTCCCTTTGCCAGAGTTCATAATTTTGTCTTTTATACTCCGCTGTTATGTTTATTACTGAAGAATGTAAGCTGTGAAGGCATTAAGACTTGGATCTTAGTTACTTGACTGGTGTCTATCTCTTAGTTACTTGACTGGTGTCTATCTCTTACGAGTCTCGTGCAACTTATCATATGCCAATGAAAGTGTTAAAATGTCATATCCAATGTTATGTTGATTGAATGCATGATTTCTAATTGTACAAATAATTTCATACTTGTAGTTTATATTTGTTATAATATCTTAAGATACAATATGATAGATTATAACATTATAAATCATTGATAATTGAGTGTTTGGGAGAAAGAAAATGTGTATTGGATCTATACTGAACAGTTTTATCCTGACTTGAATGAGATATAAAGAGGTGTTTTATAATACTTAAGAGTTTGTTTGGATTGGTGGTATAGGGTGAAATGAAATGGAATGAACAAATCATATTTAAAAAAATACATGTTTTAATTTCATCCGACTCCATTTCGTCTTATTGCATTATATCCTCTACCACAAATCTAAACAGACCCCGAGTATCTAGAGAACCTTCCTAATTGTTTGTTAGTTAACTCAATGTAGAAGTAACTGGAATTGTACTACAGAGAGTTAAGGAGAAATCCCATGAATTACTGAACAATAATGCAGAACTTCTTAGATCTGCACTCTCCCAATTTCCAAGGCCACAATTTACTTATCAGGATGCTGACAAACAGTAGCTACCTGCTAACTAAATACAACACAAATGTTCTATCAAAATTCAACTAATTAACATAAGCTTACTGAAACCACATGTAGAATCTTCTAGAACAGGAACAGAGGTGGATCTCAGAACCTGTGGGTGGGATACACACTTGATAGTTGATACAAACCATTACTTGGTGAGTATGTAACTCTTACTTGATTGAAACCAGGAATTGATCTTGCTGCTCCCAAACCAAGTAGGCTTCATTGACTCTTCCCTAATCTCTATCTTTCTCTGACAAAAAACATGGTGGAGTTGCCGCATTTACTAAAAAGTGAAGACGCTGAACTTTAATCTCTTGATCAGTATGTTGCTTCTATAGTAGAAAGTTACTCGAGTCTAGGAAATAACATGCGAGAAAGTTACTGGTGGATGGCAAAGCAAAAGAGACTTGCATGAGAGTGCGATACTTAAAGGTTGTGGCTAGTTTGCTGCAGGAGTCTGGTGCGGCTTGTTTGCCACAAAAGGAGTGTACTCTTGACTGGTTTTCTGTCACAAATGAAACATCTTTCAGGACGGCTGCAGTGTTTGCTTGAGGCAGCAACTCAGAGAGTAACCGAGTTATGATTACAATAATGATAATCTAAGAAACCCAGATACATAGCGCAATACCGATACAATACTAAACGAATGTGATAAATTTTTAAAAATAAGTTACGACACGGCTTAGATTTGTTAACAAAAATTCATTCAGAAGCAAATGCACAATGTTCGTAAAGAGAGTTCATATACAAACTATGAATATGATTCGTCTGATCTAATCCATTGACTATTGATCTAACGGCTGAGACATGTTGAATGCATGGATCAACTAGATGGTATTTTGAATTGATTTAATCCAAATCCAACCATTGGGGTCTGTGCTTTTGGTGTAGTTCCAAAGAAAGGACTCTTTACATTAATGTGTAGATTTAATTATGTTTGACATTTCATATTTTTCACTCTTAATGGGTCTTACTGTATGCACGAGTGCTTTTTGAACAAATGTTTATTGCAGTAGCACAAATTAAGATGTCATCGAAAAGGATTGAATTAAGCTGAGTTTCTTTACTTTAACTTAGTAATGATTCTTTAGAAGTCGTGAGGACCTTGTTGTCATAACACAACTCTGATTCTTTACATGTTTGTGATGAAATTAGTATAATAACAGACATGATCAGAAAGTTGCATGGAACTTTGAAGAAGTCTTTCAGTAGTGTCACTCATCATGGATGAAATATTTTAGCCTTGTGGTTATATCTGCTTCATGATTTGTAAAATTAATTTTTAGTATTAATTACTGATTATTGATATGATGTTAACTATCACTCCAAAATTGTTGACAATTAGCAGTCAAATTGCATTTTTTTAACAATAATTTTGTTAATGATTCAACTGAACAGCAAAGAACTTGATGTTGGTTTTATATTCCAACTCCATAGCTCCAAGTTCCTCCTCAAGGCCACGATTGTAATCCGAAGATGATGATTTCATCTTAAGTCTAGTAAAAAAATCACAATATCTTGCTTGTATATTACTTAACGTGTAAATTTTAGTTCTCTTTTAAAAATCCCCTCGTTTTCTGGACACGTATAGTTCCAAAAGTTTATCTGAATTTTATGTTTCCTCACAGGTGTTTACGGTCTTATAGATGAAATAATTGCAACAGTTAAATTATTTTTCTATTGGTCATATAGCTAACTAAGCTCAATACATTTATTACTATAAATGTTGACAATATCAACCTGATGGTGATATTGCTCATTTAAACCTGATAAAGCATTTCCCATAATATACAAGAGCATCATCCTTCGATTGTATTATGCTATTGATAAAGATAGCTCTAAATTGTGGCTGCAACAACGATTGCAGTCACAATATGAAGATTTTAGAGGTTTTTGGAGCAGCATCACAACGTTTGTGGTTGCATCAGTTGCAGTTGTTTGTCTTAAATTGCAATATTATGTTGCAACTGCAACTGCAATTTTGAATCATTATTGATATAACTTTTTGTTTTTTTACGAAGTTAACCTCTTTTTTATGGCAATGCTATAAAAAGGCCAAAACTAGTTACATTATTGATATAACTATTTGTTTGCCTTTTACCAATAAAAGGAAATAGAAATTATCTGCAAAAGAAAGGGCGTAAAGTCCCTAGTTTGGTTACATAATTCTTCATGTTGAAACTAGTACAAACCGATCAGGTACAATTAGCAACATGCTCCGGAAATTAGGTGAAGTTATAATTTCATTAGACAATTCCAAAACAAAAAGCACTGACATAAAAAAAATGAAAAATAACTAGTGAGAATTAGATGGCTGGAATCTTACTCCAGGCAAGTACCTAGAGACAAATTCTCGAGCCAAAGTTTGGAGTTCATCATCATCAAGTTGTTGATCTGATTGATTGAAGAAACTGCTCAAGTCCAATGATGAAAGTGGTTGGTGAGGATCAAAATGCATGGACATGTTAGAGGCACTTTGCATGTCTGCATTTGTTCCCAAGTGATCTGAGGAGGAATGAAAACTCGGTGAAGAGCTTTGAGGGTTTGGAAGAGATGGAGCTAGCGAGATTGGGAGGCGCTGCATTGTCGCAAGAGTGGCTTGAACATAGGTTAACTCTGCCTGCAAGCTCATAACCTGCACCATACACATTCATTGTTAATAACTCTCAAATTATTAATGTGTTTTGCTTCTGATAAGGCATCCAAGATTTAGTGTATTCTAATGCACTCAACTAAGGACTAATCACTATCGCCATGGGTGGCTACCGCTTGCCAAACATTGTTTTGACGCCATCGAAAGGTGCACCGGGGAGCACCAGATCGACCCTGGAGTGTCAAAGGCATATGAAACAACTTCGATGTTTATGATAAAGAAGACAAACAATTTTAGTACTGAAAAGCTAATTAACATCCTGGAGGTGATCATGCTCATTATATGATAGCTTCACAACTTTCAACTAAAAGTATATACAAGTAACCAGAGATTCTTATTTTCAACTTTATTTTAACAAGACTAGGCTCTTAATTGGAATCGTATGCCGTTGTTAAACAACTTTAGAATATAGGAATTATCCTACTAGTATATGAAAGGGTTATGAAGTCCAGACCCATTAAGTAAATTATTCATTCATATCAGTGTCTGTTACTAAGTAACAAAGTCAAAATTAAATGGATTTAACCTAATGTTTATAACACAAACATTTGGAACTCCAAACTGGAAGACAACATGACTTTGTTTCTTTTGTCAATACAATAATTACACTTTTAAATAGAAATTTACTACTTTTAGTATTTTAGTCAATGTTCTAGAGACACTAGTTATCATTCTCCATTATAAATTGAATCGAAAATTATGAGAAGTTTCTAATGACTTCATAAATATGTAGCCAAATTAATAGAGCAAATAGTTATATGACGAAAATATATTATTATTCTCTAATTAAAAATAGTTTTTTCTGTTCATAAATCTTAGCTCAACCGACAAAAATATTGAAATTGTTAAATCAGATATTAAGATTGGTGTTTGAACTCCAACTTCATCATTTAAATTTGTGAGTTTTCAATGACAATTATTACCATCTCGTCATTTAAAAAATAGCTTTTCTCCAATTATAAAACATGCCACCGGTGAGGAAACGTCAGAGTTGAACAAATAAAGATTTATACATTTTGGAAATGTCAGAGTTGAACAAATAAAGATTTATACATTTTGGCATATATACTCCAAATTATGTACATGCATGTGAAGAATATTCTTATTTGGTATTAAGAGATAACCTTCAATATTGTATTTTGACTGCTACATTAACACTACTAGTTCAAAAAGACATAATCAATCTTATCCAAACAACCTTTCCTTTTTCTATTATTGGGTAGAGAATCTAGAAGTGAGTACTTAATTCGTATTTGGTTGGTAACTTATCACTTTGACAATGGAATCCGGCCTAATTAAAAGATAAGGAATCCATTGGTGTTAAATTCTTACTTCCTCTATAGTTTATCACGGATTATTTCGTATGGATGAATACTAAAGAGGCCTTAATATTATATCTAGGAACTTAGATTATACAATGCATTTTTCAAAATATGGCAAAGGTTTCTATCGTATCACGCATAAGATTATGTAACTTTATTTAGTATGTCGAACAATTACAACCTTGCTTTAGTTCATATAGACTTGTCAAAACAAAATTGATTATTTTATGTCTTTGTCTAATCAAAACTTATAGATAACAGAAAGGGTTATGTTAACTAATATCTTAAAGTCACTAACTAGCATGGCCCTTAAATTAGTTTTTCTAACTAGTGTTTCGAGGTATTGGTTAGCATTTTTTAAAAGAAATTCTAAATTTGGCCTCTCTATGTTATGTGTACTTGAAATTATATTTTTCATTATATTTTCATTAATAATTGTGCGATTTTATCACTTGAGGCATGTGAGTATTGATGTCTTTATACGCGTTGAGTATTTTGTTAATCTACTTCTCTGAAGTTTTTTTTAAGCAACCAATATTTGTTAATTTTTTTTGAAGTGGCAAAAATAAGTTATATTAAAAATTAACAAATGGCACCAACGATGCCAATACAAGAGTAAAAATTATCAAATGTTAATATTAATTGTTAGCATTTTGAATAGAACATTCGATGCCCTTATAACTCCATTCTTTAACTCCCTTGTCCCTGCTGGAAAAGAAAACCAATTTTATATCTTCTAATATAACTTCCCTGGAATATATTTACATATGTATAATTTTGAGACTTTTTTTTTAGCACAACTTACTTACGAGACTTTAATCCCTTCGTTAATTGAAATGTGATAGTTAGAAAAAGTTATCTTAACGTAATAATTCCATAGTCTGAATTCCTAAGTTTACTAATAAAATTTGAATAACATGTACAAGTAAGATTAACTTAATTGGCAGAAACAATACATTGTAATATAGTAGAGGTCGAGATTCGAATCTCAGACACCTCACTTATTTACCTTTAAGATGCAAATTTTTAACCACTTGACTACTTGACAAAAAATATATTTGTATAATATCATAATTATAAATTAATTTCACATGACATTACACTTAAGTTTTAATTTGACTAATGAATATTGGATAATAATGTCTCAAATGTACAAACAAATACATGAGATTTTTATATTAAAGTTATTAATTCTAGATTCCTTTTTATACTACTATTCCGTGTTCATTTTATAATATCAAAAGAGACACTGTTTTCGATAATTGAGGTGTTACCTTAGTCTTTAGCCCTATTTTTTTGACTCGTAATCTTTATTCCGATAAAACAAGATAAATATCTACATCATGATTTTAGATAGTGAATTTAATACTTGGTAAACATTGCCTACTATACTACTATTCACTAATATACAAATGTATTATGCATAGAGTAAAGCATGTGTATCAAGCAAGAATTTGAAAGTCAATACTAAAAATATTTGAATATTTCTCGAGCTGCTAAATTGCATTGCTTGTTAGCTCCGGCAAGCAACAGACAGTCCTCCTTAGTCAGCCATACCCAGTTGGCGGCTGCCACCACCACCTATCTCTTTTAAAATATGACTTTCACTATATTTATTATATTCATTACAAATTTATACCTAACCAAACTTTAACAATACATTGATTTCATTTCCCAACATTTTGATGCTAGTTATATACTTCCTTCTTTTTTTTGAATTGTTTGTTGGTTTTCGTTTGTTGTTAAGATTTCTATTTATATGTTGTTTTCAAGAGTCCAACCTCAATAAAATGGTGTAAATTATATATGGGTCTACACTATTTTTAGTAAAATACTAATTTATATATAAAATTCTTAAGTTTCTTAAACAAATTTTTGTAGACAAAAAAATTGTTGCAAATTTCCTTCCTAATTGTTTGCTCTTTTTTTTTTTATAGTTTTTAAAAAAATGATTATATCTTATATATATAAAAGTTCTTAAGTTTTTTAGACAACTTTTTGGAGCTAAAAAAGTTGTTGCAAATTTCTTTCCTAATTTTTTGCATTTTTTTTTAAATGAATTCTGATCTTATATCTTATCTTATATATAAAGGTTTTTAAGTCTCTTAGACAAATTTTTGTGGCCAAAAAAGTTGTTGCAGTTTTCGTTCCTAATTTTTTGCTTTTTTTTTTGTTTTTAAAAAAGTGATCACTTATCTTATATATAAGGTCAAATACATCATTTGGTCCTTTAAGTTTGACAAAAATACCGGATTAGTCCTTTAAGTTCTTAAGTTTCAAATAGGTCCTTTAAGTTGTTAATTAATTACACCGTTACCCTTTTAAGGACCTATTTGAAACTTAAAAACTTAAAAAACTTCAAATAGGTGCATTAAATTAACAACTCAAAGGACCTATTTGAAACTTAAAAAACTTAAAGGACTAATCCGGTATTCTTGTCAAACTTAAAGGACTAAAAATAGTATTTGGCCTATATATAAAGGTTTTGAAGTCTTTTAGACAACTTTTTCGAGTCAGGAAAGTTGTTGCAATTTTCTTACTTGATTTTTTGCATTTTTTTTAAATGATCTCATATCATATCATATAAAAGTTCTTAAGTCTTTTAAACAACTTTTTAGAGTCAAAAAAGTTGTTGCAAATTTTTTCCTAATTTTTTTGTGTTTTTTTAATGATCTCTTATATTATATATAAAGGTTCTTAAGTCTTATAGACAAAATTTTGGAGCAAAAATAATTGTAGCAAATTTCTTTTCTAATTTTTTGTTTTTTTTTTGTAAATCATCTCTTATCTTATATATAAAAGTTCTTAAGTTTTTTAGACAACTTTCTTGAGATAAAAAATTTGTTGAAAATTTATTTCCTGATTTTTTATGTTTTTAAAATGAACTTTTATCTTATATATTAATGTTCTTAAGTCTTTTAAGACAACTTTCTTGAGATAAAAAATTTGTTGAAAATTTCTTTCCTGATTTTTTACGTTTTTAAAATGAACTTTTATCTTATATATTAATGTTCTTAAGTTTTTTAGACAAATTTTTGGAGCAAAAAAATTGTTTCAAATTTCTTTCCTAATTTTTTACTTATTTTTATTTTTGGATCTATTATATTGTAACGGAGTCAGCAAGAAATTTTAAATAATTCTTATCAAGAATCTCTCTGATGTGATAATATGAAGTCTAAATTAGTTCGGAGGTTTTATTATTTGCCTTTTGGAGGTATTATCATTGAATTTTTCATAACAAGGATTGGACCAAGGGTCAACCCTAATCTCTTATCTTTTTACATTAGTTTTGGATGTACTTAAGGAACACATCCAACAGCTAGCACCGAGATGTATACATTTTGCAGATGATGTAATCTTAATTGGAGAGTCGAGGGAGGAATTAAATGAGATGTTGGAGATTTAGAGACAAGTCTTAGAAGCGTATGACTTTCATCTGAGTAGAAGCAAGACATAGTATATGTAATGTAATTTCAGCAAAAGGTGAAGTAGTTCTACCTAAGAGGTGAAAGTTAGAGATCATATCATACAAGTTACAAAGTTTAAATATCTTGGGTTCATAGTACAAAATGACGGAGAAATAAAAGTAGATGTAAGTCATCGTATTCAAGTTGGATGATTGAAATGCAGATGAGCCTCAGGTGTTGAAGTGAAAAAAATCAGACAGTTGTTAGACCATCGATGTTTTATGGAACAGGGTGTTGGCGGTTAAGAACCAACACGAAACCCTTATTCTTCTAAGACACATGGTCTCATTTAATACCCTCATACTTAAGTGGACCCCACAATACTTTTTATTAAAAAAAACATGCTATTGTTGAAATGTAAATGATGAAGAGTTAGTGGTGGGACCCATTTAGACCTTTTGTTAGATGGTCTCCTTTGGAATGACTGAATACTTATTATGTATTGTTATTAAAAAATTATAAAAGAGTGATGTGTACGCGTGAGACCCGTTTAAGAACTCTAAATTGGGGGTCTTTATTGTGGATGCTCTAATTACTTCTTTTATCAATTATTTACACTTGCATTAGTAAATACAGAGACTATAGATATGTTTGAGTATGTCAATGAAAAATAAAATTATATTTAAGATTTATTTATTAATCAAAACTAAATCTTAAAACACATGTGAGGGAGTATCTAACTAGTGTTTTGGTAATGTTTTGTAAATAATAAGGTAGTATATATATTTTTTTACTCAAATAAGGTAGTATATTAGTCACTAGTTTACTTGATTATATATACTTGTAGGGGTACCCTAATCAAGTAGCATCCATGTAAAATGTGGGCAAGCTAACAATCGTGTGAAAGCAAATAGTACATTGTACTTCTTATTCTATAAAATATTCTAAAGGGTAAGATCTTGACCTACGAGGAATGCAAACAGTGATTGTTGTCAAGCGACAATAATAGAGTGCAGGACTTCGCACCATGGCGCACGTTAGCATGATCACTAGCCAAGTTTAATTATTTTTTATTTTTACCATGAGTCAACAAAACTCTATTCTTCTTTGTTGAGCATTAATAATTAATAATAGAGTTAAACATGTTTTTTACCTTTATAAATATTCTAACTTTTCGTTTTAGTACCTTTAAAAATTTTAGTTGGCTTTTAATTCTCCAAAAGTTTTCAATTATCACTTTTAATCTTGACTTTTAAGTCATTTCATGTGCAGTTCTTACGTTTTTTAATGAATTTTTTTAAGAATGTTTAGAATATTATAAGATTTTTTTTGAAGAAGTATTATAAGAATCTCTTAAAAACATAAAATTTCATATTTAATTCACGTATTGTTAAAAAATTCTAATATTTTTGGAGAGTATCTTATAATATTCTAAAATTTCTAAAAAAATTTCATTCAAAAATATGAAATCTACACAAGTTTAACATAAAAGTAAAGACCAAAAGTGATGGCTGAAAATTTTTGGAGACTAAAAATGTAAGAAATTTTTTTAGAGTGAATAAACCAAAAAAATTAGTATATTTATAGAGATCAAAAATATATTTAACCCTTAAAAATAACCAGTTTTAACTAAAAGTACACCAACAACCTAATGTAATAGTGAATGCTAACAGGTGCATCACGAGTACATGTTAAAATTTTAAAAAAGTAAACAATTAATAAGATTTACGCAGAAAAAATTACTTCATAATTTTTTTACTTCAAACGGTGTCTTTAGCACTTCTCTTTGATTTACATACTCATTGTTGATATAATTTTTGTTACCTTGTCAACCAATCATAACCATCACATTAAAATGCTTGAATTTAATTATAATTATTTTTAAAATCATACAAATGATTAATTGTAATTTGCTATCACTCAAAAACTTTTCAAACTTGATGTATACAATTTACACTCTTCACTACATATTCATCAAGATATAAAATAAGATACACTATATATAATCAAGATTAACACAAGTATTCTTGCGTCATGAATACCTGTTCAAGGCTTTAAAATAGAAACAGCAATTAACGAAGTTAAATATAAAGAGAGGAAGTTACTAGGGCACATATTCTTTGTGTGGAGTAAGTTTCTTATCACTTTCATAACACATAATGTTGGGTGTACTCTAGAAAAGCAACAAAACCCAAAAACCACTCCAAAGAGGAAAAGATAAACTCATGTTGGATTTGTTTCTATACACTTTAATAAAGTTGCATCCATTGATTTCAAAATATGTGATTAACACTTACAAATATGTGGCTTGTTAGAAAAAAAACACTTTGAAATATGTGACACTCGAGAAAATTCAGAAAAAAAATTATAATCTAGAGTTCAAAATTCTAACTACAAAGGTAAGATATTAACATTAATATTTGCCTAAAATAACTTAAAATAAGATAAGCATAAGGAGGAAACAAGAGATCACTACAATGAAGAAAAATTGAAGGAAATTGGAGTTATATGTATATTTAAACAAAATTTGAAATAAATACCTGTTGTTGAAGTGCAAAGATGTGAGCTACACAACCATAAACGGGGTCTCTAGCCCTAGCAAGAGCTTCATAGCAAAGAGTAACAACAGCATCAAGACGTTTATGAGCTGGAATACGCATGAGTAGCTTAGAGGCATTACTAGCACCAAACACTTTGTGAACCGCTGCAAAATGAACCGTTCCTTGGTCTGAATCAAAATATGGTGCAAATATGCAACCTTTTACACACTTTCTCCTCAAAAACTTGCAAGCACCACAAGGCCCACCACCTCTTTGATCACTTCCACCAATCTTTCCTCCACAATAATCCATTTTTTGTCTCTCTTTTTCTTGTTTAGGGTTGAAGTTGAAACAAACTCTTGTGAGTCATAAAGACATACATATATATATATATATAATGAAGGAGATAAGATGTTGGGTTTGTGTGTAAGCGTTGCTATTGTTATAACTTGATTTTGATATATGGAATGAATGAATAATGAGTGAGTGCTTTTGGTGGTGGGTCAATCACTTGAGATGGACTAGACCTAGTTGGTTTAATTTTCATTTTGGTAAATGCTTTATTTTTTATTTTTTATAAGATGCATAAATGAATTAGGACACTGCAAAAATTGATCTCTCGACATGTAAAATTACAAAGTGACAAAATTAATAGATAACAAACTCTCCTCAAACATTTGCTACTAAAAAATTTAAAATTAATAACAAAAATTAGAGATGAAAAAAAAATAAATTTCTTTTTGTGACAAAGTTTGAGATAGACTTCATTTTTCCCTCTATAAATTTAATTTTCATCCCTATTATAAATTTTGCTAGTTTGACGTACTCTAATACATTCTCATAATTCAATCTTAATCTTAGAACACTTAATACACTCATTAAGCTGAAAGAGTTAAAAACCATTTCATCTAAATATTTTTACCATTCAATTTTAATTTAAAAATGTTGCTGTATATATATACAATGAATATTTTAATTTTTTTTTAAGAAACATATGTTATTATTTTTTCAAAAATATTTATTATATTATTATTGAAAGGCTTATATATATATAGTAGTGTTGGTTTGTGGGATTGAAAGTATGAAACTTTAAAGCCACGCAATATTGTTTGTAACAATGGAATAATAGTATATAGAAGGAAAGGAAAGAAGAGGGTTTGCGTGAAGCAAAGACAGTGTTACATAATACATATGGTGAGGTGAGGTGAGTGATGTAGAGTTAGTAAGTAGGTGACATTGCATCACACATACCTTCTAATTCCAATTCCAACCGTCACACGTGGGACAAACATCCTATGTCCTAAATTTTATCTTCTTTCTTATCAAAACATAATAAAACATGTACTAGATTCAAATTCAATAGAGTTGTAATTCTAAGCTGTCACCTCTTTGCTTTTACTCTTTTTTTTTTTTTTTTTCCTGTTCCTAAAAATGACTGAAAAGAAGTGTAGCTAATCCAAAGGTGAATGAAACGTACACTGTTGGTGCCCTGTGGTTCTGGTAATAAAAGGTTTAATTTTCTTTCACCACTTTGTAGCAGGGCCACTTCCATTGTAAGATTCATGTCATGCTTCCCTGCCATGATTTTCTATGCAGTACGAGATTAATTTCCTTTGGAATAACGCTAGTCTTCTTTCTCTTTTACTTTTTCTTGTCGTTTCAAATTCAGTATTTCATATGTGGTTCATTTAAATTTTGATTTTATTTATTTGAGCATGCAAAAGTATTCCCCAAAAAATTCTCTCAAAAGAAGTATAGTCCAAAAATAGGGGTGCAGTCGAAGATTCAATTAAATTGACTAGAGTTTTTCAACGTTGGAGTTTAAACTGAACCAAACCAATCAAATTTGTCCTTTGATACAGGTTTGAGTGTCAACTTCTCGTCATTTAAATTTGTATTTATGTATTTTTTAATCATTATATACTCATTTTTCTCACTATATTACCATTATTAGTGTTTAAAGAATTAATGATAAAATTAAATTGATATATGTTGTTACTACGGTATAATTTTTTTTTTTTACTTTTTTGTTTGAAGAAGCTAAATTAGAGAACCATTTTTTGTTTGATAAAAAACCATTTTGTTCGAAGGACCACGTTTCAAGATCCCAAACCAACACCACCAAACCAACGAAAATGATATATTTTTTTACTTTTGTAATTGATACTTTGTAGATACGTACAGACCCATAAGTATGTTTTTTTTTTTACTTTTAAAAAAAATATTTTATCGGATTCAATACATATGAAATACTTTACAAATACACTTAGATATGTATCTTAGGAAAAAGGAATGGTAAAAAAAAAAAGTAACACAATGTTATAAGAAATAAGTAAATATGCATATGACATCTACTTAACAAAAAGTATTTACATATTTGTATGATTCTAAAAGTATTTACATATGGTACAAAATAACTGTTTAGATGGATTAACAGTATAATGATCCAGGCTACCCCATGCTGAGAAGAGTGAGGGAGAGGACTAATTATGTGGAAATTATTGAAGTGACAATGAAGCACAAAATATCATGCTTGTGCTTGATGTGATTACTATTAGAACACATCGAGTCACAGCACAACACGGTCAAAGGACACACCAATTGTGTGTTAGTGGTGTCACATTGGAAGGAAGCAAGAAGAAAAGTTATGTGCATGAATCTAAGATTGGATTGAGATCATTGCGTCTTACCGTGGATGGCGTTTTCATGTCTTTCCATCAAGGGAAATTCTAATTTGGACACAATCCCAAATTAATTTTATTTGGACATCCACTCACAATGAAAAAAATTAAAAGAGAATAGATTTAAATGATATGATTAAATAATTTTTCTTTTAATTTTTTACATTTGTGTGTGTGCGTCCAAATAAATTTGATTTGGGTTTGTGTCCATGTAAGAATTGTTCGTAAAAGACATACACAAATATATTGATAATAGACCAAAATGATGTGATACATCGGTAGTAATTAGATCATTTAACTATTTAATCAGAAGTTTGATTCTTACTCAATGAGAATGTAAAATATTTAGGCGAACACTTCTCTAAATTGGATGTTAAGTAAGTATTCCTCCTCCAATTATTAAGTGTCATGTCATTTTTTTATATGTAATTCTTTTAGAATAAATTTAAATTTTGAATTGTTCTTCCTAAGACTACAACATTCAACAAAATTTCAGAGTACCAAAGAGTTATCCAAATTCGTAATAGTAGTTCGGTTGTTAAAATAAGTCTAGTATGATGGTCTCATTGACCCAATAATTTGTTGAACCAAAATGGGTTATGAACAATGCCTTTAAAGTTTAATGATAACAAGGTATGAAGGAATAATTAGATATGTTAATGTGTGTTCAAGTGTGCAAGACCATAGAATTAAATTTGGACTCTCGAAGTCAAGTTCTAGTTATGAAAGATCACGACTCTGAACGCATAAGAAAACATTTAAGCAAATGAGAAGCTATTGAGACTTGGAACAAGATTTGAAAAAAAGGTCAACCACAAAGTTAATGCTCTGATCATAAGAAGCCTGTCTCTCAGAAGCTTCTGATGTAATGAAGACTCTGAAGGATACAAGTACCTAAAGATGACGTCAACAACTGAAGACTCTGACTCAATTTGTCGTCTTATGAAGGAAGGTTGCTTTTAGACTCCGAGTAATACAATTTGTCGTCTTCTGACTACTTGCAGAAACAAACAAGAAAATTCAAGGACAAAGAGAATGTAACAGATAATTCTATTAGAAGCAAAGGATTTTCAAATGACTACACAACGACATTATCCATTTGAGGAAAAGCTTCAACATCCATGATCGAGTTTCTCAAGTACTAATTTGATGCACTGACACTTCTTCAATAGCGGCTCTCTCATTTTCTCCTATATAAAGACCCGAGCAGTTGAAGAAAAATAATAAGACTTCTATCATTTTACAAGTGCCCTTACTCTGTCAAATTATATAGCGCACAAACACTTAGAGAAATTCTAACAAATTTTCAAGCTTAGAATTTCTTTAGTATTCAGAAGTCATCTGAACTTTAATCTTCTTACACCTCTGATTGTCTATCAAGTGTAAACACAATCTCTTTTATTTGATTAAACCCTGATTGTAGAAGTCTCTTACTTGTGTGTTTGAGCAAATGAAGTCTCTTACTGTGAGTTTGAACAAATTGTAATATTGTGTGATTATAGTGAAAAATCCATTGGAAGTGTTAGGGAACTGGACTACTCTTAGATTGTGAGAATAACCAATATAATTTTCTTGTGTCGTCTCTTTCTCCTTTCTCTCTCTTTCTTTAAGTTTAAGTTAATTTTGCTGCATATTCTATTTCAGACTCAGAGAAGAACTCTGCTTTTGATCATACTCTGAGTTGTTTTTGTCAAACACTTAGATTTTTTTTAGAAAAAGCCAACAAAATTCAAGCCCGCGCTCTTCTTGTGTTTTTCTCACCTTCAATTGGCATCAGATCTCATGGTCTGTTGCTTAACACTTAACATTTTAAGAGATAAAAGATCATGAGAAAAACATGTATGCTTCAAGTGCTACCTATGATTCTGGTATTGGTGGTACTGGTAACAACAACAATGTTGTCTCTTATGATTACAACAACACAACTTCCACCTCTGATAAAAATTCTTACTCAGCTAGACCTCCATCTTTCCATGGAGATGTTGCACAATTTTCTTGGTGGAAAAACAAAATGTATTGTCATTTCATTTGTGTTGATGATGAACTATGGGACATCATTGAGGATGATGTTAGTTTTCGAATTGATTAGAAAGAGATTATATGATGCTCATAAAAAGACCTATAGAAAGCATCATAGAGTTCATGATATTTTGGTTGAGACTCTTCCTCACTCAAAGTATACCAAAATTGTTGATAAATCTACTGCTAAGAGCATCTTTGAATCTTTCTGCTCAACCTATGAAGGAAATTAACAAGTGAAATAAGGCAAAGCTAACCTTTTGGTCCAACAGTATGAACTATTTAGAATGAAGATAAATGAAGATATTGAAACCATGTTCTCAAGGTCTCAAACTCTTGTTTCTGGTCTTCAAGTTCTAAATACGAGTTATAAAACATGATATCATGTCAAGAAGATTATAACGAGTCTTCTAAAAGTGATTAAAACACAAGAAACGGGGGTTGAATTGTGATGGTTTTTTCTGGTTTCTATTCTTTGTGTTAATACTGGTCAGAATTTGAGGTGTACAGATTCTGACTCAGAGTCTGAATGCAGCGGATATGTATAGAAACACAAAGATAAAGATAGAGAGAGGGAAAGAGTAGACATAAAGCAATTTATACCGGTTCCTCCCACAACACACGAGTAGTCTAGTCCTCATGCACTTTCAAGGGATTTCACTATAATCACTACTGATTACAATTTCTCAAGGACTCTTCCAAGAGACTTCCCAATGCTCAAGCACCCTTGCAAGAGACTTCCACTGCTCAAGGACAACTCCAAGAGACTTCTATTGCTCAAGCACGCAGACAAGAGACTTCCAATGCTCAAAGGATAACCCTAAGAGACTTCTAGTGCTCAATCACAACTGAATGTGACATCTGGTGCTCAAGGTTTCACCAAGAGACTTATATGCTCAAGCTTCACAAGCAAGAGACTTCTAGTTGTTTACACCAAATATAAACAAACTTGTTCTTACACCGGATATACAAATGATTGATGTAAACTGAAAAAATGAACAGACTCTTTTAGGATTTCTAAGATACAATGTTTGGTAAGAAAAATCCTAAGTGTTCTGCGCTATTTGATTTGGCAGAGTAATGGCACAGTAAAATAGCAGAGTCTTGTTAATCTTCTTCATGTTCTTCAAATCCTTATATAGGCTAGGATTTGAGAGACGTTGAGGAAGAGTGCCAGCGCATTAAGAGTCATTGAGAAGCTTCAAATCAAGGACGTTAAGCCATTGCCTGATATGGATAGTTCCGTTGGATAATCATTCGAAAATCCTTTGTTGAAACAGGAAGTATCCGTTAATTTTTATTGCCCTTGAAGTTCTTTGTTTGTTTCTATACGTGGTCAGAAGAAGACAAAACTGTACTCAGATCTTTTGATGTGGACAACCATAGAAGATGACAAATCTGACGTGGAGTCTGGGTCCCTCAGGTGCTTATAAAGTTTGAAGGTCTTCCAAGTCTGATGGGTTGTTCTGTGTCCGGTTAGGTCTTCTGAGTCTGGTGATCTCCATAGAGTCTGATGATCTCTTCAGCTTCTGAGAGGCGTCTTTTTCTTCTGATCCAATGTGTTGACTTCTGGTTGACCTTTCTTCAGATCTTCTACCATAGTCTTTTGAGCTTCTCTTGTGCTTTAATACATGTTCAATACTTGATGGATATATTCGATGATCTTGCACACTTGAACAAATATTAGTATATCCAATTGTTCTTCAATACTTTGTTATCATCAAAACCTTAGAGGAATTGTACAAGAACCTTCTTGTTCCAACAATCTTCCTGCCAAATGAAGACCTAAGGTTACTGAAATTTAGGAAGCAAAAAACTTAAGCAAGCTTAGCTTGGAGAACCTGACAAGGTCTCTGAAGAGTCATGAGATGAAGCTTTTAGGTGATGAACCAAATAAGAAGTCTAAGTTTATTGCTCTGAAATCTAAGGGCAAAGCTCTTCAAGTTGTGGAATCAAAATAAGAAACTCTAGAAGAAGATTCTGAAGATGGTTCTGATGGTGAATATATGACATTTTTGACCAAGAGGCTTCAGTATATGTACAAGAAGAAGAAAATGTTTCTTGGGAGAAGCAGTGGAGTTAGAGGATCAAGATACAAAGAAAAGTAGGATGAACCAAAGACTTGCTTCAATTGCAAGAAACATGGTCACTTTGTTGCTGATTGTCCTAATATTCAAAAGAACAAGTTCAAAAAGGAAAGTTCCAAGAAGGAAAACTTCAAGAATAGAGTCAAGAAAAGTCTTATGGTAATATGAGAAGATCTTGATGCTGAATCTGATGAAGAGGAAGAAAATCTCGCTCTGATGGCATCAACATCCTCTGATGTTGATGCAAAAGATTTTGACACTGCTGTGAAAGACCTCATTAGCAATTATCAAAGTAAATAAAAAAGTTTTAAAATCTTGAAAAAGAAATATGAATTACTCTTTGATGAAGCTAAGAGTCTGAACACAGAGATTGAGAATCTCAGAATGCAAAATTAGACTAGGGAAGAAGCTCAATCTTCTGATGTCCAGAAGCACTCTGACAAACATGAAAGTTCTGTTCAAGAGTTTATCATCAATGACATTGAGGGAAGCAAGTTAGCTTCTATGATTTATGGTGTCAGAAGAAACAAGGGTGAAGGCATTGACTATTCCGAAGATGAACCTCTTGAGAGAACTCACATTCTAAAAAAACCAATGAATACTCCTTGTGCTAAGTGTGTGAAGAAAGGAAAAAACTTGTATTCTTGTTTTGTGCCAGAAGTTTCAAAAGCTAAGGTTCTGAACATGTCAAAACCAAAGGCTCCAAAGCCTAATTTTTTGAACAGTTCAAAGCCTAAGGCTCTGAAGAATTCAAGACCAAAATCTTTTAAACCTAAGGTCATGAATGATTCATGGAATCACAACTTAAAACCTAAGGCTATGAAAAAGGAGAAGTCCTTCAGAACTAACCCCAAAGGGCCCATGAAATTATGGGTACCTAAGCCTAAAATTTTATATGTTTCAGATATGCTTTACAACAAGGTCAAAGCTCTAATCATGATAGTTGGACAATGGCTGCTCATGACACATGGCAGGCGAAAAGCATATGTTCCAAACTCTAACTCTAAAAGAGAGAGGAAATATGGTATTTGGAGGAAACCTTAGAGGAAAGATTGTTGGTATGGGTACTATTGGTAACTCTTGTTCTCCTTCTAGTGAAAATGTTTGGTTAGTTGATGGACTAAAACATAACCTTCTAAGCATAAGTCAATTATGTGACAGTGGTTATGAAGTAGTGTTTGATAAGAACAACTGGGCAATCATTAATCCTACTGACAAATCTATATTTTTCATTGGAAAGAGGAAATACAATGTTTACAAAATTAACTTCTCTGATTTGGCTAATCAGAAGATAATTTGCATTTTATCAGTGAGTGATGAAAAATGGTTATGGCATAAACGTTTAGGACATGCTAGTTGGAGATTAATCTCTAAACTCAGCAAGTTAAAACTTGGTAAAGGCCTACCAGATTTAAAGTATCATTCAGATGCTCTATGTGAAGCATGCCGGAAATGAAAGATTGTTAAAACTGATTTCAAATCAAAGAACATTGTCTCAACCACCAGACCTTAGTTTCGGCCAGTAAGTACTACCTCTATCAATGGGAAGAAATATGGATTAGTTATAGTTTATGACTATAGCAAATGGACTTGGGTTAAGTTCCTCAGAACTAAATATGAGTCATATGAAGTGTTTAGTATCTTCTGCACTTAAATACAACATGAAAAGTGTTGGATATTTGTATGTTGGCTTCATTTTTGCTAAATCAAATATACAAGCAAGATGTTGGACCCAATGTTCCAACATGTGGGTACGACTTCAGTGTGCCCTGATTTCGCATCTTGGAGCTGTTTATTATCACACCTGATCTTTTGAAGATTTGATTGAAGAATTCATTCATGTTACTTGTTATCCAAGTTGCGTGTGTTTCCAGAAGGAAGATATTTTCGAGAGTTATATTTTTCAGATTGGATATTTTTATTTGTGTAAATATATTTTCAAAAGAGATCTTTGGAAAATATATTTCTGAAAAATATTTGTTTCAATATATTTCTGAAAAGAATATTTGATACAAATATATGTTTAGCCTGAAGGAAGATTTAATTGTGCAAATATATTTCTAGTAGGAATCTTGGAAATATATTTCTGAAGAATTATTTGTTTCAACATATTTCTGAGAAGAATATTTGATTCAAATATATGTTGCTACTGAAGGCTATATAAAGAAGACACCACTCTTAAAGAAAACAATCGAAGCTGTCATTGAAAGAATATTTTAGGGTTTCAACTTTAGGTTGTCTTTGTTGAGCCGTGTGCTCTATTCTGTATACCACTTTATTGCTGCTACTGAATATCAAAATCTTAGAGTTGGTTTGTTTTAGTTGATTTGTAATAAAGTATACTACACCTAAGCTTTGAAGTACAGTGTTAGTTTATGTCTGGCGGTGTCTTCATCATATTGTTTACTGGAGTGTGTCTCCTCTTTCTTATTTAAGTCTAAGATCACTGGGGCAGTGATTGTTTGAGTGGATGTGAGATGGGATCTCAGGTCTAGGAGTTCCTAGGCTGAAGTCAGTACGGGTAGTAGCTAGGTGATAAGTTGTAAACTTGGAGTTTGCTGAGAACTTAGAACTAGGACTACACTAGTGGACTTCCTCCTGTCTTGGTAGCCCCCACAGTAGGTGTGTTTGTCACCGAACTGGGTTAACAAATAACTTGTGCCATTTACGTTTCTGTCTTTTATCTTTTCCTTGTTCTGTTTGTTTATCGCTAGCCTGACGTTGAAACATTAAACTCAACATTCCACCTGGGTCTCAGTGTTGGAACATTACATACAACATCAGGAAACTAGCATGCCAGAATTTCAATTGGCATCAGAGCAGGCACCCTGCCTGTTTTAAGGTGAGCTCCAGGGAAGTTATTTTCTGGCATAATGGATAAGGAAGGAGACCACCTCTGTTGGATGGTTCCAACTATGACTATTGGAAATCTCGCTTGAGTGCTTTCCTTAAATCTATAGATAGTAAGACCTGGAAAGCAGTTCTGAAGGGTTGGGAACATCCTGTGGTGCTTGACAAAGATGGAAAGTAGACAGTTGATCTGAAACCAGAAGAAGAATGGTCCAAGGATGAAGATGAACTAGCGCTTGGAAACTTCAAGGCATTGAACGCTTTATTCAATGGAGTGGACAAGAACATGTTCAGACTGATCAAGCAATGCACTCTGGCTAAGGATGCTTGGGAGATTCTCAAAACTAAACACGAAGGTACATCTAAAGTGAAAATGTCAAGGCTTCAACTTCTTGATAAGTGCCAGAAACTAGTTTTAAAGCATATTTATTTTTGGCACTTTGGTTACTAGTTTTGCAAGTAATCTAGGTAAAGCTCCAAAATAAAGGATAAATATCATTTCATGCTTTTTAGACCTAATCCCAACCATTTTTGTAGGTACATGCTATTTCCTTGGACTTAAAGGTCAAAAATTGAAGAAAATCATATCAGAGTCTGAAGAACAGAGTCTGAAGAACAGAGTCTGAAGATGAGAGTCTGAAGATCAACGTCTGAAGATCAGCATCTGATGAACAGAGTCTAAAGATCAGCGTCTGAAGATCAGCGTCTGATGAACAGTGTCTGAAGATCAGCGTCTGATGAACAGTGTCTGAAGATCAGCGTCTGATGAACAACAGGACTTTGCTCTGCGAAGTCTGAGCAAAGTAGGGCGGTTTGGACTGTTCAAAGCTGAGGTGGCAGAAACTTTAGAGCGAAGTCATTAAAAACAGAACACCTTTAAATAGGTTAGAAAGCTGGATTTTAAAAAGTAGTTATATTTTTAGATAGAAAATAGGGATAAAAGTTCTGTTCTTCATAGAGCAAGAGTGATTGAAGTGTGGATTAACTAAGATTCTTTGGGAAATCAAGACTTAGCTTTGGATCTTCATCTCTCTTTACACTTTTGTATAGTTGTCATGACAATGATCAACTAACTCCCCTTTGTTGGGATTGGAGGTACTTTATCAAGCTTAGATGTAATCTTTTGATTTTCAATTATATGATTCTAGCACCTTATGTGATATTGATTTTATTCTTTCTATTCATTCTTATGCTTGATTTAAATGTTATTGAAAAATACTTTTGAATCTAGGTTTAGAATAATCTTCTATCAAAATCAGAAATTCTAGACATGGAATTGGGTTTTGATAATCACACAAAGTATCGGAACGTAATGCTTTCGGATCGTTTAATAGATTGGGAAATCATCGATTAAACGATACGATCGATCTCACGACGTCATTTAGACATGAATGATGTTGTCAAGTGATACTGATAATTTCGCTAAAAAGCTAGAATCCATATGCATGATCATTAGAATATATTCGAGGCTCGATTGACGAACTCTAATTCCAAAGCTTTTACGCCCTATTACTCTTTGTTTTTATTACCTCTTTAAAAGTCCAATAGTTTTATAGAAAAACAATTTATAAACTGTAACTTAAAATGATAACAATTGTTGAATGACTTACGACATCGCACTAGTCTCTGTGGATACGATATAAAAATACTTACTTTTGTCTGATCAACACTTCTTACTACCAAATTCGAAAATCTAAAAATGTTGGAGGATGAGAACATACAAGATTTTTACATGAATGTCCTAGACATGGCTAACTCCTTTGACTCACTTGGGGAAAAGATGTCTGATGAAAAGCTCATGAGAAAGATTCTCAGATCTCTACCTAAGAGATTTGATATGAAGGTAACTGCAATTGAAGAAGCACAAGACATCTCTTGTATGAAGGTTGATGAACTAATAGGATCTCTTCAAAATTTTGAAATAGCCTTCAACAACAGGACTGAAAAGAAAGCGAAAAGTGTTGCCTTTGTTACAAATGCTGATGCTGAGGAGTCACAAGGAAATATTGAGGATGATGAAAGCCTATCAGAGGCACTTGTGTTCTTGGAAGGCTGTTTAACAAGATTCTGAAACGCGCTGACAGGAGACCCAAGCCAAATGGTCAGAACATTAGGTTCAACATCAGTAAGCAACAAAACGATTTGAAGAAAACAAAAATTGATGAGAAGGGCAATCAATCCAAGGGAGTTTAGTGTCATGAGTGTGAAAGATATGGTCACATTAGAACAGAATGTTCCACAGACCTCAAGAGACAGAAGAAAAATTTGGTTGTTTCTTGGTCTGATGAAGATGACTCAGAAGGAGAACTGGAGAATGAATCTGCTAAGCATGTTGATGCTTTAACTGGTAGATGCATGTCTGATACTGTATCAAGTGATGGAGAATTAACTTATGAGGAACTAGCTGCCTCTTACAAAGATCTATACATCAGAAGTGAAGACGAGAATCAGAAGAAGACTATCAGTCAACTGCATGCTGAAAGAAGTGACCATTTAGCAAAAATTTCTGATCTCAATGATGAGGTAACTCAACTAAACTCCCAACTTGAACATTTAAAGATGCAGGTTAGAATGATAAACACTGGTATTGATTTGCTGGAAGAAATATTAGAAGGTCAAAATCATGGGAAACCAAAAGGCATAGGTTTCGATTATAGGGCATTAAACAAGAAACAACAAAATCAAGATAAGAATTTTGTAGCTGCTGTAGGAACATATGATCCCACGATGAGCAAACCAATGTTGTAAAATCCAAAGGAACATCAGAGGTCTAAGAGCAAGGGGGTATCTCTCCCTTGGGTATGACATTATTGTGGTAGAAAAGGGCATATAAAGCCGTTCTGTTTCAAGCTGTATGGGTATCCTAAGCGGTTCCAGCAAAGAAAACCTGAACCTGTTACAATCAATGTCACAAAGGAGTGGATCCCAAATGTGATAATGTTGGCCTAATAGCTCACACCTCTCTGAGAGCCTCGTCTAGAGAAGACTGGTACTTTGACAGTGGATGCTCTAGACACATGACTGGAGTTAGTAAATTTCTTGAAAATGTAAGATCTTACACCAGTAGCTATGCGACTTTTGGTGATGGAGCTAAAGGAGAAATTCTAGGTATTGGTGACTTGATCAATATGGATTGCCAAACCTAGACAATGTGCTATTAGTAAAAGGGCTAACTGCCAATTTGATTAGCATAAGCCAGCTGTGTGATCAAGGGATAGAAGTGAACTTCAACAAGACTGAATGTCTGGTAACTGATGGGAAAAGTGAAGTGTTAATGAGAGGTAAAAGATCTAAGGATAACTGTTACTTATGGGTATCTCAAGAAGAAGCACACTTGACTACATGCCTTGTGAGTAAAGAAGAAGAGGTTAAACTGTGGCACCAGAAGCTTGGTCATTTAAACCTAAGAGGAATGAAGAATGCCATTTCTGTGGAAGCCATTAGAGGATTAATCAAACTCAAGATTGTTGAGGACAACATTTGTGGGGAATGTCAGGTAGGTAAACAAACTCGAATGTCGCATCCGAGGTTGAAGCATCAGGTAACTTCCAAGGTACTTGAACTTCTACACATGGACTTGATGGGACCAATGCAAGTTGAGAGTATTGGTGGAAAGAGGTATGTTTTTGTGGTTGTTGACGATTTCTCTAGATTTACTTGGGTAAATTTCATTAGGGAAAAATCAGATACCTTTGATGTTTTTAAAGATCTTTGCACACAACTGCAAATAGAAAAGAATAGTGTCCTTGTAAGGATCAGGAGCGACCATGGGAAGGAATTTGAAAATGTTAAGTTCACTGAATTCTGTTCCTCTGAAGGAATCAAGCATGAATTTTCAGCCCTTATAACACCTTAGCAAAATGGTGTAGTTGAAAGGAAGAACATGACCCTACAAGAGTCAGCCAGAGTTATGCTTCATGCAAAACATCTGCCCTACCACTTTTGGGTTGAAGCAATGAACACAGCTTGTTATGTTCACAATAGGGTCACCTTGAGGAAAGGTACTACAACTACCCTGTATGAGTTATGGAAAGGAAGAAAACCTACTGTCAAATACTTTCATGTTTTTGGAAGCAAGTGTTACATTTTGGCAGATAGAGAAAACATAAGGAAAATGGATCCCAAGAGTGATGAAGGGATCTTTCTTAGATACTCTACAAACAGCAGAACATATAGAGTATTTAACTCCAGAACCAAGGTAGTAATGGAATCAATCAATGTTGTGATAGATGATTTACCTGCAGACAAAGTGCCTCATGTGGAACCAAATGTTGAAACATCCGCACAACAGATAGATACACCAGTTGAGGAAAATGAAGTTGAATCTGAGGAAGGAGAAATTGAACCAGATCATGCGTTAACAAGTAAGGGTCCTTCAATCAGAGTTCAGAAGAACCATCCCAAAGAACTGATTATTGGGAACCTTGATCAAGGAATCATAACCAGGAGATCTAATGAAGTGGTCACTAATTCGTGTTTTATGTCCAAGTTTGAACCCAAGAATATTAAAGAAGCGCTTACTGATGAGTTCTTGATTGATGCAATGCAAGAGGAACTGAATCAATTCAAAAGAAGTGAAGTGTGGGATTTGGTTCCAAGACCAGAAGGCATAAATGTAATTGGGACTAAATGAATTTACAAAAACAAATCTGATGAAAATGGAACTGTGACCAGAAACAAGGCAAGGCTAGTTGCTCAAGGGTATACTCAAGTGGAAGGACTTGACTTTGATGAAACCTTTGCACCTGTTGCTAGATTGGAATCCATAAGATTACTTTTGGGGGTGGCGTGTATCCTTAAATTCAAACTATTCAAGATGGATTTGAAGAGTGCCTTCCTAAATGGGTACTTACATGAAGAGGTTTATGTTGAACAGCCAAAGGGATTTATAGATCCTAATTTTCCTAACCATGTCTACAAATTGAAGAAAGCTCTATATGGATTAAAGCAGGCACCTAGAGCATGGTATGAGAGACTCACACAGTTTATTGTTAATCAAGGTGACAGAAAAGGAGGAACAAATAAGACTTTGTTTGTAAAATAAGAGAATGGAAGACTTATGATAGCACAAATATATGTTGATGACATTGCCTTTGGTGGGATGTCGAACCAGATGGTTCAACATTTTGTTCAGCAGATGCAGTCTGAGTTTGAGCTGAGTCTTGTGGGTGAGCTGACCTATTTTCTTGGCCTTCAAGTCAAGCAGATGGAAGACACAATCTTTGTTTCTCAGAGTAAATATGCCAAGAATATAGTTAAGAAGTTGGTATGGAAAATGCAAGTCATCAGAGAACACCTGCAACTACCTATTTGAAGTTGACCAAAGATGAAAAGAGTATTGCAGTTGATCAAAGTCTATACAAGAGCATGATTGGAAGCCTATTATATCTTACTGCAAGCAGACCAGACATAACTTTTGATGTAGGGTTCTGTGCTAGATACCAAGCTGAACCAAAAATGAGTCATCTTACTCAAGTAAAGAGAATATTGAAATATATCAATAGTGTTGTACCCTAATTTTGTCCAAGCTTTTTTCAAAAAAAAAAGTCAACACAAAAAAAAAGGAGGAAAGTCAAAGTCAACACAAAAAGTCAATTTTTTTTAAATAATAAATAATAATAAAAGTTTTATTATTATTTATTTATCTTTCTTTTTTATTTTTATTATTATTTTTATTATTACTTTTATTATTATATTGTTTATTTAAAAAAAAAAACAAAAAAAGAGAAGAAAAGAAGAAAGAAAGAGCACGTGCCAGGCACAGTAATTCAGAAGCAAGTGGCTGCCCAGGGGCAGCACTTCATCCCTTCCAATTTCTCTGCTTCTGACCCTGGCTTTCCAGCATCCACCTTGCCATTTCTTCCCTTCTCCTTTATCAAAACCAGTCAAGGTAAGCTGCAAAACTGTTTGCCCTGGTTCTGAAACTGCTGCCCTTGTTCCAGCATTTCTTCCTTCTGTTGGCTGTAGTATTGCAGCAACAAACGAGGTAAGTATTTTTGTATCGTCTCCACAAGGATTAGTGCGCTACTTCGAACCGTTCAACAATCGATAATGTTTTGAGTTAAGGGTTTCGTAGCTTGGTTGCATAAAACGAATTTAAGTTAAAAACGGAAATAAAACGACAAGTAATAGGGTATCAAAGCGTTGGAATCGAAGTTCATCAATCTTGCATCGAATATAATCTATAAATCATGCATATGAATTTTAGCATTTTAGTGAAAATATCACGTATCGCTCGACAACGTCATTGATTTCCCAAATGACATCGTGAGATCGATCGTATCTTTTAATCGACGATTTCCCAATCAATCAAACGATCCGAAAGCATTACGATCCGAAACTTTGTGCGATTATCAAAACCCAAATCCATTTCTAGATTTTCTTATTTTGATAGAAGATTATTCTAAACATAGATTCAAAAGTATTTGTCAATGAAGGGGCGGGGAAAATGCGCGGGCGGAAAACGCTCGCTAGACAGTAAAGTCGCCACCGAAGTTTTATTTTTGAAAAGGGGAACGTCGATAAACCCCTTTGAGAACGAGAACAAGGTCATCGCAACCAAATTCGGGTTCGGGAATCGGTTATGCGAGGGGAAGGTATTAGCACCCCTCACATCCGTTGTACTCAACGGGAACCATTAGTTAATTAGCTTTCAAGATGTGTTAGTTTCATAAAAAAATGTTTGTAAAGAATGGAAGAGAAAGAAAAATGATTTAAAGACTAAAAAGAATTTTTTATTAGGGTGCTTGACAAGAGTTTGATCTTGCTCCTACGTATCTCCCGGTGCGATGGAGAATTCAAAGCTACGTAGTTCTTTGGTAGAAAATGTTTGTGTGTTGATTGATTTTATTTATGAAAATGGTTTAGTCGCACTTGGGCGAAAAAGTTTGCTTTAGAAAAAAAAGACGGATTCGCGCTTGGGCGATGGTATCCGTTTTGAAAACGCGCATGGGCGTGAAAGAAGTTTGAATAAAAGAGCGGACTCGCGCTTGGGCAATGACGTCCGTTTGAAAACGCGCATGGGCGTGAAAAAAAGTAAAGTTAAGTGGGTTGAGATTGATTTTAAGCGGAGGACGAATATCCGAAAAGTGAAGTGTCTACCTCTTTTCCGAATATTCGGGGAAGCGTCGGGTGTCTACCCAAGTTTTCCTTTTTCGCTCACAAAAGAAAAATGTTTTTACTATTTTTGTTTTATTAAAAATTTAATCGAACGACGAATGCTTTGAACGTGACCGAGACGGGGATCTCGCGTTCCGCATTCGGGGAAGCGTCGGGTGTCTACCCAAGTTTTCCTTTTTCCGGTCGATTGAACTCTTAATATTTATTTTCATTGACAGAAAGAAAATTGTTTTTTTTTTGTTTTTTGTTATATTGAAAATAGAATAATAATCTAATGAAAATAAAATAAAAAAAACGTGAAAAGATTAGAGCATCAATACTCAAAAAATGAAATTAAGTGCGATAAACTAAACACGAGGGATTAGATTACGGTGTTGGCTCAAAGTGAAATGCAAAGTGAACCCTAAATGCATTCTAATGACATATATAAATAAATAAAATGATAAATGCAAAGTGAAATGACAAATAAAATAAAATGCATGATATGATGTGATAAGTAAATAAATGAGATGTTAAAAATAAAGGAACAAATAAAAGGAAATAATAATAAAAAGGAAAATAAAATTGCAAAGAAAAAAAAAATAAAAGAAATAAAATAGGGAGGTGTAAAAGTAAAATTGGGGGTGCAGGAAGTGAAAAATAAATCAGATTTAAGAAAACAGGCCCAAAATGCATTGGGCCAGTGTGATTTGATCTGGGCCGTCTGATTAATCAGAGGGCCCTGATCTGATCACAAGGGGAAAAAGCCAGAGCCATCTGATCTAAAATCAGAGGGCCAGAGGGGCGAGGGTGCATGCTAACGCATACACCCACGCACACTGAATCAGGGAGGGGTATTTAAACCCAATCCCCTTTGTTTTTTTTCATTTCCCCACTTCTCTTCTCTCTCTTCTCATCCGCCTCTCTCTCTCTTTCTCTCTTCTCTCTCACTTCTCTCTAGTTCCAACCGGCCGGAGTAAAAAAAACTCCTTTTTTTGAAAACAAACCTCTTTTCCCACTATCCTTTTCTCTTCTCCTCCCAAATCCGGCCTTGGATTTCTCAAAAAATTTTTTAGAAAAGAGTAGATCTAAGTTTTAAAAAAATGAAAAGAAAAAAAAAAGCTACCTTTTCCTCTTATTCTTGGTTCGGTTTTGCTGTTGCTTCGTGATGTTATGTGCGTGTGTGTGTTCTGTGCGTGGGGTGTGGGTTGGTGTTGTGTTGCGTGTGTTAGTGTGTAGGTGCGTGATGCTGGTGTTTTGTGTTAGGGTCGTGTGAGTGTTGGGTTGCTGGGACGTGGGGGGAGTTTGGGGTCGTGTGGTGTTTTTGTGTGTTGTGGTGTTTGGGCTGTTGTGTGTGATGTGTGTTGTGTTGGTGCTGTTTGCTGGGACGTGGGTTGCTAGAGGAAGAGGGGAAAAACGTGTGTTTTTGGGTGATGTGCGTGTGTTTTGATGGGTTGGTCGTTTTGTTTATGGTTTTGGTGCGTGTTTGGGCTGGGTATGTTGGTGTGTGTTTTGTGCTGTTTGTGTTGCTAGAAATGTTAGGGGCGTGTGATGCTTTGTTGCTGGGTCGTGGTAGGGGTGTGTGGGGTTTGGGGGCTGTGGGTGTGTTAGAGTTTTTTCTTTGTGTTGTTTTGTGTTCTGTTCTTTTCTTTCTTTTCTCTCATCCAAAAAAAATATCCTCCCCTGTTGCTGGATTTTTCTTCTCATTATATAGGCATATGTGTGATGATTAAAAGTGGGACAGAAGTCTTGCCTTGTGAATTTGGTGAAGGTTTTGTGTAAATTTTTGAACCAAAGGAACAGAAAGAAAACAGGAAAAGAAAGGGATGGGACGTTGCAGCAACAGTGTACAGTGTACACTGTACACTGTAGTGATTTGACCTCAAAAATAAAAAAGAAATAAAATAAAATTTAAAAAATTAAAAAAATGATAATAATAAAAAAGGAAATAATAATCATAATAATAATGAACAATAAATAGTAATAATAGTGATAATAATAATGATAATAAAAATGGAATAAATGAACAATAAATAAAAAAAAAGATAACAAATGACCCTAAAACGAACAAAAAAAATGAGGTATTTTAAAATACCTCCCTGCCGAAATTTCGTCTGAAACGACGAGAGTTTTCGGCTTAAAAGCACGAGAAAAAAACAAAGAATAAAAGTGGGCCAAAAATGGGGTATGACAGTCAATATCAATTGAATCAAGCATAAAAGTGAAAATCAAGAATAACTTCATAAACACATAAATTGCTAAAATCATATATTCACATAATCATGTATTACATCAAAGCTAGAAAGAATACCTCCAATCCCAACAAAGGGAAGTTAGTTGTTCATTTTCATGACAACTATACAAAAGAGTAGAGAAAAGATGAAGATCATAACCTAAGTCTTGATTTCCCAAAGCCTTTGGTTGATTCCACAATCCAATCACTTTTGCTCCTTGAAGATCATAGCTTCTAGCCCTATTAACTGGTAATAAACCTCTAAAATTCGCTCTTAAAGAAAGCTTAACAATAGTAGGATAATAACCTAAAAGCTGAAAAATAGCTTAAATACAAAAGCTGAAATTTAGTATCTCGCCCGGCGAGATACTAAAAGTTCACCAGTGGTTTTCAGCCACGTCTTCAAATCTCCTTAAACCGCCTTGGTTCGCTGAGCGAAGAATAATCTCGCTGAGCGAAATCAAGCTCCACTGTTCCAGAAGAACTCTCTGCCTATCTTCGCGAAGACCTCGCCAAGGCTTCGCTGGCGAAAGTGTACTTTGAAAACTCCCAAAAATCCCTGCCTGACTTCGCCAAGCAGTCGCCAAGACATCGCTGGGCGAAAGTCTTCATGCACTCTTGATGGATTCTTGCTAATTTCAGGTCCTGGCTTGCTTTTTCCTGCATAAATGGATGGGGTAAGAAGTAAAAGCAATATTGGGCATTTGATCAATGATTATGAGCTTTTCCCAAGATAACTTGCAAAACAAGCTACTTAAGTGCTTAAATTAACTATGCAATTTAACTACTTTCTAGCACTTATCACCTTCGCATTTGTTCTCTACTGCTACCCCTGAGTGCAGCACCTTTTCCATGTTTTCTCCCAACCTCTGCACAGGACAGCACACTACTTTTCCTGTTTTTCTTCCCCAAATCTTCAAAGATCAATCCCAAAAGCATCCCAAGTTGCAAGCAGCCCTTGTTTTCCCATTTTCCCAGCAATTTCTGTCAAACTCAGCCCCCATTTGTTCTGAAATTAACCAAAGTCTTCACCATGATCACAAGGCAAGGTCACTTCCTTCCTTTTGCATTAAAGGCTAACCAAAGTCTTGGTCTTAGCACACAAAGCAGCCCAGCTTTCAAGGGATTTTTCATGATTACACATGATCACAATTTGCCTATATAAGGAACAAGGAAATCAGAGAATAGGGATTGGATCTTTTGAGCAATTCAGAGAGAATTTTCACACAATCTCAAGAGCAATTTAAGCAGTTTTTACACAGTTTAGTTTAACACAATTTAGAAGAGAAAAAACATACAGTTTTAACACATAGTTTTAACAGAATTTTGAACAGAATTCAAATCTGATCTTAGAACAACTCAGACAGTTTTTGAGAGGAATTTTTAGAGCAAACTCAGAACCAGAATGAATAGCCAAAATTCACAACAACCTTTGAAAGTCAGAAGCTCTGTTTTCTGTTTCTTTCTTTGCAAACAATCACAAACCAATCAAGCAATCAAAACAGCCATTAAATCTCCATAAACATCATACCCAGAGTGAAGAATAACAGCAAAATATCATTTGTTGTTGTTGTTCTTATTCTTCATTACTTCCATATTCAAGAAATCACAAATCATCCAAGGGTCCTTTCATTTTCTTGCATCCAAAGCTTTGCACTAGGAATTTGTAAGCATCTTAAACTTTTTATCTTTCATTTACATTCTGTTGGCATTTGTTCTGCTGTTCCTGTTGATTCAGCATCATTTTTCTGCATTCTTAGTTGTTTTTTTAACTCATTTTGAACTAAAAACATCTTTTGAAACCCCAAAGAAATCCCAAAGTTTACAAAACACCAAAACAGAAGTGGTTTACTTCTTTTTCTTACTGAATTCGAAAGTTTTTCACCCCTTTGAGGTTCTGAAATCAGAAATCAGAAGCTTCTGAACAGTGCTTCTGAAGTTCAGAGTCTGAACAGTGCTTCTGAAGTTCAGAGTCTGAACAGTGCTTCTAAAGTTCAGAGTCTGAGGGTCAACCAAAGTCAACGCATGAACAGTGCGTCTGATGGTCAACCAAAAAGTCAACGTCTAAACAGTGCGTCTGATGGTCAACCAAAAAGTCAACTTCTGAACAGTGCTTCTGAAGTCCAGAGTCTGAATAGTGCGTCTGATGGTCAACAAAAAAGTCAACGACTGAACAGTGCTTCTGAAGTCCAGAGTCTGAACAGTGCTTCTGAACTTCAGAGTATGAACAGTGCTTCTGAAGTCCAGAGTCTGAACAGTGCTTCTGAAGTTCAGCTTCTGAAGCAGCTTCTGGGCATTTTTTTTGAAGTTCAGAACCTGTTTTTTTGAACTTTTTTTGAAGGGTTTAAAACTCATTTTTTTCAAAATATAACAAGTGTTTTTGCTCTTATTTGGATTTTCTTAAGTTTCAATAACAAACTTGAATGAAAAAGGAGTGGTTTGACGTATGTCTTTCCATTCCCCGATTGCACAAACACTTGACGTATGTCTCGTTGTTTGGACAATCGTCATTCTTTTCAAACTTCACCAAAAAATACATTTTACCTTCAACAACAAACTTGAATGAAAAAAGAGTGGTTTGACGTATGTCTCTCCATTCCCCGATTGCACAAACACTTGACGTATGTCTCGTTGTTCGGACAATCGTCATTCTATTTTCAAAAATACAAAACATAAAACAAATCCAACACACCAAAACTAATTTTTGGCCCCCCTGGTCAATTGAACTAATTTTTGGCCCCCCCTTGGTCAATTTGAACTAATTCTTGGCCCCTTGTGGTCAATTGAACAAATTTTTAGCCCCCCCGTGGTCATTTGAACTAATTTCTTGGCCCCCCGTGGTCAATTGAACTAATTTTTGGCCCCCCGTGGTCAATTCAAACCTTTTTTTCACAAACGGACATGTTTTATCAATTCTAACGCGATACAAACAAACGCTTAAGCCTCCCACGCGCGAGCATACAAGCTACGTTTAACTGCAAGAATACGATCAAAAACATCGTTCTTTAAAATCAACCAACAAACAAACGTGTTCTACCAAAGAACTACGTAGCTTTGAATTCTCCATCGCACCAGGAGATATGTAGGAGCAAGATCCCATTCTTGTCAAGCACACTAATAAAAAATATCTTTTTCCCCCCTTTCTTTCTCCCCTTTATAATTAAAACATAGCAAGCAAACCTTTAAAAACACTTTTAGCCTTAACTAACTAGGAGGTTCCCGTTGAGTACAATGGATGTGAGGGGTGCTAATACCTTCCCCTTGCATAATCGACTCCCGAACCCGTTAATGGTTGCGATGACCATCCTTTCCACATCGCCAAGGGTTTTATCAACGTTTCCCTTTAAAAATAAAAACTTTGGTGGCGACTCCGCAGTCTTTCCGAGCGTCGTTACGCTCGAGCGTTTTTTTAGAGAGCGCACAAATAGCACTAGTTACTATGGTATTCTGTACTCTCACAGTGAAAGCTCTATGTTAGTTGGGTACTATGATGCTGACTGGGCAGGCAGTGCAGATGATAGAAAAAGCACTTCTGGAGGTTGTTTCTTTCTGGGAAATAATCTGATCTCGTGGTTTAGCAAGAAGCAAAATTGTGTGTCCCTATCCACTGCTGAAGCAGAGTATATAGCAGTCGGTAGCAGTTGTTCCCAACTAGTGTGGATGAAGCAGATGCTAAAGGAGTATAATGTTGAACAAGATGTATAAACATTGTATTACGACAACCTGAGTGCAATCAATATCTCAAAAAACCCTATTCAACATAGCAGGACAAAACATATTAATATTCGTCATCACTTTATCAAGGATCTTGTAGAAGAGAACATAGTGAAACTTGAACATATTACCACAGAGGAACAATTAGTTGATATATTCACCAAAGCCTTAGATGCAAATCAATTTGAGAAGTTGAGGGGTAAACTGGGAATTTGTCTGCATGAGGAGTTATAGCAATTACAGGTGTTGAAACGTGCAAACAAATTCTTTCTATTTACTATAACTAAAGTTGCACGAGAAATCAGGGAAATCATTGTCATTTTGAAGACTGCTGAAAATGTAAGTTCTCCTGTTGTTTCACCTGTACCAGTTAATGTTTCCACAAGCCCTTTTGATTCTGTGGATATAAATCCTGATGTTACTGAAGCTTTTATTGCTTTTGTGAAAGCGTTGAAACCAACTGCAATTGCTTCTGATTTTCATGTTGAATCTAATGTCGCAACCTATGTTGATCCAAATGTTGATGCTAATGTTGAAACATCTATGGAACCTGTCCTTGAGTCTGTTAGCCAGGTTAATCCTATCTCTGATATGACCCTAGAGAAGTCTAGTTCTGTTACTATTGTTGTTGATGACGTTGTTAGTGAACCACCCACTAAAGAAACATGTCCTGAACCATCAACTGACCAAATGACTCCTCTCACTGATCTTGCCAAAGACTTTGTTGTTGAAAAACATCTTGTGTTTGTTGACTCTGTTCTAACATGTTAATCAAATTGAGTCTGATGTCATACCAGATGTTGAAACATCCTCAGCCCAACTTGTTAATGTTGTTGAAACCAATTCTGAGATCCCCCAAACTGATGCTGAGATGGTTGAGCTTCCTGAGAATCCTCAACCTGATGTGATTGAAGATCAACCTGATGTGGGTTGAAATTTTGAGGTTCAAATATGTTAATGCTCAGAGGTATTATGTTCAGATGTGTTACTATTACTACGTGTGTCTGAGTGGTTTGCAATGAAGTGTTTGTTCTCCTGTTAAGACTTTGTGTGTGAGTACTATGTTTGTGTGATTCTAATGTGTACTACTGCGTGTTGAGGAATCTTACTTGATGGTATCTCTTGGTTGTTTAAATCCGCTACTGCTAATTTCTGAAATAGTGATACTGAGAAAGATGTTGAGGATGATGTCCTGGACATCAAGTCCGCAAACAGGAAGAAAGTAGTGAAAAGAAGATGCCTTTTAATGTCTCTGTTGTGATGTACTTGCTGTGATGTGCTGGTTTATATTGGATGCTTATAACCTTAGAATAGATGTTTTATGACTGTGTGCCAGCTCTCGGTATCCTTTGTGGGCTATGCCCTGGATTTTTCTGCCTTTGGTCTGTAACCTAATACTCTGCATGCTCTGCTACTGTTGTTCTTGTTCTTTCTACTCCTGGTGAATGCATGGTTGTTTTTGTCAAAATTAAGGCTAAAAAGGGGGAGTAGTTTGGTTGATTTTATTATATGCCTTATTTGCCTATTAAGGAGGAGTACTACCTGAGGGGGAGTAATACTGTGCTGTGTGGTATGCATATATTCAGGGGGAGTGATACTGTGTTGTGTGATATACATATGCGTTTGTATGAGATATGTAGTATGGCATGATGTGTTACAAAATGTTTAAACATTCGGTGCCAGTTGCTTGTATGTGTGGGGATTTATTTTTCTCACTTTGGTAATACGTGTGTTCTATTCCGCTGTTGCATGCCTCTGATACTCTTTAGTGATACTCAATCTTTTTTATTATCTACTACGGTTCATTGAGGAAACTTTTTTGAAGTAGTTTTTGAAGATGTGCTACCTTTCTTCATGATTGTGTGATTATGATGATTGAAGAAATGTTTGTGTGATATCCCTCTAGGTTGTCTGTATGATCTCAGATTGTTTTAGCCAAAAATTTGCCAAAGGGGGAGATTGTTGGATATTTGTATGTTGGTTTCATTTTTGCTAAATCAAATATACAAACAAGATGTTGGACCCAATGTTCCATCATGTGGGTACGACTTCAGTGTGCCCTGATTTCGCGTCTTGGAGCTGTTTATTATCACACCTGATCTTTTGAAGATTTGATTGAAGAATTCATTCATGTTACTTGTTCTCTAAGTTGCGTGTGTTTCCAGAAGGAATATATTTTCGAGAGTTATATTTTTCAGATTGGATATTTTTATTTGTGTAAATATATTTTCAAAAGAGATCTTTGGAAATATTTCTGAAAAATATTTGTTTCAATATATTTCTGAAAAGAATATTTGATACAAATATATGTTTAGCCTGAAGGAATATTTAATTGTGCAAATATATTTCTAGAAGGAATCTTGGAAATATATTTCTGAAGAATTATTTGTTTCAATATATTTCTGAGAAGAATATTTGATTCAAATATATGTTGTTGCTGAAGGCTATATAAAGAAGACACCACTCTTGAAGAAAACAATCGAAGCCGTCATTAAAAGAATATTTTAGGGTTTCGACTTTAGGTTGTCTTTGTTGAGCCGTGTGCTCTATTCTGTATACCACTCTATTGCTGCAACTGAATATCAAAAGCTTAGAATTGGTTTTTTTTAGTTGAGTTGTAATATTGTATACTACACCTAAGCTTTGAAGTACGGTGTTAGTTTGTGTCTGAAGGTGTCTTCATCATACAGTTTATTGGAGTGTGTCTCCTCTTTGTTATTTAAGTCTAAGATCACTGGGGCAGTGATTGTTTGAGTGGATGTGAGATGGGATCTCAGGTCTAGGAGTTCCTACGTTGAAGTAAGTACGGTTAGTAGCTAGGTGATAAGTTGTAAACTTGGAGTTTGCTGAGAACTTAGAACTAGGACTACACTAGTGGACTTCCTCCTGGCTTGGTAGCCCCCACAGTAGGTGTGTTTGTCACCGAACTGGTTTAACAAATAACTTGTGCCATTTACGTTTCTGTCTTTTATCTTTTCCTTGTTCTGTTTGTTTATCGCTAGCCTGACGTTGAAACATTAAACTCAACGTTCCACCTGGGTCTCAGTGTTGGAACATTACATACAACATCATGAAACTAGCGTGCCAGAATTTCAAAAAGGATTTGAAATTTTGAAAGTCAGAAGTGATCATGGTTGAGAATTTGAAAATAATCCATTTCAATTTTTTTGTGAAAAACATGGAATTTTCCCCGGATTTTTTTCTCCTAGAACACCACAACAAAATGGTGTTGTAGAGAGAAAGAATAGATCTTTACAAGAAATGTCTAGAACCTTGATTCCTGAAACTGATATTGCTATAAACACACCATGTTATGTTCAAAATAGAATTTATATCAGACCTATATTGAACAAAACACCATATGAACTTTTCAATGGAAGAAAACCAATTATATCTTATTTTCACCAGTTTAAATGTACTTGTTATATTCTAAACACTAAAGTCTATCTAAAGAAATTTGATGCTAAAGCTAAAAAATATATCTTTTTAGGATACTCTGAACGCTCAAAGATATACAAAGTGTATAATTCTGAAACTAATATGGTTTAATAAACAATACACATCAAGTTTGATGACAAAGAGTCTGACAATAAAATGTCAGAGCTAGTTGAAAGGTAAGGTTGTGTTTTCGGCCACCATGTCACAAGCACACAAGATTTAGATGGTGGAAAAGGTTAGGAGTTCCATTGTCATCTGCCTCATAGATAAACTTCTTAGATAAGTGTTGAATAAGACAACTGTGGTGGCTATGTTGGCAAAGTTGGGGTCATTGTATATAAACAAGTCGTTGGCTCAAAGACAATTCCTGAACTGATAAATCTACTCGTTTAGGATGGTGAAGTCAAAAACTTCACAAAGAAATTGACGGAGTTCTACAAAATTATTGATAATTTGGTTAACATTGAAGTGAATATTAAGGATTGTCATACCCCATTTTTTGACCCATTTTCGTCTCGTTTTATTATCTCGTTTTACGCATTTTTTAAAGGCCGAGAATTTTCGTCGTTTCAGACGAAATTTCGGCAGGGAGGTATTTTAAAATACCTCATGTCAATTTTTGTTTTGTTTATTAATTTTATTTTTATCCTTTTTTTATTTTTTATTTTTACTTTTAATTTCAGTTTTATTATTATCATTAATTTTTATTTTTAATTTTTATTATTATCATTTTTTATTTTTACTTTTACTATTATTATTATTTTTTATTTTATTTTTTTATTATTATTATTTTTCTTTTTTTGCATTTTTTGTCCAAAAGGTCAAAGTCCAAGTCATGGTCCAACACAGGCCAACACTGTAGCTGCGCCCCAAACACTGTAAATCATCATCACAAAACCTTCAACCATATCCAAATCATCATCACAAAATCCTCAAATCCAGCAAAATCACTTTCTCATTAAATGCTTGCAGAAATCTTATCTCAAAAAACCAGATCAACTTGCATTTAGATGAGTCATTAAGCTGACAAGCAGCTTAATGTTCATCTATAAAAACAGAATTAGCATCAACAGCAAAGAGGAAAAAAATTTTAGAGAAGAAGAATTTTTTTTAAAACATAACAAACACTTCCAGCAAGCATAACTCAACATTTTTCCAGCCAAACACGTTTTCAACTCAAACATCACAACCACACAGCAACTCACAAACGCACAGCAACATAAACACCATTTTCGCACAGCTTCCATAACCAAACTCACGCACGGCTTTCCTACACAACACACACAAAAACCCACCCCAAGACTCACGCACCAACACAACCAGCAACAAAATCACTCTCACTCAACACCACAAACTCACCCACAAACCCAAACTCAACACAACCACATACACATACACACGGCCACATACTCACAACACATATACACGCACCTACACACACCCACTCTCACAAAAACACACACAACAAACCAAAAACTCACGCAAACACAAGCCATACAAACCTTAACAGCAACACAAAAACGCACGCAACACCCAAAGGCCAGCAAGGCAAGGCCGAACAAAACAAGGTAAAAGAGGGGAATTTTTTTCGTATTTTTAAATCCTAGATCTAGGAATTTTGGTAAGGATTTTGGGGAAAATAACTTCGGATTTGAGCTTAGAAAGGAAAAGGATATTAGAAAAGAAGGAAAAATTTTGAAAAGGGGAGTTTTTTAACTCTCCGGCGCGGTGGCGCCGCCGTTTAGGCCGGCGGCCACCACGCCGGAACACTGTTCACGGCGAGGAAAGTTAGAGAGAAGGGGGAGAGCATTTTCGGCCAGGTAGAGTGAGAGAGAAGAGAGAGAGTGAAGCTGAAAAAATGAAGGATTTGTGAAGGGAGGGGGTTTAAATACCCCTCCCTGTTTCAGTGTGACAGGGTGTACGCGTTAGCGTACACCCACGCCCTCTCAGACCACTTGATTTTGATCGTACGGCTTAGGCCTTTTCCACCTCCTGATCAGATCAGGGCCGTCTGATTAATCAGACGGCCCAGATTAATTTACGAAAGCCCAATGCTTTTTGGGCCTTTTCTTTCAAATCTGATTTAATTTTTACTTCTAGCACCCCTAGTTTTAATTTTTACACCTCCCAAACATTTATTTCTTTTATTTTCTTTGCAAATTTATTTTTTCTTTTTATTATTTATTTCTTTTTATTGTTTTATTGTTTTTTAACATCTCATTTATTTATTTACCTTTCATATTATCTCATGCATTTTTTTATTTATTCTATTGTGTTCATTTTATTTTTCTTTTATGTCATTAGTATATACATTTAGGAACATATATATATATATATATATATATATATATATATATACATAAATGCATTGTTTTATTATTTTTATAGTTCAATCCATGATACATAAAAATCTTTTTATTTAAGTCCAACGATCGTTTTTAATTCCTCGCGTTTAGTTTTTTTATCGCGCTTATTTTCTTTTTAACTCCAAGAAAAAATCACAAAAAAAACCAAAAACATTTCAAATATTCAAAAACTTCATCAAAAATATTCTTCATTAACAAAGCCTTGGATTTCAAACCAAGCAACTTTCTTTTAATCAAACTTCAATCAATCTTAATCATATTAGACTTTATTTTTGCAATTTAAAATCAATCAAACTTCACTCACTCGCCACTTTGGCTCATTTTATCTTTCACAAACATTTTCAAGCTTTAAAAAACAACATAACTAATCAGTCGGCTTTTTTAGCCCGAACTACATCGGTTTTGATCCCATTTGGGTATGTAGGCAAAGGACCTTGTCCTTCCAAACCAACCAAACAAAAACATTTTCTTTCTTGTTTCATTAAACAACAAGCTTGTTCATTTTGGTTGCAACAACTAATTTGAACAATTTTATTTCTTTTCTTTTGAGTTCTAAAAACGAGCGTTTTGACAGTTTACACTTTTTCTCAAAATTCAAGCGAAACTTGAATGAAAAAGGGTGGTTTGACGTATGTCTCTCCTTTCCCCGATCGGATAAACACTTGACGTATGTCTCGTTGCTTAGACGATCGTCATTCTTTTCTAGCTTCCCCAAAAATACGTTTTTAAATTCAAGCGAAACTTGAATGAAAAAGGGTGGTTTGACGTATGTCTCTCCTTTCCCTGGTTGTACGAACGCTTGACGTATGTCTCGTTGCTCGGACAATCGTCATTCTATTTTCGAAGTATAAAAACTCACCAATCTTGGCCCTTGTGGCCAATCCAAACCTTTCACGCCTTTGCGCGTTAATTTCAACCTTTTTTTACGCCTTGCGCGAATTTAACGCCTCCGTGCGTTTGTCTTTTATTTTTCAACATTGTACGCCTCCGTGCGTTCGTCTTTATTTTCAAACATTTTACGCCTCTGTGCGTCTGTCTTTTTCCTTAAATATTTACGCCTTGTGCGAGTTTATCGCCTTAATGTGCGTTCGTCTTTTTACGCCTTGTGCGAGTTTATCGCCTTAATGTGCGTTCGTCTTTTTACGCCTTGTGCGAGTTTATCGCCTTAATGTGCATTCGTCTTTTTACGCCTTGTGTGAGTTTATCGCCTTAATGTGCGCTTGTCCCCTTCATCATTTAAAGCTTTTACGCCTTTGTGCGTTTTCAAACTTTTTCAAGAACTACGTAAGCTTTGAATTCTCCGACTACCGGGAGATACGTAGGAGCAAGACCGACGTCTTGTCAAGCCCGTTATTTAAAAATCTTTTTTTCTTTTTTCTATTTCGTTTGTTTTTATCTCTTTCTTCACCTCACATTTTATTTACTTGTTCCTTTACATATATATATATAATTAAGCGTGCAAGCAAAACGTCAAAAACATTTTAAGCCTAAGTCAACTAAGAGGTTCCCGTTGAGTACAACGGATGTGAGGGGTGCTAATACCTTCCCCTCGCATAATCGACTTTCGAACCTAAAATCTCTTTTCAAGGTAATTTCGAACTTTTTTCCTTTTTCCCCGAAAAATTAAAAGTTCAGTCGTGATTTAAATTTAGTGATTCAAAGCTTCCCAATAGCTTGACATCCGAAATTCGACGCGACAGAAATGGCGACTTCACTGGGGATATAAGGAGGATTTTTTTCCTCACTAGTGAGTCGAGCCTATCTTAGTTAGCTTTTAAGCTAAATGTTTTTATCTTTTTGCTTGCATGCTTTTATTTTTATTGTCTTTATATGCTTTTATTCCCGTGCTTTATATTTATATATTTCATATTGCTTTATGTTTTGCGTTCGTCACCATTTTTTACAAAAATGGCGACTTCACTGGGGATATTGCACACTACTTTGTTTTTGTGTATGATAAGTCAAGCCTATCTTAGTCGGCTTTTTTGGGATAAAATGTTTTTATTTTTGCTTGCACGCTTATGCCTTATCTTCATTATTTGTTTATCTTTTCTCGCTTTATATGTATATGTTTCATATTGCTTTATATTATATGTGTTGTGGGGTTACTTGAGCGGTGTTACTCCACATTGTTCGGGTTAATGCCGGACGTGTGAGGCTCTATTCCCGAGCTTGAGAGAAAATTAAGATAGGATGGGGTTGCGTAGCGGAGGCCCACTTGACGTATGTCTTGAAGGGAAGATGCGAAAACCCCGCCTAGAGTAGATTTCACTTGGAATATATTGAGGTCTTGCGAGCATTTGCAATTGACGACAATAGTTCCTTGTGAGGTCCGTGATCTCTAGGGACCTTTTTAGAAGATCTCATCTTTGGAGCCTACACGTGAGGAAGGGGGAAATTTTGAACATACATATGCATACCATATATTTACATGCATGAAAATAATTTTCGCATATCACTTTGCTTTATAGGAAATTAATTGCACTTCTTAATTTCCTTGTAAAGCAAAACAAAAAAAAAAATTTCATGCATTTACATACATCATTCATTATCATGCATACGTCCATCTTCGAGTCCAAAACTCCTTTCCCTTTTTACCCTAAGGATTTCTTACAATCCGAAATGAGTCGTCGGTGTTCGCATTTCATTTGCAACACTACGTGTCATCCCATTAAGGAAAGTGGCTCGACGTCCCAAAGTAACCCGCACATATAACAAGGGGCAACTATCCCCCCGTTTGAACATGGGGCATGCCGTTCGACTTAGGTGAGGAATTCATCCCCATTCCCACTACTCTTCAAAGGATTTCGGTACCTCAACCCGAGATTACCAACCCCCAGGCTACTGCGGCCTTTACCCCCAATTCACAAAAAACCCAGTCGTCATTGGCATTCCTCAATCTCCAACAAGAGTCCAATTTTCAATGACGACTTCACAAATACAATTTCCAACCAAAGTCCAATCATCATTGGCACAATCCACAATCAAAGCCCGACCTTGATCGGCAACCAATCACATCATATGGATTGATCCAATGATTCAACCACAAATGCATGGTAGTGATAGAATTTGATTAATTTGCGCAAAGCTAAGATACATGTTTCCTGTTTTTTCCATGATTAAACTTGAAAGGAGAATACATACTTAGTACAAAAGTTATATCATGCAACTTGCGTTTTTAATATGTTTATTCGGTGAACCATTTAGAACCAGCCAAAATGTGAGGAATCCTCAAAATCATTATATATATATGCAGGAGACCGGCATTTTTTGTCTAAAACTCGATTTTGTTATGTTAAATCTGAGCGTTGTTTTAGAATGTACGAAAGCATTGATAGGATCAAGGCATTTTTTTTGAAAATGAGTGAAAACACTTGACCACAAATAGCCCACCCTGTGAGGAGTGAGTATTTGTTAACCCCTTTGAGCCTAATGAATCAGAATCATTAACTATGGACTGCCAATTCTCATAAGCTCAATTGCTTAATGAAATTGCCGGAGTTTGTAAAAAAATTCAGTTCATAGTTAAATCATTATTGAATTCTGATATTTTTACTTTCATTTTTGAACCCTTAACCTTCATGATTATTGTCCTTTGCCGAAAGAGGAAGGAACATTCAATTAGGGTATCATCTTGAATTAAGTTGAGAAAAAAGGAGGTTGTGAAAGTCAAGTAATGGTGAATTTTTTATCTTGACAACAAAAAAAAAGAGGAAAGAAGAAAGAAAAACAAATCAAGAAATCTCAAAGAGAAGAGAAAAAAAAAAAAATCAATAAGTCAAAAGATTGTCAAGATCAAAGAAAAACATTTGTAAATCACCAGGAGTTGTGATTGAATAAAGGAGGAAGGGTGTAATTTAGAAAGAATGTTCCTCTTGCTTGGCCATTTGAATTCAATTTCCCCACATATGACATTTCTTTTGTAACCAAGCCAAATTACAACCCTCGAAGACCTTGTGATCAATGCTTTCGTGCTCTTAGAAACAATGATTAGATGAACACATAACTCGATCGGAATGTTAGCAAACTTGCCGGATGAGTGTTCAATACCCCCACAATTAATATTCAATTTGTTCATTTACTTAAATGAGTGTTAGGTTGGTTCGTTGATAAACATATTTTTTTAACTTGAGCTGTACGATATAAATTTTGTGTTTGGTATTTGTTTCAAATTTTTGGTGCAATCTGGGATTAATGGGAACATCAAAATTGCATGTGCAAATCTCATAGGAATCATGCATTCGGGAACTTCCGACCAATCCTCATTACCAACCAAAGCCCGACCTCGCTCGGCAACCAATCATCAAAGCCCGACCTTGCTCGGCATCCAACATAAAAGCCCGACCTGGCTCGGCACCAATCATGAAAGCCCGACTTCGCTCGGCAACCAATCATAAAAGCCCGACCTCGCTCGGCACCCACATTACCAAAAGCCCGACCTCGCTCGGCACCCACATTACCAAAAGCCCGACCTCGCTCGGCACCCACATTACAAAAAGCCCGACCTCGCTCGGCACCCACATTACAAAAAGCCCGACCTCGCTCGGCATCCACATATTAAAGCCCGACCTCGCTCGGCAACCAATTACAATCAAAGCCCGGCCTTGCTCGGCATCCAATCATTATCCCCAGTGTTAAACATGACATATGTTTATCCCACATTGGACTTCTTTCAAGGGATTCCCCGGCGAAATCCTCGGTAAATCAAAGGGGAATATCCCCAGTGAATCAAAGCCCGACCTCGCTCGGCACCCACACAATCGAAGCCCGACCTCGCTCGGCATTCAATCATAATCCCCGGCGGATTAGCACAATCCCTGTTGGATTAACAAACTCCCCAGGAAGTCAACCTTTGTCCAAATAATCAAAAGCCCAATTGTCATTGGCACCAACAATCAAAAGCCCAATTGTCATTGGCACCAACAATCAAAAGCCCAATTGTCATTGGCACCTACTCACAAAAGCACAACCACCGTTGGCATCTAAGGCTGGATATCGATCATGCTTCCAAAATGATCCTTATATCCCCAGCGAAACCACAAATAAAGCCCAATTTTATTGGCATCCCCCAGTGGAGTCTCAACCCCAAAAGCCCGACCTCGCTCGGCATCCATTACAAAAAGCCCGACCTCGCTCGGCATCCATTACAAAAAGCCCGACCTCGCTCGGCATCCATTACAAAAAGCCCGACCTCGCTCGGCATCCATTACAAAAAGCCCGACCTCACTCGGCGACCAATCATAAAAGCCCGACCTTGCTCGGCATCCTACAATCAAAGCCCGACCTCGCTCGGCACCCCAACCAAAGCCCGACCTCGCTCGGCATCCATCAAAACATAAGCATTCCTGGTGGAATCACCAGTTCTTTTCCCAAGCGGATTAGCACGATTCCCCAGTGAAGTAACAATTTCCCCATGAGCTATATGTTCCTCATCAATGGTTACGGCTTTACCCCGTCAACATTTTGGATGTACTCCATGTGACATCATCCCCATCAAAGATTACCGAGTGTTTGCAATGCGACGTCGGTCCACTTTTCAATTTTACCGGTCTAAATCTTGTTTCACCAAGTTGTCGGTCATACAATAAATCAAAACAGTCGAGTGTCATCCCCAACGTGTCTCATCTGTTGATGTCACCTTCTTGTAAGCCAAGCGGCAGTTCTTTAACGAACAGCTTGTGCAATCTTTCATTATATTCTTGTACCAAGGGGCAGTTCCTTAACAAACATTTAGGGTATCCCCAGTGCATGCCAATCTTTCGCACAACATCCCCAGTGGGAGTCCTGCATTAGTACATTCATACATTCATGCATTCATGCATTTGTACATTTGTACAAACATGCAAATCATGTAATCACGAATTCATGCATATGCGCATTCATACATGCAACATACTGCAATGTCATCTGTACATGGTTGCTTTAACCACCACGTTTCTTACCAATTTATCATAAACAATCTGCATTTTCTCCAATGTCATTCTCCAATGATGTTACAAAATAAAGCCCAATTTTATTGGCATTCCCCAGTGAGTCATCATTCACACTCACAAATACCAAATCATAACCAAAGCCCGACTTTGCTCGGCATCCCATCATAGTCACCAGTAAATATTCCCCAAGTGTCATCCCCGGTCCGTTTGGTCAAGTGATGTCACCCTTTTTACGCCAAGTGGCAGTTCAAACGAACAGCGTGCGCATCTTTTTATCATGTCTTTATGCCAAGTGGCAGTTCAAACGAACAACTTGTGCATATTCCCCAGTATTGTCGCCAAGTGACATTTCTTTAACGAACACTTGTGCACAGTTTTATTTGTTTTTATCCTCAGTGGTAGTTCGGATTTTAACCCGAACAGCTGACTTTGTTTTTATCCTCAGTGGTAGTTCGGACTTTAACCCGAACAGCTGACCTTTTAACCTTCTTGTTTCTCATTCAGTGGTAGTTCGGAATTTAACCCGAACGACTGACTTTTACCTTTGTTGTCTTGTCATCAGTAGTTCGGAATTTAACCCGAACGACTGACTTTTACCTTTGTTGTCTTGTCATCAGTAGTTCGGAATTTAACCCGAACGACTGACTTTTACCTTTGTTGTCTTGTCATCAGTAGTTCGGAATTTAACCCGAACGACTGACTTTTACCTTCATTGTCTTGTCATCAGTAGCTCGGAATTTAACCCGGACAGCTGACTTTTATACCCTTGTTTTATCATCATTCAGTGTTAGTTCGGAATTTAACCCGAACAGCTGACCTTTACCTTCGTTTCTTACCAACGATGCCAGTTCGGAATTTAACCCGAACGATTGACGTTTACTCTAGTTTTTTCCTCATCAGCAGTTCGGAATTTAACCCGAACAGTTGACATTTATTTCTTGTCGTCAATGGCAGTTCGGAATTTAACCCGAACAGTTGACATTTTGTTTCTTGTCGTCAATGGCAGTTCGGAATTTAACCCGAACAGTTGACATTTTGTTTCTTGTCGTCAATGGCAGTTCGGAATTTAACCCGAACAGTTGACATTTTACTTTCTTGTCGTCAATGGCAGTTCGGAATTTAACCCGAACAGTTGACATTTTGTTTCTTGTCGTCAATGGCAGTTCGGAATTTAACCCGAACAGTTGACATTTTACTTTCTTGTCGTCAATGGCAGTTCGGAATTTAACCCGGACAGTTGACATTTATTTCTTGTCGTCAATGGCAGTTCGGAATTTAACCCGAACAGTTGACATTTTGTTTCTTGTCGTCAATGGCAGTTCGGAATTTAACCCGAACAGTTGACATTTTGTTTCTTGTCGTCAATGGCAGTTCGGAATTTAACCCGAACAGTTGACATTTTACTTTCTTGTCGTCAATGGCAGTTCGGAATTTAACCCGAACAGTTGACATTTTACTTTCTTGTCGTCAGTGGCAGTTCGGCAACAACCCGAACAACTGACCCTTACATTCAATCCTTGTCGTCAGTGGCAGTTCGGCAACAATCCGAACAGCTGGCATTTTACCCCTTTTGGTTCCCGTGGTTAATTGTCCACTCTCCTCAGTGAGCAGTTCGGCAATAACCCAAACGGCTAACCTTTTTTCCCCAGTGGAACACTATCCCCAATCAGGTCATCTTTGCCATTTTGCATTTATAATTGCATCACATGCATTCATAACATTGCATACATGGCATTACACCCATGATGTTTTACTGTCCAAGAATTGGTCAAAAAATGGTGTACTCTGTATTTAAGTTTCTTCGACCCGTCGAATCAAAATTTCGCTTTTAATCTCCGTAGCGAAGAAACTTAAATAGGGGCATCTGTCATACCCCATTTTTTGACCCATTTTTTGACCCATTTTCGTCTCGTTTTATTATCTCGTTTTACGCATTTTTTTAAAGGCCGAGAATTTTCGTCGTTTCAGACGAAATTTCGGCAGGGAGGTATTTTAAAATACCTCATGTCAATTTTTGTTTTGTTTATTAATTTTATTTTTATCCTTTTTTTATTTTTTATTTTTACTTTTAATTTCAGTTTTATTATTATCATTAATTTTTATTTTTAATTTTTATTATTATCATTTTTTATTTTTACTTTTACTATTATTATTATTTTTTATTTTATTTTTTTATTATTATTATTTTTCTTTTTTTGCATTTTTTGTCCAAAAGGTCAAAGTCCAAGTCATGGTCCAACACAGGCCAACACTGTAGCTGCGCCCCAAACACTGTAAATCATCATCACAAAACCTTCAACCATATCCAAATCATCATCACAAAATCCTCAAATCCAGCAAAATCACTTTCTCATTAAATGCTTGCAGAAATCTTATCTCAAAAAACCAGATCAACTTGCATTTAGATGAGTCATTAAGCTGACAAGCAGCTTAATGTTCATCTATAAAAACAGAATTAGCATCAACAGCAAAGAGGAAAAAAATTTTAGAGAAGAAGAATTTTTTTTAAAACATAACAAACACTTCCAGCAAGCATAACTCAACATTTTTCCAGCCAAACACGTTTTCAACTCAAACATCACAACCACACAGCAACTCACAAACGCACAGCAACATAAACACCATTTTCGCACAGCTTCCATAACCAAACTCACGCACGGCTTTCCTACACAACACACACAAAAACCCACCCCAAGACTCACGCACCAACACAACCAGCAACAAAATCACTCTCACTCAACACCACAAACTCACCCACAAACCCAAACTCAACACAACCACATACACATACACACGGCCACATACTCACAACACATATACACGCACCTACACACACCCACTCTCACAAAAACACACACAACAAACCAAAAACTCACGCAAACACAAGCCATACAAACCTTAACAGCAACACAAAAACGCACGCAACACCCAAAGGCCAGCAAGGCAAGGCCGAACAAAACAAGGTAAAAGAGGGGAATTTTTTTCGTATTTTTAAATCCTAGATCTAGGAATTTTGGTAAGGATTTTGGGGAAAATAACTTCGGATTTGAGCTTAGAAAGGAAAAGGATATTAGAAAAGAAGGAAAAATTTTGAAAAGGGGAGTTTTTTAACTCTCCGGCGCGGTGGCGCCGCCGTTTAGGCCGGCGGCCACCACGCCGGAACACTGTTCACGGCGAGGAAAGTTAGAGAGAAGGGGGAGAGCATTTTCGGCCAGGTAGAGTGAGAGAGAAGAGAGAGAGTGAAGCTGAAAAAATGAAGGATTTGTGAAGGGAGGGGGTTTAAATACCCCTCCCTGTTTCAGTGTGACAGGGTGTACGCGTTAGCGTACACCCACGCCCTCTCAGACCACTTGATTTTGATCGTACGGCTTAGGCCTTTTCCACCTCCTGATCAGATCAGGGCCGTCTGATTAATCAGACGGCCCAGATTAATTTACGAAAGCCCAATGCTTTTTGGGCCTTTTCTTTCAAATCTGATTTAATTTTTACTTCTAGCACCCCTAGTTTTAATTTTTACACCTCCCAAACATTTATTTCTTTTATTTTCTTTGCAAATTTATTTTTTCTTTTTATTATTTATTTCTTTTTATTGTTTTATTGTTTTTTAACATCTCATTTATTTATTTACCTTTCATATTATCTCATGCATTTTTTTATTTATTCTATTGTGTTCATTTTATTTTTCTTTTATGTCATTAGTATATACATTTAGGAACATATATATATATATATATATATATATATATATATATATACATAAATGCATTGTTTTATTATTTTTATAGTTCAATCCATGATACATAAAAATCTTTTTATTTAAGTCCAACGATCGTTTTTAATTCCTCGCGTTTAGTTTTTTTATCGCGCTTATTTTCTTTTTAACTCCAAGAAAAAATCACAAAAAAAACCAAAACATTTCAAATATTCAAAAACTTCATCAAAAATATTCTTCATTAACAAAGCCTTGGATTTCAAACCAAGCAACTTTCTTTTAATCAAACTTCAATCAATCTTAATCATATTAGACTTTATTTTTGCAATTTAAAATCAATCAAACTTCACTCACTCGCCACTTTGGCTCATTTTATCTTTCACAAACATTTTCAAGCTTTAAAAAACAACATAACTAATCAGTCGGCTTTTTTAGCCCGAACTACATCGGTTTTGATCCCATTTGGGTATGTAGGCAAAGGACCTTGTCCTTCCAAACCAACCAAACAAAAACATTTTCTTTCTTGTTTCATTAAACAACAAGCTTGTTCATTTTGGTTGCAACAACTAATTTGAACAATTTTATTTCTTTTCTTTTGAGTTCTAAAAACGAGCGTTTTGACAGTTTACACTTTTTCTCAAAATTCAAGCGAAACTTGAATGAAAAAGGGTGGTTTGACGTATGTCTCTCCTTTCCCCGATCGGATAAACACTTGACGTATGTCTCGTTGCTTAGACGATCGTCATTCTTTTCTAGCTTCCCCAAAAATACGTTTTTAAATTCAAGCGAAACTTGAATGAAAAAGGGTGGTTTGACGTATGTCTCTCCTTTCCCTGGTTGTACGAACGCTTGACGTATGTCTCGTTGCTCGGACAATCGTCATTCTATTTTCGAAGTATAAAAACTCACCAATCTTGGCCCTTGTGGCCAATCCAAACCTTTCACGCCTTTGCGCGTTAATTTCAACCTTTTTTTACGCCTTGCGCGAATTTAACGCCTCCGTGCGTTTGTCTTTTATTTTTCAACATTGTACGCCTCCGTGCGTTCGTCTTTATTTTCAAACATTTTACGCCTCTGTGCGTCTGTCTTTTTCCTTAAATATTTACGCCTTGTGCGAGTTTATCGCCTTAATGTGCGTTCGTCTTTTTACGCCTTGTGCGAGTTTATCGCCTTAATGTGCGTTCGTCTTTTTACGCCTTGTGCGAGTTTATCGCCTTAATGTGCGTTCGTCTTTTTACGCCTTGTGTGAGTTTATCGCCTTAATGTGCGCTTGTCCCCTTCATCATTTAAAGCTTTTACGCCTTTGTGCGTTTTCAAACTTTTTCAAGAACTACGTAAGCTTTGAATTCTCCGACTACCGGGAGATACGTAGGAGCAAGACCGACGTCTTGTCAAGCCCGTTATTTAAAAATCTTTTTTTCTTTTTTCTATTTCGTTTGTTTTTATCTCTTTCTTCACCTCACATTTTATTTACTTGTTCCTTTACATATATATATATAATTAAGCGTGCAAGCAAAACGTCAAAAACATTTTAAGCCTAAGTCAACTAAGAGGTTCCCGTTGAGTACAACGGATGTGAGGGGTGCTAATACCTTCCCCTCGCATAATCGACTTTCGAACCTAAAATCTCTTTTCAAGGTAATTTCGAACTTTTTTCCTTTTTCCCCGAAAAATTAAAAGTTCAGTCGTGATTTAAATTTAGTGATTCAAAGCTTCCCAATAGCTTGACATCCGAAATTCGACGCGACAAGGATGAAGACAAGGCTTTACTCTTATTTTGTGCATTATATAGAATCTTTGAGCACTTAAAGAATATTATGATTTATGGTAAAAAAAAAGGCGTTATCACCTTGGAGGAAGTCTAAGCAGCTTGGAGAACCTAGAAGTTAACCAAGTCAAAGGACTTGAAGGTTGTTTGTAGTGGGGAAGGCTCGAGTGTATCAAGAGGAAGAGGTGGGAGTAGAGGAAGTTGAGGAAACTTAAAGGGTGGTGACAAGGCAAAGTACAAGTGCTTCAAGTGTCACAAGATCGGTCACTTCAAGAGGGATTGTCCTGAGTTAGAGGTGGAGTATCTCAATTTGAAAACAACACCTGCATGTTGACCTTCATGTAGAAGAAGTGTTCTTATGGAGAGACGTTAGACACTCGAGGGCTTTCAACATGCTTGATGAGATTGAGCAAGGAATGTTGAGTTGATCAGTTTGGAGAGGCGGATGTAATAACATTCATTGATCAGTCTAGAGAGGAAAAGGAGAGAAAACTCAAGGTCAAATGGAGAGGCGCATGTAAAAATACTCATGATCAACCTGAAAGGCATATGTTATAAGGTAAAAGGCATAATGGATGTACACATTTGGAAGTTAAGGTGGATAAGCTTAACCAGGGGTGGAATCATCCACTAGTGGGACTAGGAAGAGACAACCAATGGTGGCAAAAGAATGGTACAATTAGGGAGTTCTTTTGTGTTATGCTTTAGGCGAGAGCAAGGAATTCTTCAAGAGGACGGAATGCGTTCTAGGGGTTAAAGGAGGCATGGAACAACTTGTGGGATTAACTCAAAGTCAAAGGTAATTTGAGACAAATGGATATTCAAGAGAACAAAGAAAAGCATCCCGAGGTTGAAGAGGTTATAGGTGAACTTGTGAAGCTACCTAAAAGGCATAAGGTAATTGGGCAGAAAATCTTCAAGAAGGCAAAAAATGTTTCGAGGATTGAAGTGGTAAAGGTGAAATCTTGTGGGAATACAAAGTGTAGTTGGAGGCAAGGTCAAGCAATAAGGTGGTTGAACGTTAACGTGGCATCACCATCGATTTAAAGGTAAGGTGGATACTTGTTGTATATGCCTTGGAATATCATTATTTGCAAAAGTCTAAAAAAATGGTGTTGTTTTGCCTCATGCGTGAGGTGCATGGCTGCTTGCTTCAGTAGCCTTTTCTCTACTCCCTCATCCGTGAGGCACTTGCCCGCGACCATATTTATATACTTGTGTTTTAACCACATTTTTTAGAGTGAGATGTGAGACAAACTATGGTTTATCAAAATGAGAAATTCTTAAGAGATCAAAGGCTAATAGTACTTTTGGCTATACTATAGGGTTAGAAAACAATCCAAACACTTGGTGAGTGAAATCCTTGAGTCTCTTTATCAACAGAAGAGAGTGGGAAAGAGTAGAAATAAGATTTTATTGTGAAGCGGCGGGGAAAATGCGCGGGCGGAAAACGCTCGCTAGACAGTAAAGTCGTCACCGAAGTTTTATTTTTGAAAAGGGGAACGTCGATAAACCCCTTTGAGAACGAGAATAAGGTCATCGCAACCAAATTCGGGTTCGGGAATCGGTTATGCGAGGGGAAGGTATTAGCACCCCTCACATCCGTTGTACTCAACGGGAACCATTAATTAGTTAGCTTTCAAAATGTGTTAGTTTCATAAAAAAATGTTTGTAAAGAATGGAAGAGAAAGAAAAATGATTTAAAGACTAAAAATGAGTTTTTTATTAGGGTGCTTGACAAGAGTTTGATCTTACTCCTACGTATCTCCTGGTGCGATGGAGAATTCAAAGCTACGTAGTTCTTTGTAGAAAATGTTTGTGTGTTGATTGATTTTATTTATGAAAATGGTTTAGTCGCACTTGGGCGAAAAAGTTTGCTTTTTAAAAAAAAAAAAGACGGATCCGCACTTGGGCGATGATATCCATTTGAAAACGCGCATGGGCGTGAAAGAAGTTTGAATAAAAGAGCGGACTCGCGCTTGGGCGATGACATCCATTTGAAAACGCGCATGGGCGTGAAAGAAATAAAATTTGGTGGGTTGAGATTGATTTTAAGCGGAGGACGAATATCCGAAAAGTGAAGTGTCTACCTCTTTTCCGAATATTTGGGGAAGCGTCGGGTGTCTACCCAAGTTTTCCTTTTTCACTCACAAAAGAAAAATGTTTTTATTATTTTTTGTTTTATTAAAAGTTTAATCGAACGACGAATACTTTGAACGTGACCGACGGGGATCTCGCGTTCCGCATTCGGGGAAGCGTCGGGTGTCTACCCAAGTTTTCCTTTTTTCGGTCGATTGAACCCTTAATATTTATTTTCATTTATATTGCATTGTTCCTAAAATACATGCTAAGTATCAAAAATAAAATAAGAATAATGAAGCAATAAATAAAGAAAAATAAATTGCAAGTGCATAAAAATAAATAAATATGCAAAATGAACAAAAATAAAATAAAAATGAAAAAAATGCATGAAATGGATTTTACATTAAGTAAACATGCTGCATGAAATAAAAGAAAGAAAATAAAAATGCATGAAATGTTGGACATAAAATAAATATGTTGCATTGGAATAAATAAAAATAAAAAAATAAAAATGCATGATGTGCAAGGCATTAAATAAATATGTTGCATAAATAAATAAAAGAATAAAAGTAAAAATGCATGGTATGCTGGACATTTAAATAAAAGTGCAAAAATAATGAAAATACACTATACTAAAAAGGAAAAAATGCATTGAGATAAATCTAAACTATAAAGAAAAATGACGAAAATAATAAAGGAAGCAAAGACAAATAAATAAATAAATAAAGTAAAATGACATAAAATAATAAAAGCAAATAAGCAAAAAAAAAGTGCAAAAAGAAAATAAATGAAATTAAAAAAAGAAGCAAGAAATAAGTAAAGGAACAAAGAAATTAAAAATGAGAGGAAAAGGGGGGTGCAGGAGCAAACAAGGGGGTGCAGGAAGCAATAAGAAGTGAGGAACGGGCTTAAGGAGGATGGGTTGATGGACTATCCAGATTAAATCTGGGCCGTTGATTGATCAACGCTCCAGATTTAATCTGGAAATAGGCTATAAATAGCCCTTTTTTGTAAAAAAAAGTCATTTTTCACAAAACTTCCTCTCTCTACTCTTCTTCTCTCTACCGCCCCTCTCTCTCTTCTCTCCCTTCTCTCTAAAAAACCGGTGGCCGGAAAAAATTCCGGTGCGGTGGCCGGCCGGCCTAGACGGCGGCGCCACCGCGCCGGAGTTTAAAACTCCACCTTTTTTTAAAAAAAATACATTTTTAAGAATCCTTTTTTCTTCTCTTTTCAAATATCAAGTTAGATTTTTCAAACTCTTTCAAGAAAAACCTAGATCTAGATTTTTAAAAAGAAAAAAAAAACTACCTTTGTTGAACTTTTTTCTTTGGGTTTGGTTTAGGCTTTGAGGTGTGTGTGCGGTGCTGTTCGTGTTATGTGGTTGCGTGGCTGTGAGTTGTGGTTGTTTTAGGGTGGTGGACGGTTTTGTGTTGTAGAGGAGGAGGAGTAGTGGTCGTGGTTGTGTATGGTGTTTTTAGGGAGAGAGGGCGAGTTTGGTTGTTTGGGGGGGAGAGGGCCGGTTTTGTGTTTGGGGTTATGGGAGGTGGGAGTGGCGGTTTTGGGGTTGTAGAGGAGGTGGGAGTGGCGGTTTTGTGTGTGGTTGGGAGGAGGGAGTGGTGGTTCTTTTTTTTGTAGTGTTTTTGTTTGTGGTAAGAAAATGGAAAGAGTTTTTTTTGAGAAATTTTTTCAATGTGATTTTGCTGTTGTTTTTTATTTTTGTTCTGATGAAAAAAACCTTCCTCTGCTTCTGAGTTTTTGCCTCTGTTATAGGCAATGTTTTGGTCAAAAATTTGGTTAACATCCCTTGAAAAGGGGAAGAAATGACTTGCCTCTGATATTTTGGACAAAGGATGAAGAAAAACAGAGAAAAATGATGGGTACTGACAGTGTATTGTACTGTACAGTGTACTGTACACTGTACAGTACAGTGACTTTGACTTACAAATTTAAAAAATTAAAATTAAATTAAAAAAAATTAAGAAAATGATAATAATAAAAAGGGAAACAATTAAATAGTAATAATAGTAGTAATAATAATAATAATAATAATGAACAATAAATAGTAATAATAGTGATGATAATAATAATAATAAAAATGGGATAAATGAACAATAAATAAAAAATGAGACTAAAAGCAAAGATGAAAAATAAACATAAAAAAAAAAAAGATAACAAGTGGCCCTAAAACGAACCAAAAAAATGAGGTATTTTAAAATACATTTCTGCCGAAATTTCGTCTGAAACGACGAGAATTTCTGGCTTAAAAGGACGAGAAAAAAACAAAAATGAAAATTGGTCAAAAAATGGGGTATGACAGCTGCCCCTATTTAAGTTTCTTCGTTACGGAGATTTAAAAGTGAAATTTTTAATTCGACGGGTCGAAGAGACTTAAATACAGAGTACACCATTTTTGACCAATTTTGACTGGAAAATGCTATGGATGCAATGTTATGCATGCAATGCTATGAATGCTTGTGCTGCAGGTATAATTGCAAGACGGCAAAGATGATCTGACTGGGGACAAAACGAGACAAAAGGATACCCGAGCTCGCTAAAGAGATGGGATCCGATTCCACTGGGGATTATGTGGTTTGACTGGGGAAGGTTGATCATATCCAGCCGCTTACGCTGAAGGTAGATCTCTAAGGACAAAAGTGATCATATCCGGCCACCTGCGCTGGAGGTAGATCCTTGGGGATAAGGGTGATCTCATCTAGCCGCTTATGCTAAAGGTAGATCATGAGGGCGAAGGCGATCTTATTCAGCCGTTGGTGCTGAAGGTCGATCCAGGAGGATAAGTGATCTTATCTAGCCGCTTATGCTAGAGGTAGACCCTGAGGATAGAGTAATCTTATTCGGCCGTTTGTGCTGAAGGTCAATCTCTACGGAAAAAGGTGATCATATCCAGTCGCCTGCGCTGGAGGTAGATCCCTGAGGATAAGAGTTATCTTATTCAGCCGTTTATGCTGAAGGTCGATTCTCTGGGGAAAGGTGTGATCATATCCAGCCGCCTGCGCTGGAGGTAGATCTCTGAGGATAAGAGTGATCTTATTCAGCCGTTTATGCTGAAGGTAGATTCACTGGGGAAAGGTGGTCTTACTCAGCCGCTTACGCTGAGAGTCGATCCCTAGGGGAAAGTGATGCTTGACCGATTACCGCCAAGTGGGTCTTGGTGGAATGGTAAAGGGTGATATGATCATCGCCAGTCTGACGCTGGTGAAATGATAATGATATGATATGATTTGTCACCAGTCTGACGCTGATGACATGATAATGATATGATATGATTGTCGCCAGTCTGACGCTGGTGACATGATAATGATATGTTATGGTGGTTGACTCGCTGGGGGAGTTTTAACTGGGGAACCTTAGTGGTTGTGAGTTAGTCCACTAGGGAATGGGACAGTTTGGGGAGAAATCCGCTGGGGGATTTTTAGAAAAACTTACTGGAGAAGTTCTTGAATGAGGTTCACTGGGGAACACTAGGATGACTCACTGGGGAGTATTTGATTGAGGTTCATTGGGGAACATGAGAAATTGTGGGGAGAAGTATGATATGAATATGAGATGCATGCTAATGAATGAATTTGATATGATACATGTACTATGCTGGCATGTTGGGGAACAAACGTCATGTTGGGGATTATGATTGGATGTCGAGCAAGGTCGGGCTTGGTTGTGATTGTGAGAGGGAATGCCAATGAAAATTGAGCTTTATTTATGATTTGTGTTTGCCAATGATGTTGGGCCTTTTGTGAGTAGGTGTTTGTGAGTGCTAATGATGATTGGGCTTTGGGGTTGCAACTCTACTGGGGAATGCCAATGAAAATTGGGCTTTTTGTGATTAGGTGCCAATGATGATTGGGCTTTGGTTAGTTATGTTGGTGAGTGCCAATGAAGATTGGGCTTTATTTGTGATTAGGTGCCAATGAAAATTGGGCTTTGTGGTTGCCAATGAATATTGGGCTTTGGTTTTGCCAATGAATATTGGGCTTTTGTTGGGGTGTGCCAATGAAAATTGGGCTTTGGTTATGGTGTGCCAATGAATATTGGGTTTTGGGTTTTTATGGGATAAAATGGTTAGGGTACGATGTTTGGGGTTTTCGATTCTTCGGCATTCGCAAAAACTCATCGCTATTGAAGTTTCAAATGGATGGCTGCTGACGGAGCTTTCGACATTTCGTGCCTGCATGGGCAGTTCGTATGTTATGTAGATGCCGACTCTGCTATAGACGGGAATCACTTGTGGTTGTTCTGAGAATTCTGAGAGGTACAACACCTCGCCGGAAGTCGTTAATTTCCTTTATGATATTTTCAAATCAAAGTAATCATGATTTCAACAGATTTTATGTTATTATTTTTATTTCAAAATTGTATCATCAAAATAGCATTTAGCGATAGGGAATGACAAAAGGTAAATGAAAGGATGCGCTTCATTGACGGTCAAACAAAATGTAGTACATGGAATGGTAGCACACTAAAGGTGTAACTCCATAAGATAAATAAGAGAAATGAAGATGGGAATAGGGAAAACATTGGAAGTTCCCATTGAGTCATGACGACTGTTACTTTCTTAATAACCCTAAACCCACAATACCCTGCTTCTGAGGATGGCGAAAGGATTGGTTCTTCGGCCGGTATTAGGAGTAGACTGCCCCAATGTAGTTACATGCCTTTTTCTTTTCCCAACTTTTGCCTAAGTCGCCTTTTCAGGTTTTCGACTTAGCGGGTTTTCTTTTGTTTTTTATATCCCTAAATTTTGCCTGGACCGCTCTTTCGAGTTTTCAGTCCACCGGGATGCCCCTTTTTGCCTAAGTTGCCCTTTCAGGTTTTCAACTTAGCAGGCGTTCTTTTTTGTTATTAGGCATAGTATTTCTTGACTACATCGGAATTCACAGGACGCGGGAAGTCCTCACCGTCCATTGTTGTGAGAATCAAGGCTCCTCCAGAGAAAGCTTTCTTCACTACGTAAGGGCCTTCGTAGTTCGGAGTCCATTTTCCACGCGAATCCTTTTGTATAGGTAGGATCCTTTTGAGCACTAGGTCGCCTACTTGGAACTCTCGAGGACGGATCTTTTTGTCGAACGCCTTCTTGAGCCTGCTTTGATATAACTGACCATGACATAAGGCTATCATCTGCTTCTCATCGATCAGGTTCAGCTGGTTAAACCTTGCTTGAATCCATTCTGCTTTTTCTAGTTTTGTCTCCATCAAGACTCTCATTGAGGGAATTTCCACCTCAATGGGGAGGACTGCCTCCATGCCATACACCAGGGAGAACGGGGTTGCCCCTGTCGAGGTGCGAACCGAGGTCCTATAGCCATGTAGGGCAAAGGGAAGCATTTCATGCCAATCTTTGTAAGTTTTCACCATCTTTTGAAGGATTTTCTTGATGTTTTTGTTTGCTGCTTCTACGGCTCCATTCATCTTTGGCCGGTATGGCGAAGAGTTGTGGTGTTCGATTTTGAAACTTTCGCACAGCTCTTTCATCATTTTGTTGTTCAAGTTGGTGCCATTGTCAGTGATGATTTTGTTGGGGAGTCCGTAGCGACATATTATCTCCTTTTTGATGAATCGAACTACCACTTACTTTGTTACATTGGCGTATGAGGTAGCTTCAACCCATTTGGTGAAGTAGTCGATGGCGACTAGGATGAACCGGTGTCCATTTGAAGCTTTAGGTTCAATGGGCCCGATCATGTCGATGCCCCACATGGAGAACGGCCAAGGTGACGCCATCACGTTCAAAGGGACTGGAGGCACGTGCACCTTATCCACGTAGATTTGGCACTTGTGGCACTTTCTAGCATAGCTGAAACAATCAGATTCCATGGTCAGCCAATAGTAACCTGCCCTTAGGATTTTTCTAGCCATTGTATGTACATTGGCATGGGTACCGAAGGACCCTTCATGGATTTCTTTGATGAGCAAGTCCGCCTCATGTTTGTCTACACATCTGAGAAGAACCAGATCATGGTTTCTTTTGTAGAGCACGTCACCATTCAGGAAGAATTTAGCTGATAGTCGTCTCAAAGTCTTTTTATCCCTACTTGAGATGTTTGCAGGATATTCTTGATTTCTGAGGTAGACTTTGATGGTACCATGGCTTGCCGTCAGACACCTCTTCGATTGACAAACAGAATGCAGGCTCGTCTCGGCGTTCCACCTTTATAAGTGGCGCTTCATTGTGAAACTTCACTTTGTACATTGAGGATAATGTAGCCAAGACATCTGCTACTTGATTTTCTTCTCTTGGGATATGATGGAAGGTGATTTCATCAAAGAACTCTATTAGCTTCGAGACATGAGCATGGTACGGGATCAGCTTGGGATGACGGGTTTCCCATTCTCCTTTTACTTGGTAAATGACTAGGGCCGAATCTCCATACACCTCCAAAATCTTAATTCTTAGATCGATGGCAGCCTCAAGGCCCAAAATGCATGCCTCATATTCCGCCACATTATTCGTGCAGTCAAAACATAGTCTTGCTGTGAAGGGGGTATAACCACCCTGTGGAGATATTAGAACGGCTCCAATCCCATGCCCCATGGCATTAGATGCGCCATTGAATGCAAGCTTCCATCGTGCCCCTGGTTCGGGTCCTTCATCATCTCCTATGACCTCATCTTCCTTCAAAGCCATAATATCTTCATCTGGGAAATCAAACGGCATGGGCTGATAGTCTTCCACCAGTTGATGAGCCAAGTGGTCTGCTAGCACACTTCCTTTGATAGCTTTTTGAGTCACATGCAAGATGTCATACTCGGATAACAGCATCTGCCAACGGGCAATTCTTCCGGTCAAAGCGGGTTTCTCGAAGATGTATTTGATTGGATCCATCTTTGATACTAACCATGTCGTGTGACAGATCATGTACTGTCTCAATCGGCGTGCAGCCCATGCCAAAGCACAATAAGTTCTTTCCAGCAGGGTGTATCAGTGAATTTCTTGCTCAAAAAATAAATGGCGTGTTCCTTCCTACCAGTTTCATCATGTTGCCCCAGCACACATCCCATGGATTCCTCCAATACTGTTAAGTACATAATGAGAGGTCTTCCAGGAACGGGCGGTATCAAGATAGGTGGTTCTTGCAAGTATTGTTTGATTCTTTCAAATGCCCCTTGACAATTCTCATTCCATATGACGGCCTGATCCTTACGTAGCAATTTGAAGATTGGCTCGCAAGTAGCAGTGAGATGAGAAATGAACCTAGAGATGTAGTTCAATCTCCCTAGAAAACCACGAACTTCTTTTTCAGTGCGAGGAGCTGGCATATCTTGGATCGCACGTACCTTGTCAGGGTCGACCTCGATCCCTCGTTGACTAACGATGAAACCAAGTAGCTTTCCGGACCTGACACCAAAGGTGCACTTAGCTGGATTGAGTCGCAGTTTGTATTTCCTTAAACGTACGAATAGCTTTTGCAAGTGAAGGACATGGTCTTCTTCAGTTTCGGATTTGGCAATCATGTCATCCACATAGACCTCTAGCTCTTTGTGCATCATATCGTGGAAGAGAGCCATCATTGCTTTTTGATAAGTTGCCCCAGCGTTCTTCAAGCCGAAAGGCATTACCTTGTAGCAATATGTTCCCCATGGGGTGATGAAGGTGGTTTTCTCCATGTCTTCCGGAGCCATCTTGATTTGATTATAACCGGAGAATCCATCCATGAATGAGAACACCGTGAACCGGGTTGTATTGTCTACCAACACGTCGATGTGAGGTAATGGGAAATCATCCTTAGGACTCGCCTTGTTCAGATCTCGGTAATCGACACACATTCGCACTTTACAATCTTTCTTTGGTACTGGTACTATGTTAGCAACCCATTGTGGAAATTTTGCCACGGTTAGGAATCCTGCATCAAATTGCCTTTTGACCTCTTCCCTGATCTTGAGTGACATGTCCGGTCTTGTCCTTCTCAATTTCTGCTTTATCGGCGGGCATTCTGGCCGGAGTGGTAGCTTGTGCTCAACTATCTCGGTATCCAACCCTGGCATGTCCTGGTATGACCATGCAAACACATCTACATATTCCCTCAAAAGTTCGACCAACTTCTCGCGCTCTTTTGCCTTTAAAGACGAACCGATCTTGACCTCTTTTATATCATGCTCAGTTCCCAAGTTGATTACCTCCACAGACTCTTGATTCGGCTGTATCTCTTTAGATTCACGCTCTAGCAGTCTTGCCACTTCTTCGGGAAGCTCGCAATCGCTCCCACCATCCTCTTCAGCTTGGTTAATGGGGAGTTCAAGGTTACGCGGGATTGTAGCAGTATCACATTCAATGGGTTTGTTCAGGGATCTGCATGTGTTTTTATGATGATTTTTATTTTTAGAAGGATGAACAAAACAAAAATAAACAAAAGAACGGAAAGGATTATCATTTTTTTTTAGAAAAATAAATGCAGAAATGGAAGAATAAAGAATAGTGGAAAACCAAATGCTTTTTATTGATGATTCAACATTTGAAATAAAGGGTGCCCTGCAAAGTTATCCTTAGGCCTTGGGCAGAGCAAAAGGATTTGAAAAACATGATTACTTTGAAAAAGAAAATATCTTTGGGATTTCAACGGCAGTCCAGTTGTTGAGGCTTGCATTCGGAGAGCAATGGTAGCCCAAACAAGGTGTCTTATGTTCGATTTCCTCCATGATCCTTCTTGCGTTGTTTCGAGTGTAGTGCGAATGCCGAGGAATCAGTTTGGATTGTAGGAATTTATGGTAATAAAAAAGGGGAATGAGTTTTGGGTATGAAAACGGATGTATGCATGTTATGGATGATGCTAATGCAAATGCATGAAAAAGTTTTTTTTTTTGTTATGATTAGTTTTAGGGGACTGCAAGAGATTATGTTAGACATTTGCAACATAATTTTAGCCTTTGCAATTCCCTGAAACAAAACTTGTGCATTAAAAAAATGATTTTATGCATGTGGATGCAATGCATGTATGCTTTGTGTGGATATGGATAATTGGAAAATAAAACTTAAAGGGAAGGCTCCCTAGGAGGGCTTAGTTCTATGTGCTTTCTATATCAAGGTTCTCACCGAGGGTAGCTCTAAAGTTTTTGTTTTGGGGGGTACCTAGAGTCATAGAAACATCTCGAAATTTTGCCATAATAACGGGTTAACCATTATGTGACAACCTTTCGCGAATGCGTCTCCTCTAGGTGGGGTTTGCATTAACCAAAACGAAGTGTCTACCTCGAAAGCTAATACAAACACCCAAAATTTGAAAAGGTTCCAAGAAGGTCCTTAGAGTTAGGGGTCCAATTCGGAATTTCGCCATAATACGGACGACCTTTCGCGAAGAGGACCATCTCTAAGCGGGGTCTTCATATTGACTAAACGAGATGTCTACCTCGAAAGCCAATACTACGCAACCACCATCCTAAACCTAGGTTTTTTCAAACTCGGGTACAGAGCTCCACTCAAAAAATGTTTTGAATAACCCCGATATGATAGCACAATAACATAAAAGGTGAAAAATAAACAAAGCGGAAATAAAATAAACCAAATAGACCAAACATAAACAAACATGAAGGAAAGAAACTAACACTAAAAGCTAGCTAACTAACTAGGTTTGATTCTCTAAGGTGTTCCCCAGTGAAGTCGCCAGCTGAAGCGGCGGGGAAAATGCGCGGGCGGAAAACGCTCGCTAGACAGTAAAGTCGCCACCGAAGTTTTATTTTTGAAAAGGGGAACGTCGATAAACCCCTTTGAGAACGAGAATAAGGTCATCGCAACCAAATTCGGGTTCGGGAATCGGTTATGCGAGGGGAAGGTATTAGCACCCCTCACATCCGTTGTACTCAACGGGAACCATTAATTAGTTAGCTTTCAAAATGTGTTAGTTTCATAAAAAAAATGTTTGTAAAGAATGGAAGAGAAAGAAAAATGATTTAAAGACTAAAAATGAGTTTTTTATTAGGGTGCTTGACAAGAGTTTGATCTTGCTCCTACGTATCTCCTGGTGCGATGGAGAATTCAAAGCTACGTAGTTCTTTGTAGAAAATGTTTGTGTGTTGATTGATTTTATTTATGAAAATGGTTTAGTCGCACTTGGGCGAAAAAGTTTGCTTTTTTAAAAAAAAAAAGACGGATCCGCACTTGGGCGATGATATCCATTTGAAAACGCGCATGGGCGTGAAAGAAGTTTGAATAAAAGAGCGGACTCGCGCTTGGGCGATGACATCCGTTTGAAAACGCGCATGGGCGTGAAAGAAATAAAATTTGGTGGGTTGAGATTGATTTTAAGCGGAGGACGAATATCCGAAAAGTGAAGTGTCTACCTCTTTTCCGAATATTCGGGGAAGCGTCGGGTGTCTACCCAAGTTTTCCTTTTTCACTCACAAAAGAAAAATGTTTTTATTATTTTTTGTTTTATTAAAAGTTTAATCGAACGACGAATACTTTGAACGTGACCGACGGGGATCTCGCGTTCCGCATTCGGGGAAGCGTCGGGTGTCTACCCAAGTTTTCCTTTTTTCGGTCGATTGAACCCTTAATATTTATTTTCATTTATATTGCATTGTTCCTAAAATACATGCTAAGTATCAAAAATAAAATAAGAATAATGAAGCAATAAATAAAGAAAAATAAATTGCAAGTGCATAAAAATAAATAAATATGCAAAATGAACAAAAATAAAATAAAAATGAAAAAAATGCATGAAATGGATTTTACATTAAGTAAACATGCTGCATGAAATAAAAGAAAGAAAATAAAAATGCATGAAATGTTGGACATAAAATAAATATGTTGCATTGGAATAAATAAAAATAAAAAAATAAAAATGCATGATGTGCAAGGCATTAAATAAATATGTTGCATAAATAAATAAAAGAATAAAAGTAAAAATGCATGGTATGCTGGACATTTAAATAAAAGTGCAAAAATAATGAAAATACACTATACTAAAAAGGAAAAAATGCATTGAGATAAATCTAAACTATAAAGAAAAATGACGAAAATAATAAAGGAAGCAAAGACAAATAAATAAATAAATAAAGTAAAATGACATAAAATAATAAAAGCAAATAAGCAAAAAAAAGTGCAAAAAGAAAATAAATGAAATTAAAAAAAGAAGCAAGAAATAAGTAAAGGAACAAAGAAATTAAAAACGAGAGGAAAAGGGGGGTGCAGGAGCAAACAAGGGGGTGCAGGAAGCAATAAGAAGTGAGGAACGGGCTTAAGGAGGATGGGTTGATGGACTATCCAGATTAAATCTGAGCCGTTGATTGATCAACGCTCCAGATTTAATCTGGAAATAGGCTATAAATAGCCCTTTTTTGTAAAAAAAAGTCATTTTTCACAAAACTTCCTCTCTCTACTCTTCTTCTCTCTACCGCCCCTCTCTCTCTTCTCTCCCTTCTCTCTAAAAAACCGGTGGCCGGAAAAAATTCCGGTGCGGTGGCCGGCCGGCCTAGACGGCGGTGCCACCTCGCCGGAGTTTAAAACTCCACCTTTTTTTAAAAAAAATACATTTTTAAGAATCCTTTTTTCTTCTCTTTTCAAATATCAAGTTAGATTTTTCAAACTCTTTCAAGAAAAACCTAGATCTAGATTTTTAAAAAGAAAAAAAAAACTACCTTTGTTGAACTTTTTTCTTTGGGTTTGGTTTAGGCTTTGAGGTGTGTGTGCGGTGCTGTTCGTGTTATGTGGTTGCGTGGCTGTGAGTTGTGGTTGTTTTAGGGTGGTGGACGGTTTTGTGTTGTAGAGGAGGAGGAGTAGTGGCCGTGGTTGTGTATGGTGTTTTTAGGGAGAGAGGGCGAGTTTGGTTGTTTGGGGGGGAGAGGGCCGGTTTTGTGTTTGGGGTTATGGGAGGTGGGAGTGGCGGTTTTGGGGTTGTAGAGGAGGTGGGAGTGGCGGTTTTGTGTGTGGTTGGGAGGAGGGAGTGGTGGTTCTTTTTTTTGTAGTGTTTTTGTTTGTGGTAAGAAAATGGAAAGAGTTTTTTTTGAGAAATTTTTTCAATGTGATTTTGCTGTTGTTTTTTATTTTTGTTCTGATGAAAAAAACCTTCCTCTGCTTCTGAGTTTTTGCCTCTGTTATAGGCAATGTTTTGGTCAAAAATTTGGTTAACATCCCTTGAAAAGGGGAAGAAATGACTTGCCTCTGATATTTTGGACAAAGGATGAAGAAAAACAGAGAAAAATGATGGGTACTGACAGTGTATTGTACTGTACAGTGTACTGTACACTGTACAGTACAGTGACTTTGACTTACAAATTTAAAAAATTAAAATTAAATTAAAAAAAATTAAGAAAATGATAATAATAAAAAGGGAAACAATTAAATAGTAATAATAGTAGTAATAATAATAATAATAATAATGAACAATAAATAGTAATAATAGTGATGATAATAATAATAATAAAAATGGGATAAATGAACAATAAATAAAAAATGAGACTAAAAGCAAAGATGAAAAATAAACATAAAAAAAAAAGATAACAAGTGGCCCTAAAACGAACCAAAAAAATGAGGTCTTTTAAAATACATTTCTGCCGAAATTTCGTCTGAAACGACGAGAATTTCTGGCTTAAAAGGACGAGAAAAAAACAAAATTGAAAATTGGTCAAAAAAATGGGGTATGACATATTGTTGAAGCGTAATTTTTTGTAATTTTTTTTGTATCTATTTGTAAAAAAACTCTTGATATTCGATTAGAGAGAGCCTCATCGGGATGTAGGTCAAATTTTGGTCAAACATGATAAACAAATATCAATGTGTTTTTTTTTTGTTTGTCTTATGTTATTGTTTGTAATTTTTTTAATGAATTCAGTTTTGATTGCTGCTAATTTTCTCTATACATCAAAGTATTCGTGTGACCATGCTTACTAATCTGTTTGGTTACTCCATTGGTTCCCTTCCATTTACCTATTTAGGCATCCTTTCTTTTCTACTGTTGGAAGAGTTTAAGTGGTGAATAGTTGGATTCATGGTATGATGATTATAAATTTATTTTTTATGCTTGGCATATCAGTCTGATCAATAAAATGGTTCAACAAATTATAAATTTTATTTGTCCAGGAGATATGAATAATAGGAAACTCGTTGTGGCTTGACACAAAGTTTTTACTCCTACTAATGAATGAGGTATGGTTTTTTTTACTCCTACCAATGAACGAGGTATGGGTCGTGTTAGGCTAATGCTATGTTTGGATCAGCGTTTTTGTTCTCTTTCTCGCGTCCCAAGGCAAAGCAAACTTGATACACTCTCAGGTCCTAAGTCAATACCACTAGGCTAACCCAAGTGGGTTCTATTTAGGATGGTATTAAGAGCAAGATATCTTATATTCACTATAATCTTTTATGGCAGCTTTGTGATGGTAACTCTATTCAGTTTTGGGATGATAATTGGCTTAGGGAACCCTTTTTTGAGTGAAGACTCTGTGTATATCCCCCTAAATGCTAAGATGAAAGATTTTATTTGAAATGATCAATGATTTATTCCTAACTCGTTTTTGCAGAATTTTCCTAATCTTCATATGTAGCTTCAAGAGTCATTGTTCTTATTGAGAAGGATCCTGATAGACTAGTATATATAGATCCATTCTTCTGATGGTGATCTTAAGAGGCTTATTTATTTTAAAAATCCCGTGGTCAAACTATCCCTTAATGCAAGTTGATTTAAAATGATGGTGATTTTATTTATATGCCTCTCTGTCTGGTGATTATTTCATAATCTGGTTCCCACATATGATAACTTAGCTACTATAGAATGTACAATTGTTTCTCAATGTAACCTATTTAGAGCTCATGTTGAATCTAGCCATCATATCTTTTTTTTTGAAATAATGTGATTTCTTTTTCACTCAAAATATTTAGAACTGGTTTGAAAACATTATTACTATGTAAATTGATTTGACTTCTGCCTTGAGAATTTTCGACATCTCTTGGAGAGATGCTACTAATATTATCACTTCTAGTTTTTCGCTTTATGGCAACTATATATACCAAAGCTTATACATCTCCTTTCAACTTTGAGTTTATTATTCTCAAAGATTTTCTTGTGAAGGTAAATCCACCCAAGTCTTTTAGATTTGTAGAGTTTATGTCCCCCCACCCCCACCACTAATTTTACGATGGGTCAAATGTATCATTAATGATACAACTCCTGCTAATCCTGGTCTAGCTATGTGGAGGCATTTTAAAAAAATTCCAACCTATATATGTATATGAGGTTTTGCTTGTAATATTGGTATCTCTACTTCTTCAAATTGAGTTTATTGGGGTTTTGTTTTCTATTTGTTAGATAATAAAGTATTAGACGTAAGTCATTGAGCATTTATATTAGTAAGTTAGAGTCAATTAGATTTTATTATATATTAGTATTTTGACTCGTGCGAAGCACGAGAAGTTGATTATGTTATTGACTAATAAATATGGTAATTGAACATGAAATGTTATACTCCCTCCGTATCACAATAGGTGTCCTGTTTCATATTTTTCTCTGTCTCAAATTATTTGTCTATTTTACAATATCAATACGACATTTATTATTCTTTTCCACTAACATACCTTTATTTATTACATTTCAATCATCTAACTACTCCACTAACTATAATTAATAAGGGTGTTTTAATAAATTAAATATATTTTACCATTAAAATCAACACACTAATCATTTCCTTAATAACCGTGTAAAACTCAAAAGGGACACCTATTATGAGACGGAGGGAGTAATAATTATTGTTTTACATAAGTTAATGCTTCCAAAAGACGACAACAACAACAACCAAGCATTATTCGACTAAGTGGGGTCGACTACTTGGATCGAAATATGTCATATTGTTCTATCATAAACCATATTTAGATCCAACTCATTAATCTATAAATTATTCCTAATAGTTTTTCTAAGTCTTCTTATATTGTAATCTTTTTATCCTCTATTTGATCTACTATTCTTACTACAAAATCTACACATCTTCTCTTTACATGTCCAAACCACCTAAGCATGTTTTCCACAATATTTTATACTATAGGTGCTACCACAGCTATCTCTATAATATTGTCATTTCTAATCTTATCTCATTTAGTCTTACCACACATCCAACGCAACATCCTCATCTCTGCTACACTTACTTTATTCTCGTGTTGGTTGTTAACCGCTCAACACTTTGTTCCATTAAACATTGTTGGTCTGACAAATGTATGATATTTTTTCCCTTCAACTTGAACGGTACTTTTGTATCACATAAAACACTTGAGGCTCTTCTCCATTTCAACCATCCAACTTGAACACGATGATTTACATATTTTTTTTATTTCTTCGTCATTTTGTACTATGGACCGAAGATATTTAAACTGTGTAACTTGTATGATATGATATCCAACTTTCATGTTTAAGGTAGAACTACTTTGCCGTTTGCTGAAATTACATTACATATACTTTGTCATGCTTCTACTCAGGCGAAAGTCATACGCTTCAAAGGCTTGTCTCCAAGTCTCCGACATCCCATTCAGAATCCTCCCTCGACACTTCTAAGGCTTATCACATCAGAGAGATTGTCGATAAGAATTATTTAAAATCTCTTGTTGAATCCATTACAAAATAATAGATCCAAAAATACAAATAAATAAATAAACAAATACATCAACGAATGTAATTACCTCTTAAATAACAATTTTCAAATTTATGCATGATAGTGAAATTAGGTTCAATTAATTATAATAAATATAAATTACAATATTAACCCTACTTATAGCTCCAAAAAATTGGTTAAGAGACTTAAGAACTTTTAAATATAAAATAAGATATTCGATCATTTTCTAAAAAAATAAAGAAAGAGCAAAAAAATAGGATGGTAATTTGGAACAAATTTTTGGCTCCAAAAAGTTGTCTAAGAGACTTAAGAACTTTTATATATAAGATATGTGATCATTTTCTAAAAAAAACAAAGAAAGAGCAAAAGATTAGGAAAGAAATTTGCAACAACTTTTTTGGCTACAAAAAGTTGTCTAAGAGACTTAAGAACTTTTATATATAAGATAAAATATGCGATCATTTTCTAAAAAAAAAACAAAGAAAGAGCAAAAAATTAGGAAATAAATTTGCAACCACATTTTTGGCTCCAAACAGTTGTCTAAGAGACTTAAGAACTTTTATATATAAGATAAGATATGATATCATTTTCTTAAAAAACCAAAGAAAGAGCAAAAAAATTAGGAAAGAAATTTGCAACAACTTTTTTGGCTCCAAAAAGTTGTTTAAGAGACTTAAGAACTTTTATATATAAGATAAGATATGCTATCATTTTCTAAAAAAAACAAAGAAAGAGCAAAAAATTAGGAAAGAAATTTGTAGCAACTTTTTTTACTCCAAAAAGTTGTCTAAGAGACTGAAGAACTTTTATATATAAGATAAGATATGCGATCATTTTCGAAAAAGATAAAGAAAGAGCAAAAAATTAGGAAGGAAATTTGCAACATGAAAGTAATTAAGAGAGTACGAGATAAGAATGTTGCACTTAAGTTAGATATTAACAAGGCTTATGATAGAATTGATTGGCTTTATCTTAAGGAAGTGATGTTACAAATGGGTTTTTGCTAGTCAATGGGTTCAATGGATCATTATGTGTGTAGAAACTGTTGATTATTCTGTTATTGTTAACAATGAAATGGTGGGTCCGATCTTAACAGGCAGAGGCTTGAGACAGGGTGACCCTTTGTCACCTTACTTATTTATTCTTTGTGCTGAAGATTTATCCGCTCGCATCCGTAAAGCTGAATGGCGCGGAGATCTCGATGGTATATCCATTTGTACTAATGCTCCTACTATTTCTCACCTTTTGTTTGCAGATGACTGCTTTTTATTTTTCAGGGCAGATGAGAAGGAAGCACAAGTTGTGAAGAACATCCTTCATACTTATGAATTAGCGTCCGGGCAGGCCATTAGCCTTCTAAAATCTGAAGTTTTCTTTAGCACTGTTGTCCCACCTCCTATCAAGGATACCATCACTAACATCCTTGGAGTCAGAGCAGTAATGGGAACTGGCAAATATCTTGGTCTTCCGTCTATGGTGGGTCGAAGCAAATAGGCGACATTTGGCTTCATTAAGGACCACATTTGGCACAAAATTAATAGTTGGAGTAGCAAGTGCTTATCCAAGGCTGGTAGAGAGGTAATGGTTAAATCAGTACTGCAGTCTATTCCATCTTCTATTATGAGTGTATTTTTGCTCCCTTCTAAGCTAGTTGATGCTATTGAAAAAATGATCAATGCTTTTTGGTGGGGCATGGTGGTAACATGCGGTGTGGGTTACACTAGATGTCCTAGGAAAAGTGGTTTGTTCATAAATTTTTTGGAGGTATGGGCTTTAAGGACTTGACATCTTTTAATGTGGATATGTTAGGTAAACAGGGTTGGAGATTTCAAACTAATCCCACTAGCCTTGTTTTTTGTTTGTTTAAGGCACGATATTTTCCTAACACTGATTTTATTGGGTCTAGTATTGGACATAATCCAAGTTATGTTTGGAGGAGTATTTTAGTGATAAAATTGTGGTAAAACGGGGCGCGCGGTGGCGTATAGGCTCAGGAGCTAATATACCTTTTTTAGGTGCTCCTTGGCTTAAAGACGGTTTGTCCTTGTCCACGACTAATCCAATATTTGAGCAGTTGTTGTAGGTGAAATTGTGTGACTTTATTGACCAGGATTTGAAGGTTTGGAAAGCCCTCTTAACTCATAATTTATTTGATGCGCCCACTGCCCAAGTTATCCTTAACACACCGCTACAACCTCTTGTTACGGAAGATAAGTTAATTTGGAAAGGGAAGAAGAGTGGTAAGTATTCTGTTCGAAGTGCATACCGTATATGCGTGTCTGAAATTGCAGATAACTCTCATTTGCATGCCCCTGGCCGATGGAAGTTAAAGGTGCCTCCCAAAGTAAAGAATTTTTTATGGCGCGTGTGTCGTGGTTGCTTCCCAACACGTGCTCGTCTTAGTAGTAGGGGTGTACCTTGCCCACTAGATTGTGTTCATTGTAATAACAACTATGAAGATAACATCCATACCCTCATTGAGTTCCCTAAAGCTGTTCAAGTGTGGCGTGATGTGAATTTATGGGACACCATCGATAGGGTGCTTCGTCAAGATTATAATATATATGCACTTATTTTCACTCTTTTGCAGCAATTTTCTTCAGATCAGTGTGAGCTTATGGTTACGATAATTTGGAGCCTTTGGAAGAGTCACAACCTGAAGCTTTGGCAACAACATAATGAATCCAACTCGCATGTAGTTCAGCGTGCCACACATTTACTGGATGAGTGGAGAGTAGCCCAAGTAATCAGGTCCCGCAGTCATGCTCAGTCCAACACGATCCATGCGCATCTCATAAGGCAAGACGACAAAAGATGGAAAAAACCAGCATCTGGCAGGTATAAATGTAATATTGACGCATCCTTTTCTACCTCTCTCAATATGGTAGGTTTGGGAATGTGTCTTAGAGATGATGCAGGTGATTTTGTTCTTGCCAAAATGGACTGGTTTGCTCCCTTGTTTGACACAAATGTGGGGGAGGTTGTCGGGTTACATACAGTTTTGGAATGGGTATCAGATCTCCAGTTTGATAATGTGGACTTTGCTCTTGATTCTTAAAGAGTTGTCGATTTTGTGAATTCACATGTAGATGATAATAGTGAGCTTGGTTGTATCATATTTGCTTGTTAGCAGTTATTAGGTAATAGATTTCAGAACACTCATGTCGAGTTCAATAGGAGGCAAGCGAATGGGGTCGCTCAGAAGTTAGCTCAAGCAGCCCTATCCAATCCTAGCCCCCATGTTATAAATGATGTACCTTCATGTATCTGGCACATTTTAGCTAATGAAATGCAATGAATTTCTTCCTTCAAAAAAAATTGCAACAACTTTTTTGCCTCCAAAAAGTTATCTAAGAGACTTAAGAACTTGTATATATAAGATAAGATAAGATGTGTGAGATTATTCTTTCAAAAAAGAATAAAGGGCAAAAAATTAGGAACTTTGTAACAACTATCTTGCCTCCAAAAATTTGCTTAAGCGACTTAATATTAGATAAGAGATCATTTTAAAAAAAAGCAAAAAAATAGGAAAGAAATTTGCAACAATTTTTTTGAATCCAAAAAGTTATCTAACAGACTTAAGAACTTTTATATACTATAAGATAAGATAATAGTTCATTGACAAAAAAGCATAAAATTAGGAAAGAAATTTGCAACGATACTTTTTGCTCCAAAAAGTTGTCTAAGAGACTAAAGAACTTTTATATATAAGATATGCGATCATTTTCTAAAAAAAATTAGGAAGATTATATGTGATAGCTTTTTTGGCTCCAAAAGTTCTTTAAGTGACTTAAGAACTTTTATTTATAAGATCTTGTCAAAAAACTTTTATTTATAAGATACGCGATCATTTTTTTAAAAAATAAAATAAAGAAAGAGCAAAAAATTAGGAAGAATATTTGCAACAACTTTTTTGCCTCAAAAAAATAGTATAAGAGACTAAAGAACTTTTATACATAAGATAAAATATGCGATAATTTTCTAAGAAAATAAAGAAAGAGCAAAAAAAAATATGAAGGAAATTTGTAACAACTTTTTTGGCTCTAAAAAGTTGTCTAAGAGACTTAATAACTTTTATATATAAGATATGCGAACATTTTCTATAAAAAAAAATAAAGAAAGAGCAAAAAATTAGAAAGAATATTTGCAACAACTTTTTTGGCTCAAAAAAGTTGTCTAAAAGACTTAATAACTTTTATATATAAGATAAGCTATGCGATAATTTTCTAAGAAAATAAAGAAAGAGCAAAAAAATTAGGAAGGAAATTTGCAAAAACTTTTTTGGCTCCAAAAAGGTGTCTAACAAACTTAATAACTTTTATATATAAGAAATGCAAACATTTAAAAAAAATAAAGAAAGCAAAAAATTAGGAAGGATATTTGCAACAACTTTTTTTGCTCAAAAAAATTATCTAAGAGACTTAAGAACTTTTATATATAAAATTCTCTTATAAGCTTTTGTAATGTTAAACTATTGATTTTCTATGAAACTTTAGTCGTTTTTGTTGTTCTGTTGTCTCTTTCTCTATTTTATATTGGTATTGTTAATATAGTATCAAGAGCACCATTTGATCTGCCTTGAACCACTCGTTTCTTCTGCTGTTGAGTTCCCAAAAAGTTTGGGAATGTACTCCCTCCGTTTCAAAATACATGTCCATTTTAGAAAAATTGCAGTAACTAAGGACAATCTAGTTTGACACAAATGTTCCTATTATACCCTTGTCTTTGATTTTCTCCATTTTACATTTATTTACTACATCTCATAATTACTTCCAATACCAATACCAAAATTAATTAAACAAATTAGTCCATCATTTAAACACCCTTGGTCATTTCTTGGGAGAGTCCAGTAGTCATTTCTTGGGAGAGTGCATGAGTAAATCCACTTAAAATTGGATCAACATTTATTAGTAGAAAATAATTATTGTGGAGAAAATCTAGAATCCAATTAATTGTTAGGCAAGGGTAAAATAGACAAAATGTATCCTTAAATTATCAAATGGACATGTATTTTGAAACAAAAATTTTCTTCAAAATGGACATGTATTTTGAAACGGATGGAGTATTTGATTTATTCTTTGATACTTGGTTTTCTTTTTAATTGTTGGGTTCTATTAATTTGTTCTTTCTTGGATTGTTTGTTCTGTTATTGTTGGTCAAATTTTGATGTTGTTAGTGTCTTTGTGGCTTTTGTGTTTTGTGTGTCCTAAGTTTTGGGGTGTTTGTGGATGTTTTCGAGTGTTTTTTTGTGTGGCCATTCTCCCTCTCGATTTATTTGTTTCTGTGCCGTTTTTGTTGTTTTCCAGGTACAATTTGTGGTTGGGAGTTGCTTGAATAGTAGTATCCTCCCTCTGATCTTAAATGTAGGAAATAAAAAAAAACACATTTATTAAGAAAGTAGATTGACTACATTTAAGTCATGATAAAAAGTTACACATTTCCAATTTTATCCTTGTCTTAGAAATAAGTGTGACTTTTGAACTCAACATGAGAATGTGAAACAAATTAGATATAGTGACATTTAATTAGGGTAAAATAGGAATAATGACATTTAATAGGTTGATTTTACTATATTTTTGCTTACATTTGAGACCACCAATTTCTTTGTTTTGTTTTTTACATTCGAAACCGGAGGGAGTATATTGTTGAAAAAGAAAATCACGGTTTGAAAAAAAAAATCACGGTGTGATTTAATGATCACAACTATTGATGGGTTGGATATGATAAGTCAAAAACAAGATAGTTTTCATAAACTGAAATTCTGGGTGGTGTTCGGTTTGGTTTTGATTGTTTCATTTGGTAGTCTTCTCCGTTGGTATGAGTCGTCACCTTTAAGTGTTCGTCTCTCCTCTTTTTATTTGGATTAGTTTGGTTCGCATTGACTCTTCAGTTTGCCTTGGTTTAATTTCGTTCGGTTTAGTTTGGTTCAATTTAATTTGGTTTCGTTTGGTTCAATTTGTTTGGTTGTTGGATAGTACTCACAATTGGTTTGTTTGTTTGTTTGGTGAGTCAAACGCTCACAATTTGGTTGTTTGGTGAGTTAAACGCTCACAATTTGTTTCTGAAGAGTTCTCATTGAAGGCATATATAAACATTATGATTGCACTTCTCTCTTTTGATTCTTCTGATTGATTGCACTTCTCTCCCTTTTGTTGATTCTTCTAATTGATTGCACTTCTTTCTCTTTTAATTCTTCTGATTGATTGCACTTCTCCCCTTTTTGATTTTTCTGATTGATTGCATTTCTCCCCCTATTGATTCTTATGATTGATTGCATTGCACTTCTCCCTTTTGATTCTTCTGATTGATTCCACTTCCCCCCTTTTGATTTTTTTGACTGATTGCACTTATCCCCTTATTGATTCTTCTTATTGATTGCATTGCACTTCTCCCCATTTTAATTCTTCTTATTGATTGCACTTCTCCTATATGAATTCTTCTTATTGATTGCATTGTACTTCTTCCTATTGATTCTTTTGTTTGGTTGCTCCTCTCTCTATTGATTCTTTTGTTTGGATGATTTTCTCTTTGAGTGGTTGATGGTGATGGTTCTTGTCGCTCTCTCTATGATGATAACTCACTTTGGTTGTTGCTCTCCTTGGATCTGCTAACAACTCATTTGATTTATTTTTCTGGGTTAATTTGTAACATTCCTAACAAATGAATAAATTAACAATGTTAGGAATGTTGTTGGTTTGGAATAAATTAACAATGTTAGCCACCAAACCAAACCAACGTTGCACCAAGGAGTTGGTTTCAAGGAGTTGTTGGTTTGGTTTGGTTGGACCATTCCTAACATTGTTAATTTATTCCCAAAGCTCTTTCTTCTCTTTTTTATTTAATAAATTAACAAATTTGTATGATGCTGCAAATTATATTTGATGTTTTTGAGTTGCCAACCTAGTTGAGATTTTATATCTTCCATATAATGTTTTTGCAATCTGTTTTGCTTTATAAAAAGATATAAACGCACGCTACACACATGGTCGAACATTTTCCATGACAAAATTACCTGTATAGCCCTGTTCGTTTTAAAATCTAATTATACATGAAAATTCCAAAACCGACTTAATAAGTTTTGTTGGACATCCTTCAAAAAGAAAATTTGTTGGACATTTTTCTAATTATTACAAATTTACTCTTCCAACACAAATTTTTTCAAATTTCAATTTAAAAACATATAACACAAATTTTTTTTTTTTAAAACTAAATTTTTAATATGTTTATATGACATAGATATTATAAAATAAAAAATATAATTAAAAAATGGATATAGGCATTTTCTTTTTACAAAAACAAAACAATATTCATTCATTCAGATTGATAGAATACATCAGATACAATAACATGATCAACATCGCTAAAAACGTAAAGGGTGAATTTGCGAACAAACTCACAACATCCAAGTTAATAGCATACAACGGCAAAATGCCTACAAATAATATAATAAAATCTAAATCACCAGACAACCCATGTTTCCGGATTTGCAACGTAGACGCCCAAATCATTGATTGAATCTGTGCTTGACTGAAGCTGATCTTTCAATATGAACCAAACGAACACCGCAAGACGCAAAATCAAACAACGTCGCACAAGACCGGCGAACAACACAATGCCGCACTCAGACGACGAAATCACGAAAAAAACACCAAAAAAAAAACTTGATATATGTAGAAATCACTTATTTAGATCGAAATAAATGAGAAAAAGGATGCAAAGAGGTGATTCTAGGTCAAAAAATGACTTAAAACCACCCCTCATTGATGAGTGAAAGAGAAAAGAGAACTTAGAGAGAAGTTGTAGTTTCTCTCACTAAAAAACTAGGGCCGACTGGATATAGCCATGTTAGAGTCCGTCTTTTCGGTAGAAAAATGAGCAACAATAAATCTCAAACTTTGAAGTTAGTCAAAATCTCTCTCTCTCTCCCTCCCTGTCAAACCCTAGCCGTCACCAACCACTTCATCTCGTCTTTGATTTACCCAAGAGGGGTGATTTAGGGTTAATTTTGGCCCGAAATCACCCCTCCAAATAGGTTTTTCTTTTTGTCTTTTAGTTAAATAAGTGATTCCTACATATTTTCAGTTTTTCGGTATGATTTTGTGATTTCGTCGTTGTTTTTGTTGATTACCCGTCTTTTGAGCGGTGATTATGTGATTTCATCGTTGTTTGTGTTGATTTTCCTTCTTTTGTGCGGTGCATTTTTTTTCACGTCTTAGTAGTGTTTATTTGATTAAGGTTTAAAGAGTAATTTTGATCGAGTGTAGATCCAATCAATGACTTTCACGTCGTCAACGTTGCAAATCCGAAGGCACGTATATTTCAGAGATTTGAATATATTCATATTTGTAGGCATATGTACACTGCCGCTTTATGCTATTAACATGGATACTGTGAGTTTGTTCGCATATTCGTCCTTTCTGTTTTTAGCGACTTTGAATTTGTATTCTATCGATGTACCCTATAAACTTGAATGAATGAATATCGTTTATTTTTGTAAAAAAATATGTAAATCTCAAACTTCATTGACAAAAGAAAGGAAGCTATCTCATGAGTGGAAATGGCTCTTGCACACAATAGAAGCATAGCTACCGGAGATCACACCAAAAGGGTGGAAAAGGATCATCAAATAAATTAATACAAAGATAGAGCCTCTAGATTTATAGATTATAATTTAATACAAAGATTGAGCCTCTAGATTTATAGATACTTTGACTATTAGGAATTAGGAAAGTATAAAAGTGATTCTTTGATGTCATGATTGATTTGGTCCATGGTCCTTTCTTTGACCTCACTTTAATTTTAAGGCCTTAAACATCATCCTCCTTTTTCTTAATTAATTACATATAAATTATTGTACTTAAGCAGCTTATTTGCCGCTTGTTCAGGTGACATCCTTTGGTTCAAGACACAATTATTCAAACTGAAATTCCTGTAAGTAATCATAATTAAATTGTTGTATTAGTTTTTTAGTCATCCCAAGGTGTTGACCGCACGGGTGGGGGGAACTAGCAGGGTCATCAATAGAATAGATTATTACCTTTTGCTGTCAATAGAAGCATAGGCAGGCCTAATCACAGGACACTGCCGAGTAGGGATCTTTAAAAACCCATAGAACCCGAACCGGAAAGAAAAAAAAACCGAACTGCTACTAACAATTTACAAACTGAATTATTCAGTTAGTAAACTATCGAAGCAATTCGGTTCAGTTGTTTATGTTTTAAAATAGTCCAAGTGATAGTCATGGTTCGGTTTGGTACCACATGACCGGTGCACTAAACCTATATAATCATCCAGTTCAATTTGGTTCGAGACAAACCAATAGCGATTTTCTAAATTGTGGTACTGGTTCAGCTCAGTTCGTTTTCTTCTAAAACCAAACGATGAACCACCGTACTACATAGACAACTATCATATATGTTTGAACACACATTTTTCCATTTCTTTAACGAGAATGATGCTTGAACTAACTGCGTTACAATGTAAGTGTAAATGTGATGTATTTACAACAGTGATATTTGGCCACTTCTAACTCCCCAACATTCATTTAACACTTCATTTTTTATCTATCTTGCTCTTTACCATATCACCGGTCTATTACATCGGTCTCTCTATTTCCATAAATTTAATAATGGTTACTTTCTGTTTAAATGTGTGGTTAAGAGAAGCTAATTTCTGCAAACCTCCGTTAACTGTCTATATGGCATTAGTTCTCGGTGATAAGGATTTCTTCAAATCCCAGTTTCTCATTTCTTATCCAAATTAGAGTTCTACTTTAATGTTCATCTTAAAGTAGGTTAAGGGGTGTAATCTACATAGCTGTAATGTTCCTACGGTTCTTATAGTTGTAGCTAATACAAAAATTGATTGACGATTTCTCCCTTTGGTAAACATCGTGTTTTTTGGTTTTTTATTTTTGTAATTTAAAGGTATCCGCTGCATGCAACTGCAGAGACTAATCCCTTGAAATAACTTAGATCTATTTAAAGGGTTAATCTCTCACAACAAATATTTTTCCACATTCACTAGTAAAGAGTCAAACTTTGGCCCAAATGGTTAAGAGGTCGAAGTATCTATCACTTATCACACATAGGTTTATATCATTTTTCTTTGATGTTAAAAGTGGTCTCAATTTCTTTAAACAAAAATAAAATAAAAATATCCCTAGCTATATACAAAACCTTGTTAGTCTATCAATATTTGAGTAATATTGAGTATTATGTACTAGCTAATTAGTGGGGTTTCTCAATGAATGGAGTTCAAATCTGTTAAACGACAGGTGTAAAATTAATGACCACCATTACCACCTTAATCAGATAATTTAAAAAGTCATAAAATCAAGATATTTTGGTAAATACCTTTATTAGATTATATTAGAAAAAAGGTACATGTAGATTATATCAAATAATCAATTAACCACACACTTAATAATTTTTAATAATGTACTATAAATATATGAATATGATATAAAAACTAACAATTAAATAAAAAAAATTCTATTAGAATATCACCAGGCATGAATCTATAGAGTAAGATGCTTGATACACCATTTCAAAAACAATTTGATTCATAATCCAACCCTCTCGCACCAGATACATCAACTGAATTATTTTAAATACGATATATTTAAAAAATTGAATATCATAAAAGCACTTGACATTTTAGATCCTACATGTATGGTATGCAAATAAAGTGGCATTTTACAGCTCAAACATGCCAGTTTAGTCACACATGCACATAATACCATTTATAAATCAAAGCAAGTATATCAAATTGTTCTATATATACAAAAAAAAAAATATATTAACAAGATATTCTTCGCAAAATATAAATCACAACAATCAACTTTTTTGTTCAGTTTTCTTTTTTGTTGTTCTAGTCACATCCATGACTAGAAAAAATATGAAACTTGCCTTCATTGTCCATGATGCTGCAAGGAAAGCAACATACGAGAAAAGGAAGAAGGATCTATTGAAGAAGGTTGATGAACTAAGCACTCTTTGTGGAATTGAAGCTTGTGCGATAGTTTATGGTCCTTATGAACCGCAACTTGAGATTTGGCCATCCCCTTGGGGAGTCCAAAAGGTACTCTCGAAATTCAGGACAATGCCTGAAATGGAACAAAGCAGGAAGATGATGAATTAAGAGACTTTCATGAAACAAAGAGTGGTGAAGGCTAAAGAGCAAGTGAAGAAGCAAAAGAATGACAATAGGGAGAAAGAGATGACCCTGTTAGGAAAATCAACTATATTCTACGATTCTTGTTGTTATGAGAGTTAATTGTATCCCATGATTCTTGCTATAAATATGGTAACAGTTATATTAGTCATATTAGAATAGCTTGATTGTAGGAATAGATTGCTGAGTTATAGGAGCATAATCATCAAATTAGAGATATGTATTTGTGTATATATTGCCTCTATGTTTCTGAATGAAAGTACAACCAAATTATTTCCATCTTCTCTTTTTCATTTTACATGGCATCAGAGCGGTAACGATCTGCACTCTTTTCCTTTTTTTTTACCTTTCAAACATTTTTCATCTAGTTTCTAAACCATTATAGCCGGCGATGAAAACAAATCAGATTCCAACAAATCTGATTCCAATAGCCCTTACTCCCTTCACCATTCCGATCATCCTGGAATGGTTCTTGTTTCTAAACCTCTCGATGGAGACAATTATTCGACTTGGCGTCGAGCCACTACCATCTCATTGAATGCAAAATCTAAATTTGGTTTTATTGATGGAACCCTCAAAGCACCATCTGCCAAAAACAAACCAGAAGACTATGCAGCATTGAAAAAATGCAATGTATGGTTTTGTCATGGATTCTTAATTCATTGACTCTTGATATTGCAGACAGTGTTATTTTTTATGACACTGCTCATGAAGTTTAGGAGGATTTTCAAAATCATTTCTTTCAAAGCAACGCACCACGCATTTTCCAGATCGAGAGAGAGATTGCTTGCCTTACTCAAGATCAAATGACAGTTTCTGCATACTATACAAAGTTGGAAAAATTGTGGGATGAGTTAGGATCCTACAATGATGCTATTTGCACATGTGGAGCAAACAACAAAAGACGCAAGTTGATGCAATTTCTCATGGGGTTGAATGAATCTTATAGTGTTGTTCGTGGTCAACTCCTTTTGATGAATCCCTACCTGATGTTTCACAAGCTTATTCTTCCATCATTCAAGAAGAAAAGCAACGAAATAAGGGTGCAAGAAGAGAGACTATAGAAGCTTCTGCCATGGCTGTCCAAAAGGGGGAACCGATAGCCCTTGCAATTCGACACAAATCTGGCCCGTCCTCTCGTCCCAATTCCAATAATCGTAAACCGCTGCATTGTTCCTATTGTGATAGAGATCATCACACGAGAGAGACATGCTGGAAGTTACATGGTTATCCACCAGGACAGTCCAAACATACCACTGCTAAAAACTATCATTTCAAGCCCAACGGCAACAATCAATCTTCAGCAAATAATGTCAGAGAAACCCCTGCAACACATGTTCAACCCCTTGTGAATTGTCTATTATGCAGGGCAACAGAGCATCTCAATCAGCTGCTCCCAAGGCAAATAATGTCAATGTTTCTTCAGGTTTGTCTGCACTCAAGTTGATAATTGATAGTGGTGCAACAGATCACATAAATTCTCCATCTTTACTTGTCAATAGTAAAGAAAACACTTCTTTACCACCAGTTGTTATGCCAAATGGAGATCGAGCTCCAATTATTTCTACTGGAAATTTACCTTTAAGTCCTATTATTTGTTTGAAGAATGTACTTGGGGTGCCATCTTGTAAGGTGGATTTGATGTCTGTGAGTCGAGTTACAAGAGATTTAAATTGTTCAGTAACTTTTTTCCCTCAATTGTGTATTTTGCAGGATTCGATGACGGGGATGACGATTGGTTTGGGTGAACAACGAGATGGACTCTATTACTTGGTTGCAATGAATAAGTCACACAAGGTCAATACCATCAAAGCTGCCTCCACTTCAAACACCTTAAGTATCTTGTGGCATAGACGTCTAGGACACTTATCCTCTTCTAGATTAGACTTTATGGCCAAAAACTTCCTTCATTTCCCTTTCAAGCAAAATAATAATTGTACTGTTTGTGCTCTTGCAAGACAAACTAGGCTCCCTTTTTCCACAAGTTCAATTTCCTCTATTAAATCTTTTGAATTAATACATTGTGATATTTGGGGGCTTTCAAAGTTCCTTCTCTTTCTGGTGCAAAATATTTTTTGACTATTGTAGATGACTTTTCTCGTTTTACTTGGGTTTTTCTAATGCAACATAAAAGTGAGACAACAAAATTTCTAACCATTTTTTTCTCTTATGTGAAAACCCAATTCAATACTACTACAACAAATATTCGGGTGGACAATGGAGGAGAGTTTTTCTCTATGCGAGATTGCTTTAAACAGCAGGGCACTAATTACCAACATTCTTGCATTTATACACCTCAACAAAATGGGGTGGTTGAGCGCAAACATAGACATATCCTTGAGTCGGCTCGAGCTCTTCGTTTTCAGTCGCATCTCCCTTTACACTTTTGGGCAGAATGTGTCTCCGCTACTGTTCGTATAATTAATAGGTTGCCCACACCCATACTTTCTCACCAAACTCCTTTTGAAAAACTTTATAAAAAAATTCCCTCTTATTCCTACCTTAGAGTTTTCGGATGTCTAGCTTATGCTACAAATGTCCATGTGTCCCATAAATTTTCTCCTCGTGCAACCAAATGTGTTTTTATTGGTTATCCTGTTGGTCAGAAAGCTTACCAATTATATGATATTGAATCTAATAAAGTTTTCACTAGTCGTGATGTTATTTTCCACGAGGATATTTTTCCCTATGAATCCATTTCTTCTTCACCACCTAAAACAGATTCTGTCATACCCATTGCTATCTTAGATTCCTCACTCATCCAACCAACACATGCAGAATCCATCCCTGCCACTTCTACTTCTCCAACAGCCCCCTTGTGTCATTCTCAAAGAACTCATGTTCCCCCTGCAGCCTTGAGTGACTATGTTTGTAATCAAGTAAGTTCTCTCGAATCATTGTCATTCTCGTCATCTTTTCCTAGTAAAGGTACACGATATCCTCTTTGCAATTATCTCATATGATTGTTACTCACCACAACACAGATCCTTAATTGCTACTATTACTAATGATGTTGAACCTACATGTTATGAGCAAGCTACCTCCCAATCTCATTGGCAAATAGCAATGCAATCTGAGTTGGCTGCTTTAGAGTCCAATAATACTTGGTCTCTTACACCTCTCCCTCCTGGAAAGCAAGCTATTGGTTGTCGTTGGGTGTACAAAATCAAACGCAAATTAGATGGTTCTCTTAAACGCTATAAAGCACAGTTAGTAGCAAAAGGTTACACACAACTTGAAGGGATTGATTACCATGACACTTTTTCACCTACTGCTAAAATGGTTACAATATGTTGTTTATTAGCTTTGGCAGCCACTCAAAATTGGTCACTTCATCAACTTGATGTCCACAATGCATTTCTTCACGGAGATCTTTCTGAAGAAATTTATATGTCTCTTCCTCCTGGTTTTCAGTGACAGGGGGAGAACCTCGTGTGTCGCCTCAACAAATTCTTATATGGATTAACAAGCCTCTCGCCAATGGTTTGCCAAGTTCTCTACAGCTATTGAAGGTGCTGGATTTATTCAATCAAAAACAGATTACTAATTGTTTACATGTAAGAAAGGCAAATCATTTACTGCCTTACTGATCTATGTTGATGACATCCTCATAACTGGTAATGATCCCAATGCCATAACTGTTCTTAAACAGTTTTTGCATAATCAATTCCAGATTAAAGATTTGGGTGACTTGAAGTATTATTTGGGCATGGAGGTTTCTCGGTCAAAGAAAGGTATATTCATTTCACAAAGGAAATATGCTTTGGAAATTCTAAAAGATGGAGGATGTTTGGGAGCTAAGCCTGTGAACTTTCCCATGGAGCAAAATGTCAAATTGTCAGATGAAGGAGAATTGTTGAAAGATCCATCCTCATATAGGCGACTTGTAGGACGCCTAATTTAGTTGACCGTTACTCGTCCGGATATCACCTACTCAGTGCACATATTGAGTAGATTCATGCATGCTCCTTGCAAACCTCATATGGATGCTGCCATGCGAATATTGCGGTATCTAAAGAACAATCCAGGTCAATGTTTATTTTTCTCTTCCCAAAATGATTTATCTTTGCGTACCTTTTGCGATTCAGATTGGGGAGGTTGCCCGATATCCAGAAAATCAACTACATGGTGTTGTGTTTTTTTGGGATCCTCTCTGATTTCTTGGCGAACAAAAAGACAAAAGACAGTTTCTCTATCATCAGCTGAAGCAGAATATAGAGTTATGACAGGTCCATGTTGTGAGTTGTCTTGGCTACGTTCATCGTTGAAGGATTTAGAGATATTGCACCCAAAGGCAGCACTGTTGTATTGTGACAACAAAGCAGCTCTTCACATTGCGTCTAATCCGGTATTTCGTGACTAAATTCAAGATGGTTCAATTGCAACTGAGTATGTTCCTTCAGCATAACAAGTCGCTGATGTGTTCACTAAACCACTTGGGAAGGAATCTTTTCTTACAATGAAGCGCAAGTTGGGAGTTCTTGATATCCATTCTCCATGATTCTTGCTGTAAATATGGTAACAGTTATATTAGTCATATTAGAATAGCTTGATTGTAGGAATAGATTGCTGAGTTATAGGAGCATAATCATCAAATTAGAGATATGTATTTGTGTATATATTGCCTCTATGTTTCTGAATGAAAGTACAACCAAATTATTTCCATCTTCTCTTTTTCATTTTACAGACCCTTCTAATGTTTCAATGTCTTAATGCAGGGAAAATTGTGCACAACAATATGTCAATGGTTGAAGTGAATGATTTAGTTATTTATTTTATTCGGATGGATTTGAAGACACAATCATAAGTTATTATGGTGTAATCTTTACATCTTTATTTCCTATTTGTGATCAGATCATCTTGTGTGGTTTAAGCTTCACATGTTTACTTATGTGCATCTGTTAAATTACTATTGTTTAAGAAAGTTTGTAATGTTTTGCTTGAATAAAAAAAAACTATTGGTTTGTGACTTTAGATACTTTTGACATCTAACATTTATTTATCTATAAAATATGATGGTTTATTAACAACTAACATTTATCTATTAAAAAAAAAAACTAATGTAATGTAAATGTACTAGCTACTATTATAACTTATTAACAGCTAACATTTATCTATAAAATATAATGGTTTATCTCATATATTATGTAGTCCATGTAAATCAAACCTTCTTTATTATTGGATAGTTTAGATATTTTTTAAAACGTCACTTTACTTACACTTTGAGGATATCATATTATGAAAAAACACGAGTGAAAGGGTTGTGCAAGTTGAATGTATGTTTTGAAATATTGGATTTAAGTAACAATTTTTCATGGACGAGTTTGACAATGAAGCTGATTGTACTAAAGTAATGGATTATGGGTCCCGGATAATTTTTTACCATTACTTGATAGTGCAAATATGGAATCTAACCTTAAATATTAAAAAAAGTTCCTTAGGATTCATTTTCTGGTCTGAAATTGATGTTTTATGATTAAGCTATTTTTATGGCAATTATTGTTGTTGTTGTTGGTAATCCTATAAAGGCAAATATAAATACTTGGAAGTGAAGAGATTAAATTTTTATAGGATATAATGAAAACAACTTAAGTCATCCCTTGGTTAGCAAGGTTTGGACTATGTGACACTATTATGGTGTTCAAAATGAAGGATTGCACCACACTAAGTATGGTTGTTACGACCATCTAGGTTGCGATTGCAGTGAAAATTTCGTGTATTTAGATGATAATATCCATAAGCATACTGCAAATTCTATTGATCTAAATTTCAAGACAACGACAATATCTATTCCAGATGACACTGCATCAGACGAAAGAATGAGACACAATTAAGGAAAAAAAATTTGCATTCAACTCATGCTAGTTTGACTTATTGTGAAATGAAAACAACGAGCAAATAAAGGAGAAAGTAAAACCACCGATTCCCGCAATCAAATTTGTGAAATCTTTGGAGAAATATGTTAAGTTGATTTTATTTCAATTTGGTAAAATCGTAAAATATAGATGCAATTCAAAGAGATTAAAGAACAAAATTTCTTGATAACTAGGCATGGCAATGGGGCGGGGTGGGGACGGGTTTTACCTTCCTCGTCCACATACCCTACTCTCATATACTTTCCCGTTACCCTACCCATACCCAGCGGGGATGAAAAATCGAATTTCATCCCCGTCCCCAACGGGTTCGGGTATCCCCGCCCCATCCCCATCCCTGCAGTGGATAATTTTTTTTAATAAAAATAAAAGTATTTTTCAGCTCCGAGCGCAATGTTGTAATGCTTTATCAAACAAAGAGATGATGACGATCAATGACTATATTGAAGGAGAAGAGAGAGGCCGAGAGTGTGAGATATGGAAGGAGAAAAGAGAGAACTATGATAAGTAAGTGTCGTTTGAAAGACTGAGACTCTGACTGTGTGAGTGAAATGATTTAGGGTTTGAGTTTCTATTTATATAAAAGGGGTAATAAATTGATTTTCTACATTCGGGACGGGTTTGTGTATGGGTTTTGGGTGGGTATCTATATCCCCGTTACCCGTCCCGTACCTGTGTTTTAAAATCGGGGAAAACCCAAACTCATACCCAAACCCAGTCAAAGTGGGAAAAACCCATCAAATTGGGTTTGGTTCGGGCGGGTACCCGCGGGTATGAGTTTTATTGTCATGCCTATTGATAACGGATGCAATTCAATTTTTAGCCTCCAATGCGGATTACATACTCCCAAATAAAAATAATATATCCCAAACCTTCAATCAAACAAGTTATAATGAGTCTATTACATCTAAAAAAAAGGAAGGAAAAAGAGAGTGGCGTGAAATACCCACTCCATCTATCAAAAAATCGGAGGATTATTAAAACCCTAATGAAAAATTCCCAAAGTTTCTAGCATTATTGAGAGCGATGGATGATGACATAAACTTCAGAAACACAACGTCTCAATTACCATATTCTAAAAAATTCTTTGAAAAAATTGATTTGAAAAGAAATACGGATAAAATTGAGACATTGAAATTTTTTGAACAAATCAATGTTATCACACAATGTGAGATGTCCGCTAAGTTAAAAGATCTAGTTATGTTCTCCATAAGATGTTTCCTTGGTCGAGAAAAAATATTTATCAAAGATACTTTTTACGAACTTGGCGTTTGTATGAACATCCTACCTTACCATATATATAAAAGACTTGGTAAAGGTGAGTTGGACATGAGATCAAATAACTCACTTTTACAACCAGCGAGTAGGTCCTAAAAAAAATATATGGGAATCTTGAAGGACGTCATTGTAAAAGCAAGAAAGTTAGTAATCCCCACCGACTTCATGATATTAGATATCAAGGAAAATAATGTCACACCATGGTCCTTTGTAAACCATTCATATACGTGGGCGCTATAGTAGATGTCAAAAATAGGCACATGACCCTTAGCTATAGAGATAGCATGGTTTAAATAGAATAAGAGGAAAATGGCATGATGTACTCATCCTCTCCAACCATAACAATGGAACAACTTCCACCACCTATGCTAAAAACAATAGCATAAAAACAACAATTATGGAAGAATTATGGATACCATGTACCCTGAAAATCGAAGGTGGTTCCTTCCCTATGCTTCAACCATAATTACTTGAAGCAAAGGTCAAGTTAAAGACCTTAAACAAATGTTTTGTGAGAGACAACCCACATTTTTTGCTTACTAATAAATCAATTTTTTAGTCTTTGAAGTTGTTATGAAGGTGAACTCAAAAGGGAAGCTAAATAAATGGAGACCAAAACATCAAAATCAAAAGAGAACCATGACCAATGCAAAAAACATGGAACATTACAATCACTCGTAGTTGAATCATGGGATATGTGGAATTCTAACAAGACTTATGATGACATGTCATCTTACGTTATTTTCAGCATGTTTTTCAGTCATTTTCAGTAGGTTTTACATCCAGAATAGAGGAGTATTAAAGCAATTGCTTATGATTTCGGGACATTTGTAATGTTTTCTATCTTTGAGTCTGTAACTCTATTCTTCCCAAAACATAGCAATTTTAGGGTGTTTTGTTGTAATTCACGAAGAAATCATGCATATTGGCAAAGCAAGACATCTGAAGATTTGTGAAGACCTTGGGAAGATGAAAGAATGAAGATTCAAGAGGCCTCAGAAGACGTTACAAAGGGAGGAATCCTATACCCAAGTTCCAAGACATCTTATATGGAAGAAAACACCCAAAAAGACGAAGAAATAGGCGTTTCGGGGCCCATACATCACTCACATGCGCCTGACACACGTTTCCGTGTGCCTGGACACATGCATTTAGGCGCCTGTCGCCTGAAAGCTCACACACATGCACCTGGTGCATGGTTCTAGGCGCCTAGCCCCTGTTCCTTGCGGGCCAAGGCGCTGTTTGGTGACTTTTTGGTGCGAAAAGCCCGGTATTTTAGCCCAAGTTCAGGAGGAAACTCTCCCTATAAATACCACATTCCTCATTCACAATTTCTCATTTAGAACGAAGTGGTTCAAGAGGAAGGCAAACACTAGGAGCTTCAGGCGAGGAGTGTCTCTCCTCACTCCAAGTTTTTCTAGGGTATGTTTTATTTCTTTTGTAATTTGTCTTTAGTTACCATAGGTAACTGAATCTTTTTAGGCTAGGGTTCTAAGATGAACCTCTATTCTGGTTGTTGGATAATTTATGTAATTTAAAGTCTTTTATTTAGTTATTTATCTTTATGCTACTAGTTTTACTGTTGTTGCGTAAGATTTGTCTCCTCTTAAGCATAACCCTGACTTAGGCACTTAGGAAGGTGACATTACCTAATATTGATGTATATTTGTCTAATCAGGAAGTAATTAATTAGTAACTAGGGAAAGATGCTGAAAGCGAGAAAACCCTGAGAGTTAGTACTTAGGGAGGTGACATACCTAATATCGATGTATATCTACTAAAATGAGGAAGTAACTAGTTGAGTAATTAAGGAAACAGGTGACTTCACGAATTAAATCAACCTAGTAACTCCGCTCTTCTTTCACCTCGGTAAGGTAGACGCTGATAGGGTTGCTCGTTTGTAGAACTACCGAGAGGAAGAGTGTGCTATGTGCTTTAAGATTCATAGATGGGCAGACCTTTAGGAATATTTGAATTACACTGATGGGAATTTCGGAAAGCCAATTTAAGTCTATGTTTCAATTACCTCTGAGAGAGTAAGACCCCACACGTACGTCTGTCTGATCAGCAGGTGAAACTCGACAGCTGGAGGGGAATGAGCCCATATCTCTGAGAGAGTAAAACCCTACACGTAACGATCACCGTGTGATCAGCAGGTGCAACTGTTTACCGGTGTTTTTGGTAAACAAGAAGACTAGATTTAAAATGTTGCTTTCATGATCAAACTAGAAATCCTAGGACATGTTGTGCAATTGTTTTCCAGAAAATGTATAAATTTTCATCATCTTCATGAGTTTATTTATGAATAGATGAAGAAAATTGTTTTTATATGAGGATAACTGCCAATTTCGACAGAAATCAACAACAAGGTTTTTATGATTAAACAGTAAAAAGACTTAAAAGTTGAAACACAGAAACTTAAAGAAAAATGTAAATTGCATTGCACTGAAATGTAAATGGTTCAGTAAATCTTTACATACATTCTGTGACTCGTTTCTCTAAACGCTGATACTTTAAGTGTTTAGAATTCTGTAAGTATGATTTGTGACTGACCCGTTTTTCCTATGAAAAACTACTATATATACATAAGAAAACATAACTAAACAGACCAACGGCTAGAAACTAAATCCTTTCGACAGCTTTGGCTTGTTTTCCACGTGTTTTGATCCTTCAATTCTGCCTTTTCCGTGAGGACTTGAATCCTACCAGTCGAATCCACAATCCTGTCGAATCCCAGCTTGTCGAAATCATCAACTTCTGTCTTGGACTTAGAGAACTCTGTAATCTTGGCTTCCCCCTTGCTTGTCGAAACACATACTCAAAAATACAGGCTAACACCAGTCGAAGTGAACAAACACTTGTCGAAAACCTTCTCATAACTCATGTCGAAATACTTGTACTTCCACTTGTACTTAGAGAATTTTGTAGTCTTCATAACCATATTGCCTGTCGAAATGCATGTTAAAAAATCCAAGCTAACATCAACTTGACAACTGATAGGTAGTAAAACCCCACGAACTCATAACTTAGATAGATAACGATAAATAGCACTAACATTCTGCAATCAAAACAGTTAAACTTTGCTCTGTTGCAAATAGATTAACTTTGCAAAACTCTAAACCCTTATCTCTTTTATTTTATTTTGTTCCCAAATAAGTAACGCGAATTGTTTGGTTGAAACGACAATCCATGTGGATACGATACTCTACTTATCACTTTATTACTTCGTAAACGATTTGGTACACTTGCCTAATCCGACCATCAACTTAGTAAATCATGGGTCAAGTGTAAATATCGTTTCTTGGGAAGCTATTAGAACCAAGCAAAACCAAACTGCAGTTTTTGGACGGATCCTACAAGAAGATATGTTGAGAACTAAAATATGTCCACATACAAATTGACAAATTTGGTTTTAAACAAGATATACTGATTTTGGACATGGATGGCGAGGATTCAAATGATCAAGATTACAATTGACGTGGCTGAAAACAAGTTGATTTTGAAGAATAAAGACACCATAATCTATGTTAACTTATTTGAGAAAGATACCATGGACCATAGATCTCACCATCTAGGACTCGAGATCCTAAAGACGAGGGTGTGAGCCCTTGGAATAGGGTCGGACGTCCTCCAGGAGGGCACAGGGCCCACTTTACAATCACAAATAACCCTAGGTGACTTTCCTAAAGGGCACCCTTTGAGGGCGCCCTCAGCAGCTTACGAGGGCGCCCTAGTCATGGTTTTGGCCCTTTATGATTTGGGCCCAAAACCCCTGACCGGGTAGGCCCAAAAGAGGCTACAAATAGTAACCTTGGGATCATTCCCAAGGCATGACCTAAACACAGCACAGAACCCCTAGTTTCTAAAGAGATTGTACTCACTGCTAGTACAGTTGGCGCCCACCGTGGGGCTACGGTAAAACTGACCTAGCCACCGTCTCCTAGAGAAAAACGGTCGATCCACGGCCCCTGAAAGTCATCAGAGCGCCGTGCATCCACCATATTTCCCAAGAGCAACCTCAAATCCTTCGAATCCGCCGCGATTCACCCCTAGACCTACCCCTAACTCTCATCAAACATTCAACCCATTCCTTGTTCAAAACATCAATTAGCCTCTCCGAAATTCGCAATCCCGACTGGGAACCTTCAGTCGCAATCTTTAAACCTTGACAAAAGACCCAAAAACGACCATCGTCGCCATCGTTGTTCATGGACCCAGAGGCGGCAGAAGCAGTACAGCAACAGATCCGACAGCTTCGCAGCCACGGCAAAGCATTGCAGGTTAACGTCATCGACTTGGATCCAAGGGAAGAATTCCAGAACGAGCGCCTTGAACCCACGGAGGATCTGAAGGAAGTCACAATAGGCCCGGAACCACATCAAACAACCAAGGTGGGGACTTCTTTGGATCCCGCCGAAGAGCAAAGTCTAGTGGATCTCCTGAGAAGAAACTTAGACTTGTTCGCCTGGCAACCATCAGATATGCCCGGCATCGACCCTGCCATCGTATGCCACCACCTCGCCTTACGCCCAGGAGTGAAACCGGTCGCTCAGCGCAAAAGGAAATTAGGCGAAGAAAGGAGGAAAGCAGTAGATGAAGAGGTTGCCAAGTTAAGAGACGCCCGTTTCATAAGTGAAATCAAGTATCCTACATGGCTGGCCAACGTCGTCCTCGTGAAGAAAGCTAACGGAAAATGGCGCATGTGCGTCGACTACACCGATCTGAACACCGCCTGCCCAAAAGACCCATATCCCCTCCCAAATATTGACCACCTTATCGACAACGCGTCAGGGTACCAAACCCTAAGTTTCATGGACGCATACTCCGGCTACAACCAAATAAAGATGGATCCTCTCGACGCCCCGAAAACCGCCTTCATGACCAATCACCACAACTACCACTACGAAGTCATGCCTTTCGGCTTAAAGAATGCCGACGCCACCTTTCAAAGGTTGATGGACACCGCCTTTGCAGAACAAATCGGAAAGAATTTGGAGGTCTATATCGACGATCTGGTAGTGAAAACAAAACATGACGAAAGCCATTCAAAGGATCTGGAAGAGATCTTCGATCAAGTTCGCGCATATAACATGCGTCTCAACCCGGCCAAATGTTCTTTTGGGGTTCACACAGGAAAATTCCTAGGCTTCATGCTGACCCGACCTCGGCATCGAGGCAAACCCTGACAAATGTCAGGCGATAATCAACATGAGGAGCCCCTCTAGCATTAAGGAGGTGCAGCAGTTGACGGGTAGGCTCGCAGCGCTCTCCAGGTTTTTATCGTGTGCCGGCGATAAAGCTTTCTCTTTCTTTGCCTCAATAAAGAAGAAGGAACTTTTTCCAATGGACCGAAGAGTGCGAAGATGCGTTCACAAAGATTAAGACGTTTCTTTCCAGCCCGCCAGTTCTGCATCGTCCAGATGCAGGCGCCGTCCTTTTCCTCTACCTATCTATATCGGAAAATGCTATGAGTTCCGTCCTCGTGCAAGATTCTGACGAAGGTGAAAAGCCAGTGTATTTTGTGAGCAAGGTATTCAAGGGAGCCGAACTGAGATACCAGAAAATAGAGCGCCTTGCTCTAGCAGTGGTAGCAACGGCGAGGAAACTGCGACCATATTTTCAAGGACATAAAGTTGTTGTCAAATCCAATTACCCCATCAAACAAGTGCTGGGGAAACCAGACCTAGCGGGAAGAATGGTATCCTGGGCAGTGGAATTGTCCGAATATGACATTCAATATCTTCCTAGAGGCAGCATAAAGTCACAGGTCCTGGCTGACTTCCTAGTAGAATTTTCATCCCCGGTGGAAGAAGTCGCCCCCTTTGTATGGTTGTTATCGGTCGATGGCTCATCAAACCTCAAAGGTAGTGGAGCCGGCATAGTGTTGGAGGGTCCAGGGGGCCTAATCATAGAGCAGTCGCTGAGATTTGAGTTCAAGGCGAGCAACAACCAAGCAGAGTACGAAGCCCTGGTAGCGGGCATGAGGCTGGCACAAGAGATGGGAGCGGAAAACTTGAGAGCAAAGAGCGACTCCCAGTTGGTGACGAGTCAAATTACCGGGGAATACCAAGCAAAGGACAGTCAACTTATCAAATACTTAGCAAAGGTCAACAGTTTAGCCTCCACCTTCAAGTTCTTCGAGGCAATCTACGTTCCAAGATAGCAGAATTCAAGAGCCGACCTTTTGTCTAAACTTGCCAGCACCAAACGCCCGGGAAACAACAGAACGGTCATACAGGAGGTGCTGGCGGCCCCCAGCACAGAGATCATAGAAGTAGGCGCCGTGGAGAATGAGGAGGAGGGATGGATGACGCCGCTCATCAAATACCTCACGGGAGCGTTTAATCCCAAAAGCGAGGAGGAAGAGCTGCAAATACGAAAGAAGGCCTCGAAGTATTGCATGGTCGCTGGCAAATTGTACAAAAGGGGCAAGGCATCGCCTCTGCTCAGGTGCTTAGGTGAAAATGAGACCCACCTCGTCCTCTTAGAAGTACATGAAGGAGTATGCGGGAGCCACATCGGCGGGCGATCCCTGGCCGCGAAGCTGTTAAGAGCAGGCTACTACTGGTCAACAATGATCCAAGAGAGCGCAGACTTTGTACGGAAGTGTGACAAGTGTCAGAGGTTTTCTGATAAGAAGCACGCCCCTGCTTGCGAACTCACCTCAGTCTTTTCCCCATGGCCTTTTCACAAGTGGGCAGTGGATATTGTAGGCCCATTCCCGTTGGCACCCGGACAACTGAAATTTCTCATAGTCGGAGTGGATTACTTTACGAAGTGGGTCGAAGCCGAAGCGGTCGCCAAAATCACGACAGACAGAGTGATACGCTTCTACTGGAAGAAAATAATATGCAGGTTTGGGCTACCCAAAGTTATAGTATCAGACAACGGGACCCAGTTCGCCAGTTCCAAGGTGGTAGAATTCTGCAATCAACTCGGAATCCAGACGAAGTTTGTCTCAGTCATCCACCCCCAAGCAAACGGGCAAGCTGAATCTGCAAACAAGGTAATCTTGAACGGCATAAAAAAGAAGCTCGACGACGCCAAAGGACTTTGGGCTGACCAATTGCATGAAGTGCTCTGGTCATATCACACGACACCTCACTCCACAACCAAGGAAACCCCGTTCACTATGGTATACGGCGCCGACGCTATGCTGCCCGTAGAAATCGACACGCCAACATGGCGCCGGGAGAACTTCTCGGAAGAGGCTAATGAGGCAAACTTGCTATGCGGAATAGACATGATTGATGAGGTACGGGAGGCCGCCCACTGATAAGTGCCTAAATTGAGTTTAAAAGCACAGTTAATTTAAGCACTTTTGTAGCTTGTTTTGCAAGTTATCATGGGAAATGATCATAATCAATGATCAAATGCCCACTATTGCTTTTACTTCTTTCCCCATCTATTTATGCAGGGAATGCAAGCCAGGAAATCAATTGAGCAAAGAAACATGAAGTTTTGATCAAGCCATCGCTACAAGCGCAGGATTGGTCGCTACTAGCGAGGATAGGCAGGGAAAATCAGAACTTCATCGCTAGAAGCGCAGGATTGGTCGCTTCAAGCGATCCTTTTGGGAGGTTCATCGCTACAAGCGATGGATTGGTCGCTTCAAGCGACCAAGGGCGGTTTAGTGCCAGGTGCTGACGTGGTGCTTCCTTATTGGCCAGAAGTCGGTCGTCGCTACAGCGACAGGCTCGTCGCTTGTAGCGAGCGAACATAAATTCAGATTTATTTAGCCATTCAGCACAGTTTTGTACAGGAGTTCAGTGAGAGTTCTTAGAGTTCTTTTGTAGAATATTTTAGGCTAGCTTTTTAGACATAAAGCAAGGGCTAAGAGCTTTGATCTTCAAGTAGCAAAGGTGATTGGATTGTGGAATCAACCAAAGGCTTTGGGAAATCAAGACTTGGGTTTGTATTTTCATCTTTTCTCTTCTCTTTTGTAAAGCTATCATGAAAATGAACAGCTAACTTCCCCTAGTTGGGATTGGATGCACTCTTTCTAGCTTAGTATGTAATAGTTTGATTATGCAATATATATGGTTTTAGCTATTTATGTGTTATTGAGTTTTTCTTGCCATTCACTGTCGTGTTTTGATTTAAAATGATATTGACGAATACTTTTAAATCTTTGGCGAGAATAACTTCTATCAAAATAAGAAAATCTAGAAATGGATTTGGGTTTTGATAATCGCACAAAGTTTCGGAACTTAATGCTTTCGGATCGTTTGATTGATTGGGAAATCGTCGATTAAACGATACGATCGATCTCGCGACGTCATTTGGGAAATCAATGACATTGTCGAGCGATACGTGGTAATTTCGCTAAAACGCTAAAACTCATATGCACGATCTTTAGATTACATTCGATGCTCGATTGAGGAAATCCTATCTCAACGCTTTTATACCCTATCTTTTGTCGTCTTTATTTTCCGCATTTTTTCATTACCATAGTTTATGTACAAACATTCGTACAAAAAAACCTTTTAGCTCAAAACGATAGCGATTGTTGAACGGTTCGAAGTGTCGCACTAATCCCTGTGGAGACGATACAAAAATACTTACCTCGTTTGTTGAATTACTAAAACTACTTCATCACCCACATCCGAGAATTCGCCGCAAAACAAAGAGCAGCCCGCCGGTACAATTCAAAAGTAATCCCAAGAGACATGAAAGAAGGAGATTTGGTCTTAAGACAGGTCGTCGCGCCCACCCGAATTGGAAAGTTACTACCCAACTGGGAAGGACCATACCGAGTCAGGGAAAAACTAGCACACGGAGCATACAAGCTGGAGGAGCTAAATGGAGACATGATACCACGAACCTGGAATGCTGCCAACCTACGCCATTACTACAGCTGAGTACTTCATCATTCTTACAAACAAGCCACACAAGACTGAACTACTGTAAAGTTTATATTTTGCTTGCATTTTCTTTTGAATTGTTTGTATTTTGATTTCAATTAACGAAGAGGAATAAGGGAGCACTCTTTTCCCCGCGAAAGCTGGGGTTTTTAATGAGGCACCAATTTCCGTTTACTCTTATCTCTGCTTTGACTCCAATAGCACAGACCTCGCCGAAACGAGATAGGCAGCATCAACTCGCAAAAGGCGCGCCATATGATCTGCTAACCCCAAAGGGGTTGCCACCTAATTCCTTAACCCTAAAAGACAGGGCTCTAAGACGTCGTGAGCTTAAAATAAGATCGCCGCCTAATTCCTTAACCCTAAAGAGGGCTCTAAGACGTCGCGAGACGAAAATAAGATCGCCGCCTAATTCCTTAACCCTAAAGAGGGCTCTAAGACGTCGCGAGACGAAAATAAGATCACCGCCTAATTCCTTAACCCTAAAAAGGGCTCTAAGACGTCGCGAGACGAAAAATAAGATCGCCGCCTAATTCCTTAACCCTAAAGAGGGCTCTAAGACGTCGCGAGCCGAAAAACAAATCGCCACCTAATTCCTTAACCCTAAAAAGGGCTCTAAGACGTCGTAAGCCGAAAACGAAAACGTTGCAAAAATAGAAGAATTCATGCAAAAGATGCCTCAATAGAGCAATAACGTCGAAAAGTTCAACGGTTTGACAATCTTTAATAAGTCGAGGAAATAGACAAGTAATAGCTACCGCCCAAGAAACATTATCACCACCATCATTAAATAGGAGAAAATCAAAGAGACATAGTACAATTAATACGTCGTTACAAATTCAAAAAGTTCAAGATCAAAACAAATTAAAACAAAGACTATTGTTCGTCCACAAGGGCGCCATCCACAACTATCTTGAAAGAGTCCATAGACGAAAGGTCAGCATCCGGATAAAGAAAGGCAGCCTGCTCCTTTGCACGTTCAAACCCAGTCTCAAAGGACAGCGCCAGTTCTCCTTTGGCCTCCGAGACCTCAGCCTTCAGCGCCACTTCCCTCTCAACTCCTGAGGCGACCTCATCCCTCAAACGCATGATCACCGCATCCTTCCCAGCTAGGTCGGCGTCATGACCAATCTTCAAATCACTGATGCGCTCGTTGCACTCGGACCTCATCGCCTCTGTAGCCTCCTTAACCTCCCTCTCCTTGCTCTCCTGGACTTCTTGTAACTCCATCTCCAGCGACTTCACCTTGTCCAGCAACGTTTCTCCATTACGAACCGATTCTGCGTATTTGCAATCCACGGCCATCAAAAGCATAATAGACCGCAGACAGTTCACGCCGATATCCCTCGTCGTGAAAGGAACGGGGTTCTGCGTCCCAGCTTTCACATCATCAGGGTTACAAACCATCTTTTCTTTGACGTAAGCTTCGTAATCGAAATCCTTGTCCCAAAAGGACTGCACCTCCCGGCTGGGGCCAGTGAATTCAGCAGCGGGACGAGAATGCACCCTCTTGGACCTCCTTTCCTTCAGCACCCCCTCTTCCCCATCTGGCGCTTTCCTCTTCTTCTCCTCTCGATTCTTCTCCGCCGCCACGTCAACATCGCACTCAGGTTGAGCGTCAAGAACAACCTCCGCTTTCTTTTTAGACTTACGGAGGACAAGCCCAGAAGGATCGCTAGTGTCAGCCACCCCGCCCGACCTCTTGGCCTTCATCTCGGCCAAGTACTTCTTCCTCTCCGCAGCTGTTAGCGGCGCCATTGATTCTGCAAGTAAAAAAAACCAAGGCCAATACACAAGTTAATAAAGGGAAAGGCGGAAAAGCTAGACAAGTAGGGTTATGAAATCAACTCACGCAAATAGGTCTCTAGGCTATCAACACTTCCCTCTCTATTCAGCAACTCCCGGATATCCATGGGCAGCATCTTGTCCAGGAAGGAAACGACATCTTGCTCATACCCATTCAAATGCTCGTAAACAAACCCAGTAATAGAAGCTGGGGAACTCGTCCAGCAGATGGGGAATTTTAATTCATTCTGTACACACACCGCGGCGTCCTCGCAATCCTCTCTTCCCCTCACCCTAAGGAATGTCCGTCTCCAGTTCTTGTAATGAGAGGCATAAGGTGGAAACAACTGTTTCCCAGGGTGCGCGCCAACAGACACCCAGGACGATTTGTCTACCCCCTTAGTACCGTAGAAGCTAAAGAAGCACCCAGCGGAGGGCTCAAAGCCTAAATCCTCGCACGCTATCTCAAAGGCCCGGATGAACGCCCAACTGTTGGGCTGAAGCTGCGAGGGCGCCACATTTAACCACCTCAGGACACTTACTTCGAAGGGCGTGAATGGATACTTCACGCCCAAATCTTCAAAGACCGCCGTGTACATGTAGAAGAACTCGTGAGCCCTACCCCTTGGCATCCGTAAATAAACTTTCTCACCAGGGCGGCAGGGCTCCAGGATCACATCATCTTCGCATCCTGTCGAAGAAACACTAACCTTGCTTCGGAACAGCGCCACTCGTTCAGGATCCATAAACACGGACTCCGAGTGCATCATTTCGTTAGTAGAACCCCTTGGTCCCGAATCACTAGCGGACGCCATACAGCGATTTTCTCTCGTGTAGGAGGGACCTGGACGAACAGAAAGAATAATACAATCAGATGAGTTTCCGCTATCGTCTTTCTCCTCACTATCACTCGAGTCACTCGAAAACTCCCCTAAAACGGAATGGCCATAGTAGGCATTTTCAAAGGCAACCCAATCGGTGGTTCCGTCCGATCGTTTCGCAAGTCTAACCGCCTCTCTCAATAACGCATCCCTTTCCTCCGAGTTAGCCGGAGATAGTACGTTGCCCTTCCCGTCACACTCCCTGATAACTACCATGTCCTAATTTGAACTACGAAAAACGAAGCGCTAACGTTCAGAGGATGAATTCTAAAAAAGGGATTACCTGTTTTGAATGAAGAAAAGCTGGACGAAGAAAAGGACTGATTTGATTCTGGAGAGCGCGTTGATTCTAGGAACTGTTTGCGATTGGTGAAGGATGTGCGTTTCGGAATAAAGAAAGGAGAAGGAAAGTGAAAAGACAAAACTGAACAGGAGACAGGGTAAGTAGATCCGCGTACGGTTCAAAGTACAAAGCCTGGGAAAACGCGCAGATGACGTCACTTAAGTTGGCACGATTTCCGAGAACCGCTACGATTCGAACACGTCAGCGAGAGCGAACGGTCGCCTCACGTCAGCCGTCTGATCCCATTAAGAGGCGTCCTCAACACGTAGTCCAACGGGCGCGGCGAGCTACACGCAGATTAATCACTTTGCCTTGTACCAAGACTTGTGCTTGTTGGGCTAATATAAATATTCCTGTTGGGGCTAACGCCCATACTCTCGAAGGGCTAGTGCCGCCCATTAAGGTACTCAAAACAGAAACATGGAGCTAGTACCCATGTTGGGCTAGTATCCATGTTGGGCTAGTACCCATACAGGTCTAAACACCCATGTTGAGCTAGTACCCATGTTGGGCTAGTATCCATGTTGGGCTAGTACCCATACAGGTCTAAACACCCATGTTGAGCTAGTACCCATGTTGGGCTAGTATCCATGTTGGGCTAGTACCCATATAGGTCTAAACTCCCATGTTGGGCTAGTACTCATAAAATTTTTTCACTAAAAGCTTCGTCATCAGTAAGCCCCACTTGCTGGGCAAGAGGTCATAGGCAAATCCTCCCGTTAACAGTTTAACCACTTCGCCTTGTCCCAAGACTCGTGCTTGTTGGGCTGTGGACCGTAGATCTCACCATCTAGGACTCGAGATCCTAAAGACGAGGGTGTGAGCCCTTGGAATAGGGCTGGACGTCCTCCAGGAGGGCACAGGGCCCACTTTACAATCACAAATAACCTTAGGTGACTTTCCTAAAGGGCACCCTTTGAGGGCGCCCTCAGCAGCTTACGAGGGCGCCCTAGTCATGGTTTTGGCCCTTTATGATTTGGGCCCAAAACCCCTGACCGGGTAGGCCCAAAAGAGGCTACAAATAGTAACCTTGGGATCATTCCCAAGGCATGACCTAAACACAGCACAGAAACCCTAGTTTCTAGAGAGATTGTACTCACTGCTAGTACATACCACAAGAAGAAAAGTCCAAGGACTTAAGAGTTGAGTTGTAAAAGCTTCCATTGCACCACCCTGATAGAAATGAACCATGTGCCAAGCTAACAACATTAAATAAATTTTTGTTGGGAGATAGCTCAACCATGTAAGTGTCTAATTATGTCATTTGAAATATATTACTTAGTATAGTTAGAACAATGACATTTTGAGTTGGAATTAGGAAAGAAAACAAGTTTTGAATTTTTTTTGCAAATTCTTCAATATATTGAAATCAAATATCGAATGATCTTCCTCGCCATGTAAAAGAACAAATATGAAATATAAAATTAGCCTTTGTTTTAAGTGGACAACCAAAGCGTCTGGCTTTCCTACAGAATGTTTGACCCTAGAAACTATGTAGTTTATTGTGAAGGACAAGATGAACATACTTCCAAAGAACATCTTATTTCACACAGGGAGGAGGGGTTGTGCATATAAAGTGAACAAATCAAGGCACAATAAAAAATCTCGACATGAATTGAGTTTATCGTTATTATACCTTTACCTCTTAAAATTTTAATTTTTTTGATGAACTTGCCTTCAAATGTTAAGTGATTTACCATGTGCATAAATTTTAAGTTTGTGTTGAATTAAACACATTTTGATGATTAGAACCAACTTTTTTTCTTTTCAAAACTGTCTTAAGTTGGAATCAATAATGAATACCTTGAATGTTATCATCTATTTGAATTGGGTGCTTTGCCAAAGTTTGATTCCACTTGTTCTTTGAAGCATGTCGACTGGTTTTAGAATCACTTTTTGGCCTAGCTAGTAAGTTGTGTGCATCCTCACATGTACCAAATAATGAGTGATATGCAATTTTTCAATACACTTTTTGTTTTGCATGAACCTTGCCATTTTCAAATTTGTACAAAGTCGTGGAAATGATCAAGGTTATTTTTCTCATTTGAGTGGATAACCCAACTAGCCAAAAATCCAACATTTTGAATGAGTGTTCACTTAGTTACCCATTTGAGTCTGAAATAGAATTAATTTATTTCTTGAACATTTTGCCCCTGAATTGTTAAAAGAAAACCAATAACATTTTCTTCTCTCATAGGATATGAGAGCATATGTTATGTTAGGGTTTTGTTCGAGTTGGAGAAAAAATGTTGGTTTTATATTTTGAAATTCCAATTGAAAAAGTAATGTGAAATTTGACGAATGTAAATATAAACAAAAAAAACTAAATGTTTGCTTGACAACACAAGGGAAAAGAAACAAAAATTTCAAATAAAAAAAATTCTCACAAGAGAAAAGTTGTCAAGCATAACACGATCACCAAAAACAATAGAAGGGAAGTAGTGAAGAATGACAAGAGTATGTAATTTGTAAATCTTTGTATATAAATAATATATGCTCTATTGTTTTAGGGCTTCTTGAATCTAGGAGAACAATAATTGTTTGTAGCTCGACCATGTTACAACCATTAATAAAGACCTTAGTGATCCATTACTCGTGCATATTTGATTATTATTCTTACATGTATCTCAAAACATAATTGTTGTATATGCATTGCTTGCATTGAGTGTAACACCAACAATTGGTTGTATATAATTGAGGGTAATGATTCTGAATTGATTGATTCTGAATTTGAAATCCTAATTTGAATAAGTATTATATTCATATTTATTATCTTGATTCAAGGGTATTTGTGAGATTTTGTTTTTACTATATCTTTAGCTCATGCAACGCACAATTTAATTATGTTTTTAGAGTAAGAATTCCCCCAAAATATCTAAAGATATCCAAAAACAATAGTAACAAATATCAAATTACAAAACATTTAAATTCAATAGCATGTCATACGCATAAAAAATAAAATAAACACCAGCAAATAAATTAGAACCTAAAATAATAACATGATTTGGAGGAAAGAAAATAGAAGAACTTGAAAGAAAAAAGTGAGAGAAGGAACCAATTCATGACACAGTAAGTGGTCAAAAATTTCATACCTATAACATTTAGATCGACATCACAACATGATGAATATTAAAACCCACATTGCCAAAATGGGAGGTCGATATCTTGGACAATTATCATTTTGTTGAGTGGGTGGAGAAACAATGTATTATTGTGGGAGAGATTATAGGTTGATGTAAGAATTTACTAAGCGAAAAAGAGGGAATAAAAGTTTAGTAATAGAAAACAATTATGTGCATGTAAGAGTTGTAACGTAACATACAATCAATAATTGAGAGGATTGGAATTGGGAAAGGCATGCAACATATAACTTACTAAAGATTCCACTAGACATAACTTGTTTTCAAATTGATTGCAGCTACCAACAATTTTTTCTGCTCCAACACGGTGTATGCTCCTCCCATCCATTTTATATGATACGGTCTACCACTACATTTGCACTTCATTGAAAACTCCAACATGAAGCATGATATGCCCACGCACTTTATATGATGTGATTTACCACTACTTACACTCCTTTGGAATTTGTTTATAATCAATGTATGAAATGCACAATAAATAACATAAAATAATAATTACACCACATAGTTAAAAGATACTAGAAACGAAGGCAAGATTCTGTATCAAACATGAATTGACAGGTGTTCAAAATAAAAGTAGTGTAAAATATGTACAAACATGAATTACACCACATGTATTACGATAGTCTCACTTGTTGAAAATGATAAATAATGAGATCACAATAGTTTGAGAAAATTACCTTTCTTCTTCTATGACTTGTACAACCCTCGCAATATGAAATGTCACATGCCCATATATTTGAGGGAACGTACATAAGGCATATATATTAATTCACATAACCATTTTTTTTATTGTTATAGGATTGAAGGCTAAGAAGAATTTTAAGAGGTTGACCCTCAAAAGAAGTACAAAATTAAACAAAATATTTAAAGTGGTGAATCAGTTCACTTTCATGGCAACTTTTATAAGGATTGCACATAGTACTTTTTATTCAATCAAATTGTAGGCCAAAAGGTGCATGCAATTTATTTAAGGCTAAAATATGCTTTTAGTCCCCGTAAATATGACTCGTTTTGCTTTTGGTCTCTGGTAATTTTTTTTTTTTAAAAACACCCTTGCAAGATTTTCTATCTTTTAAAAAAGTCTCTGGCCCCACTTAACAGCTGATTTGGCATGGTTTTTGCCACGTGGCGATGACGTGGCATGCCACATAATTAAAAACTTAAAAAAAACATTTTTAAAATAAAAAACAATTTAAAAATTCTTTTTGAAATTAAAAATTAGAAATAAAAAATCAGAAAAATATATTTAAAAATTTAAAAAGCTGAAATTTCCAAAAAATCCTAAAAAAAATCTGAAATTTCCAAAAAATCCTAAAAAATAAAAAAACAATTAAAAAACCTTAAAATTATTTTTTTAAATTAAAAATCTGAAAATAATTTTTAAATTGAAAAATACAAAAATCTGAAAATAATTTTTAAATTGAAAAAAAAAATCTGAATAAATTATCTAAAATTAAAATTAAAAATTTTGAAAAAAAAAATCTGAAAATTATATATTCGAAAATTTCCGAAAATTATAAATTTTCAGATTATATTATTTTTTAAAAAATTAATTTTCATATTTTAATTTTCAAATATTTATATTCAGATTTTAAAAAATTATATAATTTAAAACTATTCAGATTTTCAAATATTTATATTCAGATTTTATAGTTTTTTTTTAAAAAATATATAATCGGAAAAAAAATTTAGAACATTTTTTTATGATTTTTGTTATTTTATTTTCATATTTTTTAATTTTTAAAAATAATTTTCAGAATTTTAATTTTTTTTAAAAATTTAATATTATGTGGCATGCCACGTCAGTGCCACGTGGCAAAAGTTGCACAGTCAGCAACTGCCACGTGGCCGAAACCATGCCAAATCATCACTGAAGTGGGGTCAGGGACTTTTTTAAAAGACAGAAAATTTTGCAAGAGTGTTTTTAAAAAAAAAAATTATTAAGGATCAAAAACAAAACGAGCCATATTTACGGGGACTAAAAACATATTTTAGCCTTGATTTAATGATAAGTGGAATTATAAGAGGATGACCAAGATAACTATTACTTGATTGCTTTTAACCGATAAATATAACCGAGCAAAATAGTTTATAACATGCAAAGTTAAATGGAAGTTTTAAGGATTTAATTTAATGATGAAGGAGTTTTGTGGGAGGGCAAAATAGGCAAAGTGGGTATTAGGGTAGACGATTAGGGTTTTCATGACTATTCTCCAGTTATATATATATATATATAGACACACACTAGACGACTGACCTGTGCGCCGCACGGGTCTTATGTTTTAATACGTGTTAAAATAAATAAAAATTTCATTAAAAACATACGAACATTAAAAATAGTAGATTAACAATTGAAAGAAATAAACATTATCTGAATTTCTTAAATAAAAACATTACAAAATGCAATATCAACGTCATTAAGGAGATTCCACATTTTTAGTTATGTTTGTAGATTCAACCATTTCCAACTCCAATGCCTCCTTTTTCAACATCCTCATTTATCTTTGGCACCACCTGCTTTCTCAGAGTAGCATGAATCATGTTACACCAAAAGAAAGAAAATGTTAGTAAATAGCAAAAAAATATACATAAAAGTAAAGACAAATTTGAAAGATGTATAAATAACATTGTAGTACATTTTCATCAACAAACAACATATTCACATAGGTAACTTCTGAAGGATTTTTTTTCTCGAAGTTACATCCCACAAACGAACTACACGAACATTCAATGTCATATTTGATTTTCCCGCAACTATAGCAAAAACTGGAGTAAAGGACATGATTGAATTGTGATGTTTTCTTTTTTAAAAAGGGCAATATAAATCGAATATGGACTAAGAACACAAATTTTTAAAATGTTAGTATTGTGAGATTAAGAGGGTTGTATTTATAGGAGTATCAAAGTAGAAGACTTTACGCTTACGCGTCTCGTAGCCGTTTTATTTTTTTTGACGTAATAGCCGTTTTAATTGATCATATTGTCGTAGGATCAATTTTAATTAATCACGATGAATTAGGCTTGAAGAAATTATCAAAACAATACTAAATAAAGAAAGAATTCTTTAAAGATATACTAAAACTAAAAAGAGTAAATTAGAAAAATGATGTTCTAAATCAAAACAAATTACATTTCAGAACTTTTCTCATAAATTTAGGAAAAAAAATATTTGTTTCGATAAAATTTTAATAATACACATTGTCGATGTAATTAAAACTATCAACAACTAAAAACTAAAGGATCCATGATAATGCAACACGTAACACAGAAGAAAAACATATGTAAAAAAACAATGACAACCAATTGGGAGAAGATAGAACAACAAAATAAAAATAAATGAATATAGGGACAATGACTCATAGAAGAACAAAATTTTCATATAAATAAAAGGATGTAAAAAAAGGTATGTGAACAAAACAAAGGATGTCAAACTTGTATTCTCAAACCTTTGATGCTTCAAGCTCAAATAAGCCAATAGCATAAATATTTCCTTATCAAATCTTTATCTTCAAAAGACAATTTCTTTTTGAAGGGATCTTCAAAAGACATATTTGCTAATGTTTTTCTAGTATTAATTTCAGCCAAAAAAGTATAAAATCCACCGGCTCCAAAAAACATCCTACACATTTACACATAAACTCTAAATAAGCTTAAATAGAGAATATAAAGAAATAAAAAAATATAAAATTACATAACTCATGTCGAATTCAATATGATATATACTAACTTCATCTTCATTGTGTTGAGATACTTGTCTTCATTTGAAAAACCATTAGGGTCCAAGGGACCTAAGAAACAAAATTATAATAAATAAATTAGTCAATTGAACATCATAAAAATTGCTCTCAAAAAAAAGACTGAAATAAATATCTTTGATAAAAACCTTTTACGGTATGCTCTGTAAGAGCCAATTGAATATCGTATCTATCCATGCCAAAAAAAAATTCGCAGAAATACTATCTGAATAGGGAAAAAATAGAACTATAAAAAATTATGCAAAGACAATTGATTACCATAGAACTATAAGAAAGGTTATGTATTTGATGATTGGATAGCATTAAAACACTTCTTTAACTATCATGGCATAAATGGCTATCATAGTCAATCACACTAAATGCACTATCATTTTTGTCTCATATTTTACCGTTATAAAATTACAACAATTTCATCAATTATCATGGCACTAAAGGCTAATAAGTGAGATACGTTACATTAGAGTGGAAGGATAAAATTGGTATGATATGGCAAAAAGTAGAGGGTAAATTTGGTATGAGATGACAAAAAATGGAAAATTAGGGTTGCATCACTATCTTCCATTTTATTATTATTATTATTATTATTATTATTATTATTATTATTATTATTATTATTATTATTATAATAATAGATAGATAGATAATATAATATAATATAATATAATAGATCTTGTATTTTCATGAATCATGCAATTTTTAAAAAAACTGACTTAAAGAGCTTTGATTCATTGCAAACCAATGGATCAATGATACGTTATGGCCTTGAACCTAATTTTGTACGAATTTTGTTTGAGGACAAACAAAGTTTTAAATTGAGGAGAGTTGCTAAGTTCTAAATTGACGTTAATTTAATTATGTACTTCATGACACTTATTAACTTATTTTGCAAGAAAACTTATGAAAAATTATCAATTCTTGTAAATAGTACCAAGTCAAGTCCATATTTTTTCCTTGTACTTTTACTTCACTTCCATAAAATTTTGTAGTTAAATTGAGGTAGAGAATGAAAGGTGCAAACAATGAGCTTAAAAGAAGCATGTCAAGCTAATCACCCAACGAGTACAACCATTCATTCAATAATCCAAGTTGGAGATAGGTCCCGAAACGTGAGAAAATTACCCAGCAAAGAAACGTCTCGCCTAACGGGTGATGGCGGTTTAAGTCTCACATGGCTGAGCTGACAGAAACTTGTTGGTGAAGTAAAGTCTACTCGCCCAATGAACAAGACCCTCGCCCAACGATGATGCTTTTTTCAGAATATATAAATAGAGACTGGTTTTATATAATTCTTATTTCGTTATAATGTCGTTATTTCTTCACTTAATTTTTTTTCAACATGCAATCTGAAATTGATCTTTTGATTTAGGGAGTGTTAGACATAGACTTCTTTTGTAAGAGACATGGGTAAAAACATTTGTAGATACTAGTTGTGGGACATTGAGATATGTTTTCAATCACACACACTATCGAAACATAATGTCATTATATTATTCTAACTTAACGAGACATAAGAGTTAGAGAATAGGGTGGATCTCCCGATATCCGCAAGACATCAAAATATACGGAGGGCGATAGGTGAAGGTATATTTAAAATAAGAGGAGTACATAATCGATCAAAGAAAGACATTAGAGAGCTAACCAATTAATTAAACTTAATCCCAACACAACTTTTTTTTTGAAGCAATCCCAACACAACTTGTCAAGTCATAGTTTCATTAACTCGTATTCTACCAATCAAACTACCACCATATGTTCATATATAACCATAAACTTTTAACAATCAAAATAACTTGAGTGGTGATCGGTCTAACAAAATCTACCAATTTTTCAACCCAAAGCTTCTTGTATGCAACATGCAACTCCCGGCTCTCATGATGACATGGGAAAAAAAAGTACAAAACGCACAATAATTGCCCAATTTAAGAGAACTAAAGAACCGTGGGAGTTAACGTCATTTTTCTACCTCAACTCAACTTAACTCATAGGGAAAACAACAAACCGCGTCATTTCAACCCTTTGTGTGATTGAATTGAAAGAGAGAAAGTAGAGTTAACGTCTTTTGTCCTCCACGCAGCTTAAAACACGCAGAGGCAAATATAGACACACCCCTCCACACGTTTTCACACCCCCTCATTTTTTATATTCCTTTTCTAGTCTACAACAAAAACCTCTTTCAAGTTTTACATCACTTATTTTTAGCTCCAAATCAAAACCTTCTTTCTTTCCCATCCATCCATGTCTCACAAGAGCAACATAACCTAGATAGTGTGTGAGTATTTAGAGAGAGGAAATAAAATAAAACAAGTTTCATAGGATAACTTCACGAGATGATGAATGAATAAGGCAAGAGATCAATAAAAAAAAAATGTGTTGAGAAGGTAATAGTGCTAACTAAGAGAGAGCTTATTTCATGCTTGCTTCACGCAAACACCTAACTGTTGAGGTTAAGCCTTTGCTTCATCTCGTGGCTTTAAAGTTTTCTTCTAACCATTTTTAAATCCTTCATTAAAATATATTAATCTCACCAAACCCTTATATTTATAGAATCATTCTCTTCTTCTCCTCCTTCTCTCTTTTTTTTTTTCCTCTTGTTCTCCCTCCTCTTTCTCAATGATATTAATCCCATAAACCCTACTTTCTTAACCTAGGTAATAATTCCATACCTTTTCATAAAAATTTATGTTATCATTGGTCTTGCCCTAGCTAACTAAACATAAAGAAGAAAAAAAAGTGTTAGCTACAACAATTTTTTCTAAGATGAGTATAAACTCAGGTTGTAGCGGTAGCGGTTGCAGTGGCGGTGGTGGAAACGGCGGTGCTTGTGGCCCTTGTGGCGCGTGCAAGTTTTTGAGGAGGAAGTGTATCCCGGGATGTATTTTTGCGCCTTACTTCGATTCGGAGCAAGGCGCTGCACATTTCGCAGCGGTTCACAAGGTTTTTGGGGCTAGTAACGTTTCAAAGTTGCTACAAAATGTTCCGGTGCAAAAGCGTCTTGATGCGGTTATCACCATTTGTTATGAAGCTCAAGCAAGGTTGAGAGATCCCATCTTTGGTTGTGTTGCTCATATCTTTACTCTTCAGCAACAGGTAATTAGTACTAATTAATTACAACATTAATTTAATTGATTAATTACTTAATTATTGGTTCATATTGATCATGCTTTATTCTAGATAAGGATAAAGATGTTTTTAATTAGTGTTTTCTTTTTGCTTCTTCAGTTGTCCTATCCCTAGTATATATCCTTTCTCTCTAAGCTTTTCCAGCTATTATATAGCTAGCTAGCTAGCTTCTAGGTGAAAATTTAGAATGTGGTCAGCTCTTTGTTACTTACCCTTTCTTTTTCTTGTCTTGACTTGGAATGAGACCATCATAAAAGATGTTTAGAAACCACAAAGACTATTTGGAGAAACTCAAATTTCATATTGAAAAGGTAGAAGATTTTTTTAAAAAAAAGTTCATAACAAAATGACACTCTAGCCTTGTAAGTTTTTTTAAAACGGACAATGTTGATATTGTTATCGTTGGTAATTTTAGCAACCGGAAGTGATGAACACTCGACCTTTTTATCATTCCGCACCGTAAATTACTCATCCTAACCACCAAGCCACATTGTAAGTTTGTTTTCTAAGGATGATTATGACTTAATCCAAAATCAAAGATACCACCCATCTTCAAAATAAAAAACTTATATAGAACTAATGATCGGATCATATTTGACTTGAGTTTTTTATGCTCATTTTACAACACCTTACATCTTTACAAGCAAGAAAATTAAGTAAACGATTTCTTTTATTGTTAATTAGTACTTTTTTCCTTATTTTTGATAGCCTTGATAAAATTCAGTTTTTATGGAAGGATGAAACTAAAAGGTTAAGTAGTATACTCCAATATTCATCAACAAACTCTTATTACATGCAATGCTAGTAGTATACTTTTTTTTGGTCGAAAAAGTAGTTTGCTTTATGCCTTCCAAAAGAGGAACAAAAGTTGGGTTTGAGTCTCTTGGGGAAAGAGGAAAACAAGGTATAGGTCCTGCAAGCCATGGAACAAAGGGGACAGTTTCTATGTATTTTACTGAAATACACAAAGCTTAATTGATTAAGAAGTGATGTGGTCGGCGGTTACACATATGTATAGAGAACTAATACTAGTAGTCTATGGATTCAACCATTTAACATCATTGGTCTTAGTTTTTGCTGGTTTTAGGGGAAATGGTCGGTTAGTTTCTTGGGCTTTGGATATTTTGATAGGTGCATGTACGTTTTTTCTGTCCCTATCCCTTCTCATATAGATATACCTTAATTTAAAGAAAATAATACTCCTATCACTATATAGCAATCCCACCCATCTTGTTTTATTTTTTAAAATATAATTATAGGTGATCTTTGTAGAAAAGTTAAGACACCATCAAACCGGCAATCTGCCCTAAATTGTGGTATTTCTTATTATTGTTTTTGACATATTTAAGAATTTACTAGTACTTGAGAAACTTGGCTTTTTTTGGCAAATTGATTAATTATTGGAAAGAGATAATGAACAGCTATATTGTAGAGATAACTTCTAAAACGTTGAGATTAACTAGCTAGGTTTATTCTACCTTAGCCTTTCCTGCTTTACGTTGACCACATTGTTTGATATTGTTTGAGTATATAAGTAAACAAATAAGATAGTCTGAGTAATATTTTAAGAAGAATTATACGTTGAACACATGAATTATATGTTGAACAGATTGAATAGTAAATGTTACTAGTGTGTATATATATATACACACACACGGAGTAATATATACTGCCATGTGACAGTTTATTTAATTATACAATTACTAAATATGTAATCCCTATGCTCTCATATAATTGATTTAAATAATATATATTAATCAATTTCAAGATAAGGAAGATTAGAGAACTAAATTTTAAACGATTGTTTGGTCTAATCATTTTGATTTGTTTTAATTACCAAAATGACTTGGTTCCTTCAATCCTCTTGTTTTATAACCTCGAGAAGTTAGTTTTCAAAGTCACGCTTTCATACTTGTCATGCCATACACATTCATGAAGCAAAACATTTTTGTGTTACTCAAGGTCCTATAATAGATTAATAGACCCATGAGAATGAGCAGAAGGAATCTCCTTGCTTAAAGTCTTTCTTAATTTTGTCCACTGTGTGGAAGTAGGTCTGTCCGTTCGACAGAAGCCTACGACCTAATATATTTATGGCCTAAATCGGCTCGTTTAGTATAAGGTTAAATGTAGGCTTTTTAAAAGTCTATTTACTTAAATATATCAAGCATGAGCTTTGTAAAAAGCTATTAAGCCTAATAGGCTAATAGTTCAGCCAATTTATTATCTATACTATTAGAGAAACAATTCGTCTTTGTAAGCATAACTCAGTTGGTATGGACAATGCATTATATATATATATAGGGGTTAGAGTTTGAACTCCAAATTCTTCACTTATTCACTTTAAAAAGTGAATTTTCAACCACTAGACTATTTAAAAAAAAAATTCAATTCTAATCGACATGTAACCACTTTTTAGTGCGGCATTTTTTGGACAACTTTACCCAAACAACTCATATTTTTATTAAATTTATACTTAAATCTACAACATATATAGGAACCTATAAAACTAACTACCTATTTTAATTCAAATATTTTATATTTAACATCCTCAATATGAAATACAGTATACTCGTATGTTATTAACAATTAAATATTTATTGAGATTTATTTTTCTTTAATTATCCACACATTAAATATTTATTGAAAAATTTAACAGTTTTTATTAACAATTAATGAACATCAAATATATTTATTATTTAATGAGTTTTGTTTTTAATCTCCACTTCTACATATTAATTCTAAATTATTTATTGAATTTTGTAAGTTAAAACACATGTTTTGATTCAGTTCAATTTTGTTTTGATGTGAATTTAGTAATTAAAAAATTCAAATGATAGATTATTACGTTTTTTTTCTTCTAGTAATATTTTTAGTATTTCTTGGATGTAAAAGTTAGTTATATTAATTAGACATTCTTCTTAGTCAAAATAAAAAGTTAGTTGTTCTTTTTGTTTGTCAAAGAATCTTGTCGTAAAACTTAAATACACTAAGTGTAGAGAAAATGAGTATTACATCTAATTCAATTCTTGAAAATGAAATAAAGAAATCAATTTCATTTTATAGTACTTGATCTCGCCACTGATTGTGAAATTTCGTTGCTGTGTCAAACATGCACCGTAATATATCAAATGTTCAAACAATATCTTATCATTTGAGTTACATTATAGTGGCTCTCCCCATTGACTATATAAGCATGATAATATGTACCCCTTGATGTAATTTAATTATCTCATTTCAATATAATTTCCATTTTACATTTACATAGTATCCATTCTTAATATATTTTGCTCTTAAAAAAACTGTAGAGGAGTAATATCCCTACTTCTGTTTATTAACTACTACTATTACTGCTGTTGTTATTATTATTATTGTTAAAAATACACACTTTCCATGTTCAGATATGACCTGTAATTAATATTTCTTGTTTTTTTTTCCCACAGGTGATGAGTTTACAAGCAGAACTCTCATACTTACAAGGCCACCTAGCTACATATGAAGTACCTCAACCACCAACACTTTCTCCACCACAAGCACTTCCAATGGCCTCACTAGCCAACCTCCCATTAGGCTCTTCTTCAGCCATGCCAGCCACATATGACTTGTCTTCACTTTATGAAGTACCCCAAACTTCACCATGGGACATGCAACAAAGGTCCAATGAGCCCCGCCAATATTTGGGTAGTGGCACATCATCCACTAGCAATAATGGTGGTGATCTTCAAGCATTGGCTAGAGAGCTTTTGCATAGATATGGATCTATTCCTCATGTTGCATGCTCTAATGCCCCATCATCTCATTCACTTTCCAAATGAACAATCTTTGATCTAATCAACTAATCTTTGCCTTAGTTGATATATCGATACCAGGAAGGGATCTAGAATATTCAATGTTGAGAAAGTAATTATATTCATGGTTATAATTTATATCCTTTTTTATATATATAATATATGGTTGTTTATATCTTACTTCCCGCCCCTTTCTTTTTTGAAGTATATTTAGGGTTCGTTTGAATTGACTTATTTTCAAGTTTATGAAAAATATTTATGCAAATAAATAAGCTTTTACGTTAATTTATAAGTTCTCGATCACAAAAATAATATCTTCATACACTATTTTTTTTATAAACTAATTTGACAAGCTTAAGAATAATACATAAAAGCTTATTTATTTGCATAAACTCAAAAACAAGTCAATCCAAACAGACCTTTAAACCATTTAACTAGTGAACTAATATTTGAGTAAAAAAAATAGTATTATTTTCACTGGCATACAATATTTGCAATAAAAAAGTTATTTTATACTATGTGAGATTCTCCAGTAGTATTTTTTGAAAATGTTTCAACCCAACAAATAATTTGATAGATCAATTTAGGATTGATCGAGTTTGATCCTTAAGTGAGTTTGTAGTTGATAGGTTTGAAGTCACAAACACATAGTTATGAATCGAAGAAACATAGATTTTGAATAATAAAGTATAAAAAGAAAGGTGCATGTGTGCGAAAAGGAATATATATATATATATATATATATATATATATATATATATATATATATATATATATATATATGAAGATAGGTGAATTTTATACATTGTTCTTTCAACATTGCTAATAATAATTGTTGAAGTATGGCTCATATATACAAGATACGGTTCATGGGTAATATTGTAAACTGAATTGTAGTAATATTATATATATATTGCTTGTAACACTAAAACCCTAATTCATATCACGGTAATAGAAACAGAACTATAGCCGCTCTATAGTCGCAAAGGTAGGCACAATTGGTCAAACTGCGTTAACAAATATCGTGTGTTCATTGTCTTTTACTTTCGTTCTCTTATTTAATCTTCTATTACTAGTTGTTGTTCTCACAATAATATTATCCTGTGTGAGAGCGGATGTGTTTCTATATAGCCGTAGTTTTGTCGAACGGAAACGAACTTATTTGCATAGAGTTTGATTTTACAATTTATAGACAAATGATAAACTAACATCTATATTACATGGATCTCACTTCTTCTCCAATTTTCTCCTTTTTGAATTTGGATCTTAGCGCTCAGACATTGCTTGCTTAAAAGCTTCTTGAATATCCTTCTTATGGCAGTTTGTTTGAGTTTTTGAAATATCTTAACCTCTCGAACTAAATGGACTTGATTCGAGAAAATAAGCATTAATTTGCTTGATATGTAATTCAAATTCTGCATGTAAAATATATAAACAGCACCCGACCGGTGCAGGAACAATGATGATGCAACTTTGGTTGACATAAATTGTTGAAACTGAATATAATACTTAAAATAATTTTCAATTGCTTTTGTGGCGAGATTTGATCTTAGTACTACCGAAGAGGTTTAGCTCAACAAATACATGTGTTGGAAGATTGCTTTATACACTCCTCACATTACTCAAAACGCCCGTTAAATTTATCAGATCGTAACTTCCAATCATATCCAATTTATTGGGACTTACACTTTGATCGTTATTTTTTTAGTTCGGATCTTAACTTCCAGTTGAATTATTTCATAGGTTGAATAATCTCAAGAACCTGTAGAGCAATCACACATATGTTGGAAGATTGATTTTAAGTCCATTCTTTGTTTTTCTTGTTGAAGGATTTATTACTCAAATGCATTTTTTCTTAGAAAATTGCTCTTCCCACAAACAAAAATGCTCATTCCCATAGAAACTAACCAAAATACCCCTGCGTGACTTAAGTCACGCTCGGTATAAACGAACATGACTTAAGTCACGTTGAAGGCAACGTGAGTTAAGTCATGCTTAAAGCAACGTGAGTTAACTCTCGCTGCGATGCATTACTGTTTTAGGACAAAACCCAACAGTTCAAACTTCAACACACATTTTCATTCCCTCTTCACCTCCAAAAACCCAAAAAGTGTGAAAATTTGGAGCATAATCTAGAGCTGAAATCATTGCAAATCGTCAGGAAGCAAGTTTCTACGCTCATCTCACGTAAAAAATCAGGTAATGTATCATCTAACCTCTCTTGATTTTGCTGATTTTTGAGCTGGGTTCGTCAGTCTGGAAGCATGTCTGGGCGTGACTTAACTCACGCTGGAGCTCCATGTGAGTTAACTCACGCAGGTGTTAGCTCAGCATGACTTAAGTCACGTTGGTTCCTAGTATTTGAATTTTTGCGCCATTTTTTTCTTTATTAGCTTGTTGCGCAAGTTATTTATTTTTTCCTTGTTATTTTTTTATTCAATAGACATAGTGATGGTTGAAAATGTGGTGGATGATGGCGTTAAGCTGAAATGGCCATAATTGAAGCTTCCGGCGAAGCTTCCGTTGATGTCAAACCAACCGTTGATGTGAAGGTTAAAGTCTAAATTCCCTTTCAAGCTCACATTGAAGAAAAACATAAACCGGTACCTACCGGTGTTGCCGCGCATCGCAGTTATGAAGTAAACACCGCCTCATTTTTTTTAACAAATGAAAGATGGCGAGAGCGAAATGATTTTCTTGGTTGGGTTCGTCGACAAGAGGCAAGGGCGGGATTTACTATATCTATAGATAAATCTAGTCTAAAAAATCCAATGGTGACGTTGCAATGTGAAAGGAGTGGTGTATACAAACCATCGAAAATGAAGAAGAAATTGATGCTTGAAGGCACGGGTTCAAGGAAATGTGATTGTCCCTTTAAGTTGTGTGATTACTTTGAGAAGAATACAAATGATTGGTGGTTGACCATACTTAGTGGAATTCACAACCATGTGTTGGAGCCAAAGTTAGGCGGTCATCTTCTTGCGGGTAGAATAAAAGAGGAGGAGAAGTAAAGAGTTGTCGACATGACAAAAAGATTGGCGTTGCCTAGGAATATTCACACGGATTTGAAGGGAAAAAACAAAGAAAGTTTGACGACTATCAAACAAGTGTACAATGCACGAACTAGATGGCGAAAGAGGAGAAGAGGTGACAAGACGGAGATGCAATTCTTGATTGCGAAGTTGGAGGAGCATAAATACATGTATTTCACAAGAGCAGATAGTGAAGAAACCACTCTTGAAGACATATTTTTTGCTCATCTGGAGTCAATTAATATGCTTAACACTTTTCCGACCGTTTTGGTCATGGATTCCACATACAAAACCAACTTGTATAGAATGCCATTATTTGAGATTGTTGGTGTCACTTCTACCAACATGACATATTATATTGGTTTTGCATTTCTTGCCTTTGAAAAAAAGGACAACTTTATGATCTGTCCGGTAAGAGACCGATGAAGGCAATAGTGGCGGAATGTGCTCCGGTACGATGGCGATGCGTCTGTGCGGTGGAACGAAAGGTGTCAGCAGGCACATTAAAACTCCGACGATCAAGTTAGTAATGGAACTGAAAGATTGCTTGAAAAGTGTGTGTAAAGTGAATCGTACCTTCAGGGTGAAGCTACCTCACCCTTATATAGGTGTTCCATGAGCGTAACCGTCTCTGGGACGCGTGGCGTGTGATTAGGAGGAACTCAGAGGACACGTGTGCAGTCTCAGATGTACGGGGGCACACTAGGGTGCGGTGTCGTGCACGGTTCGTTGACATGCGCCCTCAGGTGAAGCGCCTTAGAGGGGTGGGCGTCTGGTCCATGAGTCGTTGTCTGGTTGGCTTTCTGGCCGGTCCAGAACACTTTACTTGGGCACTTGAGATGTTGGTTGGTCTTTTGTTCTCAAAACTCAACATGCCTAAGGTGGTTGCCAAAGTTCTCCCTGATACTTCCGCTTTACTTTGTTATTTTCATATTGAGAAGAATGTAAGAGCTAAGTTCATCACGGATTGCATAGTCAAAGCAAAGCCGAAGGATGTCAACGTTAATGGCAAAGAAGTGAAGGAAGTGAAGGAGGCAAAGGCAAGTGAAGTTGTTGACAAAATCATGAGTGCTTGGAAAGATTTAGTTGAATCTCCTACGAAGGATTCATATGTAAGTGCGGTAATGTGATTCAAACATGTATGCAAAGAATTTTCAAAGTTCCTTGACTATGTTCAAACCACAATATTGAACACCGTTAAGAAAAAATTTGCGAGGGCATGGACAGATAAAGTCTTGCATCTAGGTTGCAGAACCACCAACATTGTTGAATCGGCTCATGGAAAATTGAAAAAATATTTGAGGAGTAGTGTGGGAGATTTGGCATCATGTTGGGATGAAATAGACAAAATGTTGGCTATTCAGTTGTCTGAGATACAAGCAAGTTTTGGGAGGAGTCGCACCGTCTTAGAACATAGATACAAATGCAACTTTTTGTACACTGAGTTGGAGGGTTGTGTATCTAGAGCCACATTGTGTTTTATCTTTGAGGAAGCAAAATGCTCCAAGGCATTCGGCTTTGCTAAGAAAGATTGCGGTTGTGTTTAAAAGACATCGTACGGGTTGCCTTGTGCACGTATTCTTGCCATGAAGAGAAAAGAAAAATTGCATATTCGATTGGATGACATAGAGCCTCATTGGCAAAGGTTAAGTGTATGCGGAGAAGAGGTTGATGATAATTTTTCTGTGATGGAGGAGTGGAATGCATTCAAGAACGTCTCAAAAAAGCCCCTTACAAGATGAAACTCCACATCAAAGAGGTGATGCGTCAACTTGCATTTCCGGAAGACACAATGTTGTCTTCACCTCCAAGAAAGGTGGTAACCAACAGAGCAACTAAACGAGCGAGGTCTACACCGAAAGAGTCATCCACGGGTCAAATCCGCTCTACATGGGAGCGTGTTGATTCTCAATTTTCCGATAGTCAATCGTGACAAACCAAGACATCACTTCCAAAGAGGAAAAGTGCACGTATTGGCAATTCATCGCGCTCACAAGCTTCAACATCTACTATACACCCGGATCTGTATATTCCGGATTTACCATACATAACACAATTCCCAAAGATCATGAGACCTTACATTGAAAATATTGTGAATGTTAAAGGGGATGGTAATTGTGGATTCCGGGTCATAGCTAGACACATCGGCATGGATGAGAAAAATCACATATTGGTTCGTAGTGCACTTATTCATGAGTTAAAAAATAATAAGAGTGACTATTTACTGATATTTGGTTCGGAGAAGCATTTTCAATATATCTTGAATGGTTTACACCCTCCAACAAATAGTGGTGAAATTGCATACTTAGATAAGTGGTTGACATTACCGAATATGAGTCACATTGTTGCAACTTGCTACAGGTGTTATATTGGTGAAAATCAAAGAACATATCATGTATTTGTACAGGTGCCATGCGTGAACCTGAGGGAGGATAAGGATGAAGACAGTTGTAAGACCGTGTATTTTCAATAAGTTATCCATGATGATAGCGATGTTGATTACATGTTTAGGTTAATGGTTGAAAATAACATTTTACATCTTTGTGTCCGATCCATTGAAGTGTAATATTTATTAACGTGTAATATGTTTGAATTTGTGTTCGTAATGTTGCATTTTAATGAATTTGTGTCGAATTTGTGGATTGTGTATTTAACGATGAATTTGTGTAATTTGGATCGTTTATGTGTGATTATGTGTGATTAACGATAAATTTGTGTAATTTGAATCGATTATGTGTGATTAAGTGATTATGTGTGATTAACGACGAATTTGTGTAATTTGCATCGATTATGTGTGATTATGTGGTTATGTGTGATTATGTTGTTGAAATGGTGTAATTTGGATCAATTATGAGTGTGTATTGATTACGGGTCATTAATGGCTTGGTTGAGAGCATTCAATGATGTCCTGCTGCTACACCAGAAGCCAATGTGAGTTAACTCACGTTGACCTGTAATGAACGTGATTTAAGTCACGCTCGGTATGATGGTCGGTGACTAAGCGTGATTTAAATTACGCTTGGTAGAATGGTCGGTTATCAACGTGAGTTAACTCACGTAGGATGGACGACGATTAGGACGGTGGCCAATCAGAGATGAGCTGTTACTTTCTTTAACCAATACATTCAAGCAAAAAATCTATAAATTAAAACCTTTCCTTTCATTTTTTCTCATTCTCATTTCTTCTCATTCTCCCATCTCCCATCTCTTCTCTCATATTTTGTTTTTGTAGTTTTGTTAGTATAAGCGTAAACAGCATCAATGTCCCTCGTCGATTAATCATAATGATCTTATGTTGTTTTTTAATGACAGCAATTGAGATCATTATATTAATCGGCGAGGGAATTTTTGAGGCTTATTAGGATCATTATGATTAATCGACAAGAATTCGTCTTGATTGTGTTTTCCCGCTAGTGGTAGAGGTGGTTATGGCGGGTTCGTCTATCTTAGATTTGCTATTGGGGTTTCCCAAACGTGGCCTTTTACGCCCCCCCCCCCCCCCAAAAGATTGGTCATTATGATTAATCGATTTTTTTATAAAATTTCTTTCAAATGTAAATTTCTTTAATTTATGTTATAATAATCATTGTTGAATGTAATGAATTGCAATGTAATGTAATAATATTTCTGTTATGTGTAATAATATTTCTGTTTTAGTGTAATGTAATAATAAGTACCCATCATGAGTTAACTCACGTTGGTATCGTAACTCACGTTGATATATATCGAACATGACTTAAGTCACGCTGGGGGTATTTTGGTCAGTTTGTATGGGAGTGAACAATTTTGTATGGGAGAAGAGCAATTTTCTTTTTCTTATACAAAATGCACATTCTTATGTAATATTACTCGAGAGAAAGTTTACTTTTTAGATTCAATCAATAAATAATGTATTTAGTCTATATTAAAGAGCAAATACATCATTTATTGAATGAACCTAAAATGCGATCTTTCTCTTGTAATAGAGACCAGAGGAAGTACATTAGAAAGTTGACTATAATATTGGTTGTAAATTTCTCTCCTCTCGTGTTTCTCAGAGCCCCTAAAATTCTCAAAATACCCTTCCCATAATCTACTAAAATAAATTAGAACACACTTATTTCTCTTGCTCTGCGCGTTATTGTTTCGAAATATGGTGGGATCACCTTCCTCCCTTTCTTAGTGATGATTTTTTTTAGAAATAAGTATTAGATGCCTCATTTCATATTTTGTTGGTTATTTATCTCTTGTGGGTGTGGTTTATGCCCTTCCACTTTCTTTATTCTCTTCTTCTTTTATCATTGAAATTTTGGGGTGTTGCATTTGATTACCGAGCACATGAGATGTCAACTTAGTTGAAATGTAATCAGTTCATAATGACTTCCAATTTAGTTTAATCAAATAAAATAATCAATTAAGTGATTAGACTCAAATGGTTAATGACCTCCACCAAAAGACGGACAATGACTGCCTAAATCTTAAACTAACAAATAAAAACGCTAGGAACCACTATCGAACGATGATGAAAAGTTCATCACCACCACCAGAAACCTTAACTAACGCCATAACAGTTCTAAACTAAAGGCAAAAACATGAAGAAACACACAAATTTTACATAAGAAAGAAGAAGTAACCAACCTGGTAAAATGAAAGTAGAAGGTGCTTCAAAAACTTCTTAAAGAATTTGGAAAACTTGAGGTTTTACAAAAACCAGAGAAAATGAAGGATCAAAGAGAGTAAAAGTGTTTTGAAGGAACAATCAAAACCTTTTATACATCCATCTATAACATTTGAAAGCCTAGGGGTCATTTATACCATGCAATGGTCCACATAAAGACTCGCCACTTTCTAAACAAAGCGACACCTAGGATCGAGAGTCTTAATCAATCCAATGGTCAAAACAACAAACCCAACAAATAACTAAACATTGAGATCAATCCAACGTTTGAGGCTGTTGAAGCAGTATTTCATACAACAAAAGTAAGTATTTTCAATTATCGTCTCCTCAGGGATTGGTGCCTTACTTCGAACCGTTCAACACTCGGTATTGTTTTGAGTTAAGGGTTTGTACGATTTGTTTCATAAAAATAATAGATAGTAAATGCGGGAATTAAAACGACAAAGAATTAGGGAATAAAAGCGTTGAGATTAGAGTTCATCAATCTTGCAAAGAATGTAATAAATAAATCATGCATATGAATTTAGCGTTTTAGCGTAAATATCACGTATCGCTCTACAATATCATTGATTTCCCAAATGACATCGTGAAATCGATCGTATCGTTTAATCGACGATTTCCCAATCAATCAAACGATCCGAAAGCATTACGATCCGAAACTTAGTGCGATTATCAAAACCCAAATCCATTTCTAGATTTTCTTATTTTGATAGAAGATTATTCTTAAACATAGATTCAAAAGTATTTGTCAATAACATTTGAATCAATCATGAGAATGAAAAGCAAGAATAACTTCATAAACATGTAAATTGCTAAACCATATATTCACATAATCATTCATTACAATCAAAGCTAGAAAGATTACCTCTAATCCCAACAAAGGGATGTTAGTTGCTCATTTTCATGGCAACTATGCAAAAGTGAAGAGAAAAGGTGAAGATACAAACCCAAGTCTTGATTTCCCAAAGCCTTTGGTTGATTTCCACTACTCAATCACTTTTGATCTTTGAAGATCAAAGCTCTAGCCCTAATTACTAAGTCCTAAACTACTACTAAAGCAATCCTAACAAATTGGAAGAAAAAGTATCAAAGTTCTCCAACTGGTTATATCTGAAAATAAGCCAAAAAATGCTATTAATATTCTGAATTTTTGCACGCTCGCTACAAGCGATGAGTTGGTCGCTTGTAGCGAGGAAGCTTGTTGGCCAATAGGGATCCTCCACGTCAGCATGGAGCCATAAACCGCCCTTGGTCGCTTGAAGCGACCAGTCCATCGCTTGTAGCGATGAACCTCTAAAAATCCCTGCCTATCTTCGCTTGTAGCGTGGCATCTGGCGCTTGAAGCGATGAAGGCTTCAAAATCCCTGCCTATCTTCGCTTGTAGCGAGGATGCGTGCGCTTGTAGCGATGAGTTCAAAACAAACTTCATTTCTTTGCTCAGCATGATCAATCATAAATTTCCTGCAATAATAACATGGGGTAAGGCATAGGATCACAAATATAGTATTTTAAACCATAAATATGAGCTTATCCTAAGATAACTTGTGAAATAAGTTACATAAGTGCCTTAATTAAATGAACAATTTAACCACTTTCAGGCACTTATCACACTCCCCAACTTGAATCTTTGTTTGTCCTCAAACAAAGGACACAATCAAATAAGGAAACAAGCATTAACCATGGCTTTGAGCAAAAAATGCAAAAGAATCAAAAGTTTGAAGCAAATAAGTGACAGATGAATGATTCAATATGATTGCACAAACTAGGGTTAAGTTTCTCATAAAAAGAGATACATACTATGAATGTGAACTAGTTCTAAACACAAAGCATCAAATCACACAATTCTTAACAAGCAATATGTTTAAAATTGAACCAAACCTAACACACTTCTATATAAAGTATATGAACAATTGAAATCATTTGTAAGGGTTATGAACACTCATCCAACAAACATGATAACATTCAATCAAATTATGTGTCTATCTAATTATCATTTCCAAAAGCATAAAAGGCATTGATCAAAAGGTCTTTAAGGGTTGTAATTGGGCTAGGTTACAAAAGAATTGTCATATGTGGGATATTTGAATTCAAATGGCCAAGCAAAAGGAAACATTCAATCTAATTACAACTTCCTTCTTTCTCCAATACAACACTTGGTGAATTTCCAACTTTTCTATTCTTGATTGATTCTTGACAACTTTTCTTTTTTTCTTTGAAATCTTGCAAACCTTTTCATTTTTCTCTTTTCTTTTTCTTGGTTTGCTTTTCTTTCTTTTTTTCTTTTCTTTTTCTTGTTGTCAAGATCAAATAACACATTCACCCATACATTGACTTAAATAAAACCTTCCTTTCTCCCCAACTTATTCCAATGATACCCTAATCGAATGTTCCTTTGTTATTATGGCAAAGGTCAATAAAAACGATGGATAAGGGTTCAAAAGAAAAACAATTATCAGAATTCAATAGAGAGTTAACTGTGAACTGAATTTTTTTACAAACTCCGGCAATTTAAATAAGCAGATGAGCTTATTAAATTGACAGTCCACAGTTAACAATTCTGATTCCATTAGGCTCAGATGGGTTAACAGATACTCACACATCTCACAGGGTAGGTTCATTTGGTCAAGTATTTCTCTCAATTTCAAAAAAATTGCCTTGATCATTTCAATGCTCTTATACAAATTAAAACAACAACAGATTTAACATAATATAACTGAGTTAAACATGATTATTGGTCTCCTGCATATATATACATTGGTTGAGGATTCCTCACATTTTTGGCTAGTTCTATATTGGTTCAAAACTAAACACATGCTTGCTTAAAAACTGAATAAATTAACTTGTGTGTGTAAAGAACTTATTCACATTAAAGAATATACCTAGAAAAACAAGAAAACGAGTACCTTAGCTGCGCGCTTTAACACTCATTCTATCATAATCACTCAGATGATTCACAGTTCAAGCATTGCTTTTGAATCATTCATCTTTCTTTCAAAATTTGTTGGGGTCATTCCAAAAAAATTTAACAAAAATACTAAAGCATAAATAAAATATAACTATACTAACATGTAATACCCAAAATATAAATGACATAAACAAAATGTAATATCATCCAAAGTACATAAAACATACTCAAAATACAAAGCATAAATCAAAATGTTAAAGAAGTACAAAGCTGAATAAATAAAACGAAAGAGAAAACAAATCAAGATCTGCAGCTCTGCATCATCAATCTGAATCTATGGCCATGTCGTCCTCAGAGTCTATCAAGTCAGCTGCCATGCGATCAATAGAATTTGTAGCAGCTGAAGAATCATCACCCAGATCATCATCCACATCTGCGTCGTCATCACCATCGTCACCAGCATCCTGCTGATCACCAGCATCCGCTGCATCTGCCCCTCCTGGAAAGAATGGCCTGTCCCCAGGCCAAGCGATGTGCTCAGAGAAGAAAGCAGGTGTCCACGGGCTTTGGCCACTGTCGTGCAGATGGCTCTGAATCGTAGTAAGTGCACGGTGATTTGACGCATTCTGCGCCAACAGGAATGAGCTCACAGTAGCAGAATCCCAACTCGAGAAGTCCAAAGGTGGAATGGTCGGGTGGCTAGGGTGGCTAGTAGTCTGAGGTGGTGGTGGTGGCATATGAGAAGGTCCGGCTGAGGATGATGGTCCAGCTGAGGTATGAGGTGGTGGTGGTGGGGCAACAGGTGCAGGTGTAGAGTAGTACCTATTGATGTATCTATCATCAATAGGGTTTTTAATTTCCTCATCAACCTGTGATGGCATGTGAACTCTAGCTCGCCTACATAGACCCATGATCAACCCGGGAAAAGTCAGAGGGCATTTAGGTTTGCCCGGGGGTAATATGCCACTCTCAGCAACTATCCTCATCTCATTTGCTATCAGTCTAGCAACGTCAACCTGACGCTGAGTGAGGATGTAATGGACAAGAGGGGTCACATCTAAGGTGGTGGAGGAGGTGTGAGATTTGGGGCGGATGTTATAAAGAATAAGGGTAAGGATTACCTGAGCCTCAGTGGTCATGTCATCACGGAATGCTCGGAAAGGCTTACCCGAAGCCCTACTCACGTCATAACTCTTCCCCTCCTGGAAGATGTCCTGTGCGATGCTGTCGTGATCCCAATCACCACTCCTCTGATGCTCACAAAAATCACAAAGCGCAGTGGGTGCAAGCATATTATCCTCTTCATCTTCAACTAGCTCCAGAGGCTTGCCCAGATACGCGTTGATTGACATACGATCGAAGGTGACGGTGCGCCCACGCACGTAGGTCGTCCAAGTAAACTCATCTGACGGATCGGAGGGGATCGCGTTCGCGTAAAACTCGCGCACAATTTCATAGTTGATCTTCCGGGGTGGCGTGCAAAGAATCCCCCACTTTCTCTCATTGATCATTGCTGCTAAGCCTCCATACTCCCCCTCTTCAGATATCTCGAACCTCTTCTCAGACCAGATGCGTCTTGTCCTCAGCTCCTCGTAGCGTTCCTGGTTCCTCCAGCTTAGGAAACGACTCGCATCGTGTGGTGGAATATTGGCTCTTGGTCTTGACGAGGAGCTTTCAACATTCCTTTGACGTTTAGAAGAGGTTTTAGGTGCCATACCTACAAAAGGATCAAAACAGATGAAAGTTAAGTAGGATGCAAGTCAGGTTTCAATCAAAATCAAAATAAAACAATTTTCTGGTTTCATCGCTACAGCGACAGATTGGTCGCTTGTAGCGAGAAAACCCAGAAATTGCCTCTTTCCTTCGCTACAAGCGCTGTTCTAGCGAGGAGACCCATTTCATTTTTTCATGATTTTTCTGATTTTAACTAACTTGTAGCATGCGAAAATAACATTAAAGCTAGAATAAATGAGAAACAATCACTTAAACTTCCTAAATCCTCAAAAACCCTAATTTATTTTGAATTTTTTACAAAGGGTTTTTCCAAAATAGAAATCCTATGAACAAAAGGATTACAGGGAAGTTTATCAAGTGATTTTCGTTCATTTATAACAACTTAAGCTAGGCATAACAATGGGTAATCAAAAGGGCATGCTTTAAGTTCAAAAAATTCATAAACCCTAAACCCTAGAATTACGAAATCAGCATGCAAGCATCATTAGCAACTAAAAAGCTGAAAAATAGGAACAGAGATGGCCGAAAAACATACCTTGAGTGTTGATTTAACAAGATGATTACAGGTACTTAATGGATTTTGCAGATTCGCAGAAATGGTAAGTGAACAATAATGCAGAAATGTAATGGATGGAAAGGAATATGTTCAGATGCGAAAATAAAAGCTAGAAACGGCTATAATAATAAATGAAAGTGGTTGGGGGTGGCTGAAGCGACAGGACTGACCTGGGTAATATAAAACTGTTTTCTGATACGCTCGCTACAAGCGCGCGATTCGTCGCTACAGCGACAGGCAAAAAGCCCATCGCTACAAGCGTACTGTAACGACCCTATTTTCGTATATTATATTTTTATATATTTTATTTTATGGATGTGTATTTATAAATATTTTCTCGTAATCGAGATATAATTATTTAGCGCGAGGGTAAGTTCGTAATCGAGTTTTTAGAGTTTTGGGCGAATTGGGCCAAGAGAGTGAATAGTATTGGGCTTTGGTTTATGAGTAGTAGTAATAATCCTATGTGGATGATAGTAGTAAGCTTGGATTGGATTGTATGGCTAGGATTGGTCCATGATGGTTAGTAAAGATGGATGGCTAGGATCAATTGCTAGGGATATAAGATTTTGTGAGAACATGAATAGTGCCATTTCCTCCTTTTCTTTGTGAGAAAACGTGGGAGAAGAGAAGAAGAGCAAGAGAGCTAGGGCTTGGGATTGAAGCTTGAAGATTGCTAGAGAACTTTGATTTCAAGGTAAGAGAGTTAGTATTGCTTGATTACAAGTGATTGAGAAGGGGAGAATGTCTATTTCTCCATCCCAAACTTCTCCTCACTTTGTCTAGGTTTTGTTAGAAAGTTTTTATGGTTTAAAGTTGTTAATGATTATGTTTTGCTTGCTTGAATGCTAATTGATGTTGTTAGCATGATTTGTTGGAGTTATTGTGTTGTGGGTTCATAAGAAAAGTTTATGAAAAGTTATTGTCTTGAACCCTAATTTCTATGCTTGATGCAATCTTTGCTTGTGATGGTTTATAAATGATGTTTTATGATGGAAAGTTGTTTTTAACAAGTTCTGGAACTTGGGTAACCATAGATGGGCTAAAATGGTGGAAAAATCACATTTTTACATGACTGTACTGATACGGTCGCTTGTAGCGACGGAACCTCGCTTGTAGCGACCAGGCAGGATTATTCCCTGCCTATCTGCGCTTGTAGCGACCAGGCTCGCTTGTAGCGACCGAAGGTTCGCTTGTAGCGACCAAGCAGGATGATTCCCTGCCTATGCTCGCTTGTAGCGACCAAGAGCTCGCTTGTAGCGACCAACCCTGGACAGGCCAACTTCGTTGAGTCGTTCTAGAGGTCCCGGTGCGCGCGGAGATGTCTTTTGATACTGTATTTTTATAATACATTTTTGGAAACCTTGCCCACCATTTTAATCCATTCCTAATGCCTTTTAAAGATTATTTGTTTCAAGGAAAGTTTTGTGTAAAACCCTAATATGTGGGTGGGTTATCAAAGCGTGTGGGTTTCCCTTTGAAACCCTTATTTGTGAGATTTTGATATGATTTGATTGGTTTATTTGAGATTGTTAATCAAGGTTGAGTGTATACATGTTGTATATTATGATGTGGCCATGAGCGCCTAGTGTTCGTGTTTGTTGTTGATGTTATGATAATTATCAGAGTGCTGATAATTTAGTGTTTGTTGTTGTTGTGATAATTATCAGGGTGCTGATAATTAGTTGTGTTTATCAGAGTGCTGATAATCTAGTGTTTGTGTTTGTTGAATCATCATGCATTTCATGATTGTATGATATCCGAGTGCGGATAAGAAACCCAAGAGTGCTTGGTTATCAAGAGTGCTTGATATTATCAAGAGTGCTTGATAAGGATATAAGTTTATCCAAAATGAGTTGGTACCACATGCATTAGTGAATGCATTTTGAGGCATGCATCCTTTGTGACATTAGTGTTCATTTAGGAATTATGTGTGCATAATGGTTGTTATGTGGTAATTGTTATTGATGAGTTTGTGCATTGACAGTTACGTGCTGTGTTTTAGTCATGTATAATAATGTGTTATTTATACATGTTTATTGTTTTGTGATACTAACACTCTCTGTTTTGTGTTATGTGCTGGATCATTGGGGATCCAGATTATCAGGTTGGCGAGGCTATCGTTGAGGAATAGCCCTTTGCTGTTTAGGAGCTTTTGTAGTGGTAAGGGCATAGCTTAGCTATCCTTACATTTTTGGTACTAGGTGTTGTATCCTAGTTAGAGTCTAGTGCTCTGATATTTGTAACACTATTTTGGGGTATCTGAACTCGTATGTATAGATTTGGCAATGGTCTCTGTGTAGAATTGCCTCTTTTGAAATCTTATGTATATATTTTTGTGTAATATATGCATGCTTGATTATAAGCTTTGTGATGGTTTTCTTCCGCTGCTGTGTTTGCAAATCAAATATGTTTTGATTTCTGTTGATGTTTATGAAAATGAGTTTTCTTCATGTTGTAACTTCCTATGTCCTTAACGTTTTCTTTATAAAAGTTAATAATCGGCGGTTAAGGGTTAGGGTGTTACAATAGTTGGTATCAGAGCAGGTCGATCCATTGGATCAATTAAGTTTAGTATACCCTTTGTGTAACATGTGTTTTCTTAAACACTTTGTTCTCACTTGTGTTATGTGATGTTTGGTAGTGTGTGGATATGACGCAACGAGCACTTGCGGAAGCGATGGAGCGGATGGCTGATGCCATGGCTCAGGATGCTGCTAGTAGGACTGCGGATAGAGCCGCACAACAAGCTAGAGGAGGCGGAGAAGATGAGTTGAGACTCGAGAGGTTTATGAACAACAAACCGCCTATCTTCAAGGGAGGATACGATCCAGATGGAGCTCAGACTTGGTTGGAAGGGATTGAGAGAATTTTTGGGGCTATGCGTTGTCTGGATGCGCATAAGGTGTTGATAGGAGCGTATGTTCTCCATGATGAAGCTGATCATTGGTGGGGAAACGCTAGTCAGAGGTTGGGAGCTGATGGAGCCTTAGTTACTTGGGCTCGTTTCCGGAGAGAATTTTTAATCAAGTATTTTCCGGCAGACGAGAGGAACCGTAAGGTGATTGAGTTCATGGAGCTCAAGCAAGGAAGTTTATCTGTTTCTGAATATGCGGCCAAGTTTGAAGATTTGTGTCGTTTTGCTCCTCATTACAACACGGTGGAAGCCGAGGAAGACAAGTGTGTAAAGTTTGAGAATGGGCTGAGGCCGGATATCAAGCAGTTGATTGGGTTTAGCGAGATCAGGAATTTTCCGATGTTGGTGAATAAGAGCCGAATATGTGATAAGGATGGTAAAGCTAAAGCTAATTACTACAAAGCTGCGAATGAGAAGAGGGGAAAGGACATGGCTAGAGGTAAACCGTATAACCGAAGTGGGAAGAAAACTGATGAAGGTGGGAGTAGTGGTGGCAAGTTTGGAGGTAATAGGAATTGCTTTAAGTGTGGACAACCGGGACATCGTATTTTTGAGTGCCCGAAGAATGATGGGAAATGTTTCAAGTGTGGTGATCCTAACCACAAAGCTGATCAGTGCAAGAAAGGTGTTGTGTGCTTCAATTGCAAAGAAGAGGGTCATAAGAGCAACGTGTGTAAGAAGCCTAGAGCGGCTGGAGGAAAAGTGTTTGCTTTAGATGGTGGTGATGCGAAGGCGGACAACTTGATCAGAGGTACATGCTTTATCAATAATACTCCTTTGTCTGCTATTATTGATACGGGTGCTACCCATTCGTTTATTTCTATGGATTGTGTTGAGAGGTTGGGTCTTAAAGTAGAAAATATGATGGGACGCATGGTTATTGAAACGCCTGCGAGTGGTTCTGTATCGACTACTCTAGTTTGTGTTGATTGTTCAGTCATTATGTATGATCGACTCTTTGGTATGGATTTAGTCTGCATTCCGTTGAGCGGAATAGACGTTATCTTTGGTATGAACTGGTTAGAATTTAATCGGGTTCATATCAACTGCGGTGAAAGGACGGTTACATTTCCAAGACCGGAGCCAGAGTTGTGTTCGAAGCTCATGTGTTGTCGAGAAGTGGTAAGATCAGTGAAGGCTCAAGAGGATGTGTTTGCTATGTTTGCTTCGTTGAGAGTGGAAGAGAAGATGGAGGTTGATGCGTTGCCGGTGGTGCGTGATTTCCCAGATGTTTTTCCTGATGACATTTTGGATTTACCACCCGAGAGAGAGGTTGAATTCGCAATTGACATCGTACCTGGCACTAGTCCAATATCAATGGCGCCGTATCGTATGTCAGCTGCTGAGCTAGAAAAGTTGAAAGAACAATTGGAGGAATTGTTAGAGAAGAGGTTTGTAAGACCGAGTGTATCGCCGTGGGGTGCGCCGGTTCTGTTGGTGAAGAAGAAAGATGGTAGTATGCGTCTGTGCATCGATTATCGTCAGTTGAATAAAGCAACTATCAAGAATAAGTATCCACTTCCGAGGATAGATGATTTGATGGATCAGTTAGTGGGAGCCTGTGTGTTCAGCAAGATTGATTTGAGATCGGGATATCACCAGATAAGAGTTAAGGCGGAAGATATACCGAAGACTGCTTTCAGGACAAGGTATGGTCACTACGAGTATGCTGTTATGCCTTTTGGAGTTACGAATGCACCTGGAGTGTTTATGGAATATATGAATCGTATATTTCATTCCTTTTTGGATCGATTCGTGGTGGTCTTCATAGACGATATTTTGGTATACTCGAAGACGGAAGAGGAACATGCCGAGCATTTGAAGATTGTGTTGGAGGTGTTACGCGAGAAGAAGCTTTATGCAAAATTTTCTAAGTGTGAATTTTGGTTGCATGAAGTTAGCTTTTTGGGTCACGTCATTTCGAGTGGTGGTATAGCAGTGGATCCTGCTAAGGTAGAAGCCGTGCAAGATTGGGGAACGCCGGAGTCTGTTACTGAGATCCGAAGTTTTCTTGGTTTGGCCGGTTACTATCGGAGGTTCATTGAAGGATTTTCAAAGTTGGCGTTGCCGTTGACACAGTTGACTAGGAAGGGTCAAGCTTTCATTTGGGATGATAAGTGTGAGCAGAGTTTCCGAGAGCTGAAGAGAAGGTTGACATCTGCACCTGTGCTAATTCTGCCGAATCCGAAGGAACCGTTTGTGGTTTATTGTGATGCGTCGAAGATGGGTCTAGGTGGTGTGTTGATGCAGAGGGGACAAGTTGTTGCTTATGCATCAAGACAACTGAAGATTCATGAGAGGAACTATCCTACGCATGATTTGGAGCTGGCTGCTGTTGTGTTTGTTCTCAAGATTTGGAGGCACTACTTGTATGGATCAAGATTCGAGGTTTTCAGCGATCACAAGAGTTTGAAGTACTTGTTTGACCAGAAGGAGCTCAATATGAGGCAAAGAAGATGGTTAGAATTTCTTAAGGACTATGATTTTGAATTGAGTTATCACCCGGGTAAGGCTAATGTGGTAGCCGATGCGTTGAGTAGGAAGTCACTGCATATGTCTTCTCTGATGGCGAAGGAACTGATATTGATTGAAGAGTTTAGAGACCTCAGTTTGGTTTTTGAAAGGACAACCAGAAGCGTGAAGCTAGGAATGTTGAAGTTGACGAATGATTTTCTTGAAGAGGTTGTGGAGAAGCAAAAGTCGGATGTGAGATTGACGAAACTTAAGACGCTCATCGAGCAAGGGAAAAAGGTAAACGTTGAGATCGATGAGAAAGGTGTGATGAGGTGTCAAGGAAGGTTATGTGTACCTGATGTGCCTGAATTGAAGCGGATGATCTTGGAGGAAGGTCACAGAAGCAACTTAAGTATTCATCCTGGTGTTACTAAGATGTATCAAGATCTGAAGAAAATGTTTTGGTGGCAAGGAATGAAGAAAGAGATCGCCGAGTTTGTTTTCGCTTGTTTGACTTGTCAGAAGTCCAAGGTGGAGCATCAGAAGCCGTCAGGGCTATTGCAACCTATGTTTATTCCAGAGTGGAAATGGGATAGTATTGCGATGGATTTTGTAAGCGGTTTGCCGAAGACGTCGAAAGGTAACAATATGATTTGGGTAGTTGTCGACAGGTTAACGAAGTCTGCTCATTTCATAGCTATTAAGACCGGTATGCTAGTACCGAAGTTGGCTGAGATTTATGTCGAGCAAATCGTGAGATTACATGGAATACCGTCGAGTATTGTATCGGATCGAGATCCCCGTTTTACTTCAAGGTTTTGGGAGAGTTTGCAAGAAGCGTTGGGGACTAAGTTGCGGATGAGTTCTGCGTATCACCCGCAGACGGATGGTCAGTCGGAGAGGACAATTCAATCATTGGAGGATTTATTAAGATCGTGCATTTTGGAACAAGGAGTGAGTTGGGAGGCTTGCTTACCATTGATTGAGTTTACGTATAACAACAGTTTTCATTCGAGCATTGGTATGGCACCTTTTGAAGCGTTGTATGGGAGAAGATGTAGGACACCTTTGTGTTGGTTTGAATCGGGAGAAAGTGTGGTGCTTGGACCGGAGATTGTGCAACAAACGACCGAGAAGATCAAGATGATCCAAGAAAAGATGAGAGCGTCGCAGAGTCGCCAGAAGAGTTATGTCGACAAGAAAAGGAAGGATATAGAATTTCAAGAAGGAGATCATGTGTTTCTAAGAGTTACATCGACTACGGGTATTGGACGGGCTTTGAAATCGAAGAAGTTAGCATCAAGATTCATTGGTCCGTATCAGATTTTGAAGAGGATTGGGAAGGTGGCGTACAGGATTGCGTTACCGCCGTCGTTGTCGAATCTACATGACGTTTTTCACGTGTCTCAATTAAGGAAATACGTATCGGATCCGTCACATGTGATTGAGTCGGACGAGATACAAGTGAGAGAGAATTTGACGGTTACAACGGTACCCTTAAGGATTGAAGGACAAGAGATGAAGAGGCTCAGGAATAAAGAGATTTCATCGGTGAAAGTCGTTTGGGGAGGCCCAGCCGGTGAGTATGCGACGTGGGAGCTCGAGAGCAAGATGAGAGACTCCTATCCAGAGTTGTTTTCAGGTATTTTCGAGGGCGAAAATTCTTTTAGGGGGGTAGAGTTGTAACGACCCTATTTTCGTATATTATATTTTTATATATTTTATTTTATGGATGTGTATTTATAAATATTTTCTCGTAATCGAGATATAATTATTTAGCGCGAGGGTAAGTTCGTAATCGAGTTTTTAGAGTTTTGGGCGAATTGGGCCAAGAGAGTGAATAGTATTGGGCTTTGGTTTATGAGTAGTAGTAATAATCCTATGTGGATGATAGTAGTAAGCTTGGATTGGATTGTATGGCTAGGATTGGTCCATGATGGTTAGTAAAGATGGATGGCTAGGATCAATTGCTAGGGATATAAGATTTTGTGAGAACATGAATAGTGCCATTTCCTCCTTTTCTTTGTGAGAAAACGTGGGAGAAGAGAAGAAGAGCAAGAGAGCTAGGGCTTGGGATTGAAGCTTGAAGATTGCTAGAGAACTTTGATTTCAAGGTAAGAGAGTTAGTATTGCTTGATTACAAGTGATTGAGAAGGGGAGAATGTCTATTTCTCCATCCCAAACTTCTCCTCACTTTGTCTAGGTTTTGTTAGAAAGTTTTTATGGTTTAAAGTTGTTAATGATTATGTTTTGCTTGCTTGAATGCTAATTGATGTTGTTAGCATGATTTGTTGGAGTTATTGTGTTGTGGGTTCATAAGAAAAGTTTATGAAAAGTTATTGTCTTGAACCCTAATTTCTATGCTTGATGCAATCTTTGCTTGTGATGGTTTATAAATGATGTTTTATGATGGAAAGTTGTTTTTAACAAGTTCTGGAACTTGGGTAACCATAGATGGGCTAAAATGGTGGAAAAATCACATTTTTACATGACTGTACTGATACGGTCACTTGTAGCGACGGAACCTCGCTTGTAGCGACCAGGCAGGATTATTCCCTGCCTATCTGCGCTTGTAGCGACCACACTGGCGCTTGTAGCGACCAGGCTCGCTTGTAGCGACCGAAGGTTCGCTTGTAGCGACCAAGCAGGATGATTCCCTGCCTATGCTCGCTTGTAGCGACCAAGAGCTCGCTTGTAGCGACCAACCCTGGACAGGCCAACTTCGTTGAGTCGTTCTAGAGGTCCCGGTGCGCGCGGAGATGTCTTTTGATACTGTATTTTTATAATACATTTTTGGAAACCTTGCCCACCATTTTAATCCATTCCTAATGCCTTTTAAAGATTATTTGTTTCAAGGAAAGTTTTGTGTAAAACCCTAATATGTGGGTGGGTTATCAAAGCGTGTGGGTTTCCCTTTGAAACCCTTATTTGTGAGATTTTGATATGATTTGATTGGTTTATTTGAGATTGTTAATCAAGGTTGAGTGTATACATGTTGTATATTATGATGTGGCCATGAGCGCCTAGTGTTCGTGTTTGTTGTTGATGTTATGATAATTATCAGAGTGCTGATAATTTAGTGTTTGTTGTTGTTGTGATAATTATCAGGGTGCTGATAATTAGTTGTGTTTATCAGAGTGCTGATAATCTAGTGTTTGTGTTTGTTGAATCATCATGCATTTCATGATTGTATGATATCCGAGTGCGGATAAGAAACCCAAGAGTGCTTGGTTATCAAGAGTGCTTGATATTATCAAGAGTGCTTGATAAGGATATAAGTTTATCCAAAATGAGTTGGTACCACATGCATTAGTGAATGCATTTTGAGGCATGCATCCTTTGTGACATTAGTGTTCATTTAGGAATTATGTGTGCATAATGGTTGTTATGTGGTAATTGTTATTGATGAGTTTGTGCATTGACAGTTACGTGCTGTGTTTTAGTCATGTATAATAATGTGTTATTTATACATGTTTATTGTTTTGTGATACTAACACTCTCTGTTTTGTGTTATGTGCTGGATCATTGGGGATCCAGATTATCAGGTTGGCGAGGCTATCGTTGAGGAATAGCCCTTTGCTGTTTAGGAGCTTTTGTAGTGGTAAGGGCATAGCTTAGCTATCCTTACATTTTTGGTACTAGGTGTTGTATCCTAGTTAGAGTCTAGTGCTCTGATATTTGTAACACTATTTTGGGGTATCTGAACTCGTATGTATAGATTTGGCAATGGTCTCTGTGTAGAATTGCCTCTTTTGAAATCTTATGTATATATTTTTGTGTAATATATGCATGCTTGATTATAAGCTTTGTGATGGTTTTCTTCCGCTGCTGTGTTTGCAAATCAAATATGTTTTGATTTCTGTTGATGTTTATGAAAATGAGTTTTCTTCATGTTGTAACTTCCTATGTCCTTAACGTTTTCTTTATAAAAGTTAATAATCGGCGGTTAAGGGTTAGGGTGTTACACGTACTGTGGCGCTACAAGCGCAAGTGCAAAAACTGTCGCTACAAGCGACAAGTTCTTCGCTACAGCGACGTAGTGTAAATTCCATCGCTACAACGATGAGTTGGTCGCTTGTAGCGAGGAAGCTTGTTGGCCAATAGGGATCCTCCACGTCAGCATGGAGCCATAAACCGCCCTTGGTCGCTTGAAGCGACCAGTCCATCGCTTGTAGCGATGAACCTCTAAAAATCCCTGCCTATCTTCGCTTGTAGCGTGGCATCTGGCGCTTGAAGCGATGAAGGCTTCAAAATCCCTGCCTATCTTCGCTTGTAGCGAGGATGCGTGCGCTTGTAGCGATGAGTTCAAAACAAACTTCATTTCTTTGCTCAGCATGATCAATCATAAATTTCCTGCAATAATAACATGGGGTAAGGCATAGGATCACAAATATAGTATTTTAAACCATAAATATGAGCTTATCCTAAGATAACTTGTGAAATAAGTTACATAAGTGCCTTAATTAAATGAACAATTTAACCACTTTCAGGCACTTATCAGAGGCGTCTCCCCGAAAACCAACGCTAAAAGCCACTTAAAGGCATATGAAATCAAGTATAGTTACAAGCCTTTACACGTGACAGCCAGTAACCAAGGGTCGTGTCCCCTCAATCACCTCCTCGAAGACACTTACATTCAACGTTGGATGTGATAGATGACCAAATCATCATCAAGAACCCCTTGCAATTACTACTCCACACCAGCGTAATATCCTCATGACTGGAAGTTCCACACGAACTTGAAACTCCTCTAGAGTATAATGCCTACTTTAACTTTAAAAGTTCGATGCGAACTGAAGACTCTTGGCGAACACAATACTCTTTCTTAAAAGTTCCCTAAGAACTAATAAAACTCTCTACGAACATCATGACAACTAAAAGCTCTAAGCGAACATAAACATTTTTTCATAACTTAAAGTTTCTTGCAAACTGAAAGCTCCTTGCAAGCACAACACTTTCTTACAAACTTAAAAAGTTCTATGCAAACTAAAAAGTCATTAAAAGGTTTTATGAACTAAAAACCTCTTATTAAAATCGGAAGGTTAAAAAAAATCAACCAAACCATATAGGGATGCATATGCAAATATTAAAAAAGTGTAGTTTTAATTTCCTCTATTTAAAGAAAGTGATATATTTATTATAAAAAACATTATCCGGTTTTCCCTCATGCACGAACAAAAAATTATCATGGACAAAAAAACTGAACAACACTCACTCTCCATTTCTCCGGCGATCTGATCATAATGAAAACCCACAACTACCCCTAACTCATTCCCCTTACAAAGTTACAACATCCAATCACAATATCACACCACAACGAACAAAGGGCTTCTTACGTCAATTCATTCCAATCTCCATAGCACGCAACCAAACTCAAAAAACACGATCTCAACTCAAAACTCAATTTCAGATCCCACAACCTCACTCTCTCAGCTCACGGCAACAAAATCCTAACAAAAAAAAATCTTCTACATTGTAATTTCCTCATGATCTCAGACTTGGCAGCATTACATCACACTTTTTTTATCTTTGAAAACTCGGTATCCGGTTCAAGAACTAAATAATAATCCGAGAGACCAATCCCACCGTCCACTTGGGAATGGCTTCGGCCTCGGCCTCTTCGGAAGCCGAATCCCGTCTGAATCAGCTCCTCCTTCCTGCATTCAACAAAATCATCAACCACGCTTCATGGCGAAAACACGCAAAACTCGCTCACGAATGCAAATCCATCATCGACAGACTCAATAACACCAACAACAGAACAGTCCCCGGTTCACCCTCCGATACTGAACCGGAATCGCCCGGTCCACTTCACGATGGTGGACCGGTCGAATTCTCCCTAACCGAATCCGAATCGATCCTTCTTCCTCTCATCAATGCCGCTGCCTCCGGCGTCAGCAAAATCGCCGAACCCGCCGTTGATGCGATTCAGAAACTCATCGCGCATGGATTTCTTCGCGGTGAAGCTGATCCCGGTGGTAGTTCCGGTGAGGCAAAATTGCTTTCGAAAATGATTGAATCGGTTTGTAAATGTCATGATTTCGGTGATGATGCGATGGAATTGCTGGTTTTGAAGACGTTGTTATCTGCGGTAACTTCGCTTTCGCTTCGAATTCATGGTGATTGTTTGCTTTTGATAGTTAGGACTTGTTATGATATATATCTTGTGAGTAAGAATATGGTGAATCAAACGACGGCGAAGGCGTCATTGATTCAGATGTTAGTGATTGTGTTTAGGAGAATGGAAGCAGATTCTTCCACGGTTCCGATTCAGCCAATTGTGGTGGCTGAATTGATGAAACCAGTGGAGAATTCTGAGGTGGATAGTTCAATGACACAGTTTGTGCAAGGGTTTATTACAAAGGTAATGCATGATATTGATGGAGTTTTGCATCCGGTTACACCGAGCGGTAAGGTTTCATTGTTAGGTGGACATGACGGTGCGTTTGAGACAACGACAGTGGAGACGACGAATCCGACTGATTTGTTGGATTCTACTGATAAGGATATGTTGGATGCGAAGTATTGGGAGATTAGTATGTATAAGACGGCGTTGGAGGGGAGGAAAGGGGAGTTGGTTGATGGGGAGTTGGTGGAGAGGGATGATGATTTGGAAGTTCAGATTGGGAACAAGTTGAGGAGGGATGCTTTTTTGGTGTTTAGAGCGCTTTGTAAATTGTCGATGAAGACACCACCGAAGGAGGCGTCTGCGGATCCGGAGTCGAATAAGGGTAAGATTGTGGCTCTAGAGTTGTTGAAGATTTTGCTGGAGAATGCTGGAGCTGTTTTCAGAACTAGTGACAGGTATCTCATTTTATGTTTGTTTCTAGGAGTTGATTTAGAGGTTAGCATTTTCGTCAGTTAGCGAAAATATACATTCTTTGTTTAATATTGCTGGTGGACAACAAGAAGCTGTAGTGTTTTGCTAGGTAGTCAATCCCGGATAGCGATACAGAGCGGCCGACCCCAAAAGTGGGATGGCGTGTAGTGGGATCGCCGGGACTGATCATTTTTTGGACAAATTACATGAATAATATAAAGTATAAACAATGATATGTTTAATGATTATTCTGTTGACATTCTCGCACTTACATTATTAGCATAGGATAGAACTTGGGAATTTAGAATCTGTATTCTGTTGGCTCTAATATAAAGATAACTCACTGACTACTTACAAGTTACCTCATCTAATTATTTATAAGTTATAACTCCGTGCAGGAAATTATTGTAGACAACCTGATTAGCGAGTTTCTCCGTGCAGGAAATTATTCTAGAAATTATTATAGTAATCTGGCATCTAGTTACTTTCTGCACCTTCCCTTCGTTTCTTTAAAGCTTTATGATAGAAACTGGTACCAAACTGCAAATTAATAGTAATATTACAATAAATTCCCAAGAATTTCGAGAGTCTTGGATCTCTCCCTTTTCAAGAATTAGAGAGCTTATTCCCTCCTGATCAATCCTTTATCCAAATAACCAAATCCCCCTTTCCCTTGTCCCATAACGTCCCCATTTATAACATAAATACATAACTACCACACCTAACCATAACTGTTCTAATTAAAACAACATATTACTGCCCTCCTTTTTAAAATATAATATAACATAACTGTCTTATTTCAATTCTCAGAACCGTCTAACACTTTATAATCAGGATTCTAATGCAAGCTACATATGATATTTGAGATCCCTTTCCTTGGTCAAAATAATGTCAGATTTTGTCTTTCATTTTCAACTTCATTAAAATAAACGAAGAGTTCTTGACCAAAAATATAAAATAAAAGAAGAATTGTCAGTTTGTCACTAGTATTCCCTCATAGTTTTTCAATCTCAATACAAGAGAATACAAATGTGATTATGAAGTAAAATCGATTCTTTGTATTCAGAATAATGCTAGCAGCACGCTCTTTAACACACTTTCCAACACACTCTCTTTTATTGGTTAAAATGTAAATGAGTCCCGCCAGATTTATATGGGACACACATGAGTTGGTGGGACCCATGTGAATTTTGACCAATAAAAGATAGTGTGTTGCTAGCACTCCTCTTGTTTTTATTCTTGTCTTTTCAATTTTATGGAACTCTTGGATTTATCTGAACCTGAGGTTTTTTTTAGTCGATTTCCTTGCTGGTTGTGGCTTTGGGAACAAGGAATCTGGAATTTTCTGAGCTTTATGGTATATGCAGATGATATGCACTAACAATGTAAAACCTTTCTGGTCTTTAATTACCGAGATACGCTTTAATATATATGGGTAACAAAGATTGCGTCTTTCCTAGGTGTTTGGAATTAATTAACATACAAAATTGGAAAAATATTTCGACTGAAAATCTCAATGCTAATTAAAATGTCCTATGTGAATATTGACGATAGAAACTTGGGTAACATGGGGTGCCCAAGTCGCACATCGAGTAGTCTGCGATGCTTGGTGGAATATTCAAGTGAGGGGCAAATGTTGAGGGTCCCACTATTTATATTGTTATGGTTTGAATAGTGGTTGTTTGCTATGTTGTTAAAAGCGGCCAATAGCACTGCCATCGCGGAGAGGCATGGTGCAGAGGGTCTCCTCCCCCACATGCGACGTCGCTTCACGGAGGTGAGTAGCGGTTATCGCTTCCGCCTTCACGAAGGGAGATCGTGTAACAGATGTATAAATAGTTTTTTTTTTTCAGAAAAAAATATTTATTGTCTTAGCTATAGAATAAATGTATAAATATTAAAACAGCGGTCATACTGCTCCACAGCTTCATGCTATCCCAATCCGCTCTCCGGGCTTGACACCATAAGTTTTTAGTGGTAGTCAACCACGCCTTAAAAGCCAGTTTTCTGGGGTTGATTTAGGCCGAACTTAAATTCTAAGAATTCTGAGTCATTATTAGCATGGTCATACAAGTTGTGTTCACTAGCAAGGTATTCCTATTTCAAGTTACCAGTAAAAATAACTGAACGATTGGATAATTGCATTAAAGGATAATTTCAATCTTACATCATTTGCTAAATTGGCCAATTATTTTAGTTGTTTGACCTCTGTCATAGACAACTCTGAATACCACTTCTGTTCTCATGAGTGACAACTCACAACTGATTCATCAGGAGTTAGTAGGGAGCAACTGATTAAATTGTTTAAGCCTCCTGCCCATTAATTGCACGTTTCTTCATATTCTTATATATATTGTACAGTGTGGACTATCACTATTAGGGCAGAACGGAAGGGGGTAGTTAGGCTTTGTTTGGGAGTTTGGAGGGGAGCGTAAGGCTTTGAGGGTGGAAAATATAGGTAAAAATGGAGAAATCTTTCACATTTTTTGAAAGAGTATTTTTTTTAGAGAATGATAAATTAATGTTTATGATTAACATATTTTTAATTTTAAGAATATTATAACAACATAGATTGGATTTGAAGAATTTATATAAACCTTCCAAAGTCCTCCTCCAATATAATTTTTGAGTTCCCCCAAATTAGGATTTTGTATTATGAAGAAAAATTAACCCCCCCAAAGCCCTCCCCTCTCAAAGTCCTCTATTTCTTCCACTTGCTCCTTCCTTTTTTCCAAAGTCCTCCCCTCCCTTCCCCTCCAAACTCGCAAACAAAGCCTTAGAGAAGTTAAAGGAGATATGTGTTAGGAACAATTAGAGAAATAAGTTAGTCAGATTGGACAAACGAGATAAATAAACTGAGGCAATCTTTGAAGTGAATCAGGGTGAGAAAATGGAAGATTCACGGCTCAGGGATTAGCAAGACAGACTGACATTTTCTTCTCTATTTTCTGTACACTATATGACACCAATAATTTTTCTATTTTGATACATAGAAATTACTTCTTCTGACGGATCCATTTGTTTGATTGTGGTTGTGTAGGTTTTTAGGTGCCATCAAGCAGTACTTGTGTTTATCATTATTGAAGAACAGTGCTTCAACTCTTTTGATTGTTTTTCAGCTGTCATGCTCCATTTTCATCAGTCTGGTATCAAGATTTAGGGGTGGATTGAAAGCAGAAATTGGAGTTTTTTTCCCTATGATTGTTCTCAGAGTCCTAGAAAATGTTTCTCAACCTAATTTCCAGCAAAAGATGATAGTGCTTCGATTCCTAGAGAAGCTTTGTGTTGATTCACAGATATTGGTTGACATTTTTATCAACTATGACTGCGATGTCAATTCATCAAACATATTTGAGAGGTGTGCTATGTTATGTTTTATTTTATTTTATTACTTCTTTTGGTACATATTTTAATTTAGTATTTTGAATTTTTCCTTTCTTATAATATGGATCTGAAGTTCAATAGCATTTCTCTGTTCTTGACTGTTTTCATAACACTATATTTTATATCTAATCGTTATTTTCCTATTAGGATGGTTAATGGACTTCTTAAAACTGCTCAAGGTGTTCCTCCTGGCGTTACAACCACACTTTTGCCACCTCAAGAAGCAACACTAAAACTTGAAGCCATGAAAAACTTGGTTAATGTTCTAAAATCAATGGGAGACTGGATGAACAAACAATTGCGGATTCCAGATCCTCATTCACCCAAGAAAGTTGAAGCAGCTGATAATGGCTATGAAGCTGTAGGTTTCACAATGGCAAATGGAAATGGAGTAGACCCAGATGAAGGATCTGATTCTCATTCTGAAATCCCAAATGATGCATCTGACGTTTCAACTATTGAGCAGCGCCGGGCTTATAAACTGGAACTTCAGGTAAAGAAATGAATACGATTTTGAGAAGCAAGTATCTCTTTGTTCTTGCTTTAGCTGTTTATTAAAGAATCTAATGCAAGTATATGCCAGGAAGGTATATCACTTTTTAATAGAAAGCCTAAGAAAGGAATTGAGTTCCTCATTAATGCCAACAAGGTGGGTGATTCACCGGAAGATATAGCTACTTTTCTTAAAGATGCATCCGGGTTGGACAAAACTTTGATTGGCGATTATCTGGGTGAAAGAGAAGAATTATCCCTGAAGGTAATGCATGCATATGTGGATTCCTTTAACTTTCAAGAGATGGAGTTTGATGAGGCAATCAGGGTCTTTCTTCAAGGATTTAGACTGCCTGGTGAGGCACAAAAGATTGATCGGATAATGGAAAAGTTTGCTGAACGTTATTGGAAATGTAATCCTAAGACTTTTTCCAGTGCTGACACAGCATATGTCCTTGCCTATTCTGTGATAATGCTCAATACAGATGCTCACAATCCTATGGTGAAGAACAAGGTGGTTCAAATAATTCTCTGAATTGATGTCCAAATAATTATGATAGGCATGATGACTCATTTTATTTTATTTTTGGTTGTGGAGTTATGCAGATGTCTGCTGATGATTTCATCAGAAACAATCGTGGCATTGATGATGGAAAAGATCTGCCTGAGGAATACTTGAAGTCCTTGTTTGATAGAATATCTAGAAATGAGATCAAAATGAAAGATGATGATATAGCTGCCAGACAAAGGCAGGCTGTGAACCCAAATAAACTTTTAGGCTTGGATAGTATATTGAATATCGTGGTCCTTAAGCGTGGGTATGAGAATCATATGGAAACCAGTGATGATCTTATCCGTCATATGCAAGTACAATTCAAAGAAAAAGCTCGCAAAACTGAGTATGTTCACCCATATCCACTCCCTTTCTAGAAGATATTATTTACTTTTGAAATTCTTTTCTTTTCTCAGGCCAAGTAGAACATTTGACTTGAGTCTGTTTTTGGCTTGCTGAATCTTGCACTTAGTTTATGGTTCCTACTATCTTTACCAGTATTTATCTGCTTTTTACATGATTCCTTCTGTTTGAAGTGTGGTTTGTATCATTTTGAAATGTTCATAGCAGTCTTTTTCCCCTTTCTTTTCAATTATCATTTTAATGCCAATCGTATTACTTATTTGCTATTTTGATTTTGACTTGTTCTTTATTTGATGGAAGTTTATTCTTATTGAAGATAGAGTATTAAATAAGGGAAGAGGGAAGAGAAAATCAAAGACTTTGAATTATGATTATGTTTTTGATGATACAAACAACTAAGCACCAAACCTTATTTATATTAATATACTAGATTCCTAATAAAACAAGGAAACAAATCCAGACATATAAAGAAATATATAATTTAGTTCTAAGAGATATATATTGTAAGTTACTCTAAAATACAGGTCGAATATCACGTGATAACTTTTATATACTCTAGCACTCCCCTTAACCTAAAGCTTCATAAGTTTATTGCAAATAAACCCTTCAAAAGGAAGGAAACTCAGATATTGAGTATGGAGGAGGGATGGGCATTGCTGGGAGGACATCTCAGCAAAGATGGCTAGAATGATTATCTAACTTTAGAGATGGTCGGAATGTTGCATAACTAGGAAACATGGATTTATAGGAATGACCATCAATGGAAATTTCCTTGCAAACAATTAAACACTGCAATAAATACAACTTTTTCAAATCTACCAAGAATAACATTCGGAAGCCTTGAACAAAAAGAAAATTTAGGAGGCCAATTTATTTATTTATTTTTTTAAATTGAGGTTGGTATTCATCATAGCAATGGATAGTAACTACAAGAGTCATCATTGAGATAGGAGTAATCTCAAATATTACGATCCGCAATTGGAAGCTGGTATAAATGATAGCTAATTCCTGACTAATTAAGAATAGCGAGGGCCAAACTGCATCTAAGATAGCCAGGGTTAGACTCTATGTGGGGTATGGTCAAACTTTATATGAGATATTTAGAGGCTGCTGGAAGGACATGACCACAAGATTAAGTATCCAAGACTTTTGAGATAGGTTGCGGAAGTGGCAGACAGAAAAACCCATTAACAAAGAATGTGAGAGAGAAACAATGGTCAACTATTTTTGTTTTAAAGTCGATGTAAAGAAAGCATTGTGGAGATATTAACATTGTTATAATAGACATGTCATGGAAGATGGTAGTGCTCTGATACGATGTTAAACTTATAGGGTTTTAGGTAAGGAACGAGGAAAAATAAAGACTTCGAATATGATTGTGGTTTTGAGGACATATAAGACTAAGCTCTCACCCTCATTTATACTAACACTAGACTCCTAATCCTTATTAAATAAAGCTATAAATAAATTAAGAAATAGAAAGGAATATGGAAAACTAATCTTAAAAGATAATCTAAGATACTCTGAGATGCAATCCAAATATCATGAAATATTTTCATATGCTCTAAGTTTCTAACACTATTTCTATTGCGGTTTCTTAACGTAGTTTTGGGGGTGGGGTGGGGGGGCGAATACTCCCTTGCCTCTTTTTTCTTTCTTGATATGTATTTGCTTGCATTTTGTAGGTCAGTTTATTATGCAGCAACAGATGCTGTAATCCTCAGATTCATGATAGAGGTGTGCTGGGCACCGATGTTAGCTGCTTTCAGTGTAGCTCTCGATCAAAGTAATGATGAGGTTGTAATATGTCTCTGTCTTGAAGGTTTCCGCTATGCTATTCATGTTACCTCTGTAATGTCTATGAAGACTCATAGAGATGCTTTTGTGACTTCATTAGCAAAATTTACCTCTCTGCATTCTCCAGCAGATATTAAGCAGAAGAATGTGTATGCAATTAAGGTTGGTGGAATTCACACTCACTTTTAAACGGCTTATGAACAATAATTATAATAAGCTGAACTCATTATCAATTAACAATTCTCATTGTGTTACTAAAATACTTCCTTGTTACCAAAATGCACAATTGTTTTGATGTATTCAAATTCATTTCTTTCCTATGGCATATTTTATTATTTCGAAATCAAGTCCATGTTTTCTCATTTTCTTTAATAGATGGTGTTATCCTTCGTTATTCTCCATACTTTGTTTTGTCCTATCTAAAGCCATGCACTCTGGAAGTACTTTCATGACTATATGCATATCAAAAAGGCTAAAATAGTTTGGACTCCCCTTCTTCAAATGTCATATTTACTAAGTTATTGGGAAAATTTTGCTGCATTAGCGTAAAATGATCCTTGGAATGATATCTGATGACATGCAACAATTATTTTAAGTGGTAATTATTACTGGAACTTATACCAAATGTTAAGCTTTTGTTGATAGCTTGACATGGTTTTGAATTTTCCATCTTTATTGTTGATAGGAAATAATTACTATTGCTGATGAGGATGGAAATTACTTGCAAGAAGCTTGGGAGCATATATTGACTTGTATTTCCCGATTTGAGCATCTACATCTTCTTGGAGAGGGCGCTCCACCAGATGCTACATTTTTTGCCTTTCCTCAGAATGATTTGGAAAAAACAAAGCAAGCAAAATCAACTATTCTTCCTGTTTTGAAGAAGAAAGGACCTGGGAGGATGCATTATGCATCTGGCACATTGATGCGGGGTTCATACGATAGTGCTGGAATTGGCGGTAATGCTTCTAGAGCAGTTACATCAGAACAGGTGAATAACCTGGTTTCCAATTTGAATATGTTGGAACAAGTTGGAAGTTCTGAAATGAATCGCATATTCACTCGGAGTCAGAAGTTGAACAGTGAGGCCATAATAGATTTTGTTAAGGCTCTATGCAAGCTCTCAATGGACGAACTAAGATCTCCATCTGATCCTCGTGTTTTCAGCCTTACAAAGATGGTTGAGATTGCGTATGTACTACTCACCTACTTCATTACATATTTGTTCTCTATCTGAAGCTTTTATTTTTTTCTCATGGCTCTTGGTGCTCAAGGGTTGGGGGTTATTCAAAAGCAGTAAACTTAATAACACTTGGCACTTGATCATTCAGAGCATATATGCTTTTTTGTTTATAAAATGAACACATATTAGGATGCTAAAACAATGGGCAAAGTGCTTAATTTTACTGATGGAGCTACTCTAGCGTGTCCAAATATTAAGACAGGAAGGTATAATTTATCTGAAAAGAAAAGGGTGTTTTGATTGTGTTCCTATCCGTCTAAAACTATTCAATGAAACAATTTTGAACTTTTTTTTAAAAACAAAATTAAATATCTGTGCTAATATTGAAAACAGTTTTGAAGTGAGAAAACAATTTGGTAATATTGAAAGCACTGTCACCACCCAATATCATATGTTGGGCTGTGGAGGGTGTTGGGAAGCAGCGGCAGTCAAGGGTACAGGAAGTTGTTGTTGGTGGTTGTGGAGGATGCTGGGCAGTGACAGAGGCTAGGGGTGCCGTACGTTTTGAAAATAAAAAATGTGAACAAAAACAGCTCAAGGTTAATTTTTAACTTATAATTTTTTTTAAAAACCTGTAATCAATCAAACCCAAATTTCAGGCATAGCATTAAGCATAAGATTTACTTTCATTGTTGATTAATGTTTATTCACCACTGCCTAAATTATTTTGTTTTTACATGATTATTGCGTAACAGGCACTATAATATGAACCGGATCCGACTTGTGTGGTCAAGCATCTGGCATGTTCTCTCTGATTTTTTTGTAACCATCGGATGTTCTGCAAACCTTTCAATTGCCATTTTTGCAATGGATTCCTTGCGCCAGTTGTCAATGAAATTTCTGGAGCGAGAAGAGTTGGCTAATTATAATTTTCAAAATGAATTCATGAAACCTTTTGTCATTGTTATGCGAAAGAGTAATGCGGTTGAAATTAGAGAACTAATTATCAGATGTGTATCTCAAATGGTTCTATCTCGTGTCAACAATGTCAAATCGGGGTGGAAGAGCATGTTTATGGTAGAGCTGATAAACTCTTTTCTATAGAGAGCTTCATTTAACACAATGTTGTTTTGATTGTCTGTCGAAGTTCTTTTCCCTCCTTTTGGTTCCCGTCCTCTACTTATTGCTCATAGACTTGATTTCAGGTATTCACTACAGCAGCTTATGATGACCACAAAAACATTGTACTATTGGCCTTTGAAATTATTGAGAAGATTATTCGAGATTACTTTCCATACATTACTGAGACTGAAACCACCACCTTCACTGACTGTGTTAATTGTCTAATTGCATTCACCAATAGTAGATTCAACCAAGAGATTAGCCTAAATGCCATTGGTTTTCTTCGTTTCTGTGCAACAAAACTAGCCGAAGGAGACCTTGGCTCATCATCCAGGAATAAAGATAAGGAAGTTTCTGGAAATATTTTCATACTTTCACCTCAAGAAGGAAAAGATGGGAACCAAGATAATGGAGAGGTGATCAACAAGGGTGATCATGTCAATTTCTGGTTTCCTTTATTGGCAGGTGAGGACATTATATTAAGTTTTCTAGACAAGGATGATGTTTCTTAACTCTGTCACATGATTAGTGCTTCCTGTTACCATCCTGCTATGTTTTAAGAAGCTTAACATGTTGCAAATGTACTTCTTCATTTTTCTGCAGGTCTATCTGAGCTTAGCTTTGACCCAAGGCCTGAGGTTAGGAAGAGTGCTCTGGATGTCCTGTTTGAAACCTTGCGCAATCATGGCCATCTCTTTTCACTACCTTTATGGGAAAGAATATTTGAGTCTGTCCTCTTTCCTCTATTTGATCATGTTCGACATGCTATTGATCCTTCAGGGAGTAGTCCACAGGTCAATGAAGTTGAGAATAATGGTGAGCTTGATCAAGACTGGCTTTATGAGACATGCACAGTAGCCCTCCAACTGGTTGCAGATCTTTTTGTCAACTTTTACAACACCGTCAATCCTCTTTTAAGAAAGGTCCTGATGCTCCTAGTAAGCTTCATAAAGCACCCTCATCAAAGTCTTGCTGGCATAGGTATTGCTGCATTTGTTCGATTGATGAGTAATGCTGGCGAGCTATTTTCTGATGACAAGTGGTTAGAGGTGGTTTTGTCGATAAAAGAAGCAGCAAATGCAACACTACCTAAATTTTCATTCCTCGAAAGTGAAGATTTTGTGGCTAGAAATGAAGAATATGCTTCAACAGCTGATGATGATAGAGGAGATCTTGTCGAGTCTGGGTCACCAGACGATTTAGAAAGCCTAAGAGTTCGTCGCCTCTATGCTTATTTCGCTGATGCAAAATGCCGAGCAGCTGTTCAGATTTTATTGATTCAGGTAAAATTTGTATTCAACTCCTCCAGAATTTGTCGAAATTCCTTAGACAAAATAAATATAAAGGCAGTTTTAGCTGTAGCATTTAGTTAGTTGACTTCATTCAGGGAGTTAGAGACTGCTTGATCAATATCTGTTAATGTTATTATGATTGGATTCTTAATATTTTAGTGCCTTTAAAATTTTGAATAGTATTAGGAATGTGCGTCGGAAGGGAGAAAATGTATCTTTCTCATTCAATACCTCATCAATTTAATGTTTTTGCACTGGTATTCACATGTATGTATCCCAGTCAAAATAGCATTTGATGTTGAAAAATGACGTTAACTCTCTTCCTGAAATTGGCAGGCTGTGATGGAGGTCTACAACATGTTTAGGTCTCACCTTTCAGCGAAAACCATGTTAGTCCTATTTGATGCTTTGCATGGTGTAGCATTACATGCCCACAACATAAACAACAATACTATATTGCGTTCCAAGCTTCAAGAGTATGGCTCTATGACCCAAATGCAAGACCCTCCACTGTTACGTCTTGAAAATGAGTCGTACCAAATATGCCTTACATTTTTACAGAATCTTGTTATTGACAAGCCTCCTAGTCACGAGGAAGTGGATTCTCATCTTGTTCGGCTTTGTCAGGAGGTTTTGGAGTTTTATATTGAGGTTGCAGGTTGTGAAGAAAAATCGGAATCTTCTCATAGGAGAAAGCCACATTGGTCAATTCCTTTAAGCTCTGTGAAGCGGAGAGAGTTAGCTGCACGTTCACCTCTTGTTGTGGCTACTCTGCAGGCCATTTGTAGCTTGGATGATATTTCTTTTGAGAAAAACCTGTCTCATTTTTTCCCTCTCCTCACTAGTTTGGTAAGTTGTGAATATGGGTCAAATGAGGTCCAAGTCGCCCTTTGTGGTATGCTTAGGTTATCAGTTGGTCCTGTTTTATTACAGTCATGTTGATCATTTGGGCAAGACTAACCCTGCATTTAGATGTAGGATATTTTTGTTTCAATCTCGTTTGTTCATAATTTTCTCCACTTTTTGGTTGTTTTGCATTACACGTCTATAATATACTTCACCTTTTTGGTAATTATTTCGTGCTAACTACACCTTCCTTAGTTTTGTATTTTAGAAGCCTAGCTTTTCCATTTAAAATCAATAATTATTACCAAGAGGCATACTGCTGCATTATATCCTGTAAATATTAGTTTATAGGGATTTTCCTGTTTTATGATGCACTGATGATGAATTTGCTAGTTGTAAAACATGACTACGAGTTAGTTGACGTTATAAAGAAAATTGTGATTTTGCTGAAGATGATTAAGAAAAATATGTTGCTTCAAGTGTGAAAAGAGATCTGGTTTTTTAAATCACAATTCATTGATTCGTCCAATTAATTGTTTGCTACACAAGCTGTGACCGATATTTATTAGGCTATTACTTTTCCTACTCTATGAGGTTCTCGCGCGCTCTATTTTTTTCTTCCAAAAATGTCATTTGGATTTTAGAATCCGAACCTTTATGTATATAAAGCGAAGACGGTAACTTTTCTCATTTCTACATTTTTATGTTTGAACATTTGGTTTCTGTTTTAAATTTAATGTTTAAAAATTATGTTTTTTCTTATCGTTTCTATTAAAGTATTTATTTTATTCGATCACGAATGCATGTTTGTATCAAATTTTTACCATATGTATGTCTTAGCCAAAAAACAAAGTTTCTGTCTCTGTGCTGAGACAGTTCGGATTATATAATCCGAACTGAGTTTTTCCTTTGTTATGGGGTGAAAAAAAAGAGTTTTTCACCAATTTGGATTTTATAATCCAAAAATCTCAAAAAATAGGGCGTGTTCCTTGCTTTTTTCTGCACCCTTTTTCAGGGGAAATACAGTTTGGATTATATAATTTAAACTGTATCAGCACAAATTTTGAGTTTGTTTATAACATGGATAACCAGTTTAAGGACAATATTAATCTTTCTAACTCTCATCTTTCTGTTTTAGGCCATTGTTAGTTGTCCTTAGTAAAAAAAATTCGGTTTTCAGGCTACTTGATCAGATTGCTCTGAAACTTCCCCAGAAAATAAAAAAAAATCAAGGATCAAGACTCCCGTAGAAGGGACTTCTTACGGGACTCCGCCCCTCAAAATCCAAAATTCCATTGTTTAGACCCATTTTTCATTTTTTTTTATTTTTCATATTCTCAGAAAAATCCGAAAAAATTTGCATTAGTTTTATTTGATTTTTAGAATTGTTTTGTGGTATTTTTATGATTTTATTTGATAAGTTTTTATCATTTTTTACTTTGTTTTTTGGTTGTTTTTAAAAGCAAAATTCAAAACCGCTGAAATGAGAGAGATTCTGATTGTTGATTATACACAAGTATATTTCGGATTATAAAATCCAAACTTAGTTTGGATGTGTTTGAATTTTAAAATCTAAGGAGTATTTTAGGAAAAAATAGGGTGCGCGAGAAACATATAGGATAAGATGGAAAAAGTAATAGACAGTTTATTATTGAGTTGTAACTTAAAACTATATACTATGTGGGCGTTGTCATAAAAATCGAATAAGAGGATGCAGTGATGATGACACCCAAAAATATCTAATCTAACCTTGTATAAAATAGTTCCCTAAATACATTTGTCAAAGTAAATTGCTTTCATCGAACCGGTTGCAGTCCTGATTCCTGCGGAGTCTATAACAAGGTAGATAACAAAACAATTGTTGAACTGTGGAAGTGAAATAAGAAAAAGTTTGAGAATTTATTTTTCTACCCTTCTACCCTCTCGCACGCCCTCAAAATTTCTCATTTTACACCGTTCAGATTATGTTTTTTGAATTGTTTTGATGCTAGAATTGGAGGAACCAAGGTAATTTGTATGTGTTTTTTTTTTTTAAATTTTTTTAGAGGATTCAAATCATATAATCTAAAATATTATAAAAAGTGAAATGCTATCAGCACACATTTTAACACATTTTTCAACACATTCTCTTTGATTGGTTAAAACTCACATGAGCCCCACCAAATTATGTTGAAAAATGTATGTTAAAACGTGTGTTGCTAGCATTTCTCTTTTTATAATATTTCAGATTATATGATTTGAATCCTCTAAAACTCATAAAACACCTACAAATTACCTTGGTTCCTCCAATTCTAGCATCAAAACAATTAAAAAAACTCATAAACACCTACAAATTACCTTGGTTCCTCCGATTCTAGCATCAAAACAATTCAAAAAAACATAATCCGAACAAAACATTAAACGTTTGGGTTACATAATTTAAAAGTGACAAACTACCCACCAAACCAGTTTATAACAACACGGGTTGTTCATATGTTGACACATTTTGAATTATATAATCCGAATAAAATTTAGTTTCAAATTATATGATATAAAATGTGCTAGCAATCAAAAGGAGTTCGGTGTACTGATAGGTGTGCAGTGTGTGATGATTTTGGTGAGGATAGTACTCATCTGTTCTTTATGTGTAATAAAAGCATGCTCTGCTGGCAGCGTATTGGTTTATGGAGTCATTTGATGGTTGTTTTCGATTTGAATGCAAGTTTTCAAACAAATGTTTTTGCTATCTTACAACACCTGGACCAGCAGCAAAAACAAGTATTCGGTGTGACTCTCTGGAGTATTTGGAAGCATCGAAACAACAAGGTATGGAACAATATTACTGAAACAACTCAAAATATTTGTGCTCGTGAAAGTTATCTTCTTACTAGTTGGAGGAATGTTCAGATTATTCGTCACCTTACCCCTCAGCATCCCATTTCACCGAATGATTTGAAGTGGATTAAACCAGTTTCCGACAGGTTCAAATGTAACGTTGGTGCATCTTTCTCTCAAGCTTTGAATTGGGTTGGTATTGGTGTGTGCATTCGAGATGATGAAGGTCGTTATGTTTTAGCCAAAACTGAATGGCTGACTCCACTCCTTGATGTGGATTTGGGTGAGGTTTCAGGTTTATTATCAGCTTTGTTGGGTTCGTGATTTACAGCTGGGCATTGTGAACTTTGAGCTTGATTCCAAAACTGTGGTGGATAGTATTTATGGCAGTAAATGGGGCGTCTCTAATTTTAGCGCAGTGATCAATGACTGTAGACGTCTGTTAGCTTCTGATTTAGTAACCTCTGATGTTAGGTTTATTCGGAGACAAGCCAACGAAGTCGCTCATAGCTTTGCTAGGGTGGCTTTGCGTCATGCTAGTTTCCATATTCATATTAGGATTCCATCTTGTATCTCCCACGGGTCTAGGAAGCATGTACGTATCTGAAACCCTGAAATACCATCTCATGTATCCATATGGTGTCTAGAAATCATGCAACACATTAGCTCACAAGTCCTCAATAGACAACACATGATCAAGAAAGGTTGTATAGACCACATACACTTGTTATCGGGTCGTCATAGGTGGAGCAGACTTAGCTGAATGTATGGGAATGGTCTAGATAAATCCAAATTGGCGCAACACGTACTTTGGTAAATAACGGACCATGCGATGTACGTATTTGATCCAACTTGAGTAAAGGCTGATGGTATACAATTCTCATGTCTGGGGATGTGCGGTGTACGAGTAGAAGTGCAAAATTGAGAAAAAATGCCCGGTGATGTGCGGTTTACGAGTAGAAGTGCAACAATTGAGAAAAAAATTGAGAGAATCATACCCCTATATATGTGACCAAACAATCATTCAAAAATTCATCTCTCGTATGTTTGCATATTTGATTCTTCACAAAATTCATTGATGAGAAACACCTTTCAACTAATGCAATTGCCAAAGGCAAAAGTAATGCTAACTTTAGAAGTAAATACACCATTCCATAAGCAATGTGTTTCTTTTTTTAGCTTCCACCATCATTCTTGAAATATCACTAATTCCATATACACTATAAATTGTTGACTAAAATGAGCATCCATAATATTATATATTAATTTATATAATTTGTATGAAGTTTGTTCCTTCAATAAAAGGATTGTATGTAATGTGGAGACATTAATAAACTTCATGTGGGGTCAATGCATCAAAATTACTTATTATTATTGTTTATCAAATAGAGAAAAATTACTCATTATTGGTTTTAAGAATATCAAGCAAGTGGGGTCAATTGCCCCCATTTCCTACTACTTGCATCCAGTGGCGGATCTTGTCCAAAATATCAGGAGGAGCGGCAAATATTAACTAAATATTATAGTTGAAATTCATAAAAGTCATGTACAATTTCATCCAAAATATTATAATTGAAATTCATAAAAGTCATAGACAATTTCATCCAAAAAAAGCATCAACACAAGGCTAAAGTTCCAAATTACTATCTACCAACTATATAGCCTATCCTAACCTTAAAGAACCCTTCACACGAGACTGCTACATATACTCTCTGATGCAAAAGCTTGAAACCTGACCAAGTCATCGGAGCATCTAAATAATAAGCTTAGACAAATTAGCAAAGATTTAAAATAAATTCAAAACATAAAAAATATATATACAAGAAAACATTTACCTCAATTTAAAATTTCACGTTTCGGTCTTTCGAAGACTTGAACTCGTCAATAATTGAATCAGAACTAAATGAATCAGCTATTTCCTTTTCAATATAAAGCATCATATTGTCAGCAAGAAATTCATCATCCATCTTGTTACGCAATCTTGTCTTGATTAACTTCATTGCTGAAAATGATCTTTCTGTAGTAGCTGTAGAAACCGGGAGAGTTAAGATAAGGCGGATTAGACGATCAACCAAGTAATGTTTTTTCGCCCTCCCCGTCTTTTTAAGAGCTTCACACAATTCAGACATAGTTGACAACTTATTCAAATCTGGATGACTAACAGCATCAAGATGGAAGTGATGAAGTTGATATCTCAAATTAATTTTTTCTTGCTCACTAAAATCTAGAGGATAAAATTTACTTACAAGAGCACATATATTATCTATATCAAATGCTTTGTACACATCCTTAGGAACCAAACTATTGCTTAGAATTAAAAGCTTCATTGTTTCCACAAAACCTATGATTCAATTCTTGCAACTGTTGATCAATTGTAACACAAAACAAATTCACTCTAAAATGTTGGCCCACTGTGATGTGATCGTTTTGATGACGAGTGCGACCTTCACGCTCTATATAAACAGCATTACAATCAGGGGAATTAATACCATGTTTTTCACAAAACAATATCACATTTTTCAACAAATCATCCCAGCCATCATCTCTCAACTTCTGAATTAATGTTTTTGTAGAGCCGACTAATTGCATAGCATTAAGTATATCCTGGGATTTCTGTTGTAAAGCTTGACAAAGACGATCTGTAATTCCCATAATCTCTTTCATCATGTGCAAAATCAATGTAAACTCAAATGATTTCAAAAAATTATAAGCAGCATTAGCATCCCCACGTGTAGCATAACTTGATCCATTTTTCCTAATTTCTTTAAGAACTACGCAAGTTGGATCATGCAGATTTATCATACTACAAATAGAAGTAAATTGTGAGCTCCAGCGAGTATCTGCAGCTCGTTTATGATTACTAACCTGATTTTGTCCTTTACCACTCTCAAGTTTGCCAATCTCTAGCAAATTACTAATCTCATTTGATATGGCCTTTTGCAATTCATCATGACGCTTACTAGAGGAACAAGTAACATTCACAATAAAGGTCAGGTGTGAAAAGAAATCATGAATAGGGAAAACTTCTCTGGAAGCAGCAACCAAAGCAAGTTGTAATCGATGTGCAAAACAATGAATGTAGTAAGCATAAGGGCAGTCTTTGAGAAATAATGCTTGCAATCCATTCCACTCTCCTCTCATATTACTAGCACCATCATACCCTTGCCCACGGATATCTGAAACACGAAGACCATGCCGAGAAAGAACATCACAAACTTTAGTTTTAAGAGTGATAGCCATAGTGTCATCAACATGCACAAGCTCAAAAAACCGTTCTTGTATGCAACCATTTTTATCCACAAACCTCAAAATAATAGCCATTTGCTCCTTAAGAGATTCATCACATGATTCATCAACAATTATGCAAAATTTAGAATCTCTAATCTCTTCCCGGATAAAGTGTTTCACTTTACTAGACATGATTTGCAGAAGTTCCTTTTGAATTGCATGAGATGTATACTTTGCATTATATGGAGCATTCTCTAGCACTACTTTAGCAAGTTCATCATTGTAGGATGCTAAGAGTTTAATCATTTCAAGAAAGTTACCTCTATTTTTTGATCCAACAGATTCATCATGGCCTCTAAAAGCACATGCTTCAAACGTGAGCCAACGAGCTGAATCAATAGAGCACTTGAGACGAAGTCTATTTTGGAGGATTTGATCAGAACTCTGCTCATCAAGTGCATATCTGATGTTCATAGATTGATTGAACAAGTCTTGAGATGCTTTCACTGCATTATTGTGAAATGAACAAGGACTTTCTCCAATATGTTTAAGAAAAGCACAATTCTTTCCGGCATTCACCTTTCTCCATGCTTTAAATCCTTTTCTAGTAAAGACGTCAGCTGCAGGTTTGTCACTTGGTTTATTAGTGAACAAGTAACAAAGCAAACAATAAGCAGCATCATTAGTTGGAGAATACTCTAGCCATGAAGAGAACATTTTGAACCAAGCTGCTTGAAATCGTCTTGGATGCTTATCTTCATTGAGAGGGTACTTTTCTACTCGCAATTGATAGGGACCCCAATTAAGATAAGCTCGTCGAACTTCCTCTCTTTGATTCACTGGATATTCCCAAATCTGGAGGCGCTTTCCGGGATCACGTTCTAAACAATTGACATCAAATTTATCCATAGTGACTTTTTGAATCTTGCAAGGCTGCTCATCCGGTTGAACTGTTTGATCACTCGAAGTGTTTCGTTCAACTGTTAATGATGAAGCTATACAATTTTCATCTATGTTAAATTCTTTCCTCTTAAAAAAGGCATCAATTTTCTTAAGTTTGACCATTGTATCACTCCTACAAAATGCACAATTCACATATCAGTTTGTTTATAAAAACTTCATTTGATAGATACAACAGACACAAACTCAAGTCATAAGGTGAAGCATCAGCCAATTATTATGGCAGTTTAAAGCATACAGATTTGTGTTTTTGTTAACTTAAAAACACTAAACAAGTGGCAGCATAATATAGATAATAATTTATCAAGCAATTCCCCCAATTTTTACCAATTATTATGGCAGTTTAACAGCATATAGAACCATGTTTTTGTTAACTTAAAAACACTAAACAAGTGGCAACATAATATAGATAATAATTTATCAAGCAATTCCCCCAATTTTTACCAATTATTATGGCAGTTTAATAGCATACAGAACCATGTTTTTGTTAACTTAAAAACACCAAACAAGTGGCAGCATAATATAGATAATAATTTATCAAGCAATTCCCCCAATTTTTACCATAACTGTGGTATTCATCAAGCATTAAATGGTAATCCAGTTTGCAATTCCCCCAATTTTTTATTTTTAGGGTTCAATTTCCCCCAATTTTAAGCAAGCAATATAGATAATAATTTATACCAACATTGAATTGAATCAATTGAATACGAAAATTGACAAGAAATTGCAAAGAGGAAACAAACAAACCTGAAGTCTTGAAGAATGAATGGATTCGGCGCCGCAAGGAAGAAGATGTGATACAGTGAGAGAGACTAAGGGTTTGAGAGACTGAGACATGTTGATTGTTGTACTTGTTGTGATACGGCGCCGCAACACGCAAGGAAGAAGATGGATGGAACTGGAAGGAAGGAACACACGAAGAGAAGAGAAGAGAATAGTAGGACTGTAGTCTGTAGGAGGTGGGTGTGTGTGCCCGTGTTGTGACTTGTGAGTGTGGGGGGGGGGTGGGGGGGGGGGGGGGGGGTGTTGGTTGAAAATATCCAAAAATATGAGGGGTGTTTTGGTCTTTTCCTCTATAATTTTTTTTTTTTAAAGTGGGGGTAGCCATGGCTCCCACCCACTCCAACGTAGTACCGCCCCTGCTTGCATCCGTGTTTGCGTCCAACACAACTGTCATCTCCTCAATCAAAAAATAGAAGCTCGATGTCTCCTCATACTACCTTTCAGCAAATGTCGAACTGAGGTCGTGGTCAATTATGGTCTAGTTCGAATGTGCAAGCCAGTCGACTTTTTCAACTTTTTTAGCTTCTTCGCGTTATTGACGCACTTTAATTTGGAACGAAACTGTAAACAAATAAATAAATAATAAAGAATAAAAATAAATAATAAAACATATACAAAAAAAATACATATACAAATTAATCATTTTAATGTCTTACATTTCCCTCCCATATGCACATGGTCGCATGGTGCACATACATGTCAAAGACCGACATGTCCTCTGAGCCAACGAGATATGAATCCAGAGTGGATGCTTCCGCATATGGCATCTCATCATCAACATCCTAAACATCATATGCTTCTCTGCATCCTCCTCATACTGGGGATCTACTGCCTCCTCCTTGTGGCGGAGCCAAAAAAATATTTCGGGTGCACCACCAAAATACATGTATCGTTAATGTAAACTAGTTTTTTTATTGAAGTCCAAAAGATAATAGAGTACTCCCTCTGTCCAAAATTATATGTCGTTTTGGAAAAAAATTGTCTCAAATTATATGTCACTTTACAATACCAATGAAACATTAATGTTAATTTTCCTATTATATCATTAACTATTTATTACTCCATCTTCTTTCAATTCTTTAATTTATCTTTTTCATACCATTTATTAAGGACAATTTTGTAAAACTACTCATAATATCTCTTTCCCATACAAAATTAATTACATTTTATAATACGTGTGAAATGACCAAAGCGTCATATAATTTGGGACGGAGGGAATAATATATAAACATAAAATTTATATTGTAATAACCATTAAACACAAAGTTGATCATCAAAATAATTAAACAAATACCTTAAAAATTTATAATAATGACCAATTTTTCTTGGAACTTTAACGCGTTTGAATGTAGATGTTTGTCGCGGTGATTTTCGGAGATCAAGCTATTGATTAGCATTGACTCACTAATTTTATTTCACGACTGAACTTTTAATTTTTCAAATACCACATTTTTAAATATTAGGGTTCGGGGGTTATTTATGTTTAGGGAAGGTGTTAGCACCCTAAACGTTCGTAGTACTCTACGAGAACCTCTTGATTTTATTTATTTATTTTGGCTATAACTTGCTTATATTTTTTTTAAAAAAGAAAAGAAGGATTTTGAGTAGTGAGAAAAATTGTTTTTTATTTTTTTTTTATTTTTTATGATTTGGAAGGACAAGGTCCTTTGCCTACGTACCCGTGAGGGATCAAAACCTCGTAGTTCGGGGTAAAATACCGATTGATTTTTTTTTGTGTTTTTTAGTTTTTTTGAAAAGGTTTTAAAGATAAAAATAAAGCCATGTGGCAAAAATGAGATTGGTTTGTATTTTTTAATTTTGGAAAATGATTTAAATGTTATTAAAATGGATTAATGGTTAATTAAGAAAATAAAAGAAGAAAAAGGGGCACTTGATTGAAAATCAAGGTTTGTTTAAGAAAAGATTTTTTTGAGTTTTGACTTATTTGCATGTTTTTTTGTTTTTTTCTTTTTAAGAATTAACTAAGACTAAAAAAAGAACATAATTAAAAGCTAAACGCGAGGAATTTCCGTGGTGACGTTGGATCACCGCGAAATCTTTTGGAAAATAAACTAACCTAATTTTTTTGTATTTTTTTTTTGTAAAGCGAACTAAAAAATTTAAAGACATAAAGCGAAATAAATAAAGTGTGGGTGTCGGTGCATATTCTCATTTATATTTTACATTGGTCCTAAATACATTCTAAAAAACGGAATAATAAATAAAGATAAAATTGCAAATACGATAAAATAAATATGCTAAATATAAACAAAGAAATAAAAATGCATGAAATAAAAGAAAAATAATAAAAAAAAATGCATGAAATACTATAAGATAAATGCAGTGAAATAAAATAAATAAGGAATTAACAAAACAAAATGCAAGAAATGATAGGAAAAATAAAAAAAGAAATAAGAAGGAATAGGGGGGTGCTATGAGCAGAAAGGGGGGTGCAGGAAGTAACCAGAGGCAGACAAACGGGCCAAGGAGCAAGGGATGTGGGCTTTCCAGATTGAATCTGAGCCGTTGATTAATCAACGCTTCAGATTCAATCTGGAGATAGGCTATATATAGCCTTTTTATGAAGGAAAAGCTCATTTTTTAAAAAAATCATCTCTCTACTTCTTCTCTCTAACCGCCCCCCTCTCTCTCTTCTCTCTTCTTCTCTCTAATCATCAGCTCATTTTTAAAACCTCTCCTCCCCCTCTTTTCAAAAACCTAACCAAAATTTTCTAGAAATATTTCAAACACCTTAGATCTAAGATTTTTCTTTTTTAAAAAACCTACCTCTTAGACCGGATTTGGTCCTTGATTCCAGCTCAGATTTGGTGTGGGTTTTGGGTTTGAGTGAGTGTTTTAGGTGGGGTAGTCACGGCTGTGTATGGGAGGTGGTCGTGGTGGTTCGTTTTTGGTTTTTTGAGGGTGGAGGCCGTGAATGAGTGTTGACGTGAGGGTTTGGTTGTGTGATGGTTTTAGGTTGTGGTGGTTTAAGGGGGGAGAGGGTAGCGCGTGTGTTGTTGTGTTGTTGGGTAGTGGTTAGGGTAGCCGTGTGTGTGTTTGTGACGGTGGTTAGGGTATGGCTGACCGTGTGGCTATAGGTGAGGCTAGAGTTTTGTTTTGTGTGGGTTTGGTGAGGGGTCTGTGTGTGTGTTTTGTGACGGTGGTTTCGGGGTGGCGTGAATGATTGTTTATGGTATTGCTTTTTTGTTTTTTTGTGTTGCTTGCTGCTGATGGATTGTGATGATTTTTGTGGTTGTTTCTGACTCTTTGGCTACTGATTACTCTTGGTTTTTGATTTTGGTACTGATGTTTTTTTGTGTTTGAGGTTTCTGACTGAATTCCCTGAATTGGCTCCCCCTCGGTTCCTGATCACTGCCTTTTCTTTTATCTGCTGGTAAACTCAATGCCAAATACTAATTTGTCATTATTGACCATAATAATCAATAAATGACAATTTAAATTGAGCAAGGTCTCCTCCATGAAGGTAATGACAAATTAAAAACCGATTAAGTCTTAGCAAAGTCAGACTAAAAAATTTAAAAAAGTAACTAAAAAAAGAAATAAAAATGCTAAATAAAATAACAATAAAAATATTTAAAAGAATAAAGATAAAAATAATAATAAACAAAAAGACGGACCCAAACGAAACCAAAAAAAAATGAGGTATTTTAAAATACCTCTCTGTTGAAATTTCGTCTGAGACGACGAAAAATCCGAACTAAAAAGACGAGTAAAAAAGAAATTTTAGGTCAAAAATTCGGGTATGACAAAGTTATCCCTTGTTCATCTCTTTCAGTCTCACAAGTATTCCCCTTAAAAAATGATCAATTTTTCAACTATTCATCGTTACTTGCTTGTTATTCAAGAAATCAACATAATTACATTAGTCAACAACAATCTAAAAAACAAAACTACGCCAAATATAAAAAAAAAAATCAATAAGGCCACTTCAATAGGAATCTTTTGAAACTACTACATACATAATAGAAATCTTTTATATTTCAATTGAGCCAATTCAATAGGATTAAAGAATTCTTCAAAACAAAAAAAGGATTATACAAGAATATCCTTAAAAAAAGGACTAAACAAGAAAATAAAAATACAATTACAATTTTAAAATTCAATATTACCTATTCAATTAAGCAAAATTCAATATTACCTATTCAATAAAAATAATAATAAACAAAAAGACGGACCCGAATGAAACCAAAAAAAATGAGGTATTTTAAAATACCTCTCTGTCGAAATTTCGTCTGAGACGACGAAAAAATTCGAACTAAAAAGACGAGTAAAAAAGAAATTTTAGGTCAAAAATTGGGGTATGACAGATGCCTTATTTAAGTCTCTTCGTCCGGAGATTTGAAGATAAAATCTTTGATTCGGTGGGTCGAAGGGACTTAAATACAGAGTACGCCAATTTTGGACCTAAAAAAAATGTGAAATCCTCGTGATGCAAATGCGAATGCAAGACGGCGAAGATGACCCGACTGGGTGTAAAACAAAACCAAAGGATGCCTGAGCTTGTTAAAGCAAGGGATCCGACTCCACTGGGGGATAATATATAGTTCCACTGGGGAAGGGATCAACTATCGTATTGACAGCCGAAAAAGGAAGCATGATATGGGAAAAGATACCGACCACAAGCTGCCCGTTTGTAGAGCTTGTCACTTGAGGTAAAGACGGAAATAAAAGTAACCTGCCACAGACGACAAGAAACAAAGGTAAATGTCAGCTGTTCAAGATGTTGCCGAACTAGCCACTGACGACAAGAAACAAAGGTAAATGTCAGCTGTTCGGGATGTTGCCGAACTAGCCACTGACGACAAGAAATAAAGGTAAATGTCAGCTGTTCGGGATGTTGCCGAACTAGCCACTGACGACAAGAAATAAAGGTAAATGTCAGCTGTTCGGGATGTTGCCGAACTAGCCACTGACGTCAAGAAATAAAGGTAAATGTCAGCTGTTCGGGATGTTGCCGAACTAGCCACTGAGGACAAGAAATAAAGGTAAAAGTCAGCTGTTTGGGATGTTTCCGAACTAGCCACTGACGACAAGAAACAAAGGTAAATGTCAGCTGTTCGGGATGTGACCGAACTAGCCACTGACGACAAGAAACAAAGGTAAATGTCAGCTGTCCGGGATGTTGCCGAACTAGCCACTGACGACAAGAAATAAAGGTAAATGTCAGCTGTTCGGGATGTTGCCGAACTAGCCACTGACGTCAAGAAATAAAGGTAAATGTCAGCTGTTCGGGATGTTGCCGAACTAGCCACTGAGGACAAGAAATAAAGGTAAAAGTCAGCTGTTTGGGATGTTGCCGAACTAGCCACTGACGACAAGAAACAAAGGTAAATGTCAACTGTTCGGGATGTGACCGAACTAGCCACTGACGACAAGAAACAAAGGTAAATGTCAGCTGTCCGGGATGTTGCCGAACTAGCCACTGACGACAAGAAATAAAGGTAAATGTCAGCTGTTCGGGATGTTGCCGAACTAGCCACTGACGACAAGAAATAAAGGTAAATGTCAGCTATTCGGGATGTTGCTGAACTAGCCACTGACGACAAGAAATAAAGGTAAATGTCAGCTGTTCGGGATGTTGCCGAACTAGCCACTGACGACAAGAAACAAAGGTAAATGTCAGTTGTTCGGGATGTTGCTGAACTAGCCACTGACGACAAGGAATAAAGGTAAATGTCAGCTGTTCGGGATGTTGCCGAACTAGCCACTGACGACAAGAAACAAAGATAATGTCAGTTGTTCGGGATGTTGCCGAACTAGCCACTGACGACAAGAAATAAAGGTAAATGTCAGCTGTTCGGGATGTTGCCGAACTAGCCACTGACGACACAAAACAAAGGTAAATGTCAGCTGTTCGGGATGTGACCGAACTAGCCACTGACAACAGGATAAAACGATAAATGTCAGCTGTTCGGGATGTGGCCGAACTAGCCACTGACGACAGGAGTGAAAATAAATGATATGCGCAAGCTGTTCATTAAAGAACTGCCACTTGTCATAAAGAGGGTGACATCTTTGGAACAGACACACTGGGGATGACACTTGGGGAAAAAGAGAGTTAAAAATTGTTCATGATTGATTGATATGAAAAGCAAGACCCAGGGTGGTTAATGCAACCATGTATTGGATGATGTTGTCTGTATGTTGTATATGCATGAATGTGTATATGCATGAATGTATGGATGTATGTATGAGTGTATGTATGACTATACGACTTGTATGACTGTATGGAGGATTGACTTGTGTGATTGTATGACCGATGAACTTGATGAGACAAGACTGGACATGTAAGATGGAAAGTGGACCGACGGCGCAGTACAAACATTGTGCAATCTTCATTGGGAATGATGTCATTGGGGACATATCAAAACACTGACGGGGTAAGGCTCGATGTATGCAACAACTGGTGGGGAGCAAACACTTCCTGGGGGAGATCGTGCTAATCAAAAAAAAAACTAGCAGAAGAACTGGTGCTTCTGTGGCCATGCTTATCTTTCGTTTCTTTTTCTTCTTTTTTGAATCCCTAACTTTTGCCGGAATCGCCCTTTCGGGTTTTCGATCCACCGGGAATGTGTTCTTTTGTATGCCCCTAATTTTTGCCTGGACCGCCCTTTCGGGTTTTCGGTCCACCGGGACGCTCATTTTTGCTTAAGCCGCCTTTTCAGGTTTTCGACTTACCGAGCTTTTTCTTTTCTCTCTTTTTTTTAAGCAATTGACCATGTTCAGCCTGCAAAGTTTACCCGTTCTCAGGACAGATGTTGACGCACACTTCACTTATTCATGAGTTCAAAGAGAATGTGTTTGTTGTCTATGCTTTCCAAAAAATATATAAAAAAGGATTTATGATTTTGAAAAAAGTTTTGCTTCAAGCACTACCATCAAACATAAAAGGAGTTTTATAAATAGAATAAATGAGAATTCCAAATAAAAGGCACAGACTCAAATCTATTTAACAGAGTGGTGGCCCGCCAATGGCGTGGCTCCACGGATCTCACAAAGTTTGGAAAATGGTAAATATAAGGGGAAGGTACATTGAACACAATAACCGCTATTCTCCCTAACAACTTTGAATTCCACTGTTTGGATGCTTCAGATTTAGAGTCTCTTTGACAGCTAATGTGCCTCAAGTGAGTCATGGCCAACCTGATGCAGTTACTTTGTCTTTTGATCCTTAATTTTTGCATAGATCGCCCTTTCGGGTTTTTGACCTATCAGGATGATCATTTTTCTGTTTTATGTCTCTAATTTTTGCGTGGACCGCCCTTTCGGGTTTTCGGTCCACCGAGACGCTCATTTTTGCCTAAGCCGCCCTATCGGGTTTTCGACTTTCCGAGCTGTTCTTTTATTTTTAGACAAAGTATTTCTTGACTGCATCTGTGTTCACAGGACGGGGAAGCTCATCGCCATCCATAGTCGCAAGGGTCATTGCACCACCGGAGAACGCTCTCTTGACGATATGCGGGCCTTCATAATTAGGCGTCCATTTGCCCCTGGAGTCTGATTGAAAGGATAAAATCTTTTTGAGCACAAGGTCTCCTTCTCGAAATTCACGGGGACGAACTTCCTCGTCAACATATTGTTTCATCCTTTTTTTGGTATAACTGTAAGAGAAGGGGGTTTCCCCTGCTGATGTTCGCACCGAAGTACGATACTCATGTAAAACGAAAGGGAGCATCTCATGCCAATCCTTGTAGGTGACCACCATTTTCTGCACTATCTTCTTGATGTATTTTTCTCTTTTTTTGTTTTGTTTTTTGTTTTTCTTTTGTTGTAATTTTTTCTCTTTTTTTTTCTTTTGCAGCTTCAATGGCACTATCCATCTGGGATTCGACCAGGAATATTGTAATGGCAGTTCTCCTGAACCCAAGTTAATCCTTTCATACACTAATAACCGCGAGATCTCCTCCGAAATCTCTTCATCCTCCTCCTCTTCAGCTTCGTAGACAGGGAACTCAAAGTTGGGAGAGAGCATAGGGTTACAGTGTTCAATGGGTTTATTGATGTGTAGTCTGCATATATGATTCATGATTGATTTTAGAGAATGAGTGAAAAATGCAGACCTTTTGATTGAAAAGGCAAATAAAATATTTTTGGGTCTTTTGTGTTACCATTTTCCGGAAAAAAAAAACAATAATAAAAGACATAGTCGGGGACAAAACGACTTTTTTATTGATGACGAAAATACATGAAGCAAACAAAAGCCCTAAATAAGTTCACTTTCGCCTCGGGCGGAACGAAAGGATTTTCTTTAAAAAACAAAACGCATTACTTGGACCCATGAACAACTGGGGGAATGTCGACAGTGACCCAATTGCGGCAAACTCTGTCACGTGTCACAAAACTAGCTGCCACCTCCTTAAGATTGTCTTCAACAAGGTGAGCCCCTGAACAATCTTGCACCATATTAACAAATGAGGTCCCACGATCCGGTAGTGGATTTGCTAGCACATTAGGGTTCACATCTTTGAAGGACAGGATATTAGCCTGGATCAACCTTTGGACTTCAACTTTCAAGGCGTAACAATGCTCAACGTCGTGATCGGGTGCCCCTTGATGGAAAGCACAAGAGAGATCAAGTCTATACCCACGTGGCAACCTTTCAGGTACCTGAGGAGGCGCCTTAGTTTGGACAAGATTTTTCTCAAGCAAAGGGGGAAGAAACTCTGCATATGCCATAGGGATTGAATCAAAATGGGATATCCACTGAACTCGATTCTGTTGGGCGAACTGTTGGGGAGCCCGCTGGGGAGCCTGTTGCCGAGGCTGCTGTTGGTACTGTTGCTGAGGCTGTCCATGGGCCACCATACTCACCTCTTGCTCTTTCTTTCTTGAGAAGCCATTCCCAAACTTCTTTGTACTGCTGGCAGCAAAAGTACATTCCATAACTAAACGTCCCTCTCGGACTCCTTCCTCCAGACGCATTCCCATATTAACTATTTCAGTGAAATCACTAGGCGCACTTGCAATCATCCACTCGTAATAGAATGAACCAAGAGTATTTAGGAAAATCTTGGTCATTTCTTTCTCCTCTAGTGGTGGGTTAATCTGAGCAGCAATCTCCCTCCATCTTTGGGCATACTCTTTGAAAGTCTCCTTATCCTTTTGAGCCATGGCCCGGAGTTGGTCTCTGTCTGGGGCCATGTCCAAGTTGTACTTGTATTGGCGATCAAAGGCTTCTCCCAAGTCATTGAAATTTTGGATCCTGGTGCTGTCCAAACTCATGTACCATTTCAAGGCGGCACCAGTCAGACTGTCTTGGAAGTAGTGAATGAGTAGTTGATGATTATCCGTCTGGGTAGACATCTTCTTAGCATACATTATCAGGTGGCTTTGAGGACAGGTGTTCCCCTTATACTTCTCGAATTCAGGGACCTTAAACTTGGGCGGGATCTTGACATTCGACACTAAACAAAGGTCGTGGGCATTTTTCCCAAACAAATCTTTCCCGCGGAGGGCCTTGATTTCCCGTCGCATCTCGTCAAACTTTTCTTGGAAATTGTCCATCCGATCTTGAGCCCCTACACTTTCTGTGTGGTAGATAAGTTCGTTGTCATATGGGGTGGTATGAATCACTGGAGCTGAAAAAGCCATAGTAGCCTGAGGAAAAGTAACAACAGGTTGAGGAGCAGAAGTTGCAGCAGGAATAGGGATGAATCCTTCACCGGAGCTAAGAGGCATGCCCCAGGGATATCCGTCGGGCATGGTGTATTGTGGAGCACTGGTGTGTGCTGTCGGAGCCGGAGTAGTAGCAGTCGTCAACTGAGCTAGAGAGCCAGGGGGAGGAGACGGTGGTTGGGTCTGTGTAGCTGCCAGCAGTTTCACTAACTCTGTTAATTCCTCGATCTTGGTCCGCATGGATGTCATTTCTCCCCGGAGGACCTGATTTTCTTGTTCCAAATGTTCCATTCTTTTTCTCTGATATGCTCTAGTGTTGTACGTGTAAGCCGGTTTCTGCTGAGGACGTCGGGCCACTTTCTTGGACTAGGCAGATGGACCTTTTGGTGATGAAACAGAGGATGAGACTCGATTCAGAAACTATGAATGCAGTATGATGCATGATTGTGTTTATGCAAAAAAGAATGATTTATTCTCGAAGGATTTTGTTGAAGTAATTGTAAACATCATGGTTTGAACATTTCATTTGAGCATCAAGGCATTACAAAATAGTTCTTTTTTAGAAACCAAGCCAAGGGACCAATTCAAAAGTCCTTTAGTGGAAGCTAGATTTTTTAAAAAAATCTAAAGACTCCTAGCTTCCTTAAATTCAACAAATCAGGGCTCTTGAAGGTGTACTTCCTAGTGCTCCTCTATGATGTTCACAAAAAAAAACTTGTTTAAGTCCTTCGGTAATTGGATGAAAAAAAAAGAGTTTATGCATGGATGCATGGATGTATGATTATGCTAAAGAAGCGGAGAAAACATGGTGAGGTTAAGTCCATAATGTTGGAGTTCAGGGTAAACACGCCATTTGGTAAGGACTAAGGTTTCACATGTACCTGTATCACGGGTTCTACCAAGTTTCCAAAGTCATTGACCACTTCCGAATATTGTCGGATTACGGGACTACTCCCGGTCCAACGACGTTCGTAGGAAAGTCTTGTTTGAGTGTAGTATCGCGTATCAACCAATTCAAGACTACTCTTGATTAGCCACCGCACTACGTCCTAAAAGGCCAAGATGGGTTAAAGGTAACTAAAGGTCCTCAACTTCATAGGTCACTTGAAAATAACAATGCCGAACACGACTACTCATGTCAACATAGTAATACTTCCCAGATTCCTCCATTGAGTGGGGTTATCACATGTGCCACATCCGAAACTCACTCTCGGAAAGACACTTTGATTATACCACCATCCTATCTTATGTTTCCCTCAAGTCCGGGTGTAGAACTTATCTCACCACTCACGTAAAAGGAAAAAAACACATATGCACATACTTACACTTTTATTTTTATTTTAAGCAAGTTATAGCACAAAATAATTAAATAAAACCAAGTTAGGCTCAACCCTCTTAGGGAAGTCCCTAGTGAAGTCGTCATTTCTGTCGCGGTGATTTTCGGAGATCAAGCTATTGATTAGCCATGACTCACTAATTTTATTTCACGACTGAACTTTTAATTTTTCAAATACCACATTTTTAAATATTAGGGTTCGGGGGTTAGTTATGTTTAGGGAAGGTGTTAGCACCCTAAACGTTCGTAGTACTCTACGAGAACCTCTTGATTTTATTTATTTATTTTGGCTATAACTTGTTTATATTTTTTTAAAAAAAAAAAAAAAAGAAAAGAAGGAATTGGAGTAGTGAGAAAAATTGTTTTTTTTTTTTTATTTTTTATGATTTGGAAGGACAATGTCTTTTGCCTACGTACCCTTGAGGGATCAAAACCTCATAGTTCGGGGTAAAAATACCGATTGATTTGTTTTTGTGTTTTTTAGTTTTTTTGAAAAGGTTTTAAAGATAAAAATAAAGCCAAGTGGCAAAAATAAGATTGGTTTGTATTTTTTATTTTTGGAAAATGATTTAAATGTTATTAAAATGGATTAATGGTTAATTAAGAAAATAAAAGAAGAAAAAGGGACACTTGATTGAAACTCAAGGTTTGTTTAAGAAAAGATTTTTTTGAGTTTTGACTTATTTCCATGTTTTTTTTGTTTTTTTCTTTTTAAGAATTAACTAAGACTAAAAAAAGAACATAATTAAAAGATAAACGCGAGGAATTTCCGTAGTGACGTTGGATCACCGCGAAATCCTTTGGAAAATAAACTAACCTAATTTTTTTGTAATCTTTTTTGTAAAGCGAACTAAAAAATTAAAAGACATTAAGCGGAATAAATAAAGTGTGGGTGTCGGTGCATATTCTCATTTCTATTTTACATTGGTCCTAAATACATTCTAAAAAACGGAATAATAAATAAAGATAAAATTGCAAATACGATAAAATAAATATGCTAAATATAAACAAAGAAATAAAAATGCATGAAATAAAAGAAAAATAATAAAAAAATGCATGAAATACTATAAGATATATGCAGTGAAATAAAATAAATAAGGAATTAACAAAACAAAATGCAAGAAATGATAGGAAAAATAAAAAAAGAAATAAGAAGGAACAGGGGGGGTGCGATGAGCAGAAAGGGGGGTGCATGAAGTAACCAGAGGGAGACAAACGGGCCAAGGAGCAAGGGATGTGGGCTTTCCAGATTGAATCTGAGTCGTTGATTAATCAACGCTCCAGATTCAATCTGGAGATAGGCTATATATAGCCTTTTTATGAAGGAAAAGCTCATTTTTTAAAAAAACCCTCTCTCTACTTCTTCTCTCTAACCGCCCCCATCTCTCTCTTCTGTCTGAAACAAAGGCGACCGGAGAAATTTTCCGGCGCGGTGGTCGGCCAGCCAGGCGGCGGCAGCGCCGCGCCGGAGAAGAAAAACTTCCCTTTTTTTTTTTAAAAAAAAAAAACGTTTTTTAAAACCTCTCCTCCCCCTCTTTTCAAAAACTAACCAAAATTTTCTAGAAATATTTCAAACACCTTAGATCTAAGATTTTTCTTTTTTAAAAAAACTACCTCTTAGACCGGATTTGGTCCTTGATTCAAGCTCGGATTTGGTGTGGGTTTTGGGTTTGAGTGAGTGTTTTAGGTGGGGTAGTCACGGCTGTGTATGGGAGGTGGTCGTGGTGGTTCATTTTTGGTTTTTTGAGGGTGGAAGCCTTGAATGAGTGTTGACGTGAGGGTTTGGTTGTGGTGGTTTAAGGGGGGAGAGGGTAGCGCGTGTGTTGTTATGTTGTTGGGTAGTGGTTAGGGTAGCCGTGTGTGTTTGTGACGGTGGTTAGGGTATGGCTGGCCGTGTGGCTATAGGTGAGGCTGGAGTTTTGTTTTGTGTGGGTTTGGTGAGGGGTCCGTGTGTGTGTTTTGTGACGGTGGTTTCGGGGTGGCGTGAATGATTGGTTCTGGTATTGCTTTTTTGTTTTTTTGTGTTGCTGGCTGCTGATGGATTGTGATGATTTTTGTGTTGGTTTCTGACTCTTTGGCTACTGATTACTCTTGGTTTTTGATTTTGGTACTGATGTTTTTTTGTGTTTGAGGTTTTTGACTGAATTCCCTGGATTGGCTCCCCCCCGGTTCCTGATCACTGCCTTTTCTTTTATCTGCTGGTAAACTCAATGCCAAATACTAATTTGTCATTATTGACCATAATAATCAATAAATGACAATTTAAATTGAGCAAGGTCTCCTCCATGAAGGTAATGACAAATTAAAAACCGATTAAGTCTTAGCAAAGTCAGACTAAAAAATTTAAAAAAGTAACTAAAAAAAGAAATAAAAATGCTAAATAAAATAACAATAAAATATTTAAAAGAATAAAGATAAAAATAATAATAAACAAAAAGACGGACCCGAACGAAACCAAAAAAAAATGAGGTATTTTAAAATACATCTCTGTCGAAATTTCGTCTGAGACGACGAAAAATTCGAACTAAAAAGACGAGTAAAAAAGAAATTTTAGGTCAAAAATTGGGGTATGACAAAGTTATCCCTTGTTCATCTCTTTCAGTCTCACAAGTATTCCCCTTAAAAAATGATCAATTTTTCAACTATTCATCGTTACTTGCTTGTTATTCAAGAAATCAACATAATTACATTAGTCAACAACAATCTAAAAAACAAAACTACGCCAAATATAAAAAAAAATCAATAAGGCCACTTCAATAGGAATCTTTTGAAACTACTACATACATAATAGAAATCTTTTATATTTCAATTGAGCCAATTCAATAGGATTAAAGAATTCTTCAAAACAAAAAAGGATTATACAAGAATATCCTTAAAAAAAGGACTAAACAAGAAAATAAAAATACAATTACAATTTTAAAATTCAATATTACCTATTCAATTAAGCAAAACAAGTATAGATTAAACAAGTATAGAAACCAAGTATAGGATTAAACAAGCACATATATAAGAACAAACAAGAATAAGAAACAGTAGAATTGCAACCGATTACACAAGTAAAATACAAACAAAAAGTGAAAAAGAAAATCAATCATATTCAATTAAGCCAATTCAATATGATTGCAATTTTAAAAATCAATTACCATCGATCAATGAACAACATCACAAGAACATAAAACAAGAAAATAACAATCAAACTTAGTAATATGACAATCAACAAGAATAAATAACAATCAATCTTAGTAGCAATCAACAATTAAATCGACAATAGTCAACAAATTACATTTCAATTATGATTGAAAAAGCAGAGAGTGAGAGAAAGAAATAGTTTAAGAGAGAGAGAGAGAGAAACAGAGAATGAGAAGAGGGAGAATTGGAGAACTGGGACTTGCATTTGCGGTTTCAGTGAACAAGTTAATTAGAAGCGTGAAGAGTGTTGAATTGGCTGAGTGGGCCACTTGGAAATTTTCTTCAAGACAATGATACTTTTGTAATTTTCCAAATGTATAAAAAAAATTAAAAATTGGGGGTTGGTCGTGGCTCATCTATGCGTCGCCACAGTTTCCTCCTGATGTGGGGGCTTTGCATGCTCGGACTCTGTCACCTGATGTGGAGGCTTTGCATGATCAGTTAGCTTATCCGCTATTATCAGTTATAAACTAGTTTATAAATTAGCCGTTATAATCTGCTCCTCCTCTATAAACAACTTATCAACTATATGTTATTTTTACCAAACAGAACTTTGGTGGCGAAAAGTAGCATCCAAGCAAAATTTTACAAGCACATGAATGATTTTTTTTTTCTAAAAGACTTTTCCACTATATATCCACCAAACATGACCTTAATCAAACTCAAAAGTAATCAATGTCTCTAAAACCATCCTTATCAAACTCATAATTTTTACAAGATCTGTGGGTGGATAGCGTAAGGTTTGTTTTAGAAAGTGGTCCCCCTTTTATAGAGTGTCTTGAAAATCCTCGTAAAGATTGGAGAATTATTAAAAGGTGACAAAAGGGGTTTGTCTTACAATCCAACGGTTGAGAGATCAACATCTCATGTCGCAACAATTGGATTAATCGAATGAAATGTTTTGAGTGTACATGATCCTCATCCATAAAACTATTGATATAGTTGTTCAATGTTAATTTTTTTTTGGTTACATATTCAATGTTAATTTAGTTGAATTAATCTTGAGTTATTTTTTTGCCTGTTCCATAATTATGAAACACCTCCTTTTCTTTTTTTATTTTATTATCCTTTTCAATTATTCAAAGAACAAATAAGAATGGTAAAATAATAATTGATGACATCTTTATTGATATTAGAATTAAATATGTTTTTGTTTCCAATAAATATTTCATCTTTTTATTTTAGTCTCTGTAAAAAAAATTTACTGTCGATCCTGAAAAAGTTTTTCATCATTATTTTTAGTCGTTACTTTTAAGTCAACTTATGTGTATCATTTGAAATTTTGAATGATTTTTTTGCAACAATGTTTATAATATTACGAGTTTTTGATAAATATTTTTTTTAACAAAACAAAAAATAAATATAATTTTTTAAGCGCAAAAAACATAAAAAATCATTTTGAATCATTCCTTGTTAATTTTTTTTAAAACTTTTGTAAAAGAGAATTCTATTATGTACTAAACAGGATTGTGACAAAAAAAACTTCAAAATTTTGAATGGTACACATAATAAGTTGTTAAAAATATGGACCAAAAGTGGGGATGAAAAACTTTTGAAGAACTGAAAAGTCGAGAGATTTTTTTGAAGGGAAATAAAACGAAAAAGTTGAAATATTTATAAGGACAAAAGACATATTTCACACTAATTTTTTTTTTGTAACCCTTCGGTTTCATTGGATAAGGGGCCCTAATAATCTAGAGTTCGACCAATAGATAAGTAAAGTTTGATCTAGAATCGTTTCATCTAGTAATCGAACCATATTTAACCCTTAATATTATTTTGGCTTCTCCATATATATATATATATATATATATATATATATATTATAAATAAGTTACTTATATACTTTCTAACTTTTTTCTCTTATCACTTCATTTGTGTACCAAGTTTCCAATCACTCCTTATTCTCATTTCTCCCTCAGCTATGTTCCAAACCTTCACTACTTGCTTTACCTTTCTTCATAAGACCAAATCTCCCTCCAACCAACCAAAAAGACCACCCAACATAAAATTTGGTTCCATTTCTGACATATCAATCTCTTCTTTCATTCACAACGAAGAATCTGGCCAGTTTCGACAAATTTTCAAGCTTATCGACACTAACAACGACGGAAAGATTTCAACCACAGAGCTCAGTGAAGTGCTTTCATGTCTAGGATACAACAAATGCACAGCTGCTAAAGAAGCTGAGAGCATGATAAGAGTTTTGGACTTCAATGGAGATGGATTTGTAGATATTGATGAGTTCATGTTTGTCATGAAAGAAGATGGAAACTATGGCAAAGGAAAAGAGCATGATCATGATGAGTACTTAATGGATGCTTTTCTTGTGTTTGATATTGATAAGAATGGATTAATCTCACCTAAGGAATTGAGGAGAGTTTTGGTTAATCTTGGTTGTGAGAATTGTAGTTTAAGGGATTGTAAGCGTATGATTAAAGGGGTTGATAAGAATGGAGATGGGTTTGTAGATTTTGAAGAATTTCGATCTATGATGAAAATAGGACTTAAATTTAATTAGAACTTCAAAATGGGGTTTTCATGTTTTTTAATTTGTACATTTTTTTCCTCTTTTTTTTTTTTTTATGTTTACTTCACTCATGTGTAATGTGTTCCTTGTACTTCAAATGAGTGTCATAATTTCCTTTTATGATTAAGTTGGTTGATTAGTTTTTGAGAATATTTATCATTTTTGTCCAGAAGACCACTTTCCATTTTCAAAGATTAGGTGGTAACATAGATAATACCTTTTGACCAAGGTGAGAAATTTTTGTGCGGTAGCAAAAATTTAAATACATAATTAGAACACACAAAAAAAACATCATTTAATGATTTTTAAAATATATACTATTTAATTATTTTTTCATCAAAATTATCTTTGTTTTTTTGCGCGTGTGTCTAAATGGTGTATCCAAACTCTTGTGACCATATAAGAATTAATCAATAATAATTGATTCCAAAATGTTTGAAGTATTATCACCATAATCTCTAATTTGTTTTCAACATAACTTTCTAAAGTCCGCTATTTTCTTGTGATTGTATGATAGTTGATGCAATCAAATAATTTTAGTATCTTGTTTCTGTTTTAATGATTTTCATCTAACAAAGAAAGACGAACATGAGTTATTGTAAGTGGTGAAACTAGATAATTTTTTAGGTAAATGGTAACACCTCAATACCTTATAATGTTGCTACTAAGGAATGTTGCTCAAAAATATCGTTAAATCATTTTTCTCTCGTTATTTTTATAAGTTCTATGATTAAAAATTGATATTTCCTTACATTTTTATGATTCGACCGCAAGACAGCACATTAAGAGTTACCAAGTGAAAAGTGTATCTTAGTTATGGGCACTGTTTTTTTCCTGTCCATTCTTCAAAAATATATTGTCAATTTGGTAGCCTGTCTTTGTGCCTTGATAGAGCAAACAAGAGTAATGATAGGTACCATTCTTTCACAATATGCCAAGAAAACATGGGAGTGTAGTGAAGCCCTCAATAGCTCAATGGCAAACGAAATTGGCTTATGTTTATATCATGGGTTGTCCTTTCTTCTATTTCAATGAATGTTTTTTTTTTTTTTTACAAAAATATTCTTTTTGTTATTTGTTTCATTCTCTTTGCCAATCATTTATGATATGATAGAGCCGAACAAAAAATGATAGAAATATTGATTTTGAAATTAATAGTATGAAAACAAAAGAATGTATGATATGATCACTTTATATATTGATTTCGAGGTAACTAATATAAACCAACTAACTTTATTTTTTTGGTACAAATAAACCAACTAAGTTAACAAACTAAATCACAACTAATTCATTTCTTACTATTGTAAATAATATTCAACTAACAGTTAAATAACTATGCACTAACGGTATAAAATATGTTTACACCGTTATCCAATGAGAACCTATCATCTTTTCATATATGTTTATTATTGATAGTATAAAATATTTTTACACCGTTATCCAATTAGAACCTATCATCTTCTCATATAGGCATATTTTGTAACACTATTTTAAAAATAACTATGAAATACTCTATTTTCTTTTGGACATCAATAGAAAACTAGTGTACATTAAAGATACACGTATAATATATCATTTTTCTCTTAAAATAATCCTAATCAATATCCAACTACATCTAACAAATATATTAACCTAATTTTTTTTAATTATTTTGGGGTCAAATTTGCGTTTGAGATTTTTGAAAGGTAAACTAATCATACACTTATTATATTATTTGGCCTTGTTGAAAGTTAAGAAACAATATTTTCATGGTGAAACATATCAACTTCAATAGTTCGTCACGCACTGCGACCATATACAACATGGAACAGATCATGCGAATTGTACCTCTCATATGCTTATCCTTTAGACATTAAAATACACACAATGTACATTATTAAATATATTAGTAATTAGGCTGTTTTGTAATACAAGATGAGTATAAATATTAAATTATTGCCATATATGCAAATACTGTTTTCTAAAAGCTGTTTCCGCCAAGAGTGATTGATGTGGATGATCAAGACTCCGAGTGAACATTGGGCGAATTCTCATAGTTTGAGAACAAAATGTTATATATTGTCAAAGAATATCATAAGTGGAATTCCAAGAATCATTGTACTTATCTTTTAAGTGACATAATTTTATTTATCTCTTAAGTCACACATTTTTGTACTTATCCTATAAGTATTTAATTTTTAAGTCATATTATTGTACTTTTCTATAAATAGAGATCACATGTAACATAATTGTACATCATAAGAGAATAATAAAATCTTCTCTCTTCTCTCCCTTTCTCTTTCTCTACTTCTCTTTATTCTTGTTCTTATTATAAGAGTTTCATCACACACACACACAAACACACGTGTGTGTGACTGAAAATCTCAACATCCATCAAAAGGAGAAAAACTTGCAAAAAGAAGTAATGACACTGTCTCGTATGCTTCGCACGCGGAGTTGTGCGTTAGGTGTGTGTCTTTGTGTTTCTAACAGAATTTTCAATTATGCCTCATGTGCTAGGCACATGGGATCTTGTACGAGGTGTATGGCCAGCTGACCTGTTTGTGCTAGTGCATTCATGTCGTGTGCTAGGCGTATGATACTGGTTTTGGACCTCTATTTATGTTTTTGCTCACTCTTTTTTGTGAAATCTAATGAAATCAAAGGATGAATAACTAAAAGATGCTACTCTTGAAAAGGGGTTAGTATCTTTTCTTTATCAAGGAAAGAGACCGAAAATGGTAGAAATTATGTTTCTCCCGGAGAGTTTGTTGAAACTAATTTCTTGTATCTCTTTGTAATGACTCATTGAAAGTAGATTTGAGCTCTCTCTCTCTCTCTCTCTCTCTCTCTCTCTCTCTCTCTCTCTCCGAAACACAGGTCAATATAAGCTGAACTGGATAAACAAATATTGGAGTGTTGTTCTTTTACTATATACTCTCTTTATCTTGTTCTTGCTCCAATCGTAGATTTTTTTCCCACATATCATGCTAGATTAGATCATGGTTTGAATATTGTTACTTGGACCGTTTGTCTGTTAGTTCTCACTGATACTTATTCCACACATCTAAGTTTATTGGTGTGATATTTGAGTTTTAATTCACAAAAAATGGCGCCAACATCAGACAAGGGGTAAAGTTTTTTCAAGTGAGCAACATGGGTACTAAATTTGACATTGGGATTATGGAAGCAAGCTTGATTCAATAGAAGTGTATTAAAGCATTGAAGGAGGATGCGATGATGTTAGTCAAACTAGCACAATTAAAGAAGGTCGAGATAATGGATAAGGTAAGGAGTGCCATTATGTGGTACCTCAAAGATAAATAGTTAAGTGAAGTCACAAAGGAGAAGATCGTTGTGGTGATGTGTATTCCCAAAGACTTGGTGGGTATGGAGAGACGTTCAAGATTAGCCTGTGAAGATTATTCAAGATTAGCTTGGAGAGGCGGTGATAAGAATACTCAAGATCATCTTGAGAGACATTAAACACCCATGTAGTTTAGAGAAGCGGAGGTAAGAATACTCAAGATCAGTCTGGAGAGGCGGATGTAAAAAGTGAAAATCATATTAGATGTACGTGTTAGGAAGTTGAGGTGAACAAAACTCATCTTGAAATGGAGTTTTCCACTAGTGGGACTAAGAGTAGACAACCAATAGTGGCACGATAATTGTACAACTATAAAATCCTTATGTGTTATGCTTTAGTTGAGAGCAAATAATTCTTCAAGAGGATGGGATGAATTTTGGGGATTGATGAATGTATGGAACAACTTGTGGTATTGCCTCAAAAACCAAAGGTAATCGGAGAAAAATGGATCTTCAAGAGGAAGAAGCAGCACACTCTAGAGGTTGATGAGGTTATGGTGAAACTCGTGAAGCTATCTAAAAGGCCTAATGTAGTTGGGTACAAAATTTTTCAAGAGGGAGGAAGGTTTTCCAAGGATTGAAAGGTAAAGGCGAAATCTTGTGAGACTACAAGTGTAGTTAGAAGCAAGCGCAAGTAGTTTGATGGTTGATTTGACATTCTCATCGATTTAAAGTCAAGGTGGAGAATTATTGAGTGTGACTTAAAATCTCATCATGCATCAAAGGAATGAGGAAAACTTGAAAAAGGGTTTTGGCATTGCCTCGCGCGATAGGCACACAACTTTGTGTTTCTAGTAGAATTTTCATGGGAGCTTGCGTGAGGCGCATGGCCAATTGGCATGTTTTGCGCTAGGCTCGTTTTGTCATGTGCTAGGCGCATGACACGGGTTTTGGACCTCTATTTATACTTTTTCTCACCTTTCTTTTAGGAATCTCATGAAACCAAAATATGGAACTTTTAGGAAGCTTAAAGGCTATGGGTTGAAGGTTTTGTGTGAGATTCTTGGGTTGATAAACATTGTAAACACATTGGGTGAGTGGAAATCTTTGATTCTCTTGTTCATGGGAAGATATTGAGAAATGGGTAGAAATTAGGTTGTTCTTGGAGAAATTGTTTAACTCATTGATAGTGGATTAGAGAGCTCCCCCCCCCCCATACGTAGGTCATTATCAGGCCGAACTGGGTAACCAAATCTTGGTGTGTTTATTCCTCCACCCTCTTTATCTCTTTGTTCACGCTATGACTATGATTTTACTATACACTTTGTTGCTAGATTAGATCTAGATTTGTTATTGGTTGTCACTTATACTTTCTTCACTGATACTCTCTATCATAACAATTGATAACTCAATGCTCACGAAAACTAAGCAAAATAGATCAAGACCAATTTCTTAGTTCAATGTCCCTCTTATCTAACACAACACTTTAGTCTCTAAGGCAAAAACTAGTGTCATCAAAAGCTTGATCGACCGCTCACAACTTAAAAATGCGATATCTCTCAGGAAAACACTTGTCTCTTCTAAAAAAATATAAAATCAATAGGGTCATATATTTAGTAACATAGTAGTATTATTAAATTAAATAAGTGTTAATTCCAAAAAAAAAAAGGTTAAGTAATCACTTTATATCTCAATAGGTTATTATAAAAAGTATACCTTAAAATCACTGCACATCTCTACACAACAAACAAAATCGAAAATTCATTCATAATAAAAGGCATTTGTGTAAAATGAATGAAAAATTTTAAAATAAAATTTTTAACCAATCAGTTTAGGTATCAATAGGTTATTAAAGTTTCACTCCAATAATAGAAATTAAATAAAATTATTACAAATTTTGGAAAATAGAAAGTTAAAACATTCAATTTAGATTTCAATTGTTTATTCAAAAACTATGTCTCGTTATAGACATCATATTCAACTTCACGAAAGTATTCAAACGAACCTAATCAGTACAAATCTCTACAAACATAAATATCAGTAAAACATATTTTTTTTATAAAGGCACAAAAAAAGCAATAAAAGTCATGAGAGGGTCTGAACCCATTTACACAAGATAGAGTCAAAAACCAGAAGCCCTAAGCTATCACTTTGAAACAAAAGAAAGTTTGGTTGTAGAGAAGTCACCAAACAAATTATTTACATTCCCCTAAAAAGATTCCAAAACATGAACTTTTTTGGATATATCCTTTTTAGAACGGGTGATTATGCCTTTTGAATTTGTATTATGTGTCTGCAGAATCACGGTGAAAAACAAGCAAACAATTGTTGTGAACTGCCTCCGGGAATGATCCATTGAGGTAGTTTTGGCCATCAAAGATGAGATGTTACGTGTAAGAGTAGAGAGAAGAGAGCATTATGATATTCCTTGAATATATCAAATGTCAGTAAAACACAAAACACTACACATAGAAGGAAAAAAAATTCAAGAAAGTCATATTTTGATATGGAAGTTATATTATTACATTAAATTTTTTTAAATTTTAAAAATAAAATGGTTTCATTTGAAGGTCTATCAAACATAACAAAATATACACACACATATACTCATGAGCACCCATGCCAAAAAGACATGGTTACCATATAACCACTTTAAAGAATCATTAGTTTTCTGACAAACAATATTTAAAATTCAAATACACATTGTTACTTCAAACGTTCACTACAAGAATTTCCCATATTACTAACAAATTCAAAATGGCATTACTGGAGGATTTAGACCCTCAGTAATTACTGGCGGAATAAACCTTCAATAACATAAAATAAACCCTCAATAACGTTACTAACGGAAAAAATCCTCAATAATTCAATGATTTGCATTATTGACGGAAAAATCCGTCAGTAATATTAATAACAAACTTGCCTTTGCATTACTGACGGAATTAAATCTGTCAGTAATGTTAAAGTTCTTGCCTTTGCATTACTGACGGAATTTTCCGCCACTAATGGTAATGTGGGACAGCAATTCTTGCCTTTGAATTACTAGCGGAAATAAATATGTCAGTAATGTAACCAATCCGCCAGTAATTGTGGAAATCCGCCAGTAATAATGTGATTGAAATATCCGTCAGAAATGAAAAAAATCCGCCAGTAACGCCAGTAATGTTTTCAACTATATCCGTCAGTAAAACCAGAAAATCCGCCAGTAATGGTCGGTGCTGGCAATAAACAAATCCGACAGTAATGAAACGAAATCCGCCAGTAAGCTCATATCAGTCTGAATTTTTTTTTGCCGTATGTAATCTTTCTCATCTTCTATCCCTCTTTCACAACAACCACTTATCTTTCTAAAACAATTCTCTAACATCTTTCTATTACATTTCTTCAACTTTCCTCTAAACAATTTTTTTTCTCATCAAGGTAAAGACTTTTTTTTTTTTGAAATAATGTTAGATGTATTGAATTTATTTTTGTGATTATTTTAATATTGAATTGGGTTTTTAGAGATGTTGATAGCACTCAAATTATCACAAAACAATGTCATAACACCTTGTTTCATGTTGTACTCCTCCAGCATTTGTTTCATCCACACCAGTTGTGAGCAACTACTCCCAGCAGCAATGTACTCAGCTTCAGCAGTTGACAATGACACACAGTTTTGCTTCTTGCTAAACCATGAAATTAAGTTATTTCCCAAAAAGAAACAACCTCCTGAAGTGCTCTTCCTGTCATCAGCACTTCCAGCCCAGTCAGCATCACAAAATCCCATCAATTCAGAACTTGAACTATGTGAGTACATGATTCCATAGTCACTTGTGCTGTTCACATACTTCAGAATCCTCTTCACTTGTGTCAGATGACTCATCTTAGGATCAGCTTGATATCTTGCACAAACTCCAACAGCATAAGTGATATCAGGTCTGCTTGCAGTTAAATACAATAGGCTCCCTATCATGCTTCTGTACTGACTATGATCAACTGATACTCCATGTTCATCTTTGGTTAGCTTCAGATGAGTAGCAGCTGGTGTCTTCTTATGAGCAGCTGATTCCATTCCAAACTTCTTCACTATGTTCTTGGCATATTTACTCTGAGAAATGAAGATTGTATCTTCCATTTGCTTGACTTGTAATCCAAGAAAATAAGTTAGTTCACCAACTAAGCTCATTTCAAATTCTGACTGCATCTGCTGAACAAACAGTTTGACCATCTTCTGAGACATCCCTCCAAACACTATATCATCCACATAAATCTGAGCAATCATCAGACTCCCATTTTCATCTTTCACAAACAAGGTCTTATCAGAACCTCCTTTTCTGTAACCTTGAGCCACAAGAAACTGAGTTAATCTTTCATACCATGCTCTTGGTGCTTGCTTCAATCCATACAAGGCCTTCTTCAGTTTGTAAACATGATTAGGAAAATTATGATCCACAAATCCTTTAGGCTGTTCAACATACACTTCTTCTTGCAGATATCCATTCAGAAATGCACTCTTCACATCCATCTGAAATAGCTTGAACTTGAGAATGCAGGAGACACCCAACAGTAATCTTATGGACTCTAGTCTGGCCACAGGTGCAAAGGTCTCATCAAAATCCAATCCCTCCACTTGAGTATAACCCTGAGCAACCAACCTAGCCTTGTTTCTGACTACAGTACCATTCTCATCTGTTTTATTCTTGTAAATCCATTTAGTACCAATTACATTCAACCCTTCAGGTCTTGGAACAAGATCCCACACTTCACTTCTTTTGAATTGATTCAACTCATCTTGCATTGCTTCAATCCAAAATTCATCAGTTAGGGCTTCTTTCACATTTTTAGGCTCAAAATTTGACACAAAGCATGAATCAGTAGCAGCTGGTTCTGATCTCCTGGTTCTGACACCTTGATCTAAGCTTCCAATGATTAAGTCTTTAGGATGATCCTTCTGAACTCTAATTGATGGCCCTTTACTATTTGGGACTTGATCTGGTTGATCTTCTGCTTCTTCAGACTCTGAATGCTTTTCTGCTTCTGAAGTTTGTTCTTCTGAAGCTTCAGACTCTGGAACAACTTCAGGCTCACTTCTATCTTTCTCAGCAGTTAGATCATCAATTACCACATTAATGGACTCCATCACAACCTTGGTTCTGGAATTAAACACCCTGTAAGCTCTGCTGTTTACTGAATAACCCAGAAATATGCCCTCATCAGACTTAGGATCCAGTTTTCTTCTATTCTCTCTGTCAGCCAAGATATAGCATCTGCTCCCAAAAACATGGAAATATTTCACAGTTGGCTTCCTCCCTTTCCATAATTCATACAGAGTTGATGTAGTACCCTTCTTCAAGGTGACTCTATTGTGTATGTAACATGCAGTGTTCATTGCTTCAGCCCAGAACATATATGGAAGTTTCTTAGCATGCAGCATCACTCTTGCACATTCTGCCAAAGTCCTATTCTTCCTCTCAACTACACCATTTTGCTGAGGTGTGATGGGTGCAGAAAACTCATGCTTTATACCTTCAGAAGCATAGAATTCTGAAAAACTCTTGTTTTCAAATTCCTTGCCATGATCACTTCTGATTCTGACAATACCACAGTCCTTCTCTCTTTGTAATTGAGTACATAAGTCTTTAAACACTTCAAAAGTATCAGACTTCTCTCTAACAAAGTTGATCCATGTGAATCTTGAGTAGTCATCTACCATTACAAAAGCATACCTCTTGCCTCCAATACTCTCTACTTGCATAGGCCCTATCAAATCCATATGAACAAGTTCTAGTACTTTAGTAGTTACCTGGTGAACTAATCTGGGATGAGACTTTCTTGTTTGTTTTCCAATTTGACAATCACCACAAACATTGTCCTCATTGATCTTCAGATTAGGTACACCTCTGATAGCTTCAGTACTTAGGATTTTTTTCATGCCTTTCAGATGCAGATGTCCCAGCTTCTGGTGCCAGAGTTTGACTTCCTCTTCTGAACTCATAAGACAAGAAGTCAAACTTCGTTCTTCTTCAGAAACCCACAAATAACAATTGTCTTTGGATCTGCAGCCCCTCATCTGAGTTTTTCCATCCTGATCAGTAACAATACACTCCTGCTTGTTGAAATTAACTTTCAAATCCTGATCACACAGCTGGCTAATACTGATCAGATTAGAGGTTAATCCTTCCACCAGTAGCACATCATTAAGTCTGGGCAAACCTTCTCTGATCAAATCTCCAATACCCAGAATCTGACCTTTTACACCATCTCCAAATGTCACATAACTTCTGGAGTATGATCTGATATTGCTTAGCAGCTTCTTCACACCAGTCATGTGCCTTGAACACCCACTATCAAAATACCAGTCTTCTTTAGAGGTGGCTCTCAATGAAGTATGAGCAATCAGGCCTACATTCTGAACCTTAGGTTTCCACACCTTCTGAACACTGTGTCTGGGTGCAGCTGGTTGCACTCTTCTAAATTGAAAGTGTTCAGGGTAACCATACAACTTAAAGCAGAATGGTTTGATATGCCCTCTCTTTCCACAATGATGACAGACCCATGGATGATTCCTCCTCCTTCTGTTTCTGAAAGATTTCTGGGGTTGCTTCTGAGGTAGCATCTGACCATGCTTCTGACCTTGCATCTGAACATACTTCTGACCTTGCATCTGAGGTCTCTTCTGAGCTTGCATCTGGGCTTGTTTCTGAGGTCTCCTCTTTGATGTTCCAACCATAGAGTCATGAGTTTGAGTAGCAGGAACAAAACTCATCTGTTTAGGAATCTGAGTCTGATCAACAAAACCTAAACCAGTTTTTCCTTGTTGCTGATTCCCCAAAATGTCCTCCAACTTATCAGTAGCAGAGTTCAACATCTTCACTTGCTTCTTCATTTGATCAAGTTGGGAGTTCAGTTGGTTCACTTCTTCTTTTAAATCTGAATTCTGCACTAACAGTTCACCTTTTTCAGCCTCCAGTTGAAGAATAGTCTCTTTCTGATCCAAAACTTGTTTGCAAACCTCAGCACTTCTGGCATACAGCTTCTTGTAGTTATCAGCTAGTTCATCATATGAGGTTTTAGTTGCTTCAGACACATATGAGGCTTCAGACTCTGAGTCAGACTCTGAAAAGGTCTCAGACTCTAAAACAGGTTCCTTCTTCAAGATAGCTCCTGACCTTACAACCAGACCAGTATCACACATATCAGATTCACTAACATCATCATCTTCAGAACCATCATCAGACCATGCAACAGCTAGGCTCTTCTTCTGCTTCTTAAGAAAAGTAGGACATTCAGATTTGATATGCCCATAGCCCTCACACTCATAGCACTGCACACCTTTGGCTTGGTTGCTTTTCTCCTCAGACTTGGTCTTCTTCTCATCAGTTTGTTGCTTCTTGTTATTGAATCTAAAATTCTGACCTTTGCCTCTGGCTTTTCTGTTAACATTCTTCAGAATCTTATTGAATTGTTTTCCCAGCAATACTAGAGCTTCTGATAAGTCATCCTCCTCAGACTCTTGTTGATCATCAGCTTCAGCATTCACAGAAAAAGCTATACCTTTCCCTTTCTTATCAGGCTGTTTGCAGAAAGCAGTCTCAAAATTTAACAAAGAACCAATGAGCTCTTCAACCTTCATAGCAGAAATATCATGAGCCTCCTCAATTGCTGTAACCTTCATGTCAAACCTTCTGGGCAGGGACCTGAGGATTTTTCTGACTAACTTCTCATCAGACATCTTTTCACCAAGAGAGTCAAATGAATTTGCCATATCCAGCACATTCATGTAAAAATCCTGAATGGATTCATCTTCCTTCATCTTCAGGTTCTCAAATTTGGTGGTCAGCAGCTGCAATCTGGACATCTTTACCTTAGAAGTTCCTTCATGAGTGGTCTTCAGAATTTCCCACGCATCCTTAGCCACAGTACATTGTTTGATGAGTCTGAACATGTTCTGATCAACACCATTAAAGATAGCATTCAAAGCTTTTGAATTTCCTAGTGACAGATCATCTTCAGCTTTGGTCCATTCCTCCTCAGGCTTCAGAACCTCAGTCTTGTTACCATCTTTGTCTGTATACACAGGATGATCCCAGCCTTTAATCACAGCTTTCCAAGTCCTGCTGTCAATAGACTTTAGAAAAGCACACATCCTTGACTTCCAATACTCATAGTTTGTGCCATCTAGTAGGGGTGGTCTATTGACATAGCCTCCTTCTCTATCCATGCTTACCAGTAACTAATCCCTCTGGATCTCACCCAAAATACAGGCAGGGTGCCTGCTCTGATGCCAATTGAAATTCTGGCCAGGCAATGTGACAGAGTAACCAGGTTCTGAACCAACAGGTTCTGAACAATATGCAGGACACACTAAATTGCTTAAAACAGAGCACAAACACAAACACACACAAGCAGCAAATTAAAGTGCAGGAAAGTAAAAAAGGCACAGAGGTTTGTTAACCCAGTTCGGAGTAAACACCTCCTACTCTGGGGGATACCAATCCAGGAAGGAATTCCACTATAGGAATTAATCCTTATGACTCAAGACACTGACTCCCAGTTCCCAGCCTAAGCAATTAACTTCCTCCTAGTCTTGAATTCTACCCAACACGTTGAGTATTAGAGACCACTAACTTCCTAATCAAGTAACAAACCTGTTACTGAATCCCTTAACAAAAACTACTCTGTTTTGAAGAACAACTTCAATACATCTGACTTCACTCGTACCTACAGGCTTAGAGTGATTACAACTCAATCAAAACACCTAAACCAACTCTAACAGAGTGGTGCACAATAAAGCTAAAAGCTTAAAAACTCTAAGACTCTTTTCTCTGGATTTTTCTCTCTAATTTCTTGAATAGCAGCAGCCCTCCTCCTTATATAGCCTACAGTCTTGCAAAATAAAACTAATCTTCTGAATTGATTTGTTACTGAAATAAGATTGGTCCAATCAAGTAACAAATAAAACTGTTTTGTATCTTTGAAAGATTTAAAACAGAAAATACGATTTTCATATCTTTGAACCAAATCTTCAATAAAATCTTCTCCAAATAATTCAGCATTCTAGAAGCACTTATACAAAGATAATTCCTTGCTAAATCTCCCAAGATACGCGCAACAATTAATCTGAAAACCCAGCTTCTGATGTGGTCAACAAAAGTCAACGCTGGCTTCAGAACCTGAAATCAGCTTCTGAACTGCTACAGTGCATTCAGCTTCTGATGATATTTTCTGCTTCTGAATGGCTTCAAAACACAAAACTTGCAACTGAAGAAATGTTTCAAATATGAAGATGCTTCTATTCAATACTTTGGTTTTGCCAAACAATGCAGCCAACACCAAAATACTCAACAGATTGAAGCAAGAGGAAGAGTTCCAAAACTAGGGTTTTGGTAGAAGGAAGCTTGGCAAAACCAGCAACTACATGGTGAGTTCCATAGAGTAGCTTAACCCTTTTGGGTCATTGTTGTGTGAGATTCACAACAAATTGCTAAGGTTTAGAAAAAAGGATAGTTTTCCCCTTTTTGATACATATGCTTGATTCCAGTTTAATCCTTGGATATAGTATGTTTTTTATAGTTTAAAATGAGTCCCTGACATGTTTCAAAGATCATTGGGCAGTAGAGTACCAAGGTTTTCAATGATTGAAACACGTATTTCAGAAAATCCTAAGTCCTGCTACAATCGCATGGCGATCAGGATTTTGCTCTGCGAAGTAGCAGAGTTTTGCTACTGCCTATCTTCGCCTAGCCATCGCCTAGACTTCGCTTTGCAAAGTAATCAGAAGCTGAGTTCGCAGAGCAAAGTTTTTGGACGCTCTGCGAATTTTCAGACTCAGGAATATCAGAGTCTGAAGGATCAGACGCAAGGGTTCGCAGAGCGAAGTTAAGGGTCACAAAGCGAAGTGGCCCAGAATGTCTTTTATTTAAAAAATAACTGTACCATGCCAATGATCTTCGATATGCTTTGGGACAGCGATACTCATGAACTTTCAAGGATTAATCCCGGATAATAATATGTATCATACAGAGTGATGGGTAGTTTTCCCACATGAATTATTACAGATGGGATAGTAAGCCCATAAGTATGATATATGACAACGATATGTCTAGAACCTTTAATAGGTTAACAGGAACAGAGGGGTATTCAGATAAGAATAGTATCAGTTATGTTAAAGGTTAGTTTCAAGATACCCTTAACCAGGCAAGTTTTAGTGTACCGTAGTCAGAGGTACCAGGCTTCCCCCAGTTTCAGGTACATTTATATGTACATCAGGACGTGCCTCAGTTGTTCATGCTAGAGTGACACTAAGGGTACACGTAACAGTTCAGGATAGATGTACCTTAGATAGTGTTACAAGGATGATATCTGGGTATATATATGTGTGTGTGTGTGTGTGTGTGTGTGTGTATGTGTGTGTGTGTGAACAGGTTGTGGCACAAGTACGCTTCAGATTTATTCTGGATAGGTCAGCCCGTTAGGGAACCTACATGACGACTCACACACACACACACACACACATATATATATATATATATAAGGAATAATTAATTATCAGGATAAACTTTGTGTCTTCTGGGTTCTCGCAGTTAGAGAGCGCAGGGGGTTCCAGTCATTGCTGGAATGGGAGGAACTTTCCGCGAGGATAACCACACATAAGTTTATAGTGTGTCTTCTGTGTTCTCGCTAGTTAGAGCACATGGGGTTCCAGTTACAGCTGGAATGGGAGGAACTTTCCGTGAGGATAACCACACACACAGGCAAGAGGAGTCCGGTGATTAGCCTCAGATAGGAATTTTCACCGGTTATCAGGGGAATGTGCTCCGGGGTTACTCCACTCGGGGGCATTCCGTAAAATGAACTCAGATAATTATTGTATGTTCAACGCTAACTTTCTAACTTAATGATAAAGAAAGATATTTGTACATGTATATGATAAACAATGAGAATATGACGGAGTAGTCATCAGGTATCAGGTATCAGTTATCAGGCAGTGATCCTAGGTTTTCCCTCGATCACTGAGTTATCAGGAAGTAGTCTAGTTTTATGACTACACGGTATAGCAGGCACAAGCAGGTTTAAACCCTTTATGGGATGAGTATAAGGCTTGTCGATCATAGGTTTCCCCGAGATTGCCAACAGTAGGCATGGCGACCCTAGGTTCCCCGTGGTTGCCAACAGTAGGTTGGGTGGAGCTCACTGGGACATTATGTCTCATCCCAATCCTTCTGGTGCAGGTTTACATGTATGCAAGAGGTTCGTGATGAAGTTCTTCAGGAAGACGTTGGATGGAGTGCAGTTGCTCGTCAAGTACCAGCTCAGGAGTTTATGAGACATTGTATAAGTATTTTTAGTGGTACTTGAACAATTGTATAACGAGAAAATTGTACTCATTCAGTTGTATTATTATTTTATTATTGAAATTTTGATGTATCCAATATCAGTATAATGCGCATGCGAATATTCTAGATAAAATTAGTATGAGTGTTATAGAAAAAATATCAGACAGTTGTCAGACAAACGATGTTTTATTGAACAGAGTATTGGGCGGTTAAAAACCAACGCAAGAATAAAGTAAATGTGTGGAGATGGAAATGTTGCGTTGGATGTGTGGTAAGACTATAAATGACTGTTGTACCCTAATTTTGTCCAAGTCTTTTCTTAAAAAAAAAGTCATCATAAAAAAAAAAAGTCAACTTTTATTTTTCTCCTTTTTAAAAAAATAATAAAAAAAAGTTTTATTATTATTTATTTATCTTTCTTTTTTTTTATTATTATTGTTATTATTATTATTATTACTTTTATTATTATTATTATTATGATGTTTGTTTCAAAAAAAAAGGAAGAAGAAACGTGTGCCAAGCAAGAAACAAGTTGCTGCCCAGGGCAGCACTTCTTCCCTTCCATTTTTCTCTGCTGCTGCCCCTGGTTTCCAGCATCCACCTTGCCATTTTCTTCCCTTCTTCCTTATCAAAACCAGTCTAAGTAAGCTGCAAACTGCTGCCCCTATTTCTGCAAGTTGCTACCCTGTTCCAGCACATCCTTTCCCTTTCCATTTTCTCTTCTGTTCCTCTGTTTCCAGCACACCTTCTTCTTTGTTTCTCCCAACCTCTGTCTGGACAGCACCCTTTTTTTCCTGTTTTTCTTCCCCAAATCTCCAAGAATCAATCCCAAAAGCACCATAAGTTGCAGCCAGCACCCTGTTTTTCCATTTTTTTTTCCTTATCCTCTGTCTAAATTCAGAGTCACTTGTTCAAATCCTGCCCTAAATCTTCACCAAAATCACAAGGCAAGGTCACTTCCTTCCCTTTTCATTAAATGCTAACCAAAGTCTTGGTCATAGCACACAAAAAGGTCCAGCTTTCAAGGGATTTTCATGGTTACAAATGATCACAAATTTGCCTATAAAAGCAACACGAAAATCACAAAGAAGGAGAGGAATTTTTAGAGCAAGAACAGAACCAAAAGAAACAACAAAAATTCATAACAAACTTCCAAAGAGAGAAGCTCTGTTTTTCTGTTTTCTTCTTTACAAGCCACCACAACAAATCAAACAGAATCAAAACAGCCACTAAACCACAAAGAAACATCACAAAAAGAGGGAAGAATAGTAACAGAACACCATTTTGTCATTGTTCATCTTCTCCATCACTTCCATCTTCAAGAAACCACAACCATCCAAAAGCCCCTTTCATTTTCTTGTGCATCTAAAGCTTTGACTAGGAATTTGTAAGTATCTTGAACCTATTTTCTCTGTTTTCACAGTCTGTTTTGCTGTTCCTGCTGTCCCTGCACTATTTATCTGCATTTTTTGTAATCTTTAACTCATTTTTGCACTAAAAACATCTTTCAAAAACACCAAAAAATCACAAGGTTTACAAATCACCAAAACAGAAGTGGATTGCTTCTTTTTCGTACTGTTTTCAAACATTTTTTACCCCCTGAGGTTCTGAAATCAGTACTTCAGAAGCAGCTTCTGAACAGTACTTCAGAAGTAGCTTCTGAACAGTGCTTTTGAACCCCAGAGCCTGAACAGTGCGTCTGATGGTCAACAAAAGTCAGCGTCTAAACAGTGCGTCTGATGGTCAACAAAAGTCAGCGTCTGAACAGTGCGTCTGATGGTCAACAAAAGTCAGCGTCTGAACAGTGCGTCTGATGGTCAACAAAAGTCAACTTCTGAACAGTGCTTCTGAAGGCAGCTTCTGAAGCAGCTTCTGAAGGCAGTTTCTGAAGGCAGCTTCTGAAGGTAGCTTCTGAAAGCAGCTTCTGAAGGCAGCTTCTGGGCAGCTTCTGAAGGTTCAGAACCTGTTTTGAACTATTTTCTTTGCAAGGGCTGAAACTCATTTTATTCAAAAATAACAAGTGTCTTTGCTTTTATTTGTATTTTATTAAATTTCAATAACAAACTTGAATGAAAAAGGAGTGGTTTGACATATGTCTTTCCATTCCCCGATTGCACAAGCACTTGACGTATGTCTCGTTGTTTGGACAATCGTCATTCCTTTTCAAAAATACAAAAAAAATACATTTACTTTCAACAATAAACTTGAATGAAAAAGGAGTGGTTTGACGTATGTCTTCCCATTCCCCAGTTGCACGGGCACTTGACGTATGTCTCGTTGTTCGGACAATCGTCATTCTATTTTCAAAAATACAAAAACATAAAAACAAATCCAACACACCAAACTAATTCTTGGCCCCCCGTGGTCAATTAAAAATCAAACCTTTTTTCACTAACGGATGATGTTTTTATCAATTCTAACGCGATACAAACAAACGCTTAAGACTCCCACGCGCGAGCATACAAGCTACGTTTAACCGCTAGAATACGATCAAAAACATCGCTCTTTAAAATCAACCAACAAGCAAACGTTTTCTACCAAAGAACTACGTAGCTTTGAATTCTCCATCGCACCAGGAGATACGTAAGAGCAAGATCCCACTCTTGTCAAGCACACTAATAAAAATACTTTTTTCCCCCTTTTCTTTTTCCCCTTTGAAATATTAAAACGTAGCAAACAAACCTTTAAAACACTTTTAACCCTAACTAACTAGGAGGTTCCCGTTGAGTACAACGGATGTGAGGGGTGCTAATACTTTCCCCTTGCATAATCGACTCCCGAACCCGTTAATGGTTGCGATGACCATCATTTCCACATCGTCAAGGGTTTTATCAACGTTTCCCTTTAAAAATAAAACTTTGGTGGCGACTCCGTAGTCATTCCGAGCGTTGGTACGCTCGAGCGTTTTTTAGAGAACGCACAATGACAACATTGTAGAAATAGTTGGGGTATCACCTATAATATAAATATTGTGGAAAATAGGTTTAGGTGGTTTGGATATGTAGAGAGAAAACATGTAGATTATGTAGTAAGAAGAGTATATCAAATAGATGATAGTGATATTACAAGAGGTGTAGGAAGTCCTAGAAAAACTACAAGAGAAACTATTATGAAAGATTTATAGATTAATGAGTTGGATCTAAATATGATTTATGATAGAACATTATGACGTATTTCGGTCCATGTAGTCGACCCCACTTAGTGAGATAATGATTGGTTGTTGTCGTCGTCGTCTTTTGGAAGCATTAACTCATGCTCAACAACAACTATTATTTCATTTCATGACCAACTACCACAATTTTTAGTCAATGAGATAATCAATTTCATGTGCATCGCACGGGTCCAAGTACTAGTTGATTACAACAATCCAAAAGTTTTTATATAATATAATAATACAAAATATTAATAATATTTTTATGGTGTTACTATTATTCATATTAGACCCACAAAATCCAAAGTAGGTTGATATTCATCTAAAAAATATTATAGATTCTATTTTATACCGATAAGATCCATGCAAATATTTTATACCGTCGTGGTCGGAGACAGGGAGTGAGGGATCACTCTCCACCCTACTGTTTTAACATCTGTAAACCTGTATCGTTTTTCATACTTAAATAAAGTCAATCTCACAAATAAATGCAAAATCAAAAAATTATCAAAATGATCACTTATTCAAATTCTTTTCCGGCATGAGATAATATAAGTTGATATTTGTTACACTTGTTCATAATTTTTAGTTTGCAATTTTAGATAAAGAAAAAAACTTAGGTACAATTTCTTAGGTGTTTTTTGTATAGTTCTTAATTAAATTCACCATGATTTGCTCAAATCGATAATTTTCTCAATTTTTTTATATAAAAAAAATGTATTTTTAATTAAGAATCATATGAAAAGTACCTAAAAAACTGTACTTAAGTTTTGTCCTTAGATAAATATCAATATATTACAAACATATGCAAAATAAAAACTCTTGCAAATTTCTTCACAGTTTTTTTTAGATTAAACGAGATGCACCATCAACATTTTTGAAAGAAAGATGCTTAGAGCATTTCATTAATAATAATAGGTTCAATACAAAGTGAGATTGCATAATAAATAATGGGACTAGCTAAGGAATTGACTTCTCTTGTTAAGACATGAGCAACCACATTCACTTGTCGTCTGATAAACTCGACCTTGGAGTTTGTAAAAGATGTGGAGAAAAGCACTCGACACGCTTCAATAATATTTCCAAATTTTGTAACATCTACCGTGCGGAAATGGAATGCATCTCTCGTGAGTTTGGAGTCAAGCTCGAACTCCACATTATCAAATTACATATCTTGCATCCATTGGAGAGCATGATAAAGACTCAAAGCTTCACCGATAGCTACTGGATAAATGTGATCAAACTGCAGCACCTTAGCTAACACAAAAGTTCTCGAATCATCCCGAATGCATATACCAATATCTGTCCTTTAAAATTGCTCCGAAAAAGCGGCGTCGACATTGCATTTAAACCTCCCACTGCTGGGCGGCGTCCAGGCCTGCAGAACAGGTCCCGTAGCAGCATTAGAGTGCTGCCCGGTCTGCTGAGTGGAGATGCACCATCAACATAAAGTTGGGTGACTGCATTTTGTTGAAAAACTATCACATATTGTGGCAGATTAAAAAGTTATGAATGAATGTCAGTGTAAAACCATCTTTCATCGATATTGTATATTCATTCATCTCATCATTTTCAACAAAATTTTCCATTCAATAACTAAAAATAAATACTCTCGTGCTTGATATGGGTATACACTAGTAATACACATAACACGTGCACAATTTAACACAACAAAGTATGCATCTACTGAAGCGCAATAGGAAAAGATGAGTAATATATACACTCTCTTTCTAACACTCTTTCTAACACTCATTCTCTTATTAGGTGAAATTCATGTGTGTATCACTCATCAGAAATGGATCCCACATAAAATGGTGAGACCCACATGAGTTTCATCCAATAAGAGAGTGAGTGTTAGAGAGATTCTTAAAAAGAGTGTTCCTATCATCTCTCATAGAAAAAGATGAGAGATATGAACATTCTCTTTCTAACACTCTCTCTAACATCCATTCTATTATTGGGTGAAATCATGTGGATATCACACATTGTAAATAATCAAGCTTGGAAAAATTCAAGAAACATTTTAAATAATCATGAGATTATATAATTTTAATCTTATTGAAGAAAATATATATGCTTTTAATCTTCACTAATTTTGGTCGATTAATCTTGAGTATATGTGTGCACGTATTTCATTCAATGGTTACTTTCATTGGGCCTACAACTGCGAAATAGTCACAGATACTGGACCTAGTAGATATACGAAGGAGGGCCATGCATGGGCCCATTTTGGAAGGCTTTACCAATGGAAAATTGTTGTTCCCACTTTAGATTTTGCTTTAAACATCTGGAAATTACACATTTAACCTCAACGACAGTTAACTTCCATTCGATTTTCTTTGTTTTCTTTGTTTTCGAATGACAGTTAGCTGTCGTTGAAGATAAATGTATAATTTTCAGTTTTTTTTTGTTGTTGAAGAAATCAATGATTTTTTATTTATATTTTTTGAAGGGGAGGAAATCAATGGTTAATATATGGATTCCTCGAACAAATTAAAAAGATGATTGGTATGAATTAAATTTTAATTATTTTAAAATCAAAAATACCAAGTTGCACCTGAATTAAATCGATAATTCAATTTATTATTTAATCTTTCAATATTATTAACTTTATATATTTTAGGAGAAATGTTAACATGGGTCATAAGAGTACATGTTAAAGAACACATAATACGTGAGCTTAACTCAGTTGGTAGGGATAATGCATAATATATGCAGGGGTCGGGGTACGAACTCCGGACACCCCACTTCTCCACATTTATTTAAAATGTGTGAGCTCCGACTACTAGACTACTTGACAAAAAAAAAGGCTTATTTGATCATTTGGTCCCCTAGGGTTGGATTTGAGGAGCACATAAAAGTTTATGGTGCACTCACATCATCTAATAATTCCATTTTATTTTCTTTTGAATTTCCTTAAAATCACCAATAAAAAAATTCAACTTATTATCTATTCTTCTTCTTCCCTCTTTATCTCCCCCAACTTCATATCTAGGAAAAAAATTCAGCAATAAAAAATCATCTTCTTCCCTCTCACGTTCTCTAAAGAACATGATTTCCACATCCTTCATAACTTCAAAACAACAACTCTAAATACAAACTCAAACCCTTTTTTTCACCAATCAATTTCTGTAAAATAGATTCAACCACGGATTTTTCAAAACAAATTAAATGTCTCGAATTTCATTCCAAAATCCATTTCATGACGATAGAAAAGAAAAACATAAAGCAAGAAAATGAAATCGAGTGCGCGACAGATCTGACGAGGGTGTGGAATTGTTCAGTTGAGAAGTGGTGAAAATGATTCAGATGAAGATTGATTGGGGTATAGGAAATAATTACAAATTAGTAGAAGAAAGAGATGAATAATTTGCAGAAACCACTTTTCTCCTTCCACCCGGATCTGACTTTGATAGCATCCCACCTGAATCTCTCTTCGGCGACGAAAACCACAAGATGAAAGATGACTCGGCGGTGACCAGAGATTCGTCGGAGAAGCTGATGAGTTTTTAAAAGAGAGAGAAACAGTGTGTTTTGAAAATGGGTTGTTTACATAATTGGACAATTGGATCTCTTCATAATCATTTCATTAAGATCTCTTTTTTGCTCTGTGTTGTGGATTCGTCGGGAAGAAGATGAATTTTTTAGTGCTGATTTCTTTTTCTTTTTCTGGGTATGAAGTTTGAGGATTTTTTTTAAAGCCATGAAGTTGAGGGAGATGAAGAGTGAAGAAAATATAAAGAATCTTAATTTTTTTTAGTTATTTTTAGGAAATTCACACGAAAGAGAGGAAAAAAATGGAATTATTAGATGATGTGAGTGCACCATAAACTTTTGTGTGTTCCTCAAATCTAACCCTTAATCATCAATCATAAATGACATATGGATAAGAGTTAACATTTTTGTACAAAAACTAATGGAAGAGACTAACTTGACTGACGCAATAAGATATGAGGGACCGAAAAGAAAATTTTTAGAGTTATGAGACCAAAATAAAAACAAAAAATAAGTCAGGGGACCAAATGATCAATTAAGTCAAAAAAATAATCGCATAATACAAATTTGTATTAATTATATCCATGTTTTTTTTTGGTTAATTCTAAAAAAATTATTGTTTTTGTTAGCATCAGAAAAGGTTCTGAAAACTCAAACCATTGATGGGCTACCTTTTTCTAAATGCACTGCTGACTACATATATTTTTATGATTACACATTTTCTTCTATAGACAAATGAAATAATAGTTACATCAGCCACGTCTAAATCCTGACATGAGTTTACATATTTTTTTGACAAGATATGAGTTTTATTTCGTACAACATTATATTGTTAATAATATGATCATGCTACTAATTAGTATTATAAATCCAGTGTTTCACTTGTCTGGGTTGCTTTGACAAGACAGTTATGGACAAGAATTATATATAAAAGTGACTATGATCTTCCTCACAATCTAACAGCGTTACATCAAAGAATATGAAAACTAATTTATTAAACAAACTTTAATAGCTATGGTTTTTATATCTCAAGGGGAATCAACGTCTTTTATTTAAGTAATTACCTAAAGCAGATATGTGATATATTGTAACACTTTCACTAGTATCTTAGACATTAATCAATTGAGTTGATTAGGTTCTAGTGTTCTACCAACAATCATTCCTTTCAAGAATTTTTATAGCAAAAAATTGAATTATTATTTATTGATTATAAAGAATACCACTTTTCATTGATAACTTAAACAACACAATGTTTTAAAAAACCTTCGCAAACGCAAGTCATTTTTCTAAGTTATCATTCTTTTTTAAGTGCATTTGTGAATTTTATAGGTACATATCCTTTTATAATATCAAACACCAATGTGTCGTAACAGCTTTCTAAAATTTTATTTTAATATGTTTATTATAATTAAGTTTCCTAAGTTCCAACAAAGTTTAATTTTTTTACTAGCAAACTTTAAAATTTTCCCAAGAAGTCTCTAAACTATTATTGCATGCACTTCCAAGTATGTTGGAACTGAACTCTTTATATAATAATATAGCGTTTGTTATCCTTTTTAGTTTTACCCTAGATGGATCAGGCTATATCAATTATTTATTTGTGCATAATTAAGAATGCATATCATTAAATATAAAACTTTATTTCCAAATGATTTTTTATCAAGTCATCTTTTTCTGATTCAACTATACAAAAATCTAGTACGATAGTTCGTTATGTTCTTTGTCCTATAAAATTTGGGTTTCGATATATATATTCGTTATTAAATGTTTTTTTATTTACATTTTATAGGTGTAATGAGCTTTTTTTAATTGTTTGTAGAGATCGAACCTACAATATTTTTTTATAGAGACCCAATTATACGACCGAGTAATTCAACTAGTGATCCAGTTAACCAACTGATTCAACCAGTTACATATTGAGCTTTTAGGGAGCCTATGGGCCAGTGAAATGTCAGCTCTTCATGCTCACCTTAAAGAAGGAAACTATGACCTAATTTAAGAGTCTTGCCCGTCATTCCATCGAATCTTGGTCGGACCTTCGAAAACAATTCACACATATTTCAACACATTTTGTAAACAACCAAAGTCAACCCCCATGACTACTATCGTCCAAGAAAGGGTGAATCACTCAAGGAATACATCAACATGTTCACTAAAGAGGTCATCCTCGTTTAAGGGACGGAAGAACGAATGAAAGTGTTCATGCACGAGCAATGACTCTAGGAAGGATCTAACACCAAAAGACCAAACTGAAATACAACCTTTCCTTTAACGAGTTGCTAGCTATGGTCAGAAATTACATCGAGTACAAGGAAATGGTATGTGATGTTTAGGCAAAACATGAAGACATAACAAACAAAGGTCGGACAAGCTACACAAGTATCGATCGTCTATGGTGAAGATTTTTGAGTACACTCCTTTAAACACCTCCAGAGAGAAAACATACTAGTGGACTGTGCAAGCGCCAAATTTAATGGAGAATGTATAGATTCCTAAACCCATTTAAGGTAAAATCATCAACAAATAAGAACTATTATTGTCATTTCCTCCGAAGCCTAAGCCATAACACATATGATTGCATCTAGCTCAAGGATAACATCAAAGTGATCATCCGAGGAGGGGAAATAAGGAAGTATACTACGACATGACACCACTAAACACAACACGAATATAAGGTATGGAGACATGAAAGAGTGTGAACAAGGAAAATACTATTGAAACTGGCTCAAGGGAGGTTCCAAGGTGGCGAAAGACCTCCCTGTTGCGATGGCCATTGAGGGAGGCTACGTCAACCCATGACAATGACGACCCCAAAAAGAAGCAAGCATACTATTCCACAAAGTCAATGCAGTTAACAACTACCATATCCCTCGGGAACTTCTCGTATCCACTATGGTCATTTTGGGAAGCCAACCGCTAACCGAATATGCTAGCATCAGATCAATAAAAAGTGAACTCAACACACTAATTGTGTCTATATTACCTTTACTCAGTATGTCTATTCCAGGAAAAAAATCATATGGCCCCGGCTGGCGTCTAGAACAAAGAGCTACCTGATGGGATCCCCAACAGTTACATTCCACTCCTTCTGAGGGTTTGTATGGGAAATTCAGAGATAAAAATTGTATCGATAGACCAGGGTAGCTCATGCACACCATGTACGTGAATTTCGTAACAAGTTTGAACCTTGCAATTTTCTTCTCAATTATTTATGTATGTGAATTTCGTAACTAAATTCTTTTACAAAAAGAAAAAGAAAAAAAGCAACACAACTTATTCAAGTGAATTTGAAAACCATTACTAGCATTTTATTGGAAATGTATTCGGCTAAATCTTATATGCTTCAACATCGTCAATCAAAATATAAACACAGACAACTAAGATTGATTTAATTATTTTTTATATTCTTAAGGAAGAAGATAAATTTCATTCTAATACATATTATAGATAAAAGATTAATTTAATTCGCCCCCATAAGCATAACTCAATTAGTAGGGATATTGTCATATGTAGGGGTCGATGTTCAAATTAAAAATTCTTCACTAATTTACCTTGAGGGGTGAAATTCTGATCGTTAGACTATTTAGAAAAAAATGGTTAATATAATTCTTTTAAGGTAAAGCTTTGATCTACATTATCGCTCATTGATAATGTTGACCCAACAATAAATGTGACCTTAATATGTCTAGATAACTCAATTTATTCAAAGTAAACAATGAGAACAATTTAAGATTGACACAAAGGACCATTGCATCCAGCAATCAAATGTAAGAAAAATCGTTGACATTATGCTTCCAATTGTTTGTAAAATGTCACTTGAACAAAGGATGAAGGGAGCAACATAGCTAGCATATGCATAGATGACAAGAAAGGTTCCAAATCCATCATAATCCGTCACATGAACGCTTCAAGTTTGGTCGGCTAAGTAGCTCTTAAAATAATTGGAATGCTCAATTGGATTTGAATTAATCAATTAATTAATAATTAGTGTGAAAGCTAATTGGATTGGCTTTCCATAGAGGACAAGAGATGTGTGTGCAACAATCTCAACCCACTTTGAGTGAAAAGCGGCTTGTGGAAGAGTGAGAACATGCATCATCGTGCTACTAGGTTCGATGCTATAGGTGTGCCCTTCACATGGAATTGATAGTTAATTTACAATTTTTGTTTCCTTTTGAAAGTGGTCCATACATTTTGGATTAGCTTTACGAATAATTGTTTAATTAAGACAACTAGGTAGTGGTCTTCCATTTATTTAGTTTAAATGAGTTGATTAAGATAAGTATCATATTGTATTTTATTATATAGTTGTTGTACTATAGACCATGATGTTTCAACCCATTGATTAGGTCATTTTAGATGGTAAAGTGTTGATTCGTACTAAACGAAAATATGGGTTTAACTCTCACTAACTACGTAAAAATCTCATCGTTGAGTAATTTATAAGTATTCTTGTAAATTCACTGTGTGCAACAGTATTAAAACGTTTAGGGAGAGTTTGCCACTTATTTAGGTTTCACAACACTCAAGGGATTAATCTCCGCAATTGCGTGCGAAGGATATCAGTTTACACAAAAAAAAAAAAAATCACCTTGTCTTGAGACCTGCCATGTCTCTAACGAGTCCATGAGACCCAACCAAGTTGATTATTATTTATTTTTAGTTAAAAAAAACATGACGTTTCGAGGTTTTTTCAATGACATATTCATATTCATTTCTTCTTGTTTCTAAAGGGATGGCCATGTCTTTCTCGAGGACTACATATCATTCACTAAATTCGAAACACATCCATTAAAATACACACACAAGCCACAAGATCTGTATTTTAGCAAAATCCGTGAACTAAACGTTCTTTGAACTTGGGTTAATTTGTGGTAGACTTAATTAAGGAAGCCTTGTATTTTAGTTTATGGTCTTTAAATCCTCAAATGCGAATTATCAGAAAAAAGATATGCTCACATCATAAAAGAATTATAGATACATGTATAATTGATTCAGCATGTCGAAAAAAATTAACGAAACACATTTTGGCCTAATTCTATATTTTGTCCTTACATTTATTTTAGGCTTCATTTTAATCATGTACATTTTAAAAGTTTAAATTTAGACCCTTAATAAGTTAGTAACATTAGCATTAATTGGTCATTTCTGTTACGCCTTAACTTTGTGTAAACATCTTAGTTTCATAAATGCTTAATTTAATATTCGGTCTCTTGTGTTTATTTTAGATTTTACATTGATCTCTACCTTTTAAAAATGTCAACTTAGCGTCTTAGGTTAATAACGTTAGAATTAGTTGGCCCATTCTTGTTTTTTTAAGGAAAATAGCTTATATCATTTCATTAAATATTAAAGTAGTAATACATGTTGAAATCTCATCAAAGATATGAAAGCTAGAACTGGATATGGCTGCCTTAGCTAATTCATAGGCAACCACATTTGCTTGCCTCCTAATAAACTCAACATGAGAGTTTGTTAAGTAGGAATTATAGAATTGGACACTATGATCCATAATGGAACCAAACTCGGTGATATCTCACATGCCTCTATTAAAATAATCAGCTACTTTTTTTGAGTCAACCTCAAAATCAATATTTGTGAGCTGAAGTTCATGTATCCACCGAATTGCATGGTATAGCCCCAATGCTTCTCCAACGTCAATTGAGCACAAAAGAGTAAACCACATGATTTTCGAGTGGACATGATTCCCTGCTGAATCTCGAATGCACATGTCTATTCCTACCTTATTGCTGGAGTTAGAAAATGAGGCATCCACATTATATTTAAGTTTACCGCTCCTTGGTTTCCTCCATCTGGTATCTCTATCTCTGTTCTCCAAGGTCTGGTCATCATGTTGGTAAAGACCTGTAGTTGAGGTTGTGTGAACTTGACTTGAGGGATTTTGCTTGCGATTAGAGCTCCTCCAACCTTCAAGGAGATGCTTGGCTCTTTCCAGGATTGTGACAGTCGAGTCTAACACCTGTTGTCACAGCTTAAGATTTCTAGCTTTTCAGATGCTCTTCATTATAGTAACAATAGTCTCTATTTGGGTTGCTGACAACTGCTGCAAGAGATTAAATATGATGTCTGGTGCATTATCAAAAAGGTTCAGAAGCGGAGAAATCAAATGCCAAACATTAGCTGCACTCCATACATCTATGGCCGTCTTGCAATGACCCATTCTTGTTAGAATCAAAATACTTGAAATTCTAGTCTCTAATTGATTTCCATGATAACCGACATAATTAAAAGAACAATTTATCATTTGTTATGAAGAACTAACGAAATCGGGAAAAATCATGACATCAAATCCGTAAAAAATACAAAATCCTCAAGAACAAAGGAGAGACATTGTGTCTAACAGTATTATGCATCCAATAGGCTATAAATACCCCTAAAAATTTGAAGTTTCAACATCATCAATTACAAATTAAAGAATAACATTGTGTAAATTTATTTCAAGCACTATTAACTTCTAAATTGTCTTTGCGAAAATTTTTTCATCTAGTTTTCAAGTGTTTAAAGACAACTCCTGTTGAGTGATTAAACAGTTTGAAATGAAAAACACATTTTCATGTAATAGTTGTGTTTAGTGTTTATCAGTGAACAAATTCTTCTAAAAGAGAAGAAACTAGACATGGTTTTCAAATTCGATAGTAAACTAGTATAAATCGATTAGTGTTTCTAATATTCTACATAACTTTGCTTATATTTGTTCTTGCTTTTTAAGATAAACTTGTTTAAGCTTTCTACAAAATCATTTTAATCATAGAATTTAAACATATTCTTTCATATATACTCAGAGTGTCTAGGAAAAGATATCACATGTTTTACACAATGTTAAGTCAATACTTAACATAATGGACGAATTAATTCTAATATTATTAATGTAAGAGACTAAATTGACACTCTTAAAATGTAATTACTTGTAAGAGACAAAAGTGAAACCTAAATGTTATGTAGATACCCCACATGTTTTACATGACGTTAAGTAAATACTTAAAAAAGAGACTAACTAATCTTAACGTTACAAGTGTAAGTGACCAAATTAAAACTTTTTGAAAGAGCGAAATAAAACTTTAAATAAACATAAGAGATCAAATATAAAATTAATCCAAATATTTTAGAGAGAGAAAGTGTGAAATTGATCTCCAATTTTGTCCGATAATTTGATGACATTTGATTAGAGATAAAACTCATTATTTTTCTATCCGTTAATCTTGTTTACTAATTCTAATTTTTTTAGTGGGGGGCATTGTTTTTAAATTGGTGAAGAAGTTCGTGTTATTATGCATACAAAGGTTACTTTACTGTATGGTTTAATTTATATGCGTATTTATTCGAGAACATAAAAAAGTTGTTTGAAAACTTATGTACAAGTCAGAAAGAAAATAATTAAGTTATAGTTCAGCTTTGCCTCGTTATTATCTTTCCAGTGACACATTTTGTCATATGCAGTTTCCTCTAAAAAAATGTTGTCATATGCAGTCGGAAATCAATTAATGGGATAGTTTTTTTTGGACAACTCATCAAGTTATATATATAGTATTATAGTGGAATTCTCACTATACAAGAGAGTCAACTTTGTGAATCGGATATTATTAAAATAAATAAATCAAAACTAAAAATACGATGAAACATCTATAACATCATCATATAAATGCAAAATTATAACTTATGTTCATTTTCTTATTATTAATATTATATAATACTAGCGAAAAGACGGAAACGTGAGTGTCCGTTTTTCCGCTTTTTTTATTGCGCTAACGTTTGAAAATTATGAACGATTTTTTTTTTATGAAATTTTGATTTTGATTAAAAACAAAAATATAAATGTGTTTTGCTTTCAAATTATAACAAATTAAACTAACTATGATTATCTATTTTAATGACACCAACAATATAACAAAAAAATATAATCTAAATTCTTATTTTTTTAATGACACTAACAACAATCTTTTTAATGACATCTAGTTTGTTACATTTTTTAAATGATAAAGGAAAAAACTAGACATATATATACTCATATCGTGTTTGTTATACTTTTATTTTAATATTTGAATTTACTCTTATCTATTTGTTTTATGTGCTATTTGTATTCAAAGTTGAGGATAATTTTGGAAAGAGAAAAAGTCAGTCAAAAAGAGTCAAAACATGTTATTTTCTTTATATATAGTATAGATATACATGATCGTATCTGTCATAAATTAATTTGAAGTCTGACAACGGCTTTTTTAGAGTTGTTTATGGTCAATTAACATATAGGCTAAAATATTTGAATGATCCATGTAGATACCGAGTTTGACTTTTCGTCCCTGTAAAAAAAATAAAATTGAAATCCATCCTTGCAAATATTTTTTTCTTTAAAATAGTCTCTGGGCCCATTTAAAGCCATATGTGGCAGTCTGACGCTGACGTGGCACTTGCTGACTGTGTATTCTTTGCCATGTGAACGTTGACGTGGCATTTTTATTAATTTTAAAAAAACAATTTAAAAAATCTGCAAATTAATTTTTGAAATAAAAAAATAGAAATTAAAAAAATCAGATTTTTTTCTAAAAAAAATTCTGGAAATTAATTTTCAAAATTAAAAAGAAAATAAAAAACTAGAAAATATTTTTCGAAAATTCGAAATTAAAAAAAAATTCAGATTTTTGTTCGAAATTAAAAAGTATTTTTTTTCTGGAAATTAATTTTCATAAATTTCAAAAAAACAAAGAGTTAGATAATATTTTTCAAAAATAAAAAAAATCAGGAAATTTATCTTCTGATTTTTCTTTTGAAATTAAAAAGATTTTTAATAATTTTATAAAAAAATTAAAAAAACAATTTAAAAAATCTGGACATTAATTTTCAGAATTAAAAAAATTGAAAAATTAGAAAATAAAAATTTAATATTTAGAATATATCTTCAGATTTCTTTTTTCTAAATTAAAAAGTTTTTTTTAAAATATTTAAACAATTTAAAATTTTGAATTGTTTCCAAAATTAAAAATCTGAAAAAATAAGAAAATAAATTTCCGAAAATTATATAATCTGAAAATTTTTGAAAAAAAAAACTGAATATAAATTTTTGAAAATAAAAATATAATTTCAAAAATTATATAATCTGAAAAAATTTTGAAAATTAAAATTAAAATTTTCAATTTTTTCTAATTTTTCGATTTTTAAATTTTTTTTAATTAATGGCAATTACATGTCAGTGCCACGTGGCAAAAGTTGCACAGTCAACATCTGCCACGTCGGCGCCAAACTGCCACATAAAGCCTTAAGTGGGCCCAAGAACCATTTTAAAAAACAAAAAAATTGCAAGGATGAATTTCAATTTTTTTATAGGGACGAAAAGCCAAACTCGGTATATTTGCAGGGCCTATTCAAATATTTTAGCCTAACATATATGTTATTTTGTATTAACATCTTTAACATGAAGGAAAAAAGAGTGTGGTGTGAAACAAGCATAAAAACGAACAAAATCAATTTAGTAAGAGCCATGCTCCAAGAGAAGATAGACCCAGTGTCTATTTGGTACTGCGTTTGCAAAACGGAGTTTGATGGAAATCACGCAAAAAACCACGTTAGTGTAGAAGCTAGTATTTGGAGCAGCTGGAAATCACAGCAAAAAACGTATCGAGAAGCATGCAAACGTGCTTTTGTGGGTTGCAAACGGAAAACCAAACACATGCTTAGAAGGAGGAATTCATTCATGCCAAATAGATTTAGGCCCCGTTTGGTTTGAGTTTATGCAAAATAGTTTATGTAAATAATAAACTTTTATTTTAATTTATAAGCTCTCACTAATGAAAATTGTATTTTCATAAACTATCTTAAAAACTTATAAATAATACATAAAAACTTATTTATTTGCATAAGCTGTTTTATATAAGCTCTAAAATAAGCTAATACAAACGGGCCCTTAGCCCAAGGAATTTGTTGTCCACGTGGTTTATAGAACGCTTGCACACCAATTAATAATTACCGTGAAATTTGGGAATAGAAACCTTATGCAACAAGTTAATGAAGCGAGGGAATTTGTGAAGAAGATAATTAGGAATCCTTCAATGACCATATATCCCTAATAAAATGCATAAACTTAGCCTTAAGATGAGAATGCTTATCATTTTCAAAATTATAATAGAAGCCAAATGTTCATTTAAACAGTTGTCCACTCATAAGTTAATCTTATCACCTTTGCCAAGCTGCCAACTGAAATTATTATAGAACCAACATGGTATCTGATGAGACCCTTGCTCATCATGGTTCTTGATCTTAACAGAAAAACAAAATGTTGATTAGAATTAATCAAGTCCAATCTACTTTAGCACTGTCTGCATCATTAATAGGTAGGAGTAAAGATATTTTGTCAAGCCATATTAACCAACTTTTTTTTGCTCAATGTTCTCCGTCCAGATGAAATTTCTATTCCATGCCTATCAATTTCTTTAAGATAAACTGGTCAAGTATAAATATGGAAAATGTACATCAACATTCACTACAAGAATAATACTCTTTTGTGGCCAAATAAAAAAACCTCACAAATTACTAGCCAAAAAAATTGTCACAAATACCAATTTTTTTTTTTTGCGGTCTTTTTGATTTGTGGCGGCAAAAAATGGCCACAAATATTTTGGAGGAAACACGTATATTTGCATACAACACATATATTAGTTTGATACACTGTTGGTGTCATTTTTAGATATGTTATGGTTTTTGTTTTCAATTGTCAAGTGTGTTGAATCTTTTTAAAATTCCAATTATTGAAGTTAATATATCGTTTATCCTTTTTAATATAATTACACTGTATGAATGATAAAGGAGAAAAATAATAAAAGTGAATGATTTATTTCAGAATAGATTATTTATGGACTTTTTCTGCTGTAGTGATCAAACATCCTCTTTTCCGTTATATAGTTAATGAAAAAACTGTCCTTTTTTGTTTTTTGTTTTTATAAAAAACTGTCCTTTTTTTAATTAATGTTAGGACCTATTTGTCCATTTTCTGATGGTGGATTAGATTAGTACTAAGTTTCTCATTTTTTTTACTATGAGATTTTTTTTTTTTGAAGAAAAGATGCTTATAGCATTTCATTAATAATAATAATAATAATAATAATAATAGTTTCAATACAACGAGGGAAATCATAATAGATAATGGGATTAGCTAAAAAAGTGATTTCTCTTGCTAAGACATGAGCCGCCGCATTCGCTTGTCGCCGAATAAACTGGACCCTGGAGTTTGTAAAATAAGAGGAGAACAACTCTCGGCATGCACCAATGATACTTCCAAATTCTGTAACGTCTTTCGTGCGGGAATGAAAGGCATCTCTTGTGATCTTCGAATCCGTCTCAAAATCAATATTATCGAATTGCATATCTTTCATCCATTGAATAGCATGGAAAAGACCCAAAGCTTCACCAATTGCAACAGGATAAATGTGATGAAATTGTAATACCTTAGCAAGCACAAAGGTTCCCAACTCATCGCAAACACAAACGCCTATACCTGTCCGATGGAAACACTCCGAAAAAGCCGCGTCTATGTTACACTTGTAACGGCCACTGCTGGGCGGCATCCAATGTGTGATAGCAACTGCTGTCATGTGTTGGGGCTGCTGTACAGCAGGCTGCATATGGACAGCAACAGGGTGCGCGTGGGCAGCAGCGCATCAAATCGTGACAGATTGGCCTCCTGCCATTCGTCTATCAATTGCCGAGCTCTGTCAACGACATGTGCACTTACCTCGGAAACATCCTCCAAAATCTTGAGGTTCATATGCTTCCATAAGCTCCAGCAAATTGCCGCGAACCGATGTTGAAGATTCGAAGGTAAATTTTGAAGCAGATAGAAAATGGAATTAACAGCAGAATCCGTATGAATGGCCGCATTTTGGACATCATACCAAATCCCAGCGGAAGACCACACCTGAATAGCAAAGGGACATTCGAATAAAAGGTGATTCAGGTCCTCATAAGCAGAACTACAACTTGCACAATTCATCGGACATGTAACCCCTTTATCCTGCAAACGAACTCTTATCGGTAGACAACCGCGACACATGCGCCATAACATATGCTTAACTTTTGGTGGGATTTTCAGTCGCCAAATATCCCGCCAATTGCCCGGACGATGGAGGTAAGAAACATCAACAAGCTCTTCAACACACAATCTATAAGCACTTCGAACAGAGTAGCAACCATTTCTTTCCGCTTTCCAGACTAAGCGATCCTCTTGAACTTGTTCATACAAGGGCGTATGCAAAATGAGATCAGCTATGTTGTTACTAAAAACCTGTCGAATTAGAGGCACATTCCAAGTCTTACCATGAGCAGACAACAAATTGTGAACTGTAAAATCACGCACCAGGTGTCCCCCCCTCCATATTACCATCAACACAATCAGCGTTCGACAACCAAGGTGTGTCAAGAATTGGAATTGCTGCGCCAGAACCTATACTCCATCTCGCCCCACGGTACCGCGCACAATAAAACGAGCGCGCGACAAAATTGGGTTTCACAAAAACAAAACAAGACCGTATATGAAATAAGACGACTTCCCAGGATCCCAAAAAATAATTAAAAAAATTTGGACCCCTACTCAAAAAAAATTAGGGATCCATAAAACCAAAAAAAAAAACTAACTTCTAGTTGGAGTTTTTCTAAGCTCTAATAGTTAACAATCATAAGTATCACCACGACACCACGCCATTGTTCACGTTTTCTTCTTCACCATTGTTCCTTCTAATTACCACTATGAAGATATCTTCATCGTTCCTTCTAATTAACGATTTTAAATTCTATTTTTTTTTATTTACTATTCCATTCTATTATATGTTTTATTAAACAATAACAATTTTTTTAATATAATTGATGTGCCTATGAGGTCACACCATAATAACATTAAGAGAAAAGTGGAGTACAAAACAAAGGAGGGGGACCAAACCAAACCCTCAAAGTGTTAGGAAAATCTATAATATAAAAGATCTAGCCTATTTTTAACTAAATCTTCTCTAATCTGCATAGGTGCAGACGGCCACCATTGAAAACTATTATGAGCAAGACCTAAAACAGCTAACTTATCTGCACAATGGTTATCCTCTCTGAAGATATGAGATAACAAAAAATTCATAGATTTCAATAATGTGAGACAGTTGAGCCATCTGATTCAACAAAAAAAACAATAATAATTTTGTACAATAACAACAACCTCATGATTTTTAACCATAGTATCTATTTTATTTATAATTGACTTTTTCTTTGAAGATTTGCAATTTATATATTTTGATTTTTTTTTTAAAAAAATCTTGCGGACACAGTATATTACGCTTGAATAATTTGAGATTGATTGGTTGAGCTTCATCCGCGAGACAATTCGTGTGCTATTATTCTATTCGTTTTGTTTCATTATTTTATCCTAAAATATTGCCATGAAAACATGCATCTGGCAGTAGAAAAAAGGAAAGAGAGAAAAAAAAGAGCATTAGAATTAATATAATCACAAAAGAGAGTAATAAATAAATTTATTTGTAAACGGTAGAAGAGCCTTGGAATGGTGATGGATTGGCCGTATAAGAAGACAAGCTTGAAAAATCTAATAAAATTTGAATGATGATAATCTCATAAGGATTTGTTGGATGTTGATGTTAGATGATCTTTTTTTAAAAAAAATTAAAAGTGTTGCAAATGTATTTGTCAAATGTGTTGATGTCATCATTATATATTATTTAGTTTGTCAAAGCCGCATATTGATATCTAAATGTTTAAATTGCTTATCAAATTCCCACTCTGTCGATGAATCACAGTGATTGTTGCATCGGTAGAAAGAAGTTTTTCAAAATTAAAATTATTGAAAAACTACTTGAGATTGTCGATGTCACAAAGTCTAGACATTTTATATATTGAGAAAGATATGATAGAAGATATTGACGTGGGAATTGCTTTGTATGAGCATGCTCAAATGCGCATTTGGATATTGCTTATCACATGCGCATTTAGATATTAAATAAAAAATTCAATATCTTTTGTATGAAGTCTGATGTTTTTATTATATTATTTCTTAATGTAATAAAAAATATTATCTTTAAGAAAACTATCTTCCCAATTTGGGAATTCAAATTTTGTTTGTACTACTTATTACTTATGACATTTTATAAACCAAACCAAACCGACTTAAACCACACAATAAGTCTTTTTTTATAAGAAGTCAAACAAGCCCACCAAATTGGCACAAGAGATAATTAAACTTGAGATCTTTAAAGAATTACACTACAAGGTTCCAACCAACACATACCAACTCAAATGGGTTACCGCATATTAAATCTTAATACTTATCTATTTAATATGCGGTAACCCATTTGGTAAAGAACCAACTCAAATGATATCCATACTTATTAAATACAGATGCAAATGATATATTTGAATTTAACTCAGTTTGTAATCAACATTACATAGTATATGCAAGGACTGATGTTCGTACTCCAGACACCTCACCTATTCATCTTTAAGACAAATTTCTAACACTAAACTAATTGAAAAAAAATGCAAATGAAAAATAGACGTGTTATGCTTGTATATTGTGCTTGTTTTTTTTACTATAATATATAGTCATTCTTTTTTTTTTGTCAAGAAAATGTTTTTTTAGAGGAATATAGTGATGCTTGTTAATTAATAATTAGTCACTTATGGTAATACGAATGATGAATTTGTAATTGAAATAAATATTTATTTTGTTTGTTAATTGATATTTATATATTGTTTGTGTAAAAAGAGATTAAACTCAACTGTTCAAACTGCTGGGATTGGATTAAATTTTTGTGAGTCATCCTAAGCAACGGGTGATGAAGAAACTTGAAGTTTATCTTTTAATAAGATGGTTCTTCATCAACTAGTATGCATCATGTATAGTGAATAGATAGTTGTACAACTATTTTATGATAATTTTTGGATAACTTTCTCTTTCATACTCACATGAAATTCTTATCCTCTCTCATTCTTTTTTTCTATATTGTTTTCGATCAATAAAAATTAAAAAAAAAATTGTCACAAAAATCGTGTATACAAAGAAACCGGGGGTTTTAGAACCTAGGAAATGAGTTGGTGAAGGAATCGTTGACTACAAGTTCGAAAGCGATGCCTTTGTTGTGTGAATATTTTAATCTTGCCATTTAATTATATATATTGGTTGTCTGTTTCTTGAGAAAGAGACGGGGTGGTTTGGTCAGTTTGGTGTATTATCAAAGTTTATATATTTGTATTTTATAATAGTAAGGTTCTTTTCAACTTGTCTGCTCATAGAAGATAGAGATTGCTAATTTGATGAGAAGGACGAAAGTAACATGAAAAGGCAGAAGAAGACGGACCGATACTTCCGGGATTGACCCATAAATTAATTTGATTCTTAATCAAACTTCACCATTTTTTTTCATTATAAAGAAATAATTTTGTTGTTATTATTCAGCATCATCTTATCTTTGTCTTTTTAATTATTTGAATAGTGGAAATAGCTCTCTAAAATGATGAACTCAATATTATCATCAAGAGAACAAGAGAAAGTTGCAATGGCATCAAGGGTCGTGCATGGTATATGTGTTCACTCCCTCAAGAATTTTGAAAGTAATTTAATATTTTTTTCCATAATATTTGTGTTTCCTATTCACTAGTTTTTTTTAAGGGCATGTCCACTAGGTTTTAAAGGGTAATTTATTAAGTATTTCAACGATAAAAATTTTCATTGTGGTTTTAATTGTCAAACACTACCTCCGTCGGGGGGGTCCAACAACTTTAGAGGCCTACACTACTAGAAAACTCGCAATTTGCGACGGATTTAAGTGAGGGATTAATTTTCGTCACAATTGGTGACGGATTTTGTGACGAAATTTATAAAGTTAAATTTAGCGACAGATTTTGTGACGAATTCGATCGTTGTTAAATTTCAGTCCCTAATTTCGTAACAAATTTGAACCTACTAAGTTCTGTGAGGGAATTAGCGACGGTTTTATTCCATCTCTATATATTCCGTCACTAGTTCTGTCACAAAATTCCATGCAGCCCTTTATTTCCGTCGCAAAGATAATTCACGTTTTTTTCTTTTTAAATCATCAAAAAGTAAAATATATTTCAATTCTGGCCTAGTCGAGACTTGAACCAAAGACCTGGAGACTCCACATCTAATTTTTTTTTTAACCTGTTTCATTTTCTTCCACTCACAATCGCATCCTTCGAGAACCCAGATCTGCATCAAGCTGAAACCATGTCACTCTTACAGTCTTCTATGAAAAATTTCCCAAAACCCTTTTCCATGTTCGATAATCATCATACCCTTTTCCATTATCGAACATATACTTCCAGTATGATTCTTATACCTTCTCCTTTGAAGCTCTGGTGAAACCCAATTACCATCACCACCGCATCCTCCGTGAAATTTGATCACCACCAGCCGTTAAGATCAATCACCACCATGAAACCCATCACCATCACCGCCGCCTCTTCCGCAAAGATTCTTCCTCTTCATCACAGTGAAACCTAACCCCTCACCAAAGTATGTACCAGAACTTGTTGAACTTATCCTTGATAGGAACAAGGACCCATCCCTTTACATTGATCTCAAATATTAATGTGCTAAAAAGGTTTTATGTGCTCCTGAATTTTTATTTAGCACATGTATTTATTTAGCATATTATGAGTGATTATTGTGAACGCAACCAAAAAAGGTTTTTGCAATCAAATATTAATGTGATTTCATGTATTTTGATTTCTTAAATGTTTTGATATTTGTGATTCATATTCTCTTATATTACAAATGTATTGTGAGAAAGAAATGGAAAATTTCCTAAACTTATTTTAATCAAAAAAAAAAATTATGCTATTAGCGACGGAAAATAAAGAGTCGCTAAGAAAATTCCAGGAATTTTGCGACGGCTCTGAATCCGACGCTAGTTCATTTTTCAAAAATTTTGCGACAGTCGTTTTCCCTCAGAGATTTGTGACGGGTGTTTTCTGTCATTAATTTGTGACGGAAATTGGGGTTTTAAATATCTATATTATGCGAGGCTTAGCGACGGATTGTTGTCGTTCGCGACAATGGAACAACCGTCGCAACTTGTGACGGAAATGAAAATCCCTCGCAAGTGGTTTCCGACGCCCATTATTACGACAAATTTTGGGTGCGTCGCAAAATCCGTCAGAAAATCGTTTGCGACGGATTTTAGCCCCTTTTGCGACAGATTCTTACCGTCGCTAAAAACGAATTTTCTAGATATGCTAAGACAAAATTTGAAATGATACCTTTTAAAAACTAACACCAATAAAGATATAGACATTTTTATGTCTAATTAAACAACGCAATAAAAGTCCCTGTGAGTTTAGCTCAGTTGGTAAGGACATTGCATAATATATGCAAGGTCTGAGGTTCGAACTCTAGACACTCCACTTATTCTCCTTAAAAAGAGAATTTTTAACCACTAGACTACTTTACAAAAAAAAAACATCACAATAAATATTGTACCAAAAAGAAAACAACACAACAAGATTTATTAGCAACACTTATACTATGTGACTTAAAATAATTAACATTAATACTACTAATTAGGTTAAAATAATAAACTTGAGACCTAAAAGAATGTGAAGATAAAGGTGGCTGCCGTACTTGCCACCCCCTTGAGTTGGTCGTAACCTCAGCCCTTACGTATATATCATACTTTTGTTGACTAAATAATCACCGGAATTAAGAAAATTTGTAGAAGTAGTAAATTTATGAGTTTAAATTCTATACATTGAATGTGTAAAGTTATTTTCCATATGCATTTAATAATTTGTTGTCACGTCAATTAATAAATATGATAACTCAGTCATGTGTCTTCAACAACATTAAATGATATGACAATACATATTCAATGCATGTGTAAAATCATTTTACAATGACAATGCATACTAATTAAATCCTAAATTTATTAACAAATGATATTATTTCTACAAGTTTATCATTCAAGAAAGATATTTAGTTTAGGTTGCCATCGTAGTATTTACTATTGGTTGTAGAGAAAAATGTAAAATAAAATGATATATATTGATAAAAACAATAATTAACGCAGTTGAGAATTTAAAAGAACTCGTTAAAAGGGACAAAAAAGATTCTCAAGAAGATTTTACATTTAGAAAGAATAGGGAAGCTGGGTTATAGATATTCAATTTGAAAATTATCTCATGAATGTGCTCTATTTAACACCACAACTTTAAAATTAAAAGTTATTGGGCTCAAGCGTGAGTGGTAAAGTTCTACATCAATTACAAATGGATAAAATGGTAGATATATAAGAGAGGTGACTCATATACTTAATTCCTTAAAGTTTTGGGCGGAGATATGGTGTTTTTCTCTTATGCAATCTTGGAGCATTGACCTTTTGTTCCTCCTAACGCTCCTCGATCTTTCAAACAAGCGGTATTAAAGCCCTTGTTTATCAATTACAAATGGATAAAATGGTAGATATATAAGAGAGATGACTCATATACTTAATTCCTTAAAGTTTTGGGCGGAGATATGGTGTTTTTCTCTCATGCAATCTTGGAGCATTGACCTTTTGTTCCTCCTAACGCTCCTCGATCTTTCAAACAAGCGGTATTAAAGCCCTAGTTTGGCTTGATGGGGGGATAAGAAGTATATCATGGTATTATATCAAGTATAGGGTGTGGAAGACTCACACTTAATTGGGAGATTATGAGGTTTAAATGTGAGTGGTTAAGTCCAACATTGATTATGAATGGATAATTGAATTGTTGGATATACAAGAGAGGTAACCCATAAACCCGATGTCTTAGGATTTTGGGTGGAGATGCGGTGTCTCCCTCTTTTGTTATACTGAAACATTGACTTGTTATTCCTCCCACACTTATTTGAACTCTCCAACATAAGTAATTAATAATGATAAAGCTGAAAGATATGTTTTCGTTATGAATATCCTCAAATATCACTAGTGAAATTTCTTGAGCGATACATGACCATAGAGTTATCCTATAAGTACAACTTAAAATTGTAGCTTCAAAATCATTTGATATATTGGATGGAGGCAGAAATTTAGTCTCAAGGAGACCATGACAAGATATCGTTAAAATAAATAAAGAACTAAATGGTGTTTTATAACCAAATGTAGTACAAACTTATATCTAAAACAATTTGGCAACATCAAGAAAATTTCAAATTTATTTGAAACATTGTAAGAACATTTCTATCTTAGAAAAGAGAAAAATATATGTTGTTTGATTTATAACCTAAGACATCCTCGGAGCATAATTGTGAAAACTAACTCCATCAAATATCTTACATTTGATTTTTTGATGTTTCAGTGTAGTTGTTCGATTAAATTTAATATGTGTATTAGTGTAAGTTATTTTTTGTGTGTCAATTCTAATGATTGCAGGTTAAACATCACTTTACCTCTGTCGAGCATACACTAACCAATGGTCAGGAAGAATTTGCCAATAAAGTCTTACTCCAAGGTCTCAGAAGAAGATTAAACGAGGAAAACAGGAATTAGGCCGAACAACTCCTCCACGTTCTTTGGTTGTACTGACCACCCCTCATTCGTCAATGGGAGGATCCCCCTTGCTACCCATCTATAGGTCAGAAGTCATAATTCCAATTGACATCGGAGAGCTCAGCTGGAGAACCACATACCCCCTCGCTTCAGAGGAAAATGGGCAGTTACTAAGGGAGGAACTAGACTTCTTAGACAAACATTGGGACTGAACCACCCTCAATGAGACCATAATCAAGCGAAGGATGACAGTCAAGTGCAACAAGAAGGTCTGATCTCACAGTTTCAATGTTGGAAACCTAGTCCTAAGAAGAGTTGACATGGGACAGAAGAACGCCGCCCAGGGAAAGCTAGCACCAAATTGGGAAGGCCAATATATAGTTCTATCTAGAACCTGGGAGGGATCATACAAGCTTAAGACCGTATATGAGAAAGAGATGTCGGGGACCTGGAATGCACAAAATCTTAAGAGATATTTAGGCTAAATGTAGTCGGTCCGACCGACCTTTCATGTAAACAATTATATCTTAATGAAATATTTTAATTCACACTTTGTGTTGTCTATCCCTTTTCTATAGGATCAAACTTCACTGGCGACACTTCGGGAGAACACCCAAAGCTAAATCTGAAGATAAACATACATCGTTCCCTGGGATCAATACTTTACACCAGCCCCTTTAAGGGATTGGTTTGAGGGATCCAACTCAACAGTTAGCCATTGTCAAGTAGAGGCTCCCTCCGTTTTTAGTCCACCTCTACGAACAACAATGCCTATGTAGAAGGGTATAGGGGAGTCGGCCTTTGGCTAAGGTCTGCCTTTTACAAGTTGACTAGCTCATATTAAATTGCGAAAAATTTAAACTTACAAATGAACATAATAATTCAAAGTATAACAATATAATTCATTAAAACAAGATGGATCGGGTGTAAGCCGCGATCTAAAATATCCAAAGAGCCAAAGTATATATATATATATTATTAATGGTTACAAGAAAAGACGGAAATCCTATGTCATGACCCGGATACATGAAATATATTCAGGTGCATACACTTCAGATTACAAATATTGATCATTCTATCTACATAATCTACCAGCTGGGTTCTCCGCTTAACTGTTGGTCCCGGAATCCGGACGGTCCCAACTTCAAAGGTGGCCCATGATTGAATATCTTCATCATTGGTGTCATTTTCTTCCGTCTCATCGGAATAATCCATTCCGGGGTTCCCGCCTTTATAAGCAAACTCACGGGTCTCAAAATAAGTACCATGTGTAGTTCTTTGTCTCTAGCTTATCTTAGATTTTGAGTGATGTCTTATTTTCCTAGGATAGTTTTAAATTGTAATATGTCCCTCTAGTATAGGATTAAATCTCACTTGCATAAACAATTTTGAAATTCCTGGCAGGACTAGTTCTGAACCGTAAAACAGAGTAGAACAGAGAACAATAGTTCAAAAGGAGAATAACAGAAATAAAGGACATAAAGTAAAATGGCACAGATGATTTGTTAACCCAGTTCGATGACAACCACACCTACATCTGGAGGCTACCAAGCCAGGAAGGAAATCCACTAAATAGTATCAATTCAAAGACCTATGACAACAGCCCCTATTTCACAGCCTTCTCACTTAATCACTACCCGTATAGATTTCAACCTAGGAACTCCTACCTGAGACCCCTCTCACTTCCCTCAGTCAATCACTGCCCCAGTGATTATCAGACTCTAACAAATCAAACAAAGATGGAGACACTCTCCTAAAAACTCAATACATCACTTTTGTTTAAAAGCTTCAAGTGAATTACAACTCAATAAAAAAACAACCAACTCTAAACACTTGAGTGGTGTACAAAAACAAAGCACAAAGCTTACAGACTCAACACCTAAAAACACTTTATTAAAACTGACTTCAGTTGAGTTGATTTTCTTCAATGACATCGGTCTCTATTTATAGCTTCAGCAGCAACATAATTCTTGAACCAAATCCTTCAAAGATATATTCCCAGAATTCTTTAGAAGCAAATAGAAGCAATTTATTTTCCAGAAATATATTTTCCAAAGATTTCTTTGAAAATATATTCACAAATAATTGAATCCAATCTTTAGAAAATATCTTGCGAAATTCTTCTTTCTTCTAGAAACGCAGCTTGGATAAATCTTCAATTAAATCTTCAAAAGATAATGTGAGAAAATAAAACAGCTCCAAGATACAAGAAAGAACGCAGCTTCTGAACGCAGAAAACCAGTTTCTGAACATGCTTCTAAAATGCAGCTTTTGAAGGTTCAACTTCTGATGAACAGTGCTTCTGAAGTTCAGCTTCTGATGAACAGTGCTTCTGAAGTTCCAGCTTCTGAAGTACTGTTTCTGAAGTTCCAGCTTCTGAAGTCTGCGTCTGAAGTTCTGCGTCTGAACAATTCAGCTTCTGAAGACGCACATATTGCTTGCATATTTGATTTTAGCAAACATGAAGCCAACAACCAAATATCCAACAAATTTTTTGCATGCATAAAACCTTTTCTAAACTAATGTTTTGAAACCTACTTTGAGGTGGAAATCATATTTTACAAAGTATAGGGTCTTGGTATATTTTTCAACTATTTTTATGTAATTTTACACATGTTAATCGATTCAAATGTCACAAAGAACATCTTGAATTGGTTCAGTGCAAATAGAGTTATAGGGAACTTTTGAATTGATTCAAATCATGTAGATGACACTTTGAATCGATTTAATCTTCATAAGAATATTTTGAATTGATTTAATCTTCAGTTAAATCGATTCAATCTTATAACGATACCCATAATGCATTTTAGTGCCTGAATCAATTCACATTTTTTCTGAATCAATTCATAAAATGTTTTTCACTAAAGATCATCTTTATTTTGTTCTAAAACCTCGCACCTTTAAATATAACTTCCCTCACTATTTCCAACTAATTAAATCATTACTTAATTTTTCTCTCTACTCCCCTTCTCTCAAAAACCATAAGAAAACACTTTCTTCATTGTTCTTTGTGAGATTTGGGTCTAAGATTAGAGGCACAATTGTTGGTTGTGTAATGGTTTGGATCTTTCAAGAAATTTGAGGTGCTCAAGATTCCAATGGACTCAAGAAGACTTTCTTTTCTTCTCTACAAGCTAGAGGATTTGTCTAGTTCATAAACACCTAAGGATATCAAAGGAATCTTTGTGGAAGAAGGGATCTTGACGAAGATTGTCTAAGGATTGCATAGGATTGAAGATTTGAAGGGTTGATGCATCAAATTCATGGATAAAAATTTGGATCAAGTTAAAGGTGATCTTGCAATAATTTGATTTACGGTTTTTGTCATCTTTAGGTCAAAGAGTGACAAGATTCGTTAATTTCTTGTAATAAAACTTTGTATCACATTGTGAAACTCGCCAGTCATAGTGGAAGACCATCGATTTATCCACAAAAAGTAGACGTACCCCATATCGAGGACAATTTGGGGAACTATTATAAAATCTAGTATTCTCTCTTCCTCTATCTTTTAATTTACACATTTTAGATTTGATACAAGATACATTTTGATATGATTAATTGCAATAATTTTGAAGTGATCGAATATGTTAAAACCTAGTTCTATTTTATTAATTTTGTTTTTTCAAGTATTATTCAATCACCTATCATAATTGTAATTAGCTTGTTCATCATTGATAAATCCTTGTGTTTTTTCTTGTTAGTATTTTCATTGTTTAAGGTGTAAGTTTGATTTGAGATTGAATTGACTTTGTAATTAAGTGCATTAATTTTTATTGTTAAAGATTGATTCGTTAGTGAAAGTATTGTTCAATATTGAATCCTTTTGTGTACATTGTTTAGATTAGTTATCCTTTGTTGCATATGTATTGATTCTAATAGTCAAACGATTTTGTAAAACGGTTTTTCAAAAACCAAGTTTTCACTAATAAGTTTAAAAAAAAAAATTCTCCCCCTCTAAATTAATTATTATACCATCTTACAAAACATCAAGTGGTATCAAGAGCCTGGTGTCTTCGATCGCAGTTTAACCATTGAAAGTGTTAGTATCGATAAGTCCCAAATTAGTGTGTTTTTAAAATTTTAATTAAATATAATTTATGAAATTTTAGTTTTATTTTGGAGCTATCTTACTACAAAATCTTAATTTTATTTTCAGGATCACATAAGGAAAAAAAAAGGAAGAATCTGGAGGTGAGAAAAACACAAGAAGGGGGGGTTGAATTGTGTTGGCTTTTTCTTCTTTTTAATAATGTTCAAAGTTCAGCTTCTGATAGATCAGACTCTAAAACAATGTTCAGAGTTAAGTGCAGTGGATAAAACAAAGTTAGAGAGAGAGAGAGAGAGAGAGAGAAGAAAGACATAAAGAAATTATCCTGGTTCCTTCCACAACCCGGAAGTAGTCCAGTCCCCTTGTTACTTACAAGAGATTTTTCACTATAATCACCAAGATTACAAATGCTCAAGCACAAAGCAAGAGACTTCTAATCAAACAAAGATTACAAAGTAAAATGTTTGGATTGAACACTTGATATACTATCAGTGGTGTTCACAAAATACAACACAGTTCAAACTCTAATGACTTAAGAATTTCTACGATATGAAAGTTTGTAAGAAATTCTAAGTATATGATGAATATTCAATTTGACAGAGTTTTGGCACTTGTTAGAATATTGCAGAGTCTTTTTTTTTTAATTCTTCAAGCCTTCAAGCCTTTATATAGAGGATGAAAGAGACGTTGAAGTGAGTGCCAAATCATCATAAGAGTCGTTGGAGAAGCTTGATCAATCACTGTTGATTTGTTGCTTGATTTGGTTCACGTACTATGAAGGAAGGAATTTGAAACCTTTCCTGAATATGGAATGAACCGTTTGCCAAGGAGACAAAGTTGCAGAGTACGAACAGAGCATGTGAGAATGTTGGAGAACATGGTTGTACTATTGTCCTTTCTTGACAATGACATCCATTGACTTTTGATCCTTCAGAACTTCCATTGCTCATCTTGAAGACGCTTTAGTATGCAGTGTCTTCAGCTTTAGTAATCACTGAAATTTCTTGTGGTATCGATACTTTTTACTGCTCGATATAACCGTGCACTTGCGGGCCTATCAAGTATGATGAGTAAGGATCTAAAGGGAGAGTACCATAGAGCTCCGATCTTTGACGGAGACAACTATAACTATTAGAAAAAGTGCATGAGCATAAACAATCAATCGGTTAAATGGAAGCTTAGAATGTCATAGTCAACGGGCCATTTCAGCCACAATTAAATGTTGATGGCATCATTTAATACATACCACTAGCTGATCAAACAGTTGAGGATATTAAGGAAGTCCAAAACAATTTGAAGACATGGAACATACTCATTTCCGCCTTAGGTTTGAATGGCTGTTACCTGGTTTCGAATAGTTAGACGACAAAAACACTGTGGGACACTTTGGAGACTCTCTATGAGGGTACCTGATGATATAGCATCATATGACATTTTGGCTATGTTTTTTTAGTACTTTTCTTTGCATTTGAAGACAAATAAGATGAGAGATAGAGGAGTTGTTAATGATTTGAGGAAAATATTGTATTGCTTTCACTCGAGTCGTTGTAATTCACTTTTATCCTAGATCGTGCAACTCCATAGGTGTTTTGAGTGTTTTGTAGTGAAGAATCATGTAAATCGACAAATCAAGACATCACGTGAAGGATCAAGGTTATGAAATTGAAGACATATGGTTCTTAGAAGTTTGTTGAAGACAATACAAAGTGATGAAAATTCATTTCAAGTTCCTATGAGTTTTTAGACGGAAGAACGACCGAAAACGGGACGAAAACGCAAGAAATTGTACCAGAGGGGCTGCCTCAGGCGCCCATGCAAATGTACCATGGGCACCTGCGCCTGGAACAATATTGTTTGTTGCCTCATGTGCCCCTGCGTGTGCCCTAGGCGCCCAGGCGCCCAGCTGCGGGCTGAATGCTGATTTGGCTTGTTTTCCAAGCTGGATCGGTGCAAAAAACCCAGTTTTCTTCTCTTAAACCCTAAGTAACCATATGCTATAAATAGATACCCATGCACACATTATTATTCATTCAAAAACATTGACGGTCAAAGCAAGGGTCAAGCATCAGAGTTTCAAGGCAGGATTTCTCCTTCTCTTGTTCTCTCTAGGGTATGTTTTTCTATTGTTTTATTATGATGTATGTTGTCATGAGCAACTAAACCTCTTGATTAGGGTTCCAAGATGAACCCCTTCTTATTTGTTGGAATTTATTAATAATAAAGTTTTCATTCAATTTATGTTTTGATCGTGCTCGATTTAAATTAGATTATGCATGTTCTTTAATGCTTCATCAATTGGTTAACTAAGAGTGTAACCTTGGGGATTGAACCGTAGGATAAAAGTAGGCCCTGACAACCCAAAATTATATGAGTTCCATTGGCTTTTCTAATTACCACTTCTTATAGAGGTTAGGAAGTTTCAGGTTTGAACTTCTTTCGTCATTACTCTTTTCTTTAGACAACGTAGTACATGATCTATAACTAGGTTGGTCCAGCAATAGTTATTTAAAGAAACTTCGTATGAGTTTTACCCTTGGATTCATTAAATCAAAGTAAGCACCACATAAGTTGTTTGTTTCTTAAAAGATATTCCAATAAAGACGAAGGGGGGACTCAAGGATTCCCTAATCGCTGTTAATCATCTGAATCACAAACCTAATCTTACATTGGGCAGGGCAATTCAACCCTGCAATTCTATTCAACTTTATTTAACTTTTGCCTTTTGAAATAATTTTTATTAATTACTAAGTTGAATGTCAATCCCTGTGGAGAACGATAAACTTACTACTTTATTACTTGTTACGATTTGGTGCACTTGCCAATTTCGTCCATCAGTACCAAAGATGTAAAATAATCTAAAATTAGCACACTTACTTAACAGTATGAACTCTTTCATGTGGAGGAAAGTGAAAACATCTCTTTCATGCAAATGAGGTTCACACATATTGTTAACAAATTACAAAACCTTGGTAAGAGTATCTAAAATAAAGATTGTTCCAACAAGATCTTAAGGTGTATGACTATGGAATTGTAACCTAAAATGACGGCTATCAAAGAATCACAAAACCTACGCATCCTAGACATAATCACCTTATCTGGAAAGCTCAAGGAGCACGACATCATAAGGTTAAAAGAAAGTGAGGAAGGTGCTAAGAAGAAAGATATTACATTGCTCTAAATGCCTCTACTTTCAAGGCTAAATACTCAGTGCAATATGGTAATGACACGATGAAGACTCCTATGAGGATGATAAGATCGAGTTATTTGTACACACGTATCATAGATACATTGAGAAAAATGGGCTAAAGCATAATGACAAAAATCTCATCAAATTTAGAAAAGAAAAAACCAAAGGAGGTAAATTCAAGAAGGAAGAAAAGGTACTCAATTTCTATGTAAGTGGACATGAGTGAAGTTCTATAATTCAAGAAGGAAGAGAAAAGTGAAGGGCTATAATAGAGAGAAATTTGGTCACTACGCTGATGAGTGTTGGTACAAGAGAGATGGAAAGAAGATTTAGAAAAGTGAAGAAGAATGAAATAAGGCTTAAGAAAATCCTGATTCTGAAGTAGTCTTGCTCATGACTACTACTTATGAAGGAAATCTTATGTGTGAGAATTGGAACCTTGATTATGGATGTTCAAATCATATGACTAGACATAAGGATTGCCTCATCAACTTTGATTCTAGCAAGAAGACAAATGTCAGATTCGCAGATAACAGAAATCTTGCAACTGAAGGCATATGTGATATTGCTATCAGAAGAAAAGATGGCGAGAACGCACTGATAGAGAAAGTATTGTATGTATCAGAAATAAAGTGAAATTTTTTGAGTATAGGTCAATTAGTGGAGAAGGGTTTCTCAGTTACTATGAATGGTAACACATTGCAATTGTTTGATAAGTAGAAGAAACTTGTGCTGAAATCAAAGTTGTTAAAAAGTAGAACATTCTTATGCACCATTCAGAATGGAAAATAAGTGTGCTTGTCAACAATCATAGATGAAGATTTTAACTGGTTATGGCATATGCATGGTTGTCAAACTCGCGAATAAACTTGTAGACTCATACGAGTTTACGAGTCTAGATGGAAAAAACGAGTGGAATTACGCATAATTTTTTTTTTGAGGTAGACTCAGGTAGACTCGCGAGTCTATGACGAGTTTATGAGTTCATGAATGTTTTTAAAAAGAATAATTTTTTGAAAAAAAAATGAAAAAAAAGCCCAAACCAAAAAATAATAATTGGAAAAATAAAAATAAAATACTAGAATCCTCTTTTCTCTTTGTGTTTTTAGTATCAATTTAGAAATGAAACTCGCACTCTCACTTTTATTGTGGGTTACAATTTGTGAAATCAGATGTGCAAAGTAGTGGCGGAGGCTAAAAAAATCCAAGTTAGGTTAGGATTAATGATTAAGAAGGTGTTTCATTTGGGGTAGAGTTTTATGATGATGGTCAAGATATAGATGAAGATGATGGTGATGATGACGATGATGGTGGACAAGCTTTCACAAGAGTTTTGGATGTTTGAAGTGATCAATATATATGTTTTATATATAGTAACCAATTAGTAAGGAACTGGGTCCTTATATACTTAACTTGCTTGCTATACTTTGGTTTATTTTTTTATAAAAAGTGTGTTATGGAGTTTGAAATTTTAATTTGTATGTTAATTGGTGTTCTATTACATATAAATGTCATATACGCGTAACTTACATATTTTTTAAAAGTCAATTTTAATTTTCCAAAGACTCATACTCATACAAGTCTACGAGTCGTGTCTATAGACGCTTTTCGCATCTATGTAGACTCGAGAGTCTAGCAACCTTGTGCATATGAGGTACGGTCATCCAAATTTTAAAAGCTTATGTTATTTGAGCTCTAACAATTTAGTATCGGGATTATCTGTATTAAATGCTCATAAGAAATATTGTGGAATTTTCTGGAGAGGCAATGAAAACATATTTTCTTTTGTCTCTGAAAAGCCTAAGAGATAAAAAAAACTGAATTAGAGATAGTTCATTATGATATATGCGAAACATTTGAGGTGATCAGAAGGTAGTTTTCAAGGACAATGTTTACAAAATCAATTTTTCTGAACTGGCTGATCAGAAGGTAGTTTGCCTTCTATCAGTGAGTGATGAGAAATGGCTGTGGCACAGAAGGTTGAGACATGCTAACTGGAGATTAATCTCTAAGCTTAGCAAGTTACAACTACTCAGAGGCTTACCATACATTAACTATCACTCAGATGCACTTTTGTGGAGCATGTCATAAAGGAAAAATTGTTAAAACTTCTTTTAAATCTAAAGACATTGTTTCTACTTCTAGACCTTTAGAACTGCTTCACATTGATTTATTTGGACCAGTTGGTACAACATCAATCAGTGGGAAGAAATATGAATTAGTCATTGTTGATGATTACAGCAAATGGACTTGGGTAAAATTCCTTAGAACCAAGGATGAAGCATATGATGTGTTTAGTAACTTCTGCACACAAGTACAGTCTGAAAAGGAAATTAAAATCTTAAAAGTCAGAAGTGATCATAGTGGAGAATTTGAAAATGATCCATTTGAAGTCTTTTGTGAAAAATATGGAATTATCCACGAGTTCTCTTCTCCTAGAACTCCACAACAAAATGAGGTCGTAGAAAGAAAGAACAGATCTTACATTAGAAGGAAGTAGATACTTCATTACATTTGTATATGAGCATACCAGAATGCTATGGTTATACACTATCAAGTTCAAAAGTGAAGTTTTAGAAGTATTCACAAAATTCAAAATATTAATTGACAAGGAGAGTTGAAAAGCAATGAATTTTTTTAGAACTGATGGTGGAGGAGTATACACCTCAAAAGATTTTGAAGCATTATGTGTTAGTTAAGGCATAAAACATGAAGTTACTTCTCCTTATACTCCTCGGCGCAATGGATTAGCAGAGAGAAGAAACAGAACCATACTTGATATGGTTAGAAGTATGCTGAAACAAAAGAATATGGCTCATAAATTTTGGGGAGTAGTATTGAAAACAACAACTTACATTCTAAATAAGTGTCCTACAAAGAAGTTGAGGTCTAAAGTACAAGAAGAAGCCTGAAATGAAAGAAAGCTTGATGTGAAGCACCTAAAATTGTTTGGCTCTTTGTGTTATAAGCATATTCTTGATGCAATAACGAGCAAAATTGGTGATAAGAGTGAAAGCATGGTACTCATAGGTAATCATTAAACTAGAGCTTACAAACTATATGATATAAAATCCTAAAAAGGTGTATATAAGCATAGATTTGATAGTGAATGAATCTGAAGCTTGACACTGGAATATCAGAATTGGAAAGAGAAATGAGAGTTCTCCTATCTCCAATGACTCTAATCAATGTGAAGAATCAGATGACAATGGTGAAAATGAAGACACATATGATGTGACTGAAGATACTAATTATGCTTAACTAGTGATAAGGCCATAGAGAACTAGAAAAGTTCCCCACCAGACTTGAAGACTATAAACTGCTCCCTAGTAGTTCAGTCAGTGATGAAGGATAACTTATTCCTTTTACATTGTTGGCTAATGTTGAACCACTCAACTACAAAGAATCCTTGAAGAGTATTTTATGGAAGAAAGCTATGATAGAGCTCAAAGCTCTAGAGAAGAATCACACTTGGGAAATGGTTGAATTACCAAAGAAAAAGAAAATTATTGACGTGAAATGGATTTTCAAGGTCAAATTGAATCCTAATGGAATAATTTCAAAGCATAAAGTAAGGATAGTAGTTAGAGAAACCTACAAAGATATGGTATTGGGTATAATGAAATGTTGGCTCCAGTAGCTAGAATTGTAACTATTAGATTAGTAGTTGTATTAGCTAGTAGCAGAAATTGGTTAATATTTCCCTTAGAAATTAAATATGCATTTCTAAATGGGACATTAGAAGAAACATTTTTTTGTCACTCAACCTCTTGTATTTAAAGTAAAAGGAGAGGAACAAATGGTGTAGAAGTTACATAAGGCACTATATGGTTTGAAGCAGGCTCTTAGGGCATGGAACAAGAGAATTGATCAATTTCTTATTTATCCTTGGTTTCAAAAGATGCACAGATGAATATGGTACGTATTTGTTGAGCCTAGGTGACACATATATCACTAAGCTATGCTTATATGTATATGACCCTCTGATTACTTGAAGCAACAAAAATGAGATTGAGAAATTCGAATGCACCATGCATTCTGAATTTGAGATGATTGACCTATGGAAACTTTCTCATTTTATGGGAATGGAATTCATAACTATTAAAGCAGTGATAATTATTCAAAAACAAATATATATATATATATATATATATATATATATATGAGATGTTGGATAGATTTGATATGACTGACTATAACACAATCACAAATCCATCAGAGACAAATGTTAAGTTTGACGAATGCAACAGTGAAGAAAAGTTGGAAACTACTATGTCCAAGCAGATGGTTGGATCTCTGAGATACTTATGCAACAACATACATGACATATGCTATGCAGTGAGTATCATAAGAACATACATGAATGATCATAGAAAGTCTCATCTCACAACAACTAAGATAATTCTTAGATACATAAAGGGAATTATGAATCTAGTTCTGCTATTTCATACTGAGAACAAAGAAGTAAAAGCTGAATTTATAAGCTATCTAGATTCAGACTGATGTGGAGATAGAAGTGATAGGTGGAGCACTTCTGCTTATGTTTTCAAATACAACAATGATGCAATCTCTTGGTGCACTAAGAAGCAACTAGTCACTGCTTTATCTTCATGTGAAACAGAGTACATTTCTAAAACATTTGCTGCTTGTCAAGCTGTTTGGCTTAATTCATTGATGAGAGAACTGAAGTTTGAAGTTGAGTGTCGCGTCGCTAAAAAACGCTCGAGCGTACTAACGCTCGTAATAACTACGGAGTCGCCACCACAGTTTTATTTTTAAAGGGAAACGTTGATAAAACCCTTGACGATTTGGAAAAGATGGTCATCGCAACCATTAACGGGTTCGGGAGTCGATTATGCAAGGGGAAGGTATTAGCACTCCTCGCATCCGTTGTACCCAACGGGAACCTCCTAGTTAGTTTAAGGTTAAAAAAAAGTGTTTTAAAGGTTGCTTGCTCCGTTTTAATATTTCAAAGAAAAAAGGAAAGGGGGAAACAATTTTTTATTAGTGTGCTTGACAAGAGTGGGATCTTGCTCATACGTATCTCCTGGTGCGATGGAGAATTCAAAGCTACGTAGTTCTTTGGTAGAAAATATTTGTTTGTTGGTTGATTTTAAAGAACGATGTCTTTGATCGTATTATAGCGGTTAAACGTAGCTTGTATGCTCGCGCGTGGGAGGCTTAGGCGTTTGTTTGTATCGCGTTAGAATTGATAAAACATCGTCCGTTTGTGAAAAGAGATTTGATTTTTATTTGACCACGGGGGGCCGAAAATTAGTTTGGTGCATTGGATTTGTTTTTTATGTTTTTCTGTATTTTTGAAAAGGAATGACGATTGTCCGGTCAACGAGACATACGTCAAGTGCTCGTGCAACCGGGGAATGGAAAGACATACGTCGAACCACTCCTTTTTCATTCAAGTTTGTTATCGAAAATTAATATATTTTTTGTATTTTTGAAAAGGAATGACGATTGTCCGAACAACGAGACATATGTCAAGTGCTCGTGCAACCGAGGAATGGAAAGACATACGTCGGATCACTCATTTTTCATTCAAGTTTGTTATTGAAAATTAATATATTTTTTGTATTTTTGAAAAGGAATGACAATTGTCCGAACAATGAGACATACGTCAAGTGCTCGTGCAACCGGGGAATGGAAGGACATACGTCGGACCCTTCCTTTTTTCATTCAAGTTTATTATCGAAAATTAATGATAAACTACAATTAAAAGCATTAACACTTGTTATATTTCTCTTTATCTTTGAATAAAAATGAGTTTTAGCCCCTTCAAAAATAGTTCAACCCAGGTTCCGAACCTTCAGACGCAGAAACATCGGACTCATAACCTCAGATTCAGAAGCTGCCTTCAGAAGCTGACCTTCAAAAGCACTGTTCAGAAGCTGAAACTTCAGAAGCACTGTTCAGAAGTTGAACCTTCAGAAGCACTGTTCAGACTCTGACTTCAGAAACACTGTTCAGACTCTGACTTCAGAAGCATTGTTCAGAAGCTCACTTCAGAAGCTGACCTTCAGAAGCAGACTTCAGAAGAAAACTTCAGAAGCTAAACTTCAGAAGCTGACTTCAGAAGCTCACCTTCAGAAGCTGATTTCAGACTCAGACTTCAGAAGCTGACCTTCAGAAGCTGATTTCAGACTCAGACTTCAGAAGCTGACCTTTAGAAGCTGAACTTCAGAAGCTCACCTTCAGAAGCTGATTTCAGACTCAGACTTCAGAACCTCAGACTTAGACTCTTCAGACTCAGAGGTAAAACGGTAAGGAAAACAATAAGAAAAAAAAATCATTTATGTTTTGGTAATTATTGTTATCTTTGTGATTTTTTGGGGTTTTTGTATGATCTTTTTAGTGCAAAAATGAGTTAAAATGACTAAAATGAAGAGTAAAAATGCAGAAAAATATGCAGGAACAGCAAAACACAGTTTCTGTGAACCAAATACAGCAGCAACAGAAAAAAACAGTTTCTGTGAACAGCAGCAGAAAAAATGGTTTTTTTGGATTTTTGTATGATTTTTTCTCACTCAGTACTGAACCAAATACGAAAATAAGAACATCACTGTAAAGCTTGCCATGAGTACTACATCCTAGTGATCTTAGATCTACCAAAAGATGTCCTAGAACTAACTATATTTTGGCTTTAAGTCATGCTCATGAACTTATGGTAAAAAAATGCATTATTTATGAAAAAAAACTACATATCTCTAGACAACGCAAAAAATAATAAATGGACAAAGGGACTTACAAACTCCTAGCAAGACTGTGGATGCACAAAAATGAGAGGGTTTTTTGAGAGGTTGTGGTTTTTTCAAGGTGGAAGTGATGGAGAAGATGAACAGTAACAAAATGGTGTTTTGCTACTATTCTCCTCTCTTTGTGTGATGTTTTTGTGTGATGTAATGATTCTGTTTATGTGAGGTTTTGTGATGATGGCTTAGATAGTTTTTTTTAATTTGTTGTGGTGGTTGTGGCTTTTTGTTGTAGTGACTTGGGTGGTTTGTAAAGAAAAAAATGACAGAGTTTTGTTATATGACTTTGTTGTTTCTGGGGTTTTTGATTCTGCTCAAAATCCTCTCCTGCTTCTGATTTTCGTCCCCTGTTATATAGGCTTTCTTGGAATTGAATGCTGGATTTTCTTTGGCAAGAGTTTGGTTAACATTTATGGAGGAAGTGATTGTGATCTTTCTTGAAGATTTTGTGGCTAGTTCTGGACAGGAAGTGGTGAAAGAAGACAGGGAGAAAGGGGGCACCCACCTGCAATCTGTAGTGCTTTTGGGGTTTTTTGAGTCTGACAGAGGATGAAAGAAAACGAGAAACAAGGGGGGCGCTGCAGTTTGTTAATAGTGAACAATGACCCTTTTTTTCTTCTTTTTTTTTTGCTTTATTATATATTTATTTTTTTTGCAATTTTGGTTGGGATATAAATTGAACAATTGATCATTGGACTTGGCTAAATTAATTGACTCAAATAAATTAAATTCATCTATGTCTTTTGTAAAAATAAATTAAAATATTATCACTCATTATACTTTTTTTTAAAAGACTTTTAATTTGTCCGGACAAAATTAGGGTACAACATTGAGAAACCCCTAAAGCTGAAGATTCACAACATATGAGCTACAAATCTTGCAAAGAATCCAATTGCACATGGTAGAAGGTAGCATATAGAGAATAGATTTCACTTCGTCAGAGAGCAAGTGATGAAAGGGATGCTGGAAATTACATATTGTCCCAGTGAGTATCAATATGCAGATGGCTTTACTAAGGCACTAAAGTTAGACAAATTTGTTTACTTGAGGGACAAATTAGGTCTCATAAGCTTATAAATTTATGGATTAAAAGGGGTGTGTTAGTTAGTTAATCCAAAATAGTGAATAAAATGTTAGTTACAAAGCTGTTAAAATTTAGTTAAGCTTTGGTTAGTTGGTTAACTCTCTAGTTACTTGACCACCATGTTACTTGGCTGTAAATAAGTTGTAACCTCTCACTTTCATTGATCAATGAAATACTTACAACAAACTCTTTTTCTCACTATCTTCATCATCATCATCCTCTAATCTCATTCTTTCTCTTCATTTTTCGTTCATTCTAGTTGATTGCTTGCAAAGCAAGAAATACTTGTTGCACTAAGAAGAAAGATTGTTTTCTAATTTTGAACCCAAATTAATTCCTCATAAGATGTCCGTTCACTCTTAGATTTTCAAAAAAAACTTTTTGTGTATAATGATAACTATTTTTTAACTCTTCTATTATTTAATAATTATAGTTAAAGAAAGATATAATTTTACATATATATCCTTTAGCTATCACTAATATAAATATAAGAGGTGTCAAAAAGAGAGATATGAGATAAGTAATAATATATCATAAAAAAAAGATATAATAATCTATAATCTGTTATTTTTTCTTTTCAAACAATATAATTATTAATATAGATTATATACTTCCCTTAATAAATATATATTATATACTTTTCGTCTATTAGTCCAGCAGTCATCGCCTACAAAATCTAACTAAACTTATAAAATTGTCCCCAAAAAAGAAGTTTTATAAAGACTGGACCGATTAGATCTTGATCAAATATCATTTGAAGATCAATTACGTACAATGTCTTTTTAGCGATTTATTAAGCTGGTTAAAATGATTAGTATTAAAATGAAGAACCAACCGAGACAGTTTTAAAATATAGGCTTGTTCTCCAACAAGGATCCAACCTTTTAGAATGTTTGTAGATTTTCTTTCAGATGAAGGGAGTAATATAGTAACCGATAAACAAATACTAAAGCTTAAATCAATCAATTATTCATAGTTTTTTCCCCCTTAAAATATAGGCTGGTTTCCAACAAGGATTCACTTTTTTATTTCTTTTGTTTGGAGAAGAAAGGAGGGAATTAGATAAAATTATTGACCTTTTTTTTTTCATTACAATTCTGCCTTTTTTTTAATTGCTGGTTTCTTAGTTTAGTTAAACCAATGAATTGAAAGATTTGTTTTTGTATCAATAGTTGAAAATTCAAGATGAATTAGTAGGTTGTTTGGGATTCGAACCCAAACCATTGTATATATTATATAATGTCTCTATCAACTGAGTTATATTATGGAGACTACCAATAGTTGTTTTATTTTAAAAAAATGTATAAAATTTAGACATTCTTTGTTTTTTTATAAAATTTTATTTTTAATAAAAAAAGTAGAAGGTGTACTCGAACCGTTACCACGATAAAAGACAATCTGGAAAAAGGAAACAAACATAAAGCTCATAAAAAGAAACACAGAGGCCAACAAGGCACATAGCCAAGCAGGGTCTCTTATTATTTTATCTAAAATTCAGTTTTACCTTTGAAGTTTACCATAATTTAAAACAAAATATATAGTTTAATTTCTTGGGAAAAAAAATAAAATAGTTTAATGTTACGTTTATATTTTTTTGTTTCATTAGCGTTTACACAGGCACTCTGTGTCCAATGGCGGTGCTACTCTTGGGCTTGGGTTGGTCAAGGCACACTGACCCAAAAAAATATTTTTTTTTATAAAAAAAAATACTAAAATATCTTTGATTTTTAAATAAAATTACCTTGTTGACTACTCTCTTCTCCATCTCAGTATACGTTACTGTCATACTTTTAAGTCATCGAAATATATAGATGATTATTTTGAATTTTTAAGGTTTGTAATTTAATTTTTTTAAGGATAGTATGTAATTAAATTTTTTTATGGTTAATTTTGTATTTGACGCTTATTAAAACATAATTTTATGTGTGTGTGTCTATATATATATATATATATATATATATATATATATATATATATATATATATTATAGCTTATTTTTTAGGCCCATCCAAAAAAAAATTATGGCTCTGGCACTGTCGGTACCCGTCTGTCCGTTCTTTTTATTGCGCTAATGCTTATAAATTACGAACATTAGTTTTTGTGAAATTTTGATTTTGATTAAAATTATATATATATATATATATTTTGCATTTTCATATTATAACAAATTATACTTATCGTTTTTAACGACACCAACAATATAGCGAATTTTATATGAATTCTTATATTTTTTGAACAATATAACATTTTTAAACGCAAATTTGTTTATAGGTGTAATTGGAAGTGAAAAAGTCACTCCAAAATCATGTATTCTCTTTATATATAGTTTAAAAGATTTTTTTTAGAGGATATAGTATAGATGTTTATATTTTTTAACTAGTCGTTATAATAAGTTTAATGTTAACTTTAAAACAAGAAAAGATAGTGATAATATTAATGATAATGTTATTCGAAACTTTGAGAAACATGATTTGCTCTGGCGATCAAACACTGTTCACCGTCACCTTTGCCTAGCCATCCTAAACCGTCATTCCTTTTTTGTGTTTTTAGCCATGGAAACATTCAGTATACCTTGGAAATTCCTTGATCTCAACCTTAATCCATCATCCACCAACGCCCCGAAACCAAAAAACCAAAAAACCTTTGCTCAAGCAGTTTCGAATTTATGTGATATCCCATTATCGCAACTCCCTCAAGCGGTTGTTAAAGGCGATGTTCATGCAATCCAGATACCAGAGGAAGAATATCTTGCAGGAATTGCTACATGCAAACATAACCTTCATGGAAGGGTAATCTGGCCAAAAGGGTCCACTCCTTTAACGGTTGGTTCCTTGAAAGCTAAGTTATCCCTGATGTGGAAGGATCTAGCTAGCTGGGGGATTCAATCTCTAGGTAAAAGCTTCTTTGAGTTTAGTTTTTCTTCTTTGGAAGATGTTAGAAGAGTTAGATCCATTGCCTCGTGGAATCTAAGCCCTGGTCTCTTGAAACTTTTCCCATGGACACATGATTTCAACCCTAATTAACTTCAAAACAATTCATCAGCTCAGGTCTGGGTGAAAATCTTTGGTTTGTCACAAGAATATTGGAGGAAAAACATTCTGTTCTCAATAGCAAGTGGTGTTGGCTCCCCTATTTGCATTGACTCTGCCACTGCAAAACCTATGAGAGAGCGAACCTTTGGCCAATATGCTAGGGTCTTAGTGGACCTTGATGTGTCTCAACCCCTGATTTTCAAGTTACTGGTTGAGAGAAAAGGCTTTCCCTTCTATGTGGATCTAGACTATGAAAATGTTCCAGCCTACTGTTCTTTTTGTAGGTGCATTGGCCATCATATTGACTATTGTAAGAGATGGTTCCCTGATGAACAGGCTAGGCATGATGCAACATCCAATAAACAAACTGTTAAGGAAAAGAGAAAAGAATTTGTCCAAGTTAGAGATGGAAGAGAAGAACAGGGCAAAGATAATCCCCCCACTAACGTGGAGAAGGAGATTATCAATTCTGAGAAAGGAAATGATAATGTAGACAATAATGTAGAGCAGGTAGATCCACCTAGCCCTAGGGGTAACCTTCAAAAATCCCCTTCTGATATTTTGTTATCCCAAGATAAACAACTAGAGGAAGAGTTAAATGCTGATTTACAACAGGATAATCAAGCTGTTGCTAATGTGGAAGTTTCTGATGATTCTAGCACGCAAGGCTCCTTTGTTGATGATACTCAATCTCATAGAGAATCCTCACCAGATGGAAATGTGACCCCCTATTTACCTACTCCTGAAAGAGTCCAGAAAGATATGGAGTTTCTCAAGGAGTCATGGGCAAATATAGCAGAGAATGAAGAAACTGTTACTATATTTCCTGCTTTGGCACAGGATCCAAATACTTCTCTACAGCCTCCTGTTGATAAAGATGGCTTTCAAGTCATTTTGTCAAAAAGTCAAAAGAAAGCACACAAGAAGCAAATCTAGTCAAGAAGGGATATGTACAAAACCAGATCAAAGGTTATTCAAAAACCTTCTACATGAAGTACCTCTATTGGAATGTAAGGGGTCTTGCTAATCCCCCATCAAGATTAGCACTTAAAAGGCTTTTATTTCTTCATAAACCTGATTTTATTTTTATTTCTGAACCTTGGATGGAATTTGTTAATTTGCCTAGAAGATGGTTTGAACACCTGCACTTCAAACTATTTGCCACCAACACTAGACCTAACATGCTCCCCAACCTTTGGTGCCTTTGTAAATCCACTCTTAACCCTATGGTTCTAGCTTCAGATGAGCAACAGGTGTCCTTTTCTGTTTTGGATAATAACAAAATTTTTGCCCTCTTAGCTGTTTATGCATCCACTGATTATAGGCTGAGAAGACAGCTTTGGAACACTTTATCTACCCTTCAATCACAACATGACTTACCTTGGTGTTTGATAGGAGATTTTAACTCTATCCTAGGAGTTCATGAACATAGAGGTAGCTTTAACCCTTCCAAACTCCCCATGTTAGAATTCCAAACCTGGACTGATACACACAACCTGATACATTTACCTACCAAAGGATCTGTTTTCACTTGCTCTAATGGTAGGGGATGTAATAGATCCACTGAGAGAAGATTAGATAAAGCCATCATAAATAATTCTTGGTTAGACTCTTGCCACTCAGCTTCAGTTTCAACCCTCACCAAACATAGATCTGATCATTTCCCTATTTTGCTTGAGGTTCAAGTTAACAACATCCAGTTTGCTTCCCAATTCAAATTTCTGAGAATGTGGACCTCTCATCATGATTGTTTAGACCTAGTTAAAGATTGTTGGAGTTCTTCAGTGATTGGTTGTCCCATGTTTATTTTGAGTAGAAAGCTTAAGATCCTTAAAGAGAAGCTTAAGACTTGGAACAAAAACTGTTTTGGAAATGTTCATGATTCTGTCAAGATTGCTGAGCAAAAGTTACAATGTATCCAAGAGTCTATTCAGCTTAATGGTCACACTGAAACCTTTTTACTAGCAGAAAAGGAAGCACACCAGAAGTTGGAAGAAGCTTTATCTAGACAAGAAACTTTTTGGAAGGAGAAGGCTAATCTCAACTGGCATTTGGAAGGAGACAGAAACACCAAGTTTTTTCATAGAATGGCCAAGATAAAAGCCTCTACCAAAAATATAACTTCCCTTCAACATGGTGAACAAGTCTTGACAGAGCAATCACAAATATCAGAGCACATTATCAACTACTATAAAAATATATTTTCTTCTAACTTTGTTTTGCAGGATCAGATACTTGCAGAAGAAGTTATTCCTCATCTGATCTCTGAAGATATTAATAACCTCCTAACTCTTCTTCCTTCCCATGTTGAGATAAAGGCAGCTGTTTTCAATCTAAACAAAGATAGTGCTCCAGGTCCTGATGGATTTGGGGCCTTTTTCTTTCAGTTTTACTGGGATGTGGTGAAGGAAGATGTCTGCAATGCTGTCTTACAGTTTTTCACCTCCAGTTGGATTCTTCCTGGCTACAATTCCAACATCATAGCTATTTTGCCTAAAACTCCAGATGCTACCTCTATTGAACAATATAGACCCATTGCAATGGCAAATTTCAAGTTCAAAATCATATCAAAAATCATTGCAGACAGGCTGGCTTCTATCTTGCCTAACATTATATCTGATGAACAAAAGGGTTTCATTCATGACAGAAACATACAAGATTGCTTGTGCATTGCCTCTGAAGCCTCTAATCTTTTACACAACAAAGCTTTTGGAGGTAACCTTGCTCTGAAAATTGATATCACAAAGGCTTTTGATACTCTTGAATGGCCTTTTCTCTTAAAAGTGCTGCAAAAGTTTGGTTTCAATGAAATTTTCTGTAATTGGATTCATGTCATTTTGGAATCTGCTTTCCTATCCATCTCCATCAATGGTCAAGCTCAAGGCTATTTCAATTGTACTAGAGGGGTGAGACAAGGAGATCCCCTATCTCCTCTTCTTTTTTGTATAGCTGAGGATGTGCTTAGCAGAAGCATTACTAGCTTGGCTTCACAGGGTAAGCTGGATCAGCTTAAAGGTACCAGAAACATCAAGGTTCCCTCTCATTCTTTTTATGCTGATGACTTGATGATTTTCTGCAAAGGAAAGATTTCTAGTCTTCATGCTTTAAAGGATCTTTTTGCCAAGTATGCCTCAGAGTCTGGTCAGATTGTTAGCACCTCCAAATCCATCATTTTTTCTGGCTCCATAACTCAAGGTAGACTGAATATCATCAAGCATCTGCTCAACTTCAGCATTGGTTCTATTCCTTTCAACTACCTAGGGGTTCCCATTTTCAGAGGTAAACCAAAAACAACCCACCTGCAGCCTATTGCTGACAGGATTAAAGGTAAGCTCTCTAATTGGAAAGCTTCTTTGCTTTCTATGGCTGGCAGGATTCAACTAGTGAAATCAGTAATTCAAAGCATGATGATATACAACATTTCTTTGTACTCATGGCCAATATCTCTGATTAAAGAAGTAGAGAAGCATATCAGAAATTTCATTTGGAGTGGAGACATAGAAAAAAAGAAATTGGTGACTGTGTCCTGGAAGAAGATCTGCAAACCCTACTCTCAAGGAGGATTAGGAATCAGATCTTTGAAAACTTTGAATCAAGCTTCTAATCTCAAACTGTGTTGGAATTTGTTGAATTCCAAGTCATCTTGGGCTATTCTCTTGAAAGATAGAATCCTTAGAGGTAGGGACATCATCCAGCATCATATCTATTCATCCTTTTGGAGTGGTGTTAAGGAGGAATACTCCACTATTACTGAAAATTCCTCTTGGCTTCTTGGAAAAGGAGATAACATCAATTTCTGGAATGATAACTGGTGTGGTAAAATTTTATCAGAGATTCTGAATATCCCTCCCAACATCAGTCACTATCTCTCATCCACAGTTAGTGATTTCATCTTCAATGGCCAATGGAACTTTCCAACACAGATTATCCAAATGTTCCCCAATATCCTGCAACTTGATCAGCAAGTCTACATTCCTTTTGAGCCTGATCCAGATAAACTTTTATGGAAACATACCCAATCTGGTATCTTGCTTCTCAAAGATGCCTACTCATTCAAAATGCACCAGTTTCAAGAATTAAATTGGCCCAAATCAGTTTGGTCAGTAGATTTTCCTCCTTCAAAATCACTTTTCGTTTGGAGGTTCATGCATCAAAAAATCCCAACTGATGAAAACCTTATGGTTAGAGGATGCAACTTGGTTTCAATTTGTAATCTTTGTTTCAAAAATGTTGAATCTTCTTCCCACCTATTCTTCTCTTGCTCTTTTGCTTCTAGACTTTGGTCTTGGCTTGCCAGCATCCTCAATCTCACCATGTTCTTTACTGACCTGTCAGACATCTGGAAAATTTGTGAGAGATCATGGTCTCCCCAATGCAAAGTAGTGGTCACTGCTGCTTTGATCAATCTCATTAATACCATATGGTATGCTAGAAACCAAGCTAGATTCAATAATATCCTTGTATCCTGGAGATCAGTTGTCTCTATGATAATAGCTTCTACTTCCCTCTCAGGTAATCATACAAAAAAATCATCCAACAACTCAATTAGAGATTTCTCCATCTTAAAATATTTTAAGGTCAATATTCATAATCCTCGTACTCCTAGTATTAAAGAAATCATTTGGAATCCTCCTATCATTACTTGGATAAAATGCAACACAGATGGTGCTTCAATTGGAAATCCAGGTCTTTCCTCCTGTGGTGGGATTTTCAGAGATCATGAAGCTACATTACTCTCTTGCTTTGCTGAACCCGTAGGTATTTCTTCTTCTTATCAAGCTGAGCTTTGTGGAGCCATGAGAGCAATTGAGCTTGCTTACCAAAGAAACTGGAGAAATCTCTGGTTAGAGTCTGATTCAGCTCTGGTTGTGACTGCTTTCAAAGGAGATAATCAGGTTCCTTGGCCTTTAAGAAACAGATGGAACAATGTGAAAATCCTTATAAGGCACATGAACTTTTTTATTTCTCATATATATAGGGAGGGAAATCAAATAGCAGACATGCTTGCTAATCATGGTCTCACTAGGAGTAGTTTACAAGTTTGGAATGATACCCCAACTTTCATTAGAGAATTCTATGTTAGAGATAGGCTTGGGTTGCCTAACTTTAGATTTACTTCTTTTTAAGGGAGTTTTGGCTTGGTCCCCTCCTTGTACATCTTGTTTTTCTAATATATTTTGGGTAGGCTAGCTTCTTGCTTCCTCCCTTTTTGGCTTAAAAAAAAAAACAAGAAAAAATTGTCAAGAGTTTAAAATAATAATTTTTTGCCCCGTTTATATTTTTTGATGTTCCCCATCTAACTTGTTATTATTAAAAATTGATTTGATAATAATACATAAAATATATATTAAATTAATAAATTTAATATACTAAATTCTAAGTATCCTGAATATTTTGTCAAAAAATTATTTAAATATTAATTGATATAAATTTTATTATGAATTAAAAATGCCCTTTTATGTTATTTGACATTTGTCGGTTAATTGAACTGCTAGTTTTACCAAACACTTCAATTAGTTTATCAGCTATCAGTAATCAGACATCAACTATAATCTATCACCTATAAGTTAGCCATCAAATATCAGTTAGTTTATCATCTATCTGTTATTTTTACCAAACAAAGCCTAAATCAGACAAAACAAATACAAATCAAAAACAACAATTCGAAAACGGAAATACTTCACATCATACCATCCAACAAAACAATCATAGATAAAACAAAGACAACCTACATTACAATCAACTGTCGGTCCAAGTACGAGATAGGTTCCATCCCTTATTTGTATAAGGTATAGGAGTAATCTAAAGTCTTACCCATAAACCATTTTCAAAAGGAGAGCTTAATTACATCTACCAATTGCTCAACAGTCACAATCTCACCTAAGAAGATGGTACCGTTACAGGATTTTTAAATGGACCACACCACTAAATGCAAAATCAAAGTTAGACCCTACTTAAACCTAAACCCTACACCAAAAAATCCAAATATTACAAAAAGATGTAATAAATCCAGGGGCATTACTAATTTCCACCCTAACCACCTAAACACTTTATACCAAACTTAGATCATAAAATCACCAAAATGCAATGTTGTGATTTCTCATCCGACGAATCTGAGATGGGAGACATCCAATGCATCACCTTAGGAGATTGTGAAAGACTCGACAACTTGGATGAGGTGCCCTTTGGATTCCAACTGGTGAACCCAATAGCATTCAACATTAAAAACCATGTCCTCAAATCTCTAAAGGACAATCAATTCTCTAGGAAGAACTCAGAAGACTGTTATGCGCATCTCACACATTTCTTGGAAACTTGTGACACTATTAATCCACCAAGCATAGCAGAATCAAACAAAAGGTTATGATTTTTTGTATACTCACTAAGTGGGCACACAAAAGATTGACTGAATGCACTTCCAAGTGGCACCATAGCTACTTGGGACCAATTGATGAGACAATTCCTTAATCGTTTCTCTCCAACAACAAAGTACCTTGGAGCTGAAGCCCAAGATTGCTAGCTTTAAGAAGGAAGATGAGGAGACACTTTATAATGCTTGGGAAATATTCAAGATGTTACTCAAAATGTGTCCATGTCACAAGTTCCACAAGATGAAGATTATGAAAACTTTCACCACAGGTCTAAAGCCTTAAACCCGCATGTTTTTAGATGCATCTTCCAGAGGTACCATGAATATCAAGATAGTATGAGAGATGTGCGAGCTAATCAAAAAAGTTTTCCTTGAATGACTATCGCTCCTAAGGTGATGAAAATGATGTCCAGTAGAAGAGAGGTCTGATTGACTTACATATACACGATGTTCTACTAGCAAGTAATAAACTTCTGGGCATTCAAATTGAAATAATATCAAAGAAGTTAGAAGCAATGGAGTTGGCTCAACTCTCATCAAATGGTTAATTTAGAAATGATTGGAAACGATTGAGGGAGAGAAAAGTAAAAATAAAGTAAAACGTACCAATAAGGGGGCAAAAAAATTAAGAAAGTGATAAAAAAGGGATACACCTCACGAAAATCAAAAGGCCAAATTCACAAAAGAAAAAAACCTAAAGATGTTTCACGCTCTACCAAACGTTCATACCTTCCTGAACGAATGAAGGAAAAAGATAAATGACAAGTAAAAGAACACTAGTACCTCGCGGATAAAACACAATTCACTCGTCCTATTATGGACATGATATATCAGAGCTCTTTTCTCACAAAGTTCATAACAGAATCTCTCATAGATAAATGCAAACAGTGAGAAGATGAAGTTGTGATGCTCAAGGAAAGTTGTAGGTTTCTTCAACAAAAGAAGCTAAAAAAAAAGATCCTGAAGGCACAAACATCGAAGGAGAATTTGACTAGGAAAAAAATGAAGGTGCAAGGGAAGTAGTTAAGGAGAGTACTACGGTGTCCGAAGTACTCATTGACAATAACTTTATTCTCAGGAAAACCAAATGTTAGCTCCTGCCAGGAAGTAAAAAGCCTCAAGTTGTTCTTGGCTATGCAAATCTACCATACAATCATCTCAATAAGAATGTGCCTCTGAACAAAATTAAAGGGAAAATGAAGGATGTGCAAACATCTATGACAACACCTAAAGCACCTCTGATCGAAAAAGAAGCTCATTTCTGACTACAAGCTGAAATATCCACCTTGACTTAGGTGATAGTTCGTCAAGCTCGGGACGTTAAACACATATTGAATGGGAGGCAACCCATTAGTTTTTACTTTTAGTCACTTCTTTTATTAAGCATGCTCATCACATAATTCTTTCTTTTGCAGTTTACTATTCGTGACTACACTGGTTGATTTTGCATGAATTGCATAACCTTTCCTTTTGTATGTGTGTATCTATGTTTGAATGTTATTTCCTCGAGCTTGAGGTCATTCTCTACAAACTATTGGTTGTATTGTCATACACATGAGGTACTTGTTTGGTACTTTGAGCCTTTTTCAAGCCACCCTGATTTATTATTATTCTTATCATTATCCTATGATAAACCCCTTTGAGCCTCGATGCAATAATTTCTTTTGTTGTTTTGGTGACGAATCATGTCACAAGTTTTTGATCCCAAAAATGTTTAGCGAATCTGTAATGAATCTAACTTCGAAATGCTTGTTAGCCTACTTTCCCAAATATATCCCACCTATAATCTCAACCACACCATAACCTTTAAAAGACCTCGAGAGTGTGTGTGATAAATACTTGACTTTGAATGATTGTTTGAAATTGCTTCAAGTTCATAACAAGATGCATTAACAAGTCGACTAGAGTGGGCAAATTCCTTGACCATCTCTATTGGCTTTAGGAATATACATTGTGGAATTGAGTATGGTTGAGAGCATGATTATCTTCTCTAAGTCTGTCCCGCTTAAGCGAAAGTGATAAGTTAGTAAAAGTTGGAAGTGGAATGAACAATGTATTGAGAACACTCTCCGGAAAGGTATGTTATTTGAAAAATCTATGAAAATTATGACTTCTTGCTATTTTGTTACTTGAGGACAATCAACAATTAAGTTTGAGGTTGTGATGAGGGAGCATCATATGATGTTTTAGACTATGTTTTTAGTTATTTTAATAAGCATTTGAAGACATTTAGAGGTATCTTAAAGGAGTTGTTCATGATTTGAGGGGTATTTTGTATTGTTTTTATTCGTGTTGTTGTAATTCAGTTTCTTCCGTAATCATGCAACTCCATATGTGTTTTGAGTCTTAACAAGACACCGCATGGAAGATTATGGAAGTTCAAGAATGAATATCAACGTAACTTTCAAGGTTTTTGAAGAAAATACAAGTTTGGTAAAGATCATCTCAAGTCCAAGGCATTTCAAGGAAGAAGAACAGTCGAAGAAGGATGAAAAACTGCAAAATTCACCCCTAGAAGATGTCTAAAGAACCCAGGTGCATATCACATTGCAGAATGCTCTGAGGCTACTGGCTAGAGTTACCAGGCGCATGGGAAAAGATAAACATACTCTAGGGTTATATTATGTTCTAGAGTATGTTCATCTTTTATCTTGTTGTGTTTTCAGTTACCATAAGTAACTAAACCTCTAAGGTTAAGGTTATATTTATTTGTTGGATAAAATAATGTAATTTCTTTATTCATTATGATTTGAGTTATATTTGATTTTCATATGTTTCAAGTTTAATTCTTTTTACAAACTACGAATTGATTCATGTGACTTTTGCTCAAGAGTCTTTAATTTATTATGGATCCTTAGGGTATGGGGGTGGTTAGATATATTCATTGAGTGTAAGTCCCTTAGATGAAAATTTAGGAGGCACATAAAATGCTGGAGTCTAAGGATATGTCAATGCCTTTTGTAACTTAGTTTATGACGGTTATGGAGTCATCTGACATCTGGAGGGACAAGAATCTTCTTCCCACGATTTAGCATTGTTTATATAATTCGTAGGTCTTAATTAGCAGGTATTTTGCATTAATCCAACAAAGAAGCTATAAGGGACTCTAACCTTGCCAATGTCACACCTTGATTTGAACAAAGTTGCAACGTTAATTGAAATAACCTGAAAGGTTTCAAAATGACAATGATGAAGTGGTATGCTAAAACATCTCAATCAAGTAAATCTGCATTTTAATGAAAAATTTGGGGACCAAGTCTCAATATTGCTAAAAAAAACCTTTACCACCATTCTTTATGGTCTTAAACCAAAACATGAACAAGACCAACATTCGAGGAGCAAAGAAGCATTCTCCACCCATCTAAGTTACTTTTATGTTAGGGAAATAATCTAGAAACAAGTGTTCCTGGATAAGGTAAACTTATTGTGTTTTTATTGAACAAAAACATTGCTAGTTATTTTTTTTTTTTTGAGAGGAAAGACATGCTAGTTGTTTGATATAAATTTAATTATAGATGAATTTGATTTATGAGAGTGTTGTCGAGCTCAATTTTTTTAAATAGTTATTGTCAATTTGCATTATTTTGTTCTGCTTTTTTTTTAAAACATTACTTTGTCCTGCTTTAATTTAAATTTATAATATAAGCAAAAATTATTGTGTTTTTTTTATTTGTTAGATTTAATGTATTAGTTTTAAAAATGTATTCCCTAAAAAAATGTATTTTGTTTTTCCTTTATATTTGTATCCTTCGTAAAAAAAAATTGCTAGCTCTGCCAAATGTATCATTGGAGCCTCGTGCAATTGGTTGGTGCACAATTTGTGACTATAGTAATCCCTAAAATATCGAGTTTGATTCTTGCCGATAAAAAAAAGTAGAAAATATACATAGGTAGGGTTTTTTTGTTTTAAAAAAAATATAGGTTGGTTTTGATTAAAGACATATATGATAACCAGTTTTGTAATGTTTTTTTAGGTAGATAGATGAAATAACAAATAACTACTAAAATTCACACATAAGTGGAGGACCGAGGTTCGACTCCGATCACGACGCCAGACCTAACAATTTTGATATTTTTGAGTTGAACTAGGACTTGTACATATTTTGTAATGTTTTTTGTGCGTAAGTCCTATATAAATCTTTAGATATAAAAAAAAAATAAATTGATATTATTAACGGTTATACATACTCAATACGAACAAATATCTTTCAAATTTGGTTGGATGTGTACCCATCATCCAATTATTCAACATTGTGTCATACTTTTGTATTAATATATCTAAAAATAAAATCAAAATTTAAATGAATTTTACCTACGAATACCTGTACCCAACCATACTTCAGTGTACTTAAGAATTTACAATATTATATTATTAAAAAAAAAGAATTTACCATATTATAACAATATAATACGTTTTTCCGTCTTTAATCCAAAAAAAATGTATGTTTTTCCGTTAAAAAATCATTAGTAAGTTTCACCAAAAGAATTACAACATCAAGGGCACATTTATTGAAATTATTGGAAACTTTTGGTATATATCTTTATTAATTCAGAGTCAATGATTATCAACTTTTTCAATTGTTAATGACCAAGGAAGAAAATGTGAGAAAAAAAGTGAGAATTTTTCTGGGTACATTGTGTGTGCATATTATATTACCAACCGACCATTAAAAAAGTGAGATAAAGTGTATAATTTTTCAGTATAAAATATACGAGTATGATCAATTTGTACAATTTAGTTGACAAACACCATAGATTTTGCAAACTTTTGAGTTTCGCTCTTGGGAGTAGTTTCTTAATATTATTAATTTTGACTCAAGTTTCTTAATATATAAACAAAATCTATCAATATAATAAAAACTGAGTAAACATCTTCCTTAAAAAATAAAAGTGAGTAGACATCTTCATAATGTTTTTTTTTTAATAGACATGAATATAATCGGGAAGAGTTGATGTGAGTGGTATTTTTTTTAGAAAATGATGCGAGTGGTATTGAACTCCTAGCATCTCCGTCCTTGTTTTGTTTTTTCTTGATAAAGAAAGGTTTAAACATAACTCAACCGCCAAAAATGTTGCAATTATATATGCAATAGTTGAGTTCAAATTCCAGATTTTCCACCTTAAAATTGGTGGAATTCTTTTACATATAAAATGGTGGAATTCTAGCCACAATGTTTCTTGACAAAAAAAATTGTTTACATAAAATGGGTCTCGACATTACCTCAAATAAAAGTTACTTAAATAGTATGCCTAAGAACTTAAAGAATGCAATAAAGCTACTTACACGCCACCCACCAAAAAAATCATCCAATCTTGGATATTTTTCTTTTTTGGCACAACTTTTATATATATATATATATACTCGCTCCGTTCCAATTTAAGTGAGCTTTTTGCTCATTTCACACTTATTAAGAAAAATATATTAGTGAAGGAGAGAAAAATGATTTTAAGTGTTCTTGTCAAGTATTGGTGCATTTACCATTATCATAAATGGAAAGTAGAATATATTGAATTGATCAGAATGATGAAAGTAGTATTAAGTAGAGTTATAATTGGAAAAAAGTAATTAATATTGCATTGAAAAGTGAAATGAGTAAGTTATTTTAGGACAATACTTTTTTACAAAAGGTTCACTTGTTATGGGACGGAGGGATATATATATATATATATATATATATATATATATATATATATATATATATCAACAAAATTATTTGGCATAAACAAGTTCCTTTAAAAGGTTTCTTGATTTGTGTGGCGCTTTTCCGCAATTGGCTACCAACAAAGAATAATCTTACACGACTGAGTATTATTCAAGCAAAAGCTAACGTTTGTGTCAATGGGTGCGGCTTATAGGAGTCTGCTGATCATCTTTTCTTATGTTGTAAAGTGAAAGAAATCAAATTTTCCTTCAACCACAGAAACGACAACAACTTAACTTTAACTAGCATCTGGTTTAAATCTAAGTCTTTGTTATTGAAGATCTTATTATTCATTTCTTTTCAAATTGTCCAAACACATGAAAAGCATATCAACTTCAATAAATGATGAGTCGAGAGCGAGGAAAACCACCTAACTACACAAAATGATCTTTTGCTCTAAACGTATCAACTGAAGAAATACTAAGCCAATTCCTTATAAGATGCCATAGTCCTCCGAAATAATTACTCCCTCCGTCCTAAATTATATGACATTTTGGACATTTCACACGTATTAAGAAATGTAATTAATTTTGTATAAGAAAGAGATATTATGAGTTGTTTTAATAAATGGTATGAAAAATATAAATTAAAAAATTGAAAGAAGAGAGAGTAATAAATTATTAAGAGTATATTAGGAAAAGTAACATTAATGATTCATTGGTATAGTAAAACGACTTATAATTTGAGACAATTTTTTTCCCAAAGCAACTTATAATTTGGGACGGAGGAAGTATCATGTATGGTGGCGTCATCCTTTATCTTGCATGGAAATCACTTTGTAATTGTTTCTTTATTCCTTTGGTGGGTTTATTTTTGTTTTTTTAGCAACGTTAACTTTGCATTAACTTTTTATGGCCTTCTTTAACACACCTTATGCGGGACAGGTCACTTGTGTTTTTATAACATATCTCATTTGACTTGTTCAAATATATATATATATATATATATATATATAAAAGTCACTAACTTTACTAAAAAAACTTTACATTTAAAGGAAACAATTATTAAGTGCAATTAATATTTTTTTAAAACATATAATTGATGTGAAATATCTATCAGTTTTTTGGATCACTTATCTCCATTGAAAATATTTGTTTAACCATATTTAGTAGAGTTTCTTAAGATAACTCAATATGTTGAACTAGAGACCTTGCTTAAATGATTCAAGTCTAATTTCAAATGACAAACGTAATAATGATATTTTACTAAAAATTGACATGCCCGTCATTACACTTCTTTTTTTTTAAGTTCATATTAAGGAAACCCTTATTTAAGGGATATTTTAGCAATGAAATCATCATTACATAGAGTAAAATTAATTAAGATCCCATTTGTTTTTTTTTCTTTGGAAAAAAATTATTTTAAATCACTGTTATTATTTGAATAGTGTTTGTTTCAGGTTTTGTAAATATTAATTTTGTTAAAAAATCATTTTTAACCTCAAAATAAAAAGTTATTCCTAGTAGCTTTTTCAACATTAAATTTTATTCAGTTTGTTTATTTAGCCGGTGGTTTGCGATCTAGTCGTTCTTTTTTGCAGCTCGTGTGGCTTTGTACTGTGTGGGTCATTTGGACAGAAAGAAACAACCGACTTTTCAACAATCAGGAGAGTACCATCTACCAACTATTAGATAAAGTAAAGGTTCATACTTTTTGATGGGTGAAAACTTGTAATATTAATGTTCGTAATAATTCTCGTTGTTGGTGGTCGAGCCCCTTTGTTTGTATGGGCATCGGCTAACCGACTCTTGGTTACTGATGTGAACTGTGTATTTGACTTTTGGTGGAGCTCTGGGTTGGCACACCTTGTGCTAATTTAGAGGCTCCTCATCTATTAATATATATCCCATTTTTGCTTGTTCAAAAAAAAAAACATTAATTTTTTTTTTGTAAAAAAAGAAAATCAAGTGTATGAGCTTCAAATCTTAAAAAAAAAAATTATGATATTAAACAAATGAAAATTAGCTTTACCTTTTCTCAAAAATCTCTATAAAAATAAAAAAAATATCTAGATTTTTTAAATCAAAATCATTTATTTTGAAGCCAAAATAAACACACCATAAATTTACACACACAAATTACATGTGAATAAAAGACAATCAGACAACCACCAAATATATGTTTTTTTTTGTTGTCATATTTGAGACTAGAGTAAATATAAAGTAGGGCTTGGCCCACTTTACGTGCCTCTAGGCCTTCATGTCCTCTCCAAAGGAATCACATTTGAAGTTAAACGACAAATTTCCACACTTTGATCGTCATCTTTAAAAACCACTTTAATGTTGCTTAACCACGTATTCTCATCACAACACCTATGAAAAATGTTTCATCTGTATATTGTAAATGTGAAACCTCTATTGCATCTCCAACTTTAAAATCTATAAACAAACCAGTGGATACTGCCATACCCAATACAACAGCCAAACCCTCTGCCGCATGGAGAAATTGAGGAGAGGGTCAATGCAATTACGAGGGAAGACTTCACTACATATCAAGTTTTATGACAGAGATAAGTCATTGTAGTGAATTAGATGGATATATGATATATGCAATATACTCACTAGTCTCTATTATAAAATCACTTTAGAACTTTTGTTTATCCTTAAATATTAGACATTTTTCAAATTTCTATACACATTTATTATTATTTTTGTAAACAACTATATATTTTTTAGGCTAAATTAAATTCTGGGTCCTTTAAAATTTACGTTTGTAACACATATTCGTCCTTTAAGCTATTTTTGTAACATATTAGTCCTTTAAGTTTAAAAATGTGTTCACAATAGCCATTATGTTAAACAGACGTTAAAAAATTGGTGAGTTGGCAGTTAAGTGTGTGAGTTGGCATGAATGGGGTTTAAAACTCTGCGTTTTATGGACCTTATGTGTCAAACTTCATCTTCCTCATTCTTTCAAACCATTTTCCCCCAAATTTCAAAACCCTAACTCCATTTTTATTCATACCAAAGCTTTAATTTCTCAAATCAATGGCTTCCAAGCGCAAGAACTACTCGAATTCGGGTGCAGACAACACCGAATCATTCATATCAAATGGTAGACGCGGATGTGGTAAAACTCCAGATTGGAGGAAACACATATTAACGCTACCAGTGGAATGAAAACAGAAAAAACGCTACTAGTGGAATGAAACAAAAAAAAAACGCTACCAATGGGAAGAAAATGAAAACGATTTAGCAGAATGAAAACGATTTACCAGTGGCATGAATGAAAATGATTTACCAGTGGCAGGAATGGCGTGTAAATTCGATTTACCAGAATTTAAAGCATGAAGAAGAAGAATTCGATTTAGCAGAATTTAAAGCATGAAGAAGAACAATTTGATTTAAGGAAACGTATAACGGAATTCGATTTGGTGGCCAATTTGATTTTTCACCTTTCCACATTTTCCCTTTTCTATTTCTTCAAGAACCCTAATTTTGGGGTATTTGATTCTAACCTATACGTTTGATACACTAGGAAAGCCAAAGCGACATTGAATGATGCTTTTACTGGCAACTCAAACACTTAACTATCAACTCATCAATTTTTTAACGTCTGTTTAACAGAAGGGCTACTGTGAACACGTTTTTAAACTTAAAGGACTGATATGTTACAAAAATAATTTAAAGGACGAATCTGTTACAAACGTCAAATTTAAAGGACTCAGAATATAATTTAGCCTATTTTTTAATACTAATATCAATTTATCTTGAAATGTGAAAAAGCAACATATTTAATATATTTATACACAAACAATAATTTAGTAATAATGGTACATAAATTATCATAAAGTGGTATATACTAAAAACAAAGGAAGGTTTAAATTTTTTTTTTTTTTTGTCAAGAAGGTTTGAACATTTTTAAGTAGGAAGAAAGTGATCTTTTGCACGGGATATAGCTGAACTTTGAAGCATACCAATTCTAGGAACCATCAGAGGAAGCAATAATGAGTTCCAAAGACATAGAGATAGAGGTGGTTGTCTGAAAAGAAGGTGCATATAGCTGAGAGAAAAAGAGGCAGTAGTAAAGACCAAGGTTTAAGAATTAAGAGAGTGAGTGAGGTTTTCTACCCTATTAGTGAAAGACATATATTAATGTGTTCTTATTTGCAGCTTTTCCAATATAGAAGAAGAGACTTACATACACAACACACAAACACACAAGTTAAGAGAGAGAAAATGCAAAGCATGGTAGTCTTCAATAAATGGGACCCACATTGTAGGTCCCACAACACCGCCCATGCGCACGCTGTCTTTCTTACCAATATCAAACCCATCATCGATCCGATTCCTTGGACCTAACCCTAACCCAACAAAAAACAAAGTAAACCCAAATTCTTCCAACCCCCCAAAAAAAAAAACAGCATCCTCAATCTCATTATTATTAGACCGCACAAACAAAAGCTTCCTAAGTTGTTTTTCTCTTCCTTTTCTTCCCTCTGCCCAAACTTTTCTTTTCTTAAAACTCTTTATTATCTTATTTCCTCCAAACCTTGAACTACCATCTCTTTACTTTACTTCCGTAAAAAAAGTAGCTTAGCTAGCTAGTTTCATATGCCAATCAACATGGTGCTTGAAATTTGTGGTGGGTTTTTTCAAAGAGTTTCCATTTTCTGTTGAAGGTTATGTGCTAAGTAGTAGAGAGTAGAGGACATGCCATCAACAACACCTAGCTAGTTCTTCAACTCAAAAACCAAACAAGAAAAAATTAGAAACTAGAAAACAAAAACACAAAACCCCTCAAAAGTAAATCTCCACCACCACAACCTAGATCCTTCCCTATTTCTCTCCTTTCTAGCTCTACTTTCCTTCTTTTCAATTTTCAAACAATCTAGGGTTGTGACTTTTTGAAGATATTGATCTTGATTATATCATCTAGAGAAGAAAAAACCAAATCATGGATCAAGTAGCACAAGGTCGTCCTCTTCCACCTCCATTTCTCACTAGAGACCTTCATCTTCATCCTCACCATCAATTCCACACCAACCACCAAACCAACGAAGAGGAACAGCAAAGTGGCAATGGTAACTTAAGCCGAGGCCAAAAACGAGAACGAAACAACAACGACGACGGCAACAACACTCCCACCGGAGGAGAAGGAAAAGACGACGGTGGCAGCGGAAGTGCTGGTGGAGGAAGTGGTGGTGAGATGGGAAGAAGACCAAGAGGAAGACCAGCAGGTTCGAAAAACAAACCAAAGCCACCTATCATCATCACGAGGGACAGCGCGAACGCACTCCGATCCCACGTGATGGAAGTGGCAAATGGATGTGACATCATGGAAAGTGTGACGGTCTTTGCGCGAAGGAGGCAGCGTGGTGTCTGCATCCTTAGCGGAAGTGGGACCGTCACAAACGTGACTCTCCGTCAACCAGCATCGCCTGGTGCGGTAGTCACACTTCACGGAAGATTTGAGATATTATCATTATCTGGCTCTTTCCTCCCGCCGCCTGCTCCACCAGCGGCGTCAGGATTAGCCATATATCTAGCTGGTGGACAAGGACAGGTCGTCGGTGGGAGCGTGGTAGGACCGTTGTTGGCTTCCGGTCCGGTTGTCATCATGGCAGCTTCCTTTGGAAATGCTGCTTATGAAAGGTTACCTTTAGAAGATGAAGAAACAGCAGTGAATGTGCCAGGAAATGGAGGGTTAGGGTCACCTGGAACCATGGGAAGTCAACAACAGCAGCAGAACCAGCAACAGCAACAACTTGTAGCAGATCCTAACGCTTCATCACTTTTCCATGGAGTTCCTCAAAATCTTCTCAATTCATGCCAATTACCAGCTGAGGGTTATTGGGGTGGAAGTGTTCGTCCTCCTTTTTAACCAAAAATGTTATTCACTTAATCACTTCTCATCATGTTTTTCGTTTTATCTTTGTTCTTTTTCTTTTCATCTTATTTTATTTTGTTTTGTTCACCCTTTATTTAATCTTACTTTCACTTTATCTATCACTTGTTCATTCTCCTTCTTATAACTTAGTTTAAATTGAAGAATTTTCTTTGATCATGGTATTGAGTTGACTACTTGGTGATGTTGAATTGAAAGAAGGATGTATAAATTCATGAATTTTTTGTGGGGTTTGAATTTTATGATATTGCATCCAAAACAGTTGAATTAATTTTCTTGTTCAGCTAAAAATGTTCTTAGTTGCTTCCAAATGAAGCAGCAGAAGGTAGCATGTGCTCTCTCTCTCTCTTTTAGTCTCTATCTCTTTCTATTTTTTTGCTGCTATTTTAGTATCTTGTCTGATAATTTATCAGTCAATCTTTGCAGAGAGAGGAAAAGGAGAACATTTTTTTTTCATCTTTTCAATATTTTCTTCTATTGATTTTTTTTGCCTTTTTCCCATTTTTGGGGTGGTTAATTTCTAGGACTTCTAACCTAGATAGATTCAGGTTCTAAAATACATGATCTACAAATAACCCAGCAAAAATTATACTAAATGAACATGTTTGAAATTTTATCTATTTCAAGAATGTGTTGGACACAATAATTAGCTCCCTTGTAAGTTAGTAGAAAACACCAACTTAACCATCATTACTATACACACTCTCACTTTCTTTGCTACTACTAACACCCATCATTACATCCAAACTCATGTCTTTTTCAAACCATGTTCTCAAATTTAGCACTATCATTATTATGTTATGCTATGTTTAAATTTATATATTTTCTTAATTTTTTCTATCTTTAAGTTTTAGTTTTTTTTTCTTTTGTGTGCTAACCCTCCTTTCCCAACACTTTGTTAATATGAAATTCGACCAAGTAAATAAAGGTTGGTTAATAATTATTCTAGTAAGATTTTAACCCTTGTTATTTCATCGATCCAACTAATTTACCACTTGAGTCTATCTACTCAAGTTAAGTGTTACACTTTTAGTTTATTTTTATTGGATAGGTAAATATTAGCGTGGGTTTTAACCGGTATTCCTTCATGTCCTTAAATTCGCCCTCCATTAAATCTTTTTTTTTGTCAAGTAGTTTAGGGATTAAAAAAATTTTAAAAAAAAAAAAATAAGTGAGATATCCGAGGTTCGAACCCCGACCCATACATATATTATACAATGTCCTTATCAACTGAGCTGAGCTCACGCAGACAAAAATTAAGTGCTAAATATTTACAGATTATATTATCATTTGTATAATAAAAATTGATAACTCTTAGAAAGTAATTAACAGATGTTGGACAGTGAAATTGATGTATTTCAAGGAATATACAAGGAGAAAGAATGGGGGTTATGGGCTTCACTCTGTTTGTCTGTCTCATCTCAGTTGATTAGGGTTTATTATGGAGGCAGAGATGAGCATTGGGTGTTGGGTCACACGTGCGCTGCTCTGTGAACAAAAAAAAGGTTCCTTTACGAGGCAACAACCAGAACAAACAGACCTCAAGAGCAAAATGTTAAAGCCTCTCCTCCTTCTATGTGACATTGGCACTTTCTAGACAAACAAATGGGATTCAACTTCAAGTATCAAACTTGAGGTAGGTTAACATTTAATTATAAAAGAATCTTATACAAACATTTGATTATATTTTAGTACAATATAAGTAATGTACAAATATTTTAATAAATAATAGCCCAATATTTTTTTGTCAAGTTGTTTAGTGGCTAGAAATTTCTTCCTTAAGATGAATAAGTGGGTGTTCGAGTACTCGACACTGATCTCTGCATATATAATGCAATGTCCCTCACGTGGACAACTGTCCAATATATATTTATTATGAAACTTTATAACATGATTGGATATCAATATACACTTAATTTTCTTATTAGTGTGTGCGTGTGTGTGTATATATATATTGTAAATCTTTTATTACACCGTTAATGAATTATAATCGATAAATCATTAAAAATATTTAATTTTAATAGTAATTACTTTTAAATTCTTTCATCAAATTGGTTGTGTGGTTAATTTGTTGATGATGTAAAGCTTTGAAAGAGTATCAAAATTAAACTTGAATAATAAAGGGTAAACGAAAATTTATAGAGATTGATAAACTCAGAATTTTGTCTTGAGTATGGAATAGATGCTCCTTGAAACCCTAGCTCTTTCAGCTTCTTTTACACTATTATTATTCCACCAATGCCAACATGTATATATAATAACTTTGTTTATTTAATATCACATCTTTTCCTTGGATTCTATTCCTAGTTTGTCCAGTTCCTCTACCTTAGTTTTTCTCCTTGCTATAGCCTATAAATCAGCAGTTCCCAAAGATCATTCTCAATAATGGACTAACACTTCCGCAAAAAGTCCATATATAGCACTACTTGTGTTGTAAGGGTGCCATTTTGGACACTGTCACATTTACTGTTCTCAGTTTCACATCTGAACAACATGCAATAAATCGTGTTGGACTTTTTTTTATTATTTCTTCAATTATCATATCCAATATGACTCAAAACTATCAGTATAGTTAATTGCACTGAATTCCACGAAGTGTATTTATTATTGTAACAACAAATATAAAGGGTGTTACGATAAAAAAAATAGAGTTTTGTTAACGAGTGTCTAAAGGACACTTGTTAAGAAAAGAAATATTGAAATATTGTCTTGAAAAGAATAATTTTTTACTAACTTTTAATGAATTGAATACACCACTTCCACGAGGTGGAATGTAGATGTATATGGGGATATGGATACAAATGCAAAAATCTGGTGTCCCGAATAAAAAGTTTGGAGTTGAAGAGTGAGACTAGTGTTTTGTCGGATGAGGAGTATAGGGGGGTGGAAGGAAAATTTTCATACTCTTTGGTTACTTCTAAAGTGCAAGGATAGTATATGGCGTTTCAATAATCTCGTGTGAAATGGCCAAAAAGGATGATGTGAATACAAGTTATTTTCACGCTTGTATGAAGAGTCGGAAAATGATTAACTCTTTTGTGGCGCTAAATAGAGAGAGGAATGGGTGGAAATGCCTAATGAGATTCGAGGTAAAGTTGTGAGGTATTTTCAAGATCGCTTTAAGGAAGTCAATTCATTGGGTAAGGTCAACCCTTGATGGGGTGGATTTTCCTTGTCTCTCGGTGGAACAATTAAAGTAGGAGGTTGTCAAAGGAGTTTTTGGAGATTGAGATTGGTGAGGCAGCGGAATTACTTGAATAATTATTTTTCTACACCTTCTTCTTTGGGTCTAGAAAGAGGCAAATTGTTTGTAAATCCAATCAATGGGAAGTTATGTGCCATCACATGTAGCCATCTTTTCTTGAAAAATGCTTTTAGGTCATCTTCCCACAAGGATTAATCTTTTCAAATCAGGATGTTTTTAGGGTGATTAAGAACCTTCATGTGTTTGGTGTGATTAAGAACCTTCATGTGTTTTCTAATTCTTTTTCTAAGTGTTTAACATTGGTCAAAGTCTGATGGGTTCAGAGTCTGACTTAGAGTCTGAATGCAGCGGATAGATCAGAACACAAAGAGAGAGAGAGAGAGAGAGAGAGAGAGAGAGAGAGAGAGAGAGAGCAATTTATACTGATTCCTCCCACAAAACAGGAGTAGTCCAGTCCCCTTGCACTTCCAAGGGATTTCAATATAACCTCACTAGATTACAATTGCTCAAGACTCTTCCAAGAGACTTCCAAATGCTCAAACACACTTGCAAGAAACTTCCAGATTCTCAAGGACACTTCCAAGAGACTTCTATTGTTCAATCACTACTGAAAGAGACTTTCACTGCTCAAGCACACAGACAAGAGACTTCCAATGCTCGATCACAACTGAAAGAGACTTCTAATGCTAAATCACAACTAAAAGAGACTTCTAATGCACAAGCACACATGCAAGAGACTTCTTTTGTTTACAAATAAACAAATGATCTTACACTTGATATACAATCAGAGGTATAAATAATACAATCTAGAACAGACTCTTTACAACTTAGAATTTCTAAGATACAAACTTTGATAAGAAATTCCTAAGTGTTTTTGCGCTATTTGATTTTGACAGAGTAATGGCACAATAAAATAGCAGAGTCTTGTTAATCTTCTTCACGTATTCAGCTCCTTATATAGGCAAAGATTTGAGAGACATTGGAGAAGAGTGTCAGCGCATTAAGAGTCGTTGAGAAGCTTCAAATCAAGGACGTTGGGCCATTGCCTGGTATGGATAATTTCGATGAATAGTCATTTGAAATTCCTTTGCTGAAACTGGAATTATCTGATCATTCTCTTTGTCCTTGAAGTTTTTTGTCTGTTTCTACATGTAGTCAGAAGAAGACAAAACTGTACTATCAGATCCTTGATAGAGACAGCTACAGAAGACGACAAACCTGACGTGGAGTCTGGGTCCATCAATATCTTATGAGTTTGGGGGGTCTTCCAAGTCTGACAGGGGTCTTCTGAGTCTTATGATCTTCAGAGTCTGAAGAGATTCTTCAGCTTCTGAGTAACATCCTTTCTTCTGATCCAAGATGTTGACTTCTGGTTGACCTTTCTTCAGATCTTCTACCATAGTCTTTAAAGTGTCTCTTGTACTTATGATGCTCTTATACATGTTCAATTCATCAATAGATTTTATTCTATGGTCCTGCACACTTGAACACATATTAGCATATCCAATTGTTTTTCAATACTTTGTTATCATCAAAACCTTAGAGGGATTGTACAAATCAATTTTTTTCCAACAAGGTGGGTTTCCCTTTTCTCCTCACTAGACTCTAACCCGTGCGATGCACGGATTTTGTAGAGCTTCATATATAACTATTAAATTGGTTATATTATTACTTTTATAGTTACATTCAGTATTATGTTATCAAACTACCTCAAAAAACAACAAAAACAAAATATGGACTGCAATAAAAAAGACAAATCAAAAGAAAAATATATACAAAAGTCTGCACCAAGAAATTGGACCAAACCGCAAAAACTGTTAAATCTATAAAAAAGGAAAAGAAACTGCTATGTGGTAACCGGAAAAAAAGGAACTGTTATGTGGTAATTGAACGAAAAAATAATAATGAAAAGTAACCGCTAATAATGAAAAGGGACTGTTATCAAAAAAAGAATTGCAATGGCAAAGAAAGAGGACCCGAGATTTGCGTTGAATACAAAACATTGAAGCAATCGAATGTCATAAAAAATATCAGTTCCTTAGTGGTAAGAGTTATGAATTGAAAGCATGTGGTACCTGGTTCGATCCCCACTAGGAGTGTTTTTTCATAAATTTTTTTCATAACTAAAAATTAGGGCTAATCATTAGGGTTAGGGCAACACTATTAACATTTAGTATTATAAAGATAAAGATAAAGATTCCCTCGTGCATAAATTTACATAATCTAATTTTAGGGATTATGTGGATTGAAATTAATTGATGAAAATTAGGGTTCATTATGCATGCATGTTAGAATTTGGAATGTGAATATGTTGCATGTTTAGTTTGTGTGAATTACTTTAATAAATCATGATTAGATGATAATAATGTATAATTTCATGTTTGTCTCTGTTTTGATGAGACTAATTGAATAAGGAATGTCAAATTTCAAATTGAATGTCATAATATGTTGATTGGACTGTTTGAAATGCTTCATTTTTTTACTGTTGAACTGTTTTACCGAAAAATCTGTCTTTAACATCCAGAATAACCTAGAAGATGATGGAATTAGCTTTTGACGTCTTCATAAGAAATGTAGTCTTAGATGTTTGTTATCCCCTAATTTTGGTCCCATCGAAATCAATGTTGTGCAGATTGATTTATGATCAAAATATAGTTAATGTGGAGAATGTTTAAATGAATTAAGTTTTGGTAAGGTTTAGAATTTGGAAATGTATGATGAATTTAAATAGTTGTGTAGTGTAATCATTATATGAATTAGAACTTTCTTACTTGTTCATTAATTGTTAATGTTCAATGATTACGAAAATGAGTTTGGGTAATTGAGGCATACCTTTTTGTGTATGAATGTTCTGATGTATAAGAGATGGATTTTACCCTAATAAGTATTATGTGGAGGTGAATTCTATCCTAATGAAAAATATAAAGAGAATATACATGAACATATTGACTGAATTAATTAACCAATGATAGGGAACGATTTATATTAAGTTTTATTTACAATGTTTATGTTTTGATTAAAAATCTTGTTCAAAGGCAAGATTATGTTTTATCTCACTTTGCTTGTGAAAAAATATTTTATCCCATTTGGGGAAGCACTAAGATAATCAATATCTCACCCCACATTGATTTCATTTTCTTACAGGTATAAGGCGTTTCAAAGTATTATTAGAGGTTGTATCGTAGTCAGAGTTAGTTTAGGGCCAGTTTTCGATGTTGTATTTTTCAAAAGTGTCAATTATGTATTTATATTTTTTTTGTAAATGTTTCTTGGAATGCAAGACATTCTAGCTTTTTTATTTGAAATTTCCGATTTTATTTTTCTTTTTCAAAAGTGTTAATCGTGTATTTATAAATTTTTTGTAAATGTTTCTTGGAATGCAACACATTCTAGCTTTTTTTATTTGAAGTTTCCGATTTTATTTTACTCCCTAACCATGGTTCCATTCTTGCATTTTGCAATAAATTGTTTGACACATGAATCAAACACAGGACATATAGCTCACATGCAAGGTGCTTAACCACTATGTTGGACTGTGAACACGTTATTTACAATTCAAACGTTATTATATATAATATAACATTTAGCTAAAAATGAGTATATATACCTATTAAAAATGAAAATTTTGAGACTTTGGGGAGGCCATGGCCCTCCCCCTCCCCAGTCCCGACCTAGCTCCGCCCCTGTACTTCTTAGAGTATATGTCTGAACGCTAGTTAGGATAATGTACGATTTATATAAGGCATACTTTAAAAAAAAAAAAAAACTAAAACTCAAGGGCATCATAATACGTATTGAGACATAATTTTAGTAAAATTACTAGTTGTTGTTTAAATTTAAATTTTCAAATGTTTAGAATGAAAAATGATTAATTAAATTAATAAGTAATGGATTGCGTTTAATATTTTTTTAAATGATATTTAAGTCAATCAATTTAATAAATTTTTAGCCTATATTCAACAAATAACTAATTACTCAAATTTACAAAATAACAATGCAATCCCTTAAATTAAATAATATGTTTTTTTGAAGGAAAAAACATATTATTCAAAAAACATGTTATTAAATAATATGTATTAATTTAATTTCTCCACAAAAATGTTTTTTTTTTACAAGAACGAAAATATTTATTTAGAACACATTCAAGGAGGAGATGGATAGCTGGTTTAGTTGAGCTAAGAAATTAAAATGTTAAGGAGCTAAAAGGTCTAAAGTTAAAATATTGATAATTAAAAGAGAAAATTCTATTTGAAGGCAAATTCGATGGACCAGTTCATAGAGATATTTGGATCGAATACGAGTTTTCAAAGAGAAAAATCCATGAATGACCTAGATATTGACTTTGAGAAATTGTGCTAAACTCGAGAAAAAATACTAAAAAATTCATTGACATTGCTCCTTGATTCAATAGACTAAATATCTATTTCTCAAATTTAAGGGACTAATTTATACGACCTTTACAATTTCAATGATCATTCAAAACGATGATTTACTTTTTTGTGGGTGTCTTTTTTTAAATAAAAAAAGGTTTGGATGTCTTTTTGGTTTTGGTACTGTCCAATAATCTCGGTGGACTGGACACAAGAGTGCATAACAATAAAGGCCTAGGACGCCCCAATTGTGACCTAAATAAAGAAAATTGCTCTTTAGGCACCTATAGTTTGCTAACAGAACACCCAAAACTATGTACCCTAAATATCCCAACGACAATCAATTATGGTTCGCTGGAGAATGACAATTAATTGTCGTTCAGTTCCATTGTTCCATATATTTTTTGAACCAAAATACCCCCAATTACCAAACCATCCATTGTCTTCACAAATCTTCTCAATTCGTTTCAATTCTTCATCAATCCTTTCGTAATTTACTTATAAGAAAAAGCTTTAACGAAAGTCATCAAAACTAAATTAACAAAGAGAGCTTTAACCAAGCACCATAGTGATGTAACTCAGGTTTTGGGGCAAGAGGAAACAAGATCACATGGACATAGGTTGCAAAGATTCGTTTTCATTTACAAAGTAATGATGATTAGTTATCAATGTCACATTCCGTAAAGGAATTCTTAACTTTGTATTATGAATTTTGTGTTACATGAAATGAAGTCACAAGCATAACCAAACCATCTCAGATACTGGAACAATGGAACTGAATGGACAGTGAACAATAATTAATTGTCGTTGGAGATATTTGGGTAGTTTGGGGTGCTTGTGAGCAAACCATATGTGCCTAAAGGCAATTTTCCTAAATAAATGGATGAAATTTCACATCTATAATATGATTGCTACTTCCATTATCCAACCTCCTCGTGCACCGTATTTGGGTTATAAAATCTGAAAAATTCCAGCGAAACATAATTGTTTGTCGAATTAAATTATCTTCTTAAAAAATAAAAATAGATTTTGGACAAGTCATTGGGCAGCACTCTATGAAGCCCGAATACATACTAAGAGTGCAGATGCAATAGAATACAAATGTATATGCGGGTACACGAAATTTTTGAAATTTAGCATACGATGTGACTAAAATATGTTAACAAATGTTTGTAATAAAACTTTTTTTTAACAGAAAAGAGTAGAAAGGCAACAAACCAGGACAACACAAACATGTTGGCACCCCTTGGCTGCCATCTATCAACTACAACACTCAATAGAAAAGAAAAATACAAAGGTAATTGGGGGGGACTGGATCAAAACACAAGCAAGAATAACTGAAGGAACTTAACATCTACCTCGTTAAAAACTTTGTCAGGAAGACATAAAAGGGTAAAATCAAGTAAGGAAAAAATAGTACATATAAAGCAACAATAGAAACAACAAAAAAGAGAACCCTTGACAAAGATCAACATTAACATCAACAAAATTCGTGTTTTCTTTTTAATTATGAATAATACGTTTAGAGGTATTGTTGGTGGTACATTGAGGTGCTAACATAGTTGAGATATCGTATTACATTGATGCAATATCATTTTTAGTTTTGCTAACATCAACAAAATCTGAATTCACCCAAATTGGAGTAGCATCCACCCAAATTGGACCATTATGCTATATAAGCAACTTCATCGATACACTACTTGTCCTCTCTAAGAATATGGTAAATGTAAAAATGCATGTTTTTGTTAACTTCATACAATTCAGCCATCTATTTAGTAGGTATCAGGGAACAATATTAAAATTTCTGAAAGCCAAAGTAACAAGCTCAGAGTCAGTCTCCAACCAAAGCCTACTCCAATTCTTCTTATATGTTATCTCAATAGCATTCATCGGCCCATGAAGATCAACTTGAAAGGTAGTTATGATATGTAGATTGATCGCAAAACTGCCTAAATAATTGGCATATTTATCCCTGAAAATCTCTTAATAACCTTTAGTAGAACCATTAATATTACACTTAACCAAGTTAAGGGTGGAGGAACCACAACACCTCCTTGATGCAACGAGAAACGAGCAACATGCACATGAGTCAGGGCAAAGAAAGCATTTAAAATCACAAGTTTCTGCATGTCATAATAAGAATGTGCCTTGGTATGATTTCCACCCAGGGAATTGTTAAAACACACTAAGTTAGAAGCATTCCTACAATTAACATTAACACCATCAAATCATACTTGTTTATGCAATACCAGATGACATTGATCACATTCATATTAGCTGCAATAACCACTACTTTATATTGTGTTGACAAAGATTTATTACAAATCTCAATCACAATGTGCATGTTACTGGTGTCCACATGCATATTAAAAATGGAAGTAATCCAACATCAAAGTTGACCTTCGAAATCACAATAAAAAAATGATTGTGATACATGCTACACATGCAGACCTTGTTGTTGAGGACAAAACCTTTTTGATATATGTTTGGCCAAATACATCTTATGGTTCTTTAAGTTTGACAAAAATACCGAGTTGGTCCTTTAAGATTTTTAAGTTTCAAATAGATCATTAAGTTGTTAATTTAATACTTTTTTAAGGATCGATTTGAAAATTAAAAACTTAAAAAACTTCAAATAGATGCATTAAATTAACAACTTAATGGATCTATTTGAAACTTAAACAAACTTAAAGGACTAATTCCAAACTTAAAGAACTAACCTATATTTTTGTCAAACTTAAAGGATCAAAAGAGGTATTTGGTCTATATGTTTTAATAACAACAAACCTTATTAAAAAACTGTTAAATGTTATAGATGGTGATCGACTAATGTTTTTCAATATACCTAAATTACCCTCAAACTATTTTACTATTAAAATCATTAGTTATATGATTCGGTTGCTATAAATATGTCTTTTTCTAATGACAAATATGTCCTTGTTCAATTCAGTAATAGTGGTCGTGGAATAAATCATATTATATGTCTAAGAGTTTATTATCATCTAATAATCTCATGCACCATATCTTCCTCTCACCATAATTATTGATTGGTCTTTTATTATTTTCATTGATAAAAACGAAACGAGAGTTAATATCTTCTTCATTTGTTATTTTCTCCATTTGCTTCATTGCTATAGTTTTGAAAATATAAATATACCGAACAAAGAGAGTACAAGACATACACAAAGGGATACAAGAAAAGCAATTAAGCAATTAAGCAAATACACCAAACAGAAAACAACAAACAAAAAGCCGGACAGCCGAAGAGCACGTAATGTTGCTAGAAGCTTTAAAAAAATTTGTATACACTTCAAAATTTTTGTTTTTTTTGGCATTGAAAAGTCTTAATCCACTCAATGTATTCCTTTATATATAGAGCCAAATATACCCTGTGAGTCTCCTCTGCTTCTTGCTCTCTTCCTAGTCTCATACCTTAACAAGCATTTTTTTTGCCTGATTTTCATAGCCCAATAAGCAGCACAAAGATGAATATTAGGTAGGGATTACTTCACTGAATGATGAATTTTCTTAAATTTTATTCCAGTAAGATCTTTTTTACCAGTAAGTTATTATATATTGTATGTATTGAATATGTTATGCATGTTTGAATTTATATATGCATTCTGTAGATCAGGTCATAAATATTTGGAGTCACTTCTCTAGGTAGAATTTCAGGAGCGCTCTCTGTTGCTCTTTGCTCTACCATTGATTTTCAAACCAAATTTGTACAGAAGCATCTCAAGCTTTAAAACAAATATATCTCAATCTATTTTTTTGAAATTATATAGAGTAAATTACACTCATCTTTCTTCTTATCTTAAAATATACACTCTCTTTTCTTAAAAAGTAAACTTTATACTCCCCTCTCCTATGAGATGCTTGAATTACAACTTTCTCCCTTAATAATTAAATATGCACTACACTTAAATCTATTTTAACATAACTAAATATTTTTATGATATATACTAATTTTGAACCATCATTTAAAAAAAATAAATTCATATCTTTCTTATTTAAATGTCAATGATAATTAAATTTAAATATTTTTTTATTAATTTTATAATTTAAAGTATAAAATTTACTTTAAAAAATGAGCATACTTTATTGACTTTAGTAATTTCTCACATATTTAAATTTTATTTTGTGTTGTTTCATATTTTATAATAGGGTTTAAAACTATATGTTAATGAAATTGTGAATAAAAAATAGCGAAAAATATGCACTCAAACTTTGATTATATTAAAATGGATCTGCAATACTATTTCTCTTCGAATTGTGTTAGATTATTATTTTTTTGCTAGATTGTTAGAAATATAAAAATTATTAAGGGGGTAAAGTGTAGATTTTAACATAAGAGATGATGAGAATGTAATTCAAGCTTCTATTAAGGGAGGGGAGTGAAATATTTTCTAAAATTAATATATTAAAACTTGTTTTAGGCATCACTTACTATTAAATATATTGTATTAATTTACAGGAAATCGATTGACGATATTAGGAGTCTGAGATTGATGACTGCTGTGAAAACTCCGTACCTACCAAATGGTCAAATTGATCTTGAATCATATGATAACTTAGTAAACATGCAAATTGCAAATGGTGTTGAAGGAATTCTTGTTGCTGGGACAACTGGTGAAGGCCATTTAATGAGCTTGAATGATAAAGTAATGCTTATTGCTCACACTGTCACCACTTTCGGCGATAAAGTCAAAGTTATTGGTAATACAGGAAGCAACTCAACATCACAAGCAATTAGTGTAACTGAGCAAGGTTTTGCTGTTGGAATGGATGCAGCACTTCATATAAACCCTTACTATGGAAAAACCTCAATGGAAGGTTTGCTTGCTCATTACAATAGTGTACTTTCAATAGGACCTATCATTATATATAATAACCCTTCAAGAACTGCTCAAGATATTCCTCCTAGTGTGGTTGAAATATTGGCTCAAAACCCTAATTTTGTTGGTATCAAAGAGTGTATAGCAAATGAGAGAGTGAAAAAGTATGCAAGTGAAGGAATTTTTGTGTGGACTGCAAATCAAAAAGAGAGTCATGAAGGTGCTATTGGAGATGTGTCTCTTGCTAGTAACTTGATTCCTAGTTTAATGGTGAAACTCATGAATGAGGGAGTGAATCCTTCATTGAATTCAAAGCTTATTCCTTTGTTTGATTGGCTTTCTTTAGAGCCTATCCCAATTGCTTTGAACACTGCTCTTGCTCAACTTGGTGTTATCAAGCCGGTTTTTAGGCTACCATATGTACCTTTGAGTAGGGAAAGAAGGGTTGAGTTTGTCAAATTGGTGAAGCAAATTGGAAGAGATAATTTTGTTGGAGAAAATGATGTTGAAGTTCTTGAAGATGAAGACTTTATCATAGTTGGTCGGTATTAATTTAGATTAATTTCCCTATTCTATCAAGTTTTGTTTTATGTTACTGTTTCTGTTGGGTTTTTCATGATTGTAGTAATTTCATGTTTGCCAAACTTCAAAAAACAAATAATGTAAGGCGTTGAGTTCATACATGAATTGAATAATGTAACAGCGTTAAATTTTTTAAAGAAAATTTCGCTGTCTATGTAATCATATTTTTAAGAGAGATGATAGCTGTACTATTATTTTTTAACAATTTTTAGGACAAATTTCTCTTATACATCCGTGTGTTCTTATTCTCTTTCTATTGCTTTGATTTTTATATTCATACTCATATTTCTTTGTATATTTGATGGTCCTGTAAATTTGTCTCAAAAATGATTGTTCATATAACATAATTTTGTTTCTTTAAATTATCTATCATTTGATTTAGACGTGTTTATAAAACTTTTAGAGAAGGATAATTATTTCAAAACAAATTTAATAACGACAATCCAACCGCTGTCTGCTCTAAAAAAATAAAAAAATCCAACCACCGTCTTGTGTTCATTTTCTCCACTTTCACTATTTATTTGAAATTTTTATAATAAAGTTTGTTCCAATAGCCTATTTTCAAAATACTAGTTTCTAAACGTGTCCACGTCATCAAGTCATACGTGACAAAATTTCCAAGAAATTATCAAAATAATTATTACTCTCTCCAAAATTTATTATATGTCCATTTGTGAAAAATATTTGTGTTTTATTATAATCAATCTTGGTCTTTATAATAAGAATATTTTCAAAAATTCTTTTGGTCATATTTATAAAAAAAAATGTCACAATTTTAAGGTGTCATTATTGCTTAAAAAAAATTTCTACTTCTCATTTAATATTTTTTTTAATATCAGTGGGAGTATGTAACTTTACAATACCAATGCTTCATTAATGATTTTTTTTTCTATGATACTCTTTACCATTTATTACTCTCTTCTTTCTATTCTTTTTTTACTAAAAAAAGATATTTATTCATTCAAAACGAACAAATACATAGATCATTACAAATTCAAGATTGCTAAAACTGAAAAAAGGTGAATTTGTAAACAATCTTGCAACACCTAGGTTAATAGCATACAACAATAACATGTTAGTGCTTACAAATATGACAAAATAAAAGTAACCGGAATATTCGTGCTTCCGGATCTGCGATATTGATGCCCAAGTTTTCATTAGATCTATAATGAGTTAAAGTGAATATGTCAATCTGAACCAACGAACACCGTACTGAGATGGAAACACCAACAAATTAAACTTCGCTCAAGACGACGCCAAACACAATGCCACACAAGACAACGAACAAACACAACATCGTACTAAGACGATGAAAACTTAAAAAAAAAACGCAGAAAATAAGAGGCAACCACTTATTTAAATAAAAACAGAGAAAAAAACGGTGAGTGGTGATTTCAGGCCAAAAATGGCCAAAAACACCTCCTACAATGAAAAGAAAGAAAAGTTGAGAAAAGGTGGAAGGCTAACCCTAAAAGTATGTAAATCATGGTTGAATGGTGAATACAACTTTATCTTTATGGATCATGATTATTTGTAGAAACATATAATTCTTTCTATTCTTTTAATCTAATTTTCTCATGTCATTAATAAGAGATAATTTTATAAAATCACTCATAATTTATCTCTTCAATATGTCCTCCGTCCCAAATTATAAGTAAAAACAATTATTTCACACTTATTAAGAAAACTAAAACATGATAATTTGGAGTATAAATTCTTGTGTTCTCTTTGGAATTAGTTTTATGGAAAGATGTAAAAACAATTTTAATTGGTTATTTGTTATGGAGAAAAGAAGAGGGAGAGCAAATTAAATGCAATTTGCATTTACCTTGAAAAAATGATTTTTAGAAATAACATAATTAAATATGGCAAAAGTTTGTCTTTTTTTCTTATAATTTGGGGCAAAGAAAATGAGTTTTCTTTACTTATAATTTGGGACGTAGGGAGTACAAAATTAAATACATTTCTTAACATGTCTGAAAATGTCAAAGCGACTTGTAATAAAATATGAAGGGAGATTAGAAATAAAAAATGAAGGGAGCACTTACATGAAATCTTTATAATACACTACTAGAAAAAGCAAAATTAGTGACGAAAATTAGTGACAAAAAAAATAAAATCCCTCACAAATTCCTTAGTCACAAAATTTAGTGACGGAATTAGTGAGGGATTTCATGTTTTCCCTCACTAAATTTCCCTCACTGATTTTTATTTTTTTAGTAGTGATAATAAACTGAGTGAAGATCCATTTCAGTCCCAGACCCTGACAAAATGTGTAGGGAGCAAATTAATCATTGTCAAATAAAAAGACTATATTTAATTCCTTACAAAATTAAACCAAGACAAGTTAGTTCAAGAATCAATTTTTATCATTAAACCTATGGCGTACATATACAGAGAGGGCAATGCTTGTGCAGATGCTTTAGCTAACATAGGTCTCACTCTAGATAGCTTTATATATTATCATACTATCCCCATGCAAGTTAGGAGTGATTATGTTAAAAATAGGCTAGGTTGGCCTAATTTTAGGTTTAATCACTCTTGAGAAGGTTTGGTGTGGTCCCCCTTCCCCTTTTTTGTAACAATCTTTTTTTAATACATATTTGATTGTTAAAAAAAATTACACCGTTACTTTGACTATGTGGAATTAACAATGTTAGTTAATTGCTAACGTGTAATTAAAAGAATATTTAAGGAAATAAATTAGTCTCTCATTTAAAAAAAAAATGCAAAATAAAACAACAAATGGGTTAAATTAGTTTTTTTCTGAAAATATAGTTAATTTTGATTTTAGTGCCTGAAAAATAAAACGGAATGTTTTTGTCCTACCAAACTTGGTTCACAAAACAAATCAGATTTTGATAAAATTAGGAGATAAAAGTGATTAGGTCATTTTCGAATCCATTCTTCTTTGCTATTTGTTAACCGAATATAAATTATTAATATTGATTTCATTATTATTACGACGATCTAACAAAATAGTTAAGTTCAATGTCTTGTCTCTTAACCCTCTTCTTTGATCACAACCCCCTAGGTGACCCCATGATCATTGAAGGTTTTTAGAATGTTAAATCAAATGTCATAAATGCAATAATACGATATCTCTAAAACTATTATTGTCCAAACAATAATCCTAGATTGAGTATTGAAAACTAGGGTTAGTAGTCATTCAAGACATAAATCGATTTACATAGTTGTAAATATATAAAAAGCATTAAGAACAAGTGATAACTTAATAATATTAGAAATTAAGTTGTATAAAGAAGTACTATATGATTACATGGTTCAAATAACTAAGAAGGAGTTTATCTACTTGACCTAATCAAAGAATTCTTACTACTCCAAATCACAAGATACATGGAAACAAGATTAAAGAATTATACTTGAATTGATGATGATTGAGGCGTTGGAATCTTGTTTCCAAGTGATATCCTCAACCTTGACCATTTGGAAATCTCTTTCTTTGCTATCTTTTGTGTTTTGCGACCCCTAGGTTTATCCTACTCACTCACCTATTTATATTCACACCTCAATCCTCTCACTTGTCCCATAATCCCACTGCTTTCTTCAATTCATGTCTCCTTTGAGTATGAATACTCAGAGGGTACATGCACGAACATTAAACTTGTAACCCATAAGGATATGGAGTGAGGTACAAGTACTTTTTCGAACTACGAGGGTGGGAACCGTTACTGTAGTGCCCTACTTAGAATATATGTTTCGCCATCCTTATTGACAATTTCAATAATTAATTTAAGAGAAATGTCACTTAGACAACAAAATTGTTGTCAAATCATATATTTATACAGTTTAGATACAATTTCAATTTTTGTATTAGTTTTTTTTCTTTCTTTCTGAGTCATATCAATGGTTATAAGTGATGTATATAGTCAAACAGTATCAAATACATTGTTAACTTTTAGATGTTGAAATAACATTCTTGTTAATTTAGTTTGTGGTTAAATACAAAATTTGAAGCAAAAAAAACGCTCTATTAGGGTTTAGCAGAAGCGCTGTTTCACCAATTTCCATTGTAACAACATGAATCACTGATCAGTGCATCGTCTTGCTTCATTGATTCATGCTATTCAATACACAATTTTGTCCTATGTGCATCATTGTTCTCCCTAATTAAGCCATAACGTGTTGCAATTTTCTTCTTGATTTTGGTGAGAACAACTATTGTTACGTGAGTGGATCTTTTATGCACCTATCAAGAGGTTTTCATTAGCAATCTCACTTTAGTACCGATTGTAATTCCATTAGTGGCTGGTGTTCACCGATCAGGTTCACAATTGTTTTGGGAATTTAGTTCAATTTCTAGCCGTGACTTCCATCTCTGTTCACCTTGCCGATCGCTGTTCCAGCTGCTGTCATGCCTTTCGATTGGCAGGCGGAGCTTTCAGCCCAATCGGCCTTCTCACCAGGCGCGCGGTTGCATTCTCCCACACCTGCGCTCACAGAAACAGTATTCGCAGATAAGGATTTTTCGAAGCAGACTACACCGGTGCAAGTACAGCCGAAGGTTACTTTTGTGCAGGCTTTAAGTGGTTCAGTGGTAGGGGTGGGAATAGGTCAGGCCACCCGTCAGAGGCCTGTGGCCCGGCCTACTTAAAGTCTGGCTCGGTCTAACTCGTTTATTAAATAGGTTAGGCTCAACTTCTTAATCAGCTCATTAATTTAAATAGGTCAAGATAAAGCTTATAAAAAAGCCTACTAGGCCTATCAAGCCTGTCTATATATGTGTAATTATATTTACTACATTATATAATACACGTGTATTAACCTCTACAAAATTTTATTGGATATACATGCAATATATATATATATATATGCTAATAAAGTTGGGGGAAAATGGATGTACATGCTTTACAAATTTTATTGACTCATTAGCATTGTAAAAAATATATGTTTATTAGCCTTTTTATAAATAAGTCAAATGTTATATTTAAAATTGTTAGTATAAATTAGGCTTTTAGACATGCTAATAGGTCAGACCGGGCTTTTAAAAAAGGACGGGTCAGGCTTAAAATAAAGTCTTTGACAGGCTAATAGGCCAGACTTAGACTTTAGTTTTTTCAACTAGGCCCGACCTATTTAAGCAAAGCCCAGCTCGGCCCGGCTTATTTCCGCCTTACTCAGAAGCGACAATTGATGAGCAGCTACCAATTCCAATCATCAAAGGTGATTCTCTCAGTATTAAGATTACACAAGCAGAATATGAAAAGGGAATTGATGAATGTAAGCGGCTCCTACATGGTAGGCTAGTTATGAGTAAGGGAGATAGGACGTATACTGCCAACGATTTATTTTTGAAACTTTCGACACTGTGGAAACTCTCGGGTCAATGGAGATTGGTATCATTAGGGAGAGGTTTTTACAAATATGAGTTTGCCACTTTAGAGGATATGCACAATGCCTGGCCTCTAGGCACATCTAAGTTGAAGTCGGGTATCATCCGTCTTTCTCAATGGACGAAGGACTTTAACCCTTATACGCAGCACCAAACTCACTTCCAGGTCTAGATACGCTTGATGGATTTCCCTAGGGAATATTGGAAGGAAAAGAGGTTGCACGAGATAGCCGGAGTGATTGGAACGCCTTTGATCATTGATGCCGCAACTCAATCCCGCCGTTTTGGATACTATGCAAGGATTCTCGTTGACATAGATCTTTCTAAACACAATTTTTATGAGATTTTGGTGGAAAGAGATGGTTTTACTTTTTAGGTGGAAGTGGTTTATGAGCATTTACCACTGTTCTGTGGTCATTGTCGCATCATCGGACACAATCTTTCAAATTGCAAATGGATACATCATGAGAAGGAGCATGGTAATAGTGGGAAAAAAAACCAATGGTGGAGAAGCCTCCTGCTGTAAAAAAAAACAGTGGCAGGAAAAACACACAAGTCACGTGGGCACCTCCAATGTTGTAGAACTCTCGGCGGCACCACAGCAGCAGCAGATTGAACGTATTATTGCCCAACACCATATTGACATCGCTGTTGTTTCGGCATACAGAGTAGTAGCACCAAAATTGATTGATTTGACCAGTAATAATGTCGCAGAAGATGAGGTACGGGAAACACAGCTTAATAAGGAAAAAACTTCTTTCTACTTTGCACTTGAGAATGTTACGGATGAGATCGTGCGACCTCACATTGATGTCGTTGATACGTAAAATTTAGACACTACACATCCAATATTAGAACAGGTGGAACCTTTAGAGAAGGTGTTGAATGCAGAGGGTAGTAGCACTCACTCCTCTCCTACGAGTTTGGCTCCGGTGACGCAAATTGTGGGTGTGAACACAGGGGAGATTTATCCTACACTCCGTAAAGATATTGATTTGGTTCGGCATTGGAACAACAAGATGAGAACAATGCGCCTTTTACTCCCGTTTTGACAAAAAAAGCAACGCAAGGCTCTCAATAGGTCGGCTTACAATACCCGTTCAAAGGGTGATCCTCCATCCCCTTCTTAATGAAGATATTTTTTTGGAATATTAGAGGTATCAGAAATTCGGAATCCCGATGTGCACTTCATGATTTTTATAGAAATCATGGACCGGAGATTATGTTTATTGCTGAACATAAGGTACCTTATCTTACTGCATGGTATTGGAATTCTATTTTCTGGTAGACATGATATTTTGAGAGACCGGGTTGGGCTTTTGAATTACCGTTTTCCTTAGGCCTCGAGTTCTATTTTGGTTTTTTGCTTTCTTTTTGCAGGTTCAGGTCTGGTCCCCCCGCTTGTACAGTTTTTCCTTTTTTAATAAAATTTTATGAGCATGGTGGCAGAGGATGGAGGTGATCTTGAAGTGTCAACCTAGTTGGGATGTCTTGTCTTCTTCTGCTGTTTTCCCATGCTTTTGATTCAGCAAAAAAATGATTCTTCAAAGAGCGTCGTTTACGGTGGGAGACTGCATTAGGTCTCCTACCGTAAGAGACTATGAATTTTTTTTTTTAAAAAAAACTGAAAAGTGAAAAATGCACGGTCTGACATCAGACCATGCACTTTTTCAACTAAAAAAACTGAAAAGTGCACGGTCTGACATCAGACCGTGCATTTTCCTGTATGTAAACTTTGCACGATTCGTGCGTCTTTTTACTAGATCGTGCGTTTTTTGTAAGTCTGACATCAGACCGTGCATTTTTCTGTCATTACCGTGCATTTTTTGTACTAGACCGTGCGTTTTAAAAAAAAAACAAGTCTCTCACGGTAAGAGACCTATACAGGTCTCCTACCGTAGCCTAAGCCTCTTCAAAGTATACAAACTTCTTCAAACTTTGATCTCTAAATTTTCTGTTGTTAATTCACTTTTAGTTTCTATAAAAAAAATTCTTCAAACTTTGATCTCTAAATTTTCTGTTGTTAATTTACATTTATTTATTACATGTCATTCATAAGATCGTAAAATATTCCATAAAAAAAAGATCATAAAATGTTATTAGTTTAAACATTTAATCTTTAATACAATATTTTTATAAGGTTTTTTTTTATCAAATAGTCTAATGACTAAATTTTCACATTTTTTAGTTAAAAAAAGAAGAATAATTTTACCTTTTGCACGAGCTTTAATACAATATTTATTAGGGGAGAATAGTCATTTTGGTCCCCGAATATGTAACGAGTAGTTATAATAGTTCCTCAATGCATCAAAATTTTAAAATAGTCTTCGATTGTGCACTATGTTATTCAAAATAGTTTTTTTACTTTAAAATATTTCATTAATATTGTCATATTTGATTTTCAATATACTTATTTATTGTCATATCAGTGTCTATAAATACTCACTTAATGTCATACCAGTTTCTATATGAAAAGATTTGATGTCAACGATAAAAAACTATTTTAACATCAGAGACTATTTTGACTAACAAACTGAACAATCAAAAATTATTTCGGAATTTCTATACACGGTTTAGTTACGGTGGTTATCATTATATATCAAAATGACTATTATTCTTATTTCGTAATATATTCACTCATCTATTTATTTATATTTACACCTCGATCCTCTCACCATGTCCCATCATCCCATTGCTTTATTTATTTCATGTTTATCTGTCTCGTCACAATTTCCAAGACCATGTCTATCTTTCGATCTCAACTTTAACATATAAACATTCTTTTTTCAAGAATATCTTATTTATCTAATTTATATTACAAACAATATACATTAGCTATTAATAAGTGAATCTAACCAAAGATTTTTTGTTCTTATATTTGTGATCAAACGAATATTTATTTGCTTTCATAACGGGTGCGCATTTTACATTTAATGGGTAATAAAATTTTGATCCATACAAATATTTTTTTTTCGATTATAATCCCTATAAAATTTTGATCGATTTGTTTTGGAGATAGTCATGCAAATATCATTTTTCATTATTTAAATATAATATCTTTAAGGGTTTGTCTAACATGTGCAATATTGCACATGTTAAAGCCACTAAAAATAGTAACTTTTTATTGAAAAACAACAATAATTTATTAAAAAGTTACATATTTAATATAAAATGAACAAGTTCCAAGACAAAGTTACTATCTTAAACTTCTTAACATGTGCAAATTTGCACATGATAGAAAAACCTATCTTTAAACTTATCAACTGAGTCGCCTAATTAAATCACACCTCGATCCTCTCACCTGTCCCATCATCCCACCGCTTTATTCATTCCCTGTCTTCTCTTCTCTTCTTTCTCCCTCCATTTTCCCTCTCTCTTCAACCGGGCCGGATCCAAATTTTCATCCGCTAATTGTTCGGAACTTCATCCAACAATGGCCATGTTGAGAGGTCTCAGTTCCCGAATTCTTCGTTCACTTGCCACCACTAACCTCACCTACAGGTTTTTTTCTTTATTGCATAATAATAAACTCTTATTTCATTCATATATTAACTTAACCGCGATTAGTTGAGATGACACGGACTTCTTGTAGCTCAACTGAGATCCATTGTAGCATATTTTAAAGGAGTGTTTGCTGCCTATGTAATATCCACAAAACTCGAGGGATTAGTCTCTTACTCATCTATAACTAAAAAATATCTTAATCCAACATGTTTACGATAGCTTATCATTTAGTATTAGATTTTGGTTTTTGTACATGCGTGTATATTGAGTCATTGATTTATGGAGCATGGACATTCTTTGGATTAGGCGTATCCTAGTGTCAGACACGTGTCATGTCCGATACGACACCGACACATATAATTACACTGAATTATGTAATTTTATCAAATTATTAGTGGTGTCGGCATGTCCGTGTCTGTATCCGTGTTTCATAGGTTCTTGTTTAGAGCAAGGTTTCAAATGGGTTGTGTGGTCCCACTTGCAGTAGCACACTGTTTTATCAAACCTTGTTGGTGAGGTTGATGATTATTAGTATTTGTTTTTCTTGATTGTAATATGGTTGATATAAGTGTTTTTGGTCTTGATAAAATTATTAACTTTTTGGTTAATTTGTTTTAAAAGATGCCATTTTTGGGGTAGACATGTGCAAATTGTTTGGTAATGCGGTTGTTTCAATAGAGGAGATTGTCTGTCATAACTGGGCGGGCCTATTTGATTTGAGTTGTGTTTGTTGTAAATTGGAAACAAGTTCAATTATTTGCTATGAATTGTCTCTGTCATATAAGAGTAAACAATGTGTATTCATCCTTAAAACTTTACATTTTCGGCAATTTTTATTAGTTTCTTAATTTTTTGTGTATGATCATGACTAGCATTATCATTACAATTTACACCACACTATCTGATGCACTTTTTTTAAAGTATTTTTTATTTTAAATTTTGTGTGTGATTCATTTCTGTGTCATCATTTTGAAAATGGGTCTTTCACCAAATAGAAATCATGGTCCACTTGATTTATGATATCCGCATAAATTTTACCAAAGAGAGCTTTTTGGAGTGTCTGTTCTTAACATTTCCTGTTCTTGTATCATTAGGTTTATATTTTCTTTTTTTGGTTTGAAATAAGGTTTTGTGGTGTCCTTTCTACAGTTAAATTTTTACATACAGGCAGGGGTTGAAAATGACTGTGAGACGGCATAATAAAAAAGTATTAAGAGGGCTAAGATCGTAGGTAGTGTTTAACGTAAGTTTTGTGTACCGGTACACAAATGGTTTATTACTGCTGCCACAAACCACTGCTGCAAGTAGCTGTCTGTATCGAGGCGAGACACTTGACTGTATTGACGGTTAGGTTGTCGGTTGGTCAAAGCATAGCAGTAGGAGTGAATTTCATAAAAACATGGAAGAGGTTATCTAAAATAAGAGAAGAGGGATGGAGCATGGTATTGCAGTGATAACGCAAGACACAGCCGTGGAAAGGTACATCCTGAGAATAGTGGTTGTGGCGGCAGTGCCGAAACAGCGCTGTGGCAGTGGTCATCAACCATTTGTGTACCGGTACACTAAACTTAAGCTGTGTACTGGTACACAAAACTTAAGTTGTGTACGTGGGTTTGCCACACTTAACTTGGGTCCAAAATGCATCAGAAAGACACCAAATATCGTGGCTATTATGATTCAAATTTTTGTTGGTTTAATCATATTAACATCTTTTTATATGATCCAGGACCTCATACCATAAGTCTCAACTGGCAACTGCTCTACCGAGTGTCGACCGCCTAATGAGCACCTCAGGGGTGAAAGAAAGGTGAGCTTGAATAATGAATGTGCTGTTCCTTGTTGATTTATTCTCCTTTAATTTAAGCATTATATTTTCCCTATGTATCACTCCAGTTTTCGTAAATTATGTCTATTTATGCGGGTGCCTTGTGTAGATTGGGTTGAATTGTTTGCAATCTCTGTTCTGGGTAGTAGAATTTCTAGATGAGTCTTAGGAATTGATTTTCTAATCCTATTTAAATTATATCTCTCTATCGAATCTTGTTTGAGATTTTGTTTGGATAATACAATGCTCATTTTCATCTAGACCTATATCTTTGATCTGTGAAGCAATTTTTTATTTATTTGTATAATAAAGAGTAAAGGCTCAGAGTGGTCTTTGAGAAAAAAACATGGAGACCTATTTGGTCCATGTATCCGTAATCTTAAATATTTGTCAAATTAGTCATTTTTACGATAGTTTGTAGGGACATTTAGTCTCTATTAGGACTTGTATTACCAACATTTGCTATTTTGGAGAATCAAATTGACACTTTTCATCTCTTAAGAACCAATTTGATCTCCATGATTTTCTCAAGGATCGGGTTAAGGATTTACTCCATAATAAAATTCTACCAGTGTACAATTGTATGTTTTGGTGTTTCAAATTTTTTTGAATAACATGTTTCTATAAAATTACGCTTTGTGTAATGGATACTTTTTCATGGGGTATTAAGCTTTATGTGTACTGTATGTATCAACAGGACCTCAATGGAGGAGTTGAGAAGTCTGAGAATAGTAACTGCTGTTAAGACTCCATACCTACCCAACGGCCAATTTGATCTTGATACATATGATAACTTGGTGAACATGCAAATTGCGAAAGGTGTTGAAGGTATCCTTGTTGCAGGCACAACTGGTGAAGGCTATTTAATGACCTGGGATGAACAGATAATGCTTATAGCACACACAGTCAATTGTTTTGGCGACAAAGTTAAGGTTATCGGCAATGCCGGAAGCAACTGCACATCAGAAGCAATTACTGCAACAGAACAAGGTTTCGCTGTTGGAATGGATGCTGCAATGCATATAAACCCTTACTATGGAAAAACCTCGTCAGATGGTTTGATTGCTCATTACAATAGCGTGCTTTCAATCGGCCCCGTCATCATATACAATGTACCTTCGAGGAGTTCTCATGATATTCCTCCTAGTGTAGTTGAAAAATTGGCTGAAAACCCTAACTTGGTTGGCATCAAGGAGTGTATAGGAAACGATAGAGTGAAAATGTATACAGGTAAGGGACTTCATGTTTGGACCGGAAACGACGAAGAAAGCCATGATGCTAGATGGGAATGTGGTGCTACTGGACTTCACTCTGTTGCTGGAAACTTGATTCCAGGTTTGATGAGGAAACTCATGTTTGAAGGTAAGAATCCTACACTGAATGCAAAGTTGAAGCCTTTGTTTGATTGGCTTTTCCATGTGCCGGTACCGGTTGCTTTGAACACTGCTCTTGCTCAACTTGGGGTTATTAGGCCAATTTTCAGGCTACCACATGTTCCTATCCCTGTTGAAAAGAGGAGAGAGTTTGTAAATTTGGTGAAGGAAATTGGTAGAGAGCATTTTGTTGGTGAAAAAGATGTGCAAGTTCTTGATGATGATGACTTTATTGTTGTTGCTCGATATTAAGTTGAAAAACCATATGACATTCCATAGTGTCACATTAAGTTGACAAATAAAATAAGATTTGGTTTCTTTTCTGTGGCAATTTGCAATGGAAAATCTGGTTCAAATTAGTTTCGATATTTACTGAAGTTAACCTGTCCCTAAGAACTAGAAGTCAATGTATGTTAGCAATTCTAGTGCAAAATGAATTAGGGACATACATTTTGATCACATCAATTTTATTCTCATACGAAGTTCTAAGAATTCATTGGCAATAATAAACTCATCATTATTGTTTTAGTTCACAGAATAAGAAATTATAGTTTTTATTTTAAAAAAAAAGACAGGATTATCATTAATTTTTTAATTAACTAATAATTTTGCAAATTTCCATAAACTTAATAATTACTATACTCAACAATTCCTCTTTGATAGTTGGTGTTAATTTAACGGAGATGTCTATTTTATTTTTTTGGTAGATTGGAGATCTATGTTACTATCTTTGAAAGCAAAATTAATCCACTGTAGGTACCTAGTAAAAAAGGAAAATACAATATTGCAACTAAAGTTCTACAACAAGATAATAAAATTGAAGTACCAAAGTTTATAGCACCTCCTTTCACCAAAAGTAGCTGCCGCTGCTTTTACCTCTATTTTAGTAGCGGTGTGTTATTTGAACAATCATTCGTATGACAACAATATTGCAACTTATTGACACAAAAACCAAAGCAATAGAGAGATAAAGTAAAAACACAAGTTATCACAAAAGTTGTGTTCGTTCTACAAATATCATTTCTCTTTTGATAACGTCGGGGGCAAAAGTGTCAACTTTTTTACTCTTATTCATTCATTTAGGTGGTACTCCCTCCGTCCCAAAATATAAACAAAAATGAGTCAACATAAGTTGATGTATTTGGTACAAATTTTGAACCAAATACATTAACTTTTGTTGACCAATTTTTGCTTATATTTTGGGACGGAGTAATATTTGGCAAGTGATCATTCTATCTTTGTATCCTGTCTCTTGTTACTATTACCTTGACCTTTCCTTCTCCTCAAATTCATTTGAACCAAACTCTTTCAGGAGCTTCAATTGTCGGTTTCCTGTCATTGATTGATTAAGTAACTATAGTTCTTAACTGTTTTGAGTGATGAACATGCTGAAAAGTTATTGTGGTAGTAGCTGGTTCGGGAGAGGACCCAATTCATCGTTTTTTCCTTTCAACAGCAGGTTAACATTTTTCATAGTAATTTATTAAATTCTTAAATGATGTTTTGTTCTCATGATTTTCATTTGTGTGTTGTTTTCTTTTTAACCTTGTTGATCTTTTTTATATTTTACTGTTACTTGTTTTATATGACTTATGAAAATGCTAACATGAGTCATGAGGGCATTTAGTGAACCAATATAGAAATTTGCGTTGGAAATTATACATTCAAGTCTTTTAAAGTTTAAAATTTGTCATTTTTAATAAAAAAAAAAGTTTATATTTTTTACCTTTTTAAACTTGTGTCCGAAGGACACAACTTAGCACTTAGCATGATCCAATATAGAACAGATTTGTATTTATTGCAGTCACATATTTATGCAGACAACATATCAATGGTTGTTAGATGGAGATCAAAACAATGAAGAAAGCAAGTAGATTTTGATTTATTTAAGACTCTAGAATATCAAGCTTGAAATTTAGATCGTCTGATCTTAATCCAACGACCATCGATGTGATGACCGCGTAAATGCGGTTGATTTGTGATTTTACTCTCCTCTGACCTTCCATTTCCCCAACTAAACACCAAGTTATGACATTGTTTACATTCTAGCCATATGATATATGAAAATAATGGATCATAAATAGGTTTATTAAGTTTAGAAGACTGAATATTTTGATAAACTGAGAGTCACTTCAGAAGTCTAAGACAAGTTATTGGTGCTAACTGTAAGAAAGATACCAAATCTTGTAGTTGTAGCTATTAATCCAAATTTTGCTTAGTTTAATGATGTCAATATTTCTTTATCCAGGAACACATACTGTAAGCTTCAACAAACAGCTGCGAGACTCGATGTTAGCCTCCAGTCGAACAGCTCAGTTGCGGTAAAACATAGGTGAATTGAAATGATATATGTTTTATTCCATATGATATGAATTCATTCTCCAATTAAATTCTATAGATTCATTTGACATCATTACTATATGTTAATTTTTATGTTATGCTATAATTTGGCCCTTCCCCGAAAATTCTTCCCCAGAATATCACAAACCAGTATAAACCTTGGTGTGACAATAGTCCTTTAATTACAAAGGTTATTTCAAAGAATTTGATTACTGAACAATGTCTGTTATTATTTTTCACAAAATTTCAAATACATGGATATGGAGATGGACTATCTTTGTGTCTAGAAATAATTTTAATATCCCCACTCTGCAAAGAAAATTCTTTTACAAATGGTGGACGAAAATGACTTCTGAGGACATTAAGATTATAATTCTTAATATTGAAAATGGTATTAAAGAAGATAAGGCTAAAGGCCTTAAAGAACATAATTCTCAACCATCTTCTTTGGTTCACATTAAAAAATTATTTCCAAAGAAAATATCCAAACGGAGTCTGAGGCAGAAATAATGGTTACAACCTTGGACTACATGAAGGGTCAATTTTTCAGTACCTTCCCTTCTAAAAAAGAAGACATTATGTCAACCTCCTCTCAATGATCAATGGATAATCTTGCAGGAGAGTCACAACCTTTAGAAGAACCCACACCAGAAGACTTCTGGGATGCCATGATTGAGGCAACATTACCACATCAAGACAAGGGAAAAACTATTCAGCAATAATTCTCAGCAATAATGCTCAGCATAGAGACAATCATGTCCGATATCTACTTTAGTCGTCATCGACCTATTACTTTGTTGAATTTTGTAAAAGTTGTTTGTCAGGTTCTGTTCTTTATTGTTGTGTCGATGGGCCCACTTGAGTACCCGACATCAATAATTGATTATAACCGACTGCTGTCTGTTTTAATTTTTTCTTTTACCGGCTTAAATAGTAAGTTTTTCCCCATATAAGGGATTTTTGTTGCTCTTGTTGCTCCATTAAAGGCACGCTCTTGTGTAATAAACAAAAAACTTATATAATAAAAACTCTTTAGCCTCCCTTTCCGCTGAAACGCTTTGGTATATATATATATATATATATATAGCCGTCGTCATTTTTCTTCTTCTAAATCTATCGAATATGTGTGATTTAGGGTCAATTTTGACCTAAAATCACTCATCCTAATTGTTTTTCTTTCTTTTTTAATTACACAAATGATTTTCACATATTTTCAATTTTATTTTGTTTGTTTTTGTGATTTCGTCGTCTTTGCGCGACTCTGTTTGTATTGATTTTCCGTTTTGTGTGGTGTGTTTTTATTTCCAGTCTTTGTGCGGCGTGTTTTTTATTTTTCGTTCTAGTGCAGTGTTTATTTGATTTAGATTAAAAGATTAACTTTAAACAAGTGCAGATTCAATCGATGACTTTGGCGTCGTCAACGTTGCAGATTCGATCAAGTAAGTCTGGAGACATATTTGTAGGCATAGATGATATATTTTTATAGTGTTCGGTAAGGGTCTACTTTTTTTTTTTCTTATTCATTCTGGTCGTATTTGGGGACTGGTGAGTGATCATTCTTTCTTTGTACTCTTCCTTTGACCTTTTCCTTCTCCTCAAATTCATTTGAACCAAACTCTTTTTAAGGAGCTTCAATTGTCGGTTTCTTGTCATTGATTGATTAAGTAACTATAGTTCTTAACTATTTTCACTTATGAACATGTTGAAAAGTGATTGTAGTAGTAGATCCTTCTTGAGAGGACCCAATTCACCGGTTTTACCTTACAACAGCAGGTTAACATTTTTTCGTAATTAAATTCATAATCTCTTTGTTTATGTTGTTTGGTTGATTTTCTTTTGTTCCATTCTTATCATAAACGATGCTTTGTTCTAATGATTTTCAATTTTTTTTTTTTAACCTTGTAGATCTTTATTATTTTACTATTGTTTGTTTTAGATGACTTATCTTGGAAAATGTTAACACCTGTCATAAGGGGTAGTTATTGAACTAAATATAGGAAAATCCAAAAATGTTAGTATAGTGCATTCAACTCTTACGGTTTAAAATGTGTCGTTTTCAATACAAAAATTCTATTTATACATTCTTTAACTTGTTTCCTTGGGGTACGAGTTAGTATGACCTGATATAAGACGAATTTGAATTTGTTGCAGTCACATATATACGCAGACAACTCATCAATGGTTGTTAGATCGAGATCAAAACAATGCAGAAAACAGTAGATTTTGATTTTTTATTACTCTAAAATATAGAGCTTGAAATCTAGACCGTTTGATCTTAATCCAACGACGATCAACATGTTGACTGCTTAAATGCATGAGACTTGTGACTTTACTCTCCTCACTCCTTCCATTTCCCGCAACCAAATACGAAGTTATGACAATGTTTACATTCTAGCCATATGTTGTGTAAAAATCATGGATCATAAATAGGTTTGTTAAGTTTAGAATGAATATTTTGATAAGCTGGGAGTCACTTCAGAAGTCTAAGACAAGTAAATTGGTGCTAACTGAATTAGAAAGATACCAAATCTTGTAGTTGTAGCTATTATTAATCCAAATTTTGCTTAGTTTAATGATGTCAATATTTCTTTATCCATAAACACATACTGTAAGCTTCTACAAACAGCTGCGAGACTTGATGTTGGCCTCCCGTTGAGCAGCTCAACGGCGGTAAAAGATAGGTTTGATTTGAGCGATATATGTTTTACTCAATATGAATGAATGAATTCACCTATTAAATTCGATAGATCCATTTGCAGGACTGGTTTTTGTTAACAAATCAGAACTTGTAAACCAAACTTATACAATAATGTTTTCGAACATCATAACATTTCATGTTAATTATTTTTTTAAGCTTTTGTGGTAATGGGAATAAGTTTTATGTGTACTGTATTTACAGGAAATCGATTGAGGATGTACGGAGTCTGCGATTCATCACCGCCGTTAAGACTCCATACTTACCTAGTGGAAAATTAGATCTTGAAGCATATGATAACTTGGTGAACATACAGATTGCAAATGGTGTTGAAGGTATTCTTGTTGCTGGCTCAACTGGTGAAGGCCAATTAATGACATGGGATGAACAAATAATGCTCATTGCTCACACAGTTAATTGTTTCGGCGACAAAGTTAAAGTTATTGGTAATGCAGGAAGCAACAGCACAAAAGAAGCGATAAACGCAACCGAGCAAGGTTTCGCTGTTGGAATGGATGCTGCACTTCATATAAACCCTTACTATGGAAAAACCTCAATTGCAGGTTTGGTTGCTCATTATAATAGTTTGCTTCCTATAGGCCCTATCATCATATACAATGTACCTTCAAGGAGTGGTCAAGATATTCCTCCTAGTGTAGTTGAAATATTGGCTCAAAATCCAAATTTTGTTGGTGTGAAAGAGTGTGTGGGAACTGAGAGGGTGAAAATGTACACAGATAAAGGAATTGTTGTGTGGGGAGTTGATAGTTTAAGCCATGAAGCTAGATGGGATTGTGGGGCTGTTGGTGTTCAATCTGTTGCAAGCAATTTGGTTCCAGGTTTAATGAGGGAACTTATGTTTGGGGGTAAGAATCCTACATTGAATTCAAAGCTTATGACTTTGTTTGATTGGCTTGTTATAGAGCCAAGCCCAATTGCTTTGAACACTGCTCTTGCTCAACTTGGGGTTATCAAGCCTGTTTTCAGGCTTCCATATGTACCTCTTACTTTGGAACAAAGGGTAGGGTTTGTGAATTTGGTGAAGGAAATGGGCAGGCAACATTTTGTTGGAGAAAAAGATGTTCAAGTTCTTGAGGATGATGATTTTATCATAGTTGGTCGATATTAATTTAGATTGTCTTTCATGTCTTATTTTATGTTACTCTGTGTATTGGTTTTATGCTTTGAAAGCTGACACGGATACTAGAGGCGTTTTCAATTGCTTTTATATCCTTCTTAAGGGAGATACTACATGTGTTTTCAATCTGAAGGGTCAATGTTACGCTAGCTTTTATATCCTTCATAAGGGTCGCCACGCCACCAATTACGCTAGTTTTTATATCCTTAATAAGGGTTGCAAAAGTTAAAAAACCAGATCATGTAATAGTGTCACTCAATTCTGTAATAGATGTGCATATGCATTTTGTGTGAAAATATTGTTAAAATATATTGGCAAAAGTCAATTTTAGAAACAAACACTACTACAACTGTAGAAGGAAGAACTTTGCTTATAAAGATGAAAGGTGACACATCCAAGGGGAGCTTTTTCAATCCTTAGTACAACTTTCTATAAGACTCTATTCCTACTACTCCGAACATGATCATTTTCCTCGACACATACATATCTCAATATTTTTCCCTTGCATTTGTTGTGTTTGAGACTCAAAAAAGAGAGCCTAAGATGGTTTTGACCTCTTGATAGAGTTGAATAAGTGGTTTTTGATGTTGAATTCTTTTACTTTCTCTTGTAAGAATTTTAGTCAATCAAATTGTATCAGGAGAACTAATACAAGGACTCAGAGAAAGAAACAACGTAATCGGAAAGAAAAGAAAAAACAAAGTTTAGTGTCAAGTTTTTTGAGATTGTCGCAGTTACAACACTACTGCAATTATTGTCACATCAACTATTTTTCCCTTCAAATTTCTACAATATTAAATATGGCAATAAACCGCAATAAAAACCATGACTTGTGGTCATGGCTCATGCAGTTCTAGGACATGTATCACATCCTAGTATCAGAAAATTGTCCAGAAAAGAAAAATGGAGGTTTGAACCCTCGGATACCATGTTGCTCATATTTTACCAGAAATGTTGATATTGCAGTGTGTTTGAAAGGAGACTTCCCATACCTTCTATAGCATGTATGGTTTGAAATAAATAACTATTTTCCAACAGTTTCTATTGTCACTATGTTTAAACTACCGTTGGAGTTTGAAGTAGTTTGAAGTAGTTTCAAGTCACATTTATGACACTGGGTACTTGATGGCACATTCATAATGCCTGATAGTTGTCCAGAAGGTGACAAACCATCCATTAAAAAGGTGAATCTCAACACAAGAACAAAGATAAAAGAAGTATTCAATGCTGGCAAACTTTGTGCCATCACACAATTTTGTCTCAAATATGTTTGATGTACATTTTACTATCTTAGCAAAATAAATCTTTAAATCAATAGAAGTTATGATCAAGTACTCAATCCAGCATGTAAGAATTCTCCTTGACCTCTACTTAGATGTTAGATCTATTGTTCTGGGAAATAGAAGCTTTAATTTTACATGAATAAATGAGAGACCAGTCTAGCCAGCAAGTGGATTAGAATGCATTGTTACACGATTGAGCCTTATCTCTGCAAGTGGTCGATCCCCTGCCCCTGTTGGAGTCTGCACAACAAAAAAATATATTATTTATTCTTTTCTCAGATGTTTAGTATTTGAGTGCATGGTGTGTGTGAATTCTAGATGAGGCGTTTAAGTGTATATCGGTAGCAAAAAAAAATGCACAAGTATGATTTCTAAGAAAAATGTAGACCTTCATTGTGTTGTCAAATCAAGTCAAGTCCTAGGCTATGTTTGGATTGATGAAATAGAATGTAATCATAATAGGATCTATTATTTGGATAGTTGGAAATAAGACGAAAACTAATGAATCGTAATGGAATTCATTCCATCCAATACTGAACAAATGAACAGCCCACTTTTTTTCGCCACTGATACTTTTTTTTTTTTTTTGTGGAAAAGAAATAATTCACTCAATGTATTATAAAAATATTCATTCAATGGAATGATAATTCCCTTCCATTCCTAATGATCGCATTCAACTATTCATTAAAGAAATATCCAAACATAGCCTACAATTCTGAGGTTCACCTTGAGCTTCAACCAATGTTTTAAAAATTGAATCAGACATGGAACAGCAAGACCTTTGAGTTATGGTTTAACGGCATTAAAACAGTAAAACTGAGACAAAATTGTAATTGAACAACGAAAATAACCGAACTGAAGTAAAGGCCAGTTCAAGGTTTCTGTTCGGTTTTTAAAACATTGGCTATGACCCAAATTTTTTGATAACCGTATTATCAGCAATAGATTAAGATACCTTTTCCATGAGATCAAGAACTTCAAATCCATGAATTACTCTTCCAAACACAGTATATAGTCCATTCAAATGTGGCTGCTTTGCATAACTTATGAAGAACTGACTTCCATTAGTATTTGGACCACTGTTAGCCATTGACAATATTCCCCTTGCATTATGCTGGAACACACAAAAACACAACCACTTAGCGACCACGAAAATCTGATGAAGAAAAATGTATATAGGTTCTCCATAAAGCACAAGAAATGTCCCAGTATGTATGCTTATGCCGGTCCCCAGTCCACAGCATAAACCAAATATAATCACAATAGGATATTTAAATATAACTACTGTAAGATAATTATATTTCATTTACAATAAGATTGACCTTTCACCCGATAATTAAGCGTCGGAACTTGGAATGACATTTTTCGAATGCCAAGGAGTATGGAAAACGCACCAGGTTATGGCACAAGATCTCAATTTCATGGATGAATTTCAGTAGAAGCGCATATACTTTGTGAATTCTATGTCCTATAAAATGCATCAAACACAAAAATCTATACTACACAGACCTTCAAAGATTCTCTTATCTCGTCGTTGAATTTGTTTCCCCATATACTAGTCCCCCCTTTGCCAGTACCAGTTGGGTCTCCACCTTGAATCATAAAACCTTTAATATTGCGGTGAAATATAGTCCCATCAAAGTAACCACTCGCACAAAGCGCTAAGAAATTCTGTATTGAACAATCATGAAAACTTCAATCCAATTGAAACAACAGAAAAGGGAAAGAAAGAATGACATGATTTAACGTACCTCGGAGGTTTTAGGGACTTCATCGCAGAAGATTTCGCATTTGATATCACCTAGGTTTGTGTGCAGAGTAACCGACTGAACAACAAAACAATAGAAGAGTTAGTTAGAACAATAGAAGAGAAGAGAAGAGAAGAGTATTGTCACTTACCATTGAACTTGATGATTCTAACTGAACGAGACTGTTTCTCAATAGATTCTTCTTTCTTCTCCACAAAGAGGGTTATGCTCCGCGTTGCCATTCCACTATTTATTCAGTCCGGGATTTTTTTTAATTCTTAACTAAATTCCTAACAAAAAAAAAATTAGAAGTTTGATTACTTAGTACACTTCGTTATAAACAAAAATTAACATTTTAGATTCATTCAATAAATAATATATATGGTCTTTAATATAAACCACATACATCATTTATTGAATAAACCTAAAATGTTCAATTTTGCTTATAATAGTGACCGAAAGGTGTATGTTATGAAGTATGGGTACTCTAAAATTAGGTATTTACTCGTAAATGATATATATCGAAAATTGATACCTTCCATGTATGTGTCTAAGAAGAACTCCATCCGTTTCAAAATACATGTTCATTTTAGAGAAATTGCAGTAACCAAAGACAAGCTAGTTTGACACAAAAGTTCCTATTATACCCTTGTCTTTGATTTTCTCCATTTTACATTTATTTATCCCATCTCATAATTACTCTTAATACCAATACCAAAATTAATTAAACAAGTTCTTGGGAGAGTGCATGAGTAAATCCACTTAAAATTGGGTCAACATTTATTAGTAGAAAATAATTATTGTGGAGAAAATCTAGAATCCAATTAATTGGTAGGCAAGGGTAAAATAGACAAAATGTATCATTAAACTATCAAATGGACATGTATTTTGAAACAAAAAATTTCTCCAAAATGGACATGTATTTTGAAACGGAGGGAGTACCAAAATTATTTAAGTTAATTTGTTAGGTGTTAAACATTTGGTTCTTGGAGAAAGGGGCTCTAGTAATTCAAAGTTCGGTCGAGAGGTAAGTAAAGTCTGACCAATAATTGATTTTGTTAGCAATGAAACTTGAGTTCTTCCGAACAATTCTTCCTAGAGAAGCTCATTAACCACAATCACTTTGTTTATTTAAGTTAATTTTTATAAACTTTGTATAAGATATATTTGATATACTTTTTTTAAAAGGAAAAGAGTATGTTTATAGCATTTCATTAATAATAAGAGAGTTTATACAATGAGGTACACAATAATAAATATTGGGACTAGCGGATAATGCGGCAACCCCAACAAGGGTGTCAGCTACCTCATTTGCTTGTCGCCTCTTAAACTCGACCTTAGAGTTTGAGAAGTGTGTATTGAAGAGACTTCGACATGCTGAAATCACTTGTCTAGATTTTGTAACATCAACCCGACGATGGTGGAAGGCGTCTGTTGTAATCTTTGAATCTAAGGTGAAATCGACGTTGTCAAATTGCATGTCACTTAGCCATTGTAAGGAGTGGAATAAGTCCATAGCTTCTCCCACGACAACATAACACACAGGAGAGAGACGGTCTTAGCCAGTACAAAGGTACCTTCGTCATCACGGATACATATGTCAATTCTTGTTCTATTCAACTGATTTGAAAACGAAGCATCGACATTACATTTCAGACAACCTCGTTGTGGATGTTGCCACCTAACCGAAACCATATCACTCGTTGTTGTAGGAGAAGAATTTTAAGTTGTACCTGAATCACCTTGTCTTGTCGGTGATGTTGTTGTCGTCTGATCATTACGAACGAAAGTTGTTGATGTGTTGTTGCGACTAGCTGCCGGAATAGTAGCATTAGCTGCAAACCAATCCTCCATAAGGTGACAAGCTTGATCTACTAACTGAGCACATGTTTCTGTGACATCTTGCCAAAGCTTGAGATTTCTATGCTTCCAAAGGCTCCACATGACAGTTGCAAATCGTTGGCCAAATTCTTACCAGAATTGATGTAACAATTCGAAGATGGCATCAACTGCTTAATTCTTGTCAAGAAACGCCTCATGAACCACATTCTAAAGACTAGTCTGATGCCAACCCTGCACAGTAAAATGACACTCAAAACAAATATGAGCAAGGTCCTCATGCATACCATCACAACTCATACAACTTGTGGGACATTACACTCCTTTATCTTGGAGCCGAACTCAGGTAGGCAAGCACCCACGACACATTCGCCAAATCAAATTCTTTACTTTTGGCGGCACTTTCAGTCTCCAAATACCATACCAATCTCTCGGCCTCCGAAGGTGCGAAACATCTACCAATTCTTCCACACACAAGCTGTAAGCACTCTTGACGGAATATAAACCATTCTTCTCAGCTGTCCAGATTAACCTGTCATCCACCAACTGATCAAGTAACAGTGTTCACAAAATAGAGTCGGCTATATCAGGGCTGAAAACTTGTTGAATCACTTCCTGGTTCCAGCACTTTGACGAGTTATTCATCAGACTACTCATAGAAAAATCCCTCACAAAATTTATCTATGCGATCCCCATTCAACAACCATGGTTCATCAAGTATAGATATAGACTGACCCGTACTAATACACTAACACGCCCCACCGCGCACTATAAAGCGCGCCTTCAAAATACTTCTCCATTCATAGCTAGGATTGTGACCCAAATTTGCCGTCAAATAACTAAGGGAAGGAAAATATCGAGCCTTGTAAATACGAGAGACCATAGAATCAGATTATTTTTTAATTTTAAACCTTGTTTCCCTAACATAGCCAGATTAAAAAGCAGACAAATCTTTGAATCCCATACTTCCATGATTTTTATGCATCAATAGCTTCTCCCAAGACATCCAATGGATACCACGATTATTGGGGCCCCCATGACCCCACCAAAATGAGTTCATCATCTTCACAATAGTAGAAATAATAGAAGTAGGTAACAGAAAGATACTCATAACATACGACGGTATAACCTGCAACACAGATTTGATCATGACCTCACGACCTGCTTTAGATAAATATATTTACTGGTCCAGAAATTTATCTTATGTCACACACGGTCTTTGATATATGAAAATACCATCGTAAGATCCCTCCCGATCATCGAAGGAAGACCTAAGTACTTCTCGGTACCAAGTACAGCCTAAACTCCCATAATTGTAGTGATAGAATTTTTTAAAACATCAGGGACATTTCTACCATAATATATTTCAGACTTAGGCAAACTAATGGCTTGACCAGAGGTTGCTTCATACATTGTAAGAATATTCGTCATCACTTGAGCCTGACGCTCTCCTGCTTTAAAGAAAAGGAAAAAAAATCACTAGCAAACAGTAAATGAGACACTAGCGGTGCACCTCCACAAATGGTAGTACCCCTAAGGTCTCCTCTAGCTTCGGAACTTCTGATAAGAGAGGAAAGTCCCTCCACACAAATGATAAAAAATATAAGGAGAAAGAGGATCCCCTTGTCTCAAACCGCGACCCGGAATAACAGGCCCCACCGCTTCATTATTAACAAGGACCGAATAATCAGCCGTCTCGACACACATAGTCATCCAATGAATTCACTTATTATTGAACCCCATCTTAAGCATGACCTCCTTTAAATAATCCCAATCAATCTGGTCATACGCCTTACTAAAATCAAGTTTAAGTGCAACACAACCGTTTGTTCCCCTCGTCTTCGTCTTCATATAGTGAATAACCTCAATAGCTACCATGACATTGTCAATGATTGACCTACCCGAAACAAAAGTTGATTTATTATCATAAATGCATTTAGGTAGAACGACTTTTAGTCTATTAGCAAGCACTTTGGAGATACGCTTATATAACACGTTACATAAAGCTATAGGGCGTCAATCCTTCATAGTAGTCTGAATGTTACCCTTTGGAATGAGAGTTATATTTGTCGTTTTGCAACTAGACCAAACTCTTGGAGTTATATTATATTTGATTTAACATTTGAGTTATTATTGTATCAAATTTGATTTAATTCAAATTTGCAATTAGGATTAAATTTAACTATTTCTTTCTTTTGATATTGATAGTTACTTAAAACTGCTTGTGCGCACCTCGTTTTTTTTCCTCGGGGAAAAAGACGCGCGGATCCTCCGAGGTCGTTCGCAAACGCTCGGAGGGGCCTTTGTGAAGCCGCCACCAAAGTTTTTGTGTAAAGGGAACGTTGATAAACCCTTAAGTTTTTTTTTGTTTAAAGGGAAACGATAATAAAACCCTTTTGACGATGAGGATAAGGATTTGGTCATCGCAACCATTGTCGGGTTCGGGAGTCGATTACGCAAGGGGAAGGTATTAGCACCCCTCACGTCCGTTGTACTCAACGGGAACCTTCCATTTGGTCAAAGCTTGAATTGTTTTTTTTAATATTTTGCGCGCATGTTCATTTATGTTAAAAATATAATAAAGGGGGGGGGGGAAGAGATAAAAACAAACGAAAGAAAAAAAAAGTTTTTATTATTATTGTGCTTGACAAGATGTCGATCTTGCTCCTACGTATCTCCCGGTAGTCGGAGAATTCAAAGCGTACGTAGTTCTTTGGTAGAAAAACGTACATGTGTTGGTTGATTTTAAAGGGACGATATTTTAACCGAATTCTTACGATTAAAACGTAGCTTGTATGCTCGCGCTCGGGAGACTTATTAAGCGTATAGCTTGTATGCTCGCGCTTGGGAGACTTATTAAGCGTTTTGTTCACGAATCGTATTAGAATGGTTAAAAGGTACGTTCGTTAGAGTAAAGGGTTAATTGGTCGCTATGGGACCAAAAGAGGTGCAATGGACTCATACAAGTCAATCATTGACCGAGTGGACTCCGAAGAGTCGGGCGATTTGATAAGTGCCTGAAAATGGTTAAATTGTTCATTTAATTAAGGCACTTATGTTACTTATTTCACAAGTTATCATAGGATAAGCCCATATTTATGGTTCAAAATGCTATATTTGTGATCCTATGTCTTACCCCATGTTTTTATTGCAGGAAATTCATGCTTGATCATGCTGAGCAAAGAAAGGAAGTTTGTTTCAAAGCCATCGCTACAAGCGCAAGCATCCTCGCTACAAGCGAGGATAGGCAGGGAATTTGAAGGCTTCATCGCTTCAAGCGCCAGATGCCACGCTACAAGCGAGGATAGGCAGGGATTTTTAGAGGCTCATCGCTACAAGCGATGGACTGGTCGCTACAAGCGACCAAGGCGGTTTAAAGGCTCCATGCTGACGTGGAGGATCCCTATTGGCCATTAAACTTCCTCGCTACAAGCGACCAACTCATCGCTTGTAGCGAGCGTGCAAAAATTCAGAATTATAAATAGCAATTTTGGCTCATTTTCTCAAGGGGCAGTTAATAACCAGTTGGAGAACTTTGATAGCTTTTCTTCCAATTTGTTAGGATTGCTTTAGTAGTAGTTTAGGACTTAGTAATTAGGGCTAGAGCTTTGATCTTCAAAGATCAAGAGTGATTGAGTAGTGGAAATCAATCAAGACTTTGGGAAATCAAGACTTGGTTTGTATCTCCACCTTTTCTCTTCACTTTTGCATAGTTGCCATGAAAATGAGCAACTAACATCCCTTTGTTGGGATTAGAGGTAATCTTTCTAGCTTTGATTGTAATGAATGATTATGTGAATATATGGTTTAGCAATTTATATGTTTATGAAGTTATTCTTGCTTTTCATTCTTATGATTGATTCAAATGATATTGACAAATACTTTTGAATCTATGTTTAAGAATAATCTTCTATCAAAATAAGGAAATCTAGAAATGGATTTGGGTTTTGATAATCGCACTAAGTTTCGGATCGTAATGCTTTCGGATCGTTTGATTGATTGGGAAATCGTCGATTAAACGATACGATCGATTTCACGATGTCATTTGGGAAATCAATGATATTGTAGAGCGATACGTGATATTTACGCTAAAACGCTAAATTCATATGCATGATTTATTTATACATTCTTTGCAAGATTGATGAACTTTAATCTCAACGCCTTTATTCCCTAATTCTTTGTCGTTTTAATTCCCGCATTTACATACCGTAGTTTATGAAACCAATCGTACAAAGCCATAACTCAAAACAATATCGATTGTTGAACGGTTCGAAGTAAGGCACCAATCCCTGAGGAGACGATAATAGAAAATACTTACTTTTGTTGTATGAAATACTGCTTCAACAAAATGGCGCCGCTGCCGGGGATTAGTGTTTCATTATTTTGAACATCGCAATAGTTTGTAGTGTTTTGAGCTTTTGTATATACCTTGTTAATATTCTTTTTTTTTTTTTTTTGTATATATAAACTGTTTGGCATTAACCCTCTTTGTTATGCAAAGAAAAGTTTCTTGTTAGTTAATTGTGTTTCAGATTCTCATTGAAAGAAATCATGGCTGATCATCATGATTATTTCAACTATTATGATCCATACGAGTATGAAGCTTATCAACAATATCAACAATATCCGTCTGAAGATGAACAAATGTCAAGAACTGAGAATATTCTGAGCATGTTCATGCAGCAATCCTTGATCAACATGCAAAACACCAACCATAGATTAAGAGCTTTGTCATGCCAATTGGAGGTTTTGCAAGTTCAAATGAATTATCTACCAAGAATCATGGATGTTCAGACCAACAATCAATCCACTTTGGAATGTGGAGAGATTGTTGAAGATGATGTTGATGAGAGTGAGGAAGAACCAATGTTTAAAGGATGTGGTATAAAGCCATTAGTGGAAGAATTAGAGATACCACGCAAAAATGAAACTCCTCAAGAAAGGTCAGACACTGAAGAGGCCGGTGTTGTTGATAGTGAAGAAAGTATGGAGATTGAGAAGCCGGAACCGTTTCTTAGCAAGGAACAAACTTCTAAGGATGAGGGGATGAAAGTGAGCAAGGTGGAATTTGAACGAGTACAAGATTACTTATGTTCCTTGCTCAGCTTAATATGGATAGGGAGGTTATGGACTCCACATCAGCGGTTCTTCAAGTTCATGGAATTCCTCCCGTTGCAAAGGGATACTAAAGCTGGTGTGATCTCCGTCTCATTCTGGCCACCCTAACGAAAAAGGCGTCGAGCTAACGACGTAAAACAAGCGCTTGTTGGGAGGCAACCCAACTGTTTAGGTTTCTTTTAATTAGTATTTTGATTTTTAACATTCATCCATGCATGTTGGGATAGTGGCTAGAACTCTAAAATTTATTTTTCTGTTTTCTGTCATGGTCGCTACAGCGACCAAACCATCGCTGTAGCGATGGAATTTACACTTGTCGCAGTAGCGACTCACTTGTCGCTTGTAGCGACAGTTTTTGCACTTGCGCTTGTAGCGCAACAGTACGCTTGTAGCGATGGGCTTTTTGCCTGTCGCTGTAGCGACGAATCGCGCGCTTGTAGCGAGCGTATCAGAAAACAGTTTTATAATACCCAGGCTTGACCTGTCGCTTCAGCCACCCCCAACCACTTTCATTTATTGCATTAGCCTTTTTAACTCATATTTTCGCAACTTTTAAACTTCTGTAAACACACTTTCAATTTCTGCATCTTGGCACTTCACATTCTGCACAATCTTGCTAATTCATCTCAGTATCTGTGTATAATCTCACTCAACAACTAACCAAGTAAGTATTTCGACCTTGTCTGTTCCTATTATTGAGCTTTTTACTGTGTTTTGGTGCTTGCATGTGATTTAGAATATTAGGGTTTAGGGTTTTTGCGAAAAATTTTTAAATTAAGCATACCCAGTTGATACCCATTGTTATACATAGTTTTAGTTGCTATAAATGAACGATAATCACTTGTAAGACTTCCCTGTAATCCTTTTGTTCATAGGATTTCTATTTTGAAAAACCCTTTTGTAAAATTTTTAAATAAATTAGGGTTTTTGAGGATGTAGGAAATTTGAGTGATTGTGTCTCATTTATTTTAGCTTTAATGATGATTTCGCATGCTATAAGTTAGTCAAAATCAAGAAAAACATGAAATTTGAAAAAGGGTCTTGTCGCTAGAACTGCGCTTGTAGCGCACGATCCTGGCATTTTCTGGGTTTCGTCGCTACAGTGACCAAGCAGTCGCTTGTAGCGAGCGTACCCAGAATTTGTTTTATTTGTGTTTTGATTGACATTTGACTTGTATCCTACCTGACTCTCATCTGTTTTGACCAATTTTGTAGGAATGGCACCTAAAACTACTTCTAAACGTCAAAGGAACGTTGAAGGTTCCTCGTCAAGACCAAGGGTCAATGTTCAACCCCACGATCCAGCTCGTTTCCTCAGCTGGAGGAACCAGGAACGATACGAGGAACTGAGGACGAGAAGAATATGGTCCGAGAAGAGATTTGAAATTTCTGAAGAGGGTGAATATGGGCATATAGCAGCTGTGATAAATGAGAGGAAGTGGGGTATTCTTTGCACACCTCCTAGGAGAATCAACTATGAGATCGTGCGCGAGTTTTATGCAAACGCAATCCCCGCCGATCCTTCAGATGAGTTTACCTTCACTACCTACGTGCGTGGGCGCACCGTCACATTCGACCGCATGTCCATCAACTCATATCTGGGCAAGCCGTTGGAGCTGGTTGATGATGAAGAAGATAATCCGCTTGCACCCACAGCACTGTGTGATTTTTGTGAGCGTCAGAGGAGTGGTGACTGGGACCACGACAGCATAGCACAGGACATCTTCCAAGCGGGGAAGGGTTATGACGTGAGTAAGGCTTCGGGTAAGCCTTTTCGAGCATTCCGTGAGCACATGACCACTGAGGCTCAGGTAATCCTTACCCTGATTCTTTATAACATTCGCCCCAAATCTCACACCTCCTCCACCACTTTAGATGTGACCCCCCTAGTTCACTACATCCTCACTCAGCGTCAAGTGGACGTAGCTAGGCTTATTGCTAATGAGATGAGGATTGTTGCTGAAAGTGGACTATTACCCCCGGCCAAACCTAAATGTCCTTTGACTTTTCCCGGGTTGATTATGGGTCTATGTAGGAGAGCTAGAGTTCATATGCCATCACAAGTTGATGAGGAGATTAAAAATCCTATTGATGATAGATACATCAATAGGTATTGCTCTGCACCTGCACCTGTTGCTCCACCATCACCACCTCATACCTCAGCAGGACCTTGTCACATGCCACCACCACCACCACCTCACACTACTAGCCACCCTAGCCATCCGACCATTCCACCTTTGGACTTTTCCGGTTGGGATTATGCTACTGTGAGCTCTATGCTGTTGGCGCAGAATGCGTCAAATCATCGGGCACTTACTACGCTTCAGAGCCATTTGCATGATAGTGGCCAGAGCCCGTGGACACCTGCGTTCTTCTCCGAGCATATTGCTTGGCCTGGGGACAGGCCATTCTTTCCAGGAGGGGCAGAGGCAGCTGGTGCTGGTGATGATCAGGATGCTGGTGACGTTGGTGATGACGATGCCGATGTCGATGCTGATCTGGGTGATGATTCTTCATATGCTACAAACTCTATTGATCGCATGGCAGCTGACTTGACTGACTCTGAGGACGACATGGCCACAGATTCAGATTGATGATGCAGAGCTGCAGAGATTGATTTGTTTTCTTTCGTTTTATTTATTCAGCTTTGTACTTTAACATTTGTATTGATGCTTTGTACTTTGTTTAATTATGTTTCTTTTGTACCATGGATGATGTACCTTTTTGGTTTAAGTTATTTATGTTTATGTTATTTATATTGGGTATAACATGTTAGTAGTTATATTTTATTTATGCTTTAGTATTTATGTTAAATTTTTTGTTTGAAATCCCAACAAATTTTGAAAGAAAGATGGAAAGATTCAAAAGCCATTGCTTGAACTTTGAATCATCTGAGTGATAATGATAAGAATGAGTGTTAAAGCGCGCAGCTAAGGTACTCGTTTTCTTGTTTTTCTAGATATATTCATAAATGTGAATAAGTTCTTTACACACAAGTTAATTTATTCAGTTTTTAAGCAAGCATGTGTTTAGTTTTGAACCAATATAGAACTAGCCAAAAATGTGAGGAATCCTCAACCAATGTATATATATGCAGGAGACCAATACCATGTTTAACTTAGTTAGATTATGTTAAATCTATTGTTGTTTTAATTTGTATAAGAGCATTGAAATGATCAAGGCAATTTTTTGAATTTGAGAGAAATACTTGACCAAATGAACCTACCCTGTGAGATGAGTGAGTATCTGTTAACCCAGCTGAGCCTAATGGAATCAGAATTGTTAACTGTGGACTGTCAATTTAATAAGCTCATCTGCTTATTTAAATTGTCGGAGTTTGTAAAAAAATTCAGTCACAGTTAACTCTTTATTAAATTCTGATTGTTGTTTTCTTTTGAACCCTTATCCGTCGTTTTTATTGACCTTTGCCATAATAACAAAGGAACATTCGATTAGGGTATCATTGGAATAAGTTGGGGAGAAAGGAAGGTTTTATTTAAGTCAATGTATGGTGAATGATGTTAATTGATCTTGACAACAAGAAAAGAGAAAAGAAAAAGAAAGAAAAGCAAACCAAGAAAAAGAAAAGAGAAAAATGAAAAGGTTTGCAATATTTCAAAGAAAAAGAAAAGTTGTCAAGAATCAATCAAGAATAGAAAAGAATGAAATTCACCAAGTGTTGTTTTGGAAAAAGAAGGAAGTGTAATTAGATTGAATGTTTCCTTTTGCTTGGCCATTTGAATTCAAATATCCCACATATGACAATTCTTTTGTAGCCTAGCCCAATTACAACCCTTAAAGACCTTTTGATCAATGCCTTTTATGCTTTTGGAAATGATAATTAGATGGACATATAATTTAATTGGAATGTTATCATGCTTGTTGGATGAGTGTTCATACCCTCACAATAGATTTCAATATGTTTATCTACTTTATATAGAAGTATGTTAGGTTTGGTTCAATTTTAAACATATTGCTTGTTAAGAATTGTGTGATTTGATGTTTTGTGTTTAGAACTAGTTCACATTTGTAGAATGTATCTTGTTTAATGAGAAAACTTAACCCTAGTTTGCGCATTCATGTTGAATCATTCATCTGTCACTTATTTGTTTCAAACTTTTGATTCTTTTGCATTCATGCTCAAAGCCATGGTTAATGCTTGTTTCCTATTTGTTGTGTCCTTTGTTTGAGGACAAACAAAGATTCAAGTTGGGGAGTGTGATAAGTGCCTGAAAATGGTTAAATTGTTCATTTAATTAAGGCACTTATGTTACTTATTTCACAAGTTATCATAGGATAAGCCCATATTTATGGTTCAAAATGCTATATTTGTGATCCTATGTCTTACCCCATGTTTTTATTGCAGGAAATTCATGCTTGATCATGCTGAGCAAAGAAAGGAAGTTTGTTTCAAAGCCATCGCTACAAGCGCAAGCATCCTCGCTACAAGCGAGGATAGGCAGGGAATTTGAAGGCTTCATCGCTTCAAGCGCCAGATGCCACGCTACAAGCGAGGATAGGCAGGGATTTTTAGAGGCTCATCGCTACAAGCGATGGACTGGTCGCTACAAGCGACCAAGGCGGTTTAAAGGCTCCATGCTGACGTGGAGGATCCCTATTGGCCATTAAACTTCCTCGCTACAAGCGACCAACTCATCGCTTGTAGCGAGCGTGCAAAAATTCAGAATTATAAATAGCAATTTTGGCTCATTTTCTCAAGGGGCAGTTAATAACCAGTTGGAGAACTTTGATAGCTTTTCTTCCAATTTGTTAGGATTGCTTTAGTAGTAGTTTAGGACTTAGTAATTAGGGCTAGAGCTTTGATCTTCAAAGATCAAGAGTGATTGAGTAGTGGAAATCAATCAAGACTTTGGGAAATCAAGACTTGGTTTGTATCTCCACCTTTTCTCTTCACTTTTGCATAGTTGCCATGAAAATGAGCAACTAACATCCCTTTGTTGGGATTAGAGGTAATCTTTCTAGCTTTGATTGTAATGAATGATTATGTGAATATATGGTTTAGCAATTTATATGTTTATGAAGTTATTCTTGCTTTTCATTCTTATGATTGATTCAAATGATATTGACAAATACTTTTGAATCTATGTTTAAGAATAATCTTCTATCAAAATAAGGAAATCTAGAAATGGATTTGGGTTTTGATAATCGCACTAAGTTTCGGATCGTAATGCTTTCGGATCGTTTGATTGATTGGGAAATCGTCGATTAAACGATACGATCGATTTCACGATGTCATTTGGGAAATCAATGATATTGTAGAGCGATACGTGATATTTACGCTAAAACGCTAAATTCATATGCATGATTTATTTATACATTCTTTGCAAGATTGATGAACTTTAATCTCAACGCCTTTATTCCCTAATTCTTTGTCGTTTTAATTCCCGCATTTACATACCGTAGTTTATGAAACCAATCGTACAAAGCCATAACTCAAAACAATATCGATTGTTGAACGGTTCGAAGTAAGGCACCAATCCCTGAGGAGACGATAATAGAAAATACTTACTTTTGTTGTATGAAATACTGCTTCAACACGATTCTAATGGCCACGGGGGACCAAAAGGTTTGGATTGACCACAAGGGGCCAAGTTTTGGTTTGGTTGGGGTTGTACATATTGAAAATGACGATTGTCCGAGCGACGAGACATACGTCACGCATTCGTACAATCGGGGCGATGGAGAGACATACGTCACACCATCCCTTTTTCATTCATGTTTTTGGGTTGAATCCTTTAGAAATCCCAAGGCATGTCAAAACATTTGGTTTGAAAAACCCAAAATGGGAAGGTTTAGCAATTTTTGCTAGAAAAACGCAAGTTCGTCTCATTTTGCGAAAATGCGAACGTATTCGGCATATGTTCATGTTTGAGTTTTGAGAATCATGAACAATATTTATTGTTCAAGTTTAAATTGAAACGATGAACATAGCTTGTTTGTTCATGTGGTTTGAAAGTTTTGGGAACGTAACTTGCTTTGCAAGTTATCCTCAAAATGGTCATACGAACTTGTGATTTTGTCAAAATTATGCAAAATCCTTGTTATGGTTTGAAGAATATGGGTTTAAAAACTCTTAGGTTCTGAGCTCAGGGGCTAGAACCTCAAAAATTTGTCATTTGGACACAAAAACTCAGATTCTGAGTTCTGTCATGGTCGCACTGCGACCATGACTTCGCACTGCGAAGCATGCGAAATTTTGGGTTCAGAAGCTGTTTCTGAACTTTTGTTCAGAAACAACTTCTGAACACACTCAGGACCTTATATGTGGGTGAAAAGCTTTGAGTTTTTGGGGTGAAAAAGGCTGGACAAACCAGTTTTGATGTGTTGAAAACCTTGGGATTTCTTTGAAATTCAAAAGGGTTTTTTTAGAATCAAATGGTTTTGAACCAAAATAGCTATGCAAACACAATTATAAATGCAGTATAAAAGCTTAGGAACTTACAGAACTCCTTAGCAAAGCTCCAGCTGCAATTGATTTGATTTGGTTGAAGGCTTTCACAAAGGTTTGAATATTTGGTGATGGTTTTGGAACTTTGTAAAGCTTTGTGTTGGATTGATTTTTGTTGGTTGTTTGTGAGGGTTTGTAGGCTAAAATGAGTAGAGTTTCTGCTCTTGAAATGCTGTTGTTGATTGTCTTTTTCAGAAGTGCTTGAAACCTTGGACAATGCCTCTTATTTATAGGCCAAAACCAAATCTTTTTCATCATTGCAAAATCCTAAAATTCAGCTGATTTGTGGCTAAGATCAAGCTGGATCCTTTTGCATTAAATGCTAATGGATAGAGGCAACCTTGCCTTGCACCAAGGGGCAAGACTCAGCCTGATTTCAGCCACAAATTCAACCAATTCTAGAAGGTAATGATGAAGAACAAAGCTGAATTGCAATTGGCTAATGCTTGGGGATCAATCCTTGCAATCTCAATGGTTGATCAATGAAAACGTGCACTGTAGTGTGCAGAGATTGAGGGATGAAAAGGCTACTTATGGCTGGTGTGAGGGGTGAAAAGCTGCTGCAAAAACAGAGTAGCAATCATGGCTTTTCAAGTGAGAAAAATCCAGCTAGTTTGACTGGTTTTGGGGAAGCAAGCAGGAGGAAAGTCCTCAAGCAGGTGGCTGGCAACCTTGTGGTGGTTAACAGGTCACATGGGAGGGACTAGAGCTGCCCAAGGGCAAGCCCACTTGCTTGTCACATGCTAGGTTGGAAGAAAAAGCTTCCAACCTTGGCATTAATGGCAAGTCCTTCAACTCTGGCTTTGCTTGGCCCAATTAGCCATGAATGCTACTTAAAATAAATATGGAAATTATATGCAACAAATTCTGGAATTAAATCAAAGAAACCAAAAATCTGCAGAAAAATCGCAGACTTCGCAGTGCGAAGTGACCTTCGCAGTGCGAAGTCAGCATTTTTGAAATGTTGACTTTTCTGTTGACTTTTGTTGACTTTTGACTTTTTCCCCTCTTTGATTCTTTTTGATTTTTTGTCTAAAATGCTTAGGACAAAATTTGGGTACTACAGCTGCCCCTACTTAATTGTGTCTTCGCATAGAGTGCGTGAGTGCCAAGGGCATCTCATGAACTCTTTGCGAAGATCAATTAAGTACAAAAGAAGGACCCGAATTTTGTCCTTCGCGAAATGCAAATGCCATGGTTGGAAAAGGTTGATCGTATCCAGCCGCTAACACTGGAGGTAGATCCATTGGGGGATGAAGGTAATCTTATCTAGGCACTGTCACTAGAGGTCGATTCCTGAGGGTGGTGATTTACTCTAGGCACTGTCACTAGAGGTGGAACATTGATGGAGGCGATCGACTCTAGGATGTCACTAGAGGTAGATACCTAAGCTAGGTGATCTTATTCAGGCACTGCTTCTGAACGTCGATTCCTAACGAGCTGTGATCTTATTCAGCCGCTAACACTGAAGGTCGATTCACTGGGGGAGGTGATCTATTCTAGGATGTCACTAGAGGTAGATACCTAAGGATAGTGGTTTACTCTAGGCACTGTCACTAGAGGTAGAACGTCGAGGTAGGTGATCTTATCTAGGTACTGCTTCTAGATATCGATACCTAAGATGGAAGTAATCTACTCTAGGGTGTCACTAGAGGTAGAACATTGAGGTAGGTGATCTTATCTAGGTACTGCTTCTAGAGGTCGATACCTAAGCTAGGTGATCTTATTCAGGCACTGCTTCTGAATTTCGATTCCTAACGAGTTGTGGTCTTACCCTAAATAGGTGCCCCTGGTTGAATGTTTGATGGATGTTGGTGAATATGTGATACTCACTGAAGAATCCTTGGTGAGGACGCATGATTTGACATGAAATGCATGGGTATGAATGATTTGAATATGCATGCATGAATGAAAATGATGCTGATTGGGTGCCGAGCAAAGTCGGTCTTGGCTGTGGTTGTGCCAATGACGATTGGGCTCTCTTTGTTGTTTTTTATTTTTTTGGTTGGTCGGTTTGGAAGGACAAGGTCCTTTGCCTACATACCCAAATGGGATCAAAACCGGTGTAGTTCGAGCCTAAGCCCGAAAATTTGTGTGGGTTTGCCAATAATGATTGGACTTTTGTTTGGGGTTGAGACTCCCTGGGGAATATCAATGAGGTTTGGGCTTTATTTGATGATTAGAGGCCAATGAAGATTGGGCTTATTATTGTTGTGCTTGACAAGATGATGATCTTGCTCCTACGTATCTCCTGGTGGGATGGAGAATTCAAAGCTTACGTAGTTCTTTGGTTTGTTGTGCTTGACAAGATGATGATCTTGCTCCTACGTATCTCCTGGTGGGATGGAGAATTCAAAGCTTACGTAGTTCTTTGGTTTGCCAATGAATATTGGGCTTTTGGTTTGTTGTGCTTGACAAGATGATGATCTTGCTCCTACGTATCTCCTGGTGGGATGGAGAATTCAAAGCTTACGTAGTTCTTTGGTTTGCCAATGAATATTGGACTTTTGGTTCGCCAATGATTATTGGACTTTTTGTTTGGTTGCCGAGCGAGGTCGGGCTTTTGTTTTTGGTTGCCGAGCGAGGTCGGGCTTTTTTGGTTTTGGTGATCTCACTGGGGATATAAGGATCATTTTGGAAGCATGATCGATATCCGGCCTTAGTGGATAAAAAAGATGTATGGGGGTGAGCTTTATTTGGGAAATTTGTTTCCTCCGACACCCGGGTTCTTTGCGTTTTACGCGTTGCTGGCTACGCACTTGTTTCTGCTGAAGAGCATGAGTCTTAAAATGACTGATGCAAAGCTTCAAGTTTTGAGTCCTCTGATGCAATACCGGGGACCAACGAAATTCTTTCGACATTTAACGTCCAAGTAAAAAAAAACACACATTTTTTTGTTTTTTTTATGTTATTCCCATATTTCAATGCATTATTTTTCATGAATAAAAACACATTTTATGAGCAAGTAAGGACGCATAACAATGAAAAGGTTTTAAAATGACTTTGATTCAACGAAACTTAGTCCCTTGTATGGGTAACTATTCGTGAAAGTGTAATCCCTATAAGAGGTGATTACTGAGATAGAGAAAAAGGAAGAAACAAAAAGGCAAATGAAGATTTGCTTGGGTTTCACGTGCTACTTTCCCTATGACTTCGAAATAACTTGTTTTTGAAAGATGATAATGAGGTTGATTCTTTCCCTCTTGAATTCTGTCCGGACCTCACGTGCCGCAGTCTTTTGCCTTTCTTTTTTTTGAAACCCCTAATTTTTACCTGGACCGCTCTTTCGAGTTTTCAGTCCATTGGGGTATATTTCCTTTTTTGATGTCCTTAATTTTTGCCTAGACCGCCTTTTCAGGTTTTCGATCTACCAGGACGCTCTCTATTGCCTAAACCGCCCTTTTCGGGTTTTCGATTTAGCGAGCTCTTTTTTCTTTTTGGCATATATATTTTTTTGACTGCGCCGGAGTTTATTGATAGGGGGATCCTTGTGGATGGGTAATACCTTTTTTCCAAGCATTAAGTCTCCTTCTCTAAATTCTTGAGAATGAACTTTCTTGTCGAGCTGTCCATGCCCCAATACTGTGAGGTGTTTCTCTTTTATGGGGTTTAGTTGGTCAAACCTTGTTTGTGTTTGTGTGCTTGGATGACAAGCATGGTTGGGCTTTTTATGAGGGGATGCCGAGCAAGATCGGGCTTTTATGATGGGATGCCGAGCAAGGTCGGGCTTTTGTTTTTTTTTTTGGATGGGAATGGCTTCCGAGCAAGGTCGGGCTTTTGTGATTGGCTTCCGAGCAAGGTCGGTTTTTTTGGTTGGCTTCCGAGCAAGGTCGGGTTTTATGATGGGATGCCGAGCAAGGTCGGGCTTTTGTGATGGGATGCCGAGCGAGGTCGGACTTTTGTTTTTTTTTGGGTGGGAATGCCAATGACAATTGGACTTATATTGGAAGTGGGGTTTGTGATTGCCAATGGAAATTAGGCTTTTTGTTTGGAAATTGTGTGCGCCAATGAAAATTGGTCTTTTGTTGGAGATGTGAGGAATGCCAATGACGACTTGGCTTTTTGCGTTTGGGGATGCCAATAAAAATTGGGCTTTGTTTGCTTGGGCATGTGAGGAATGCCAATGACGACTTGGCTTTTTGTGGGAAATTGTGGGGAGTGCCGTAACGGCTTGGCTTTTTTTTTTTTGATGAGTTGGGTGACCACTTGTTTGGTCATGTTTGCATAGGAAGCTGTTTTGACCCATTTGGTGAAACAGTTGATGGCAACTAGTATGAACTGGTGCCCTTTTTTGAAGCCTTTGGCTCAATCATTCCAAACATGTCTATGCCCCACATAGAGAAAGGTTAGGGTGATGCCATGACATTCAGAGGTGTTTGTGGTATGTGCCCCTTGTTGGCATAATTTTGTCACTTGTGACATGTCTTGGCATGGGTTTGGAAGGACTCCTCATGGATTTCTTCGGTGAGCATGACTGCTTCACGTTTATCCGCACATTTGAGTAAGACCTAATTTCTCTTGTAGAGTGTGCCCCGGCAGAGGGAAAACTGTAGTGCCATTCTTTTGAGGGCTCTCTTGGTGAGGTTGTATTACCCTATCCTCTTGATCCCCAAGTCGGGACAATCCTTCAGGAGGTTCAAAATCATCCTTATTATCATCTTCCGTTTGGTTATTTGGAAAATTGAAGTCAAAAGGGATTGTAGCAGTGTTATTTTTTGGTGGTATGATTATTTATGATATTTTTTTTTGTAGGGTTGCGCAAACTTATTTAAGAACGAAAGAAAAACGAACTCTTTTGAAAATAAACTGCAAACTTATTAATGACGGCAATGATTTGAAATATGGGGGTCCCATAAAATTAATCATTTGCCTTGGGAAGAGCAAAATGATTGTTTTTTTTTTGAAAAACAAGATAAATTACTTGGACAAAGAAATGATTTCCGAAATTTCGATGGCCTTCCGGTTGCTCGGATCTCATCAGAAACGCCACGGTACACCGGGTCGGGTACTTCTCTTTTTTTTGGTGTTTTTAGTGAGGGGATAATGTGAGGGTTTTTCTTTGAAATGCATGAAAATGCATGTGAATGTATGAATGCAATGAGTATGCAAAAATATGCCCCTTTTTTTATGCAAAAAATTTTTCATGAATGCAAATGAATGATATGCAGGGGTTTGGGTATGAATGTTCAGAACTTCCCCCCATCCTCACGTGTAGGCTCTAAATTGTGAAATCTCCTAAGAAGAGGTCCTTAGAGTCATAGACCTCACATGGAATTAGGGTTGTCTATGGACATACGTCGACATGACTTCAATTAATTCCACGTGAAAATCTCATCTAAGCGGGGTTGGATATCCTACCTCACGGACATACGTCAACGCGGGCTTCCGCACACAACCTCCTTCTAACTTAGTTTTTTTCTCAAGCTCGGGTAGAGAGCCTCACACGTCCGGCATTAACCCGAACAATGTGGAGTAACATCACTCAAGTAACCCCCGCATTTGATATATATGATATGAATATAAAGCAGATAAAGCAAATATAAACATAAAGCATAAATATAACATGTATGAATAAAATAAATAAACATGGCACGCAAAGAAAATAAAACAATTGGCTTTAAACCAAATAGGTTAGGCTTGACTCACTAGTGGGAACAGGGTCCCCAGTGAAGTCGCCAGCTGTGCGCACCTCGTTTTTTTTCCTCGGGGAAAAAGACGCGCGGATCCTCCGAGGTCGTTTGCAAACGCTCGGAGGGGCCTTTGTGAAGCCGCCACCAAAGTTTTTGTGTAAAGGGAACGTTGATAAACCCTTAAGTTTTTTTTTGTTTAAAGGGAAACGATAATAAAACCCTTTTGACGATGAGGATAAGGATTTGGTCATCGCAACCATTGTCGGGTTCGGGAGTCGATTACGCAAGGGGAAGGTATTAGCACCCCTCACGTCCGTTGTACTCAACGGGAACCTTCCATTTGGTCAAAGCTTGAATTGTTTTTTTTAATATTTTGCGCGCATGTTCATTTATGTTAAAAATATAATAAAGGGGGGGGAAGAGATAAAAACAAACGAAAGAAAAAAAAAGTTTTTATTATTATTGTGCTTGACAAGATGTCGATCTTGCTCCTACGTATCTCCCGGTAGTCGGAGAATTCAAAGCGTATGTAGTTCTTTGGTAGAAAAACGTACATGTGTTGGTTGATTTTAAAGGGACGATATTTTAACCGAATTCTTACGATTAAAACGTAGCTTGTATGCTCGCGCTCGGGAGACTTATTAAGCGTATAGCTTGTATGCTCGCGCTTGGGAGACTTATTAAGCGTTTTGTTCACGAATCGTATTAGAATGGTTAAAAGGTACGTCCGTTAGAGTAAAGGGTTAATTGGTCGCTATGGGACCAAAAGAGGTGCAATGGACTCATACAAGTCAATCATTGACCGAGTGGACTCCGAAGAGTCGGGCGATTCTAATGGCCACGGGGGACCAAAAGGTTTGGATTGACCACAAGGGGCCAAGTTTTGGTTTGGTTGGGGTTGTACATATTGAAAATGACGATTGTCCGAGCGACGAGATATACGTCACGCATTCGTACAATCGGGGCGATGGAGAGACATACGTCACACCATCCCTTTTTCATTCATGTTTTTGGGTTGAATCCTTTAGAAATCCCAAGGCATGTCAAAACATTTGGTTTGAAAAACCCAAAATGGGAAGGTTTAGCAATTTTTGCTAGAAAAACGCAAGTTCGTCTCATTTTGCGAAAATGCGAACGTATTCGGCATATGTTCATGTTTGAGTTTTGAGAATCATGAACAATATTTATTGTTCAAGTTTAAATTGAAACGATGAACATAGCTTGTTTGTTCATGTGGTTTGAAAGTTTTGGGAACGTAACTTGCTTTGCAAGTTATCCTCAAAATGGTCATACGAACTTGTGATTTTGTCAAAATTATGCAAAATCCTTGTTATGGTTTGAAGAATATGGGTTTAAAAACTCTTAGGTTCTGAGCTCAGGGGCTAGAACCTCAAAAATTGGTCATTTGGACACAAAAACTCAGATTCTGAGTTCTGTCATGGTCGCACTGCGACCATGACTTCGCACTGCGAAGCATGCGAAATTTTGGGTTCAGAAGCTGTTTCTGAACTTTTGTTCAGAAACAACTTCTGAACACACTCAGGACCTTATATGTGGGTGAAAAGCTTTGAGTTTTTGGGGTGAAAAAGGCTGGACAAACCAGTTTTGATGTGTTGAAAACCTTGGGATTTCTTTGAAATTCAAAAGGGTTTTTTTAGAATCAAATGGTTTTGAACCAAAATAGCTATGCAAACACAATTATAAATGCAGTATAAAAGCTTAGGAACTTACAGAACTCCTTAGCAAAGCTCCAGCTGCAATTGATTTGATTTGGTTGAAGGCTTTCACAAAGGTTTGAATATTTGGTGATGGTTTTGGAACTTTGTAAAGCTTTGTGTTGGATTGATTTTTGCTGGTTGTTTGTGAGGGTTTGTAGGCTAAAATGAGTAGAGTTTCTGCTCTTGAAATGCTGTTGTTGATTGTCTTTTTCAGAAGTGCTTGAAACCTTGGACAATGCCTCTTATTTATAGGCCAAAACCAAATCTTTTTCATCATTGCAAAATCCTAAAATTCAGCTGATTTGTGGCTAAGATCAAGCTGGATCCTTTTGCATTAAATGCTAATGGATAGAGGCAACCTTGCCTTGCACCAAGGGGCAAGACTCAGCCTGATTTCAGCCACAAATTCAACCAATTCTAGAAGGTAATGATGAAGAACAAAGCTGAATTGCAATTGGCTAATGCTTGGGGATCAATCCTTGCAATCTCAATGGTTGATCAATGAAAACGTGCACTGTAGTGTGCAGAGATTGAGGGATGAAAAGGCTACTTATGGCTGGTGTGAGGGGTGAAAAGCTGCTGCAAAAGCAGAGTAGCAATCATGGCTTTTCAAGTGAGAAAAATCCAGCTAGTTTGACTGGTTTTGGGGAAGCAAGCAGGAGGAAAGTCCTCAAGCAGGTGGCTGGCAACCTTGTGGTGGTTAACAGGTCACATGGGAGGGACTAGAGCTGCCCAAGGGCAAGCCCACTTGCTTGTCACATGCTAGGTTGGAAGAAAAAGCTTCCAACCTTGGCATTAATGGCAAGTCCTTCAACTCTGGCTTTGCTTGGCCCAATTAGCCATGAATGCTACTTAAAATAAATATGGAAATTATATGCAACAAATTCTGGAATTAAATCAAAGAAACCAAAAATCTGCAGAAAAATCGCAGACTTCGCAGTGCGAAGTGACCTTCGCAGTGCGAAGTCAGCATTTTTGAAATGTTGACTTTTCTGTTGACTTTTGTTGACTTTTGACTTTTTCCCCTCTTTGATTCTTTTTGATTTTTTGTCTAAAATGCTTAGGACAAAATTTGGGTACTACACTGCTCTCTCTCTCTCTCTCTAAAACTCATCCTCTGACCTTTCTCTAGCTTCTCACCAAACAACCACCGTCACTCCTCCCTCTTTCCAATTTCAACCGCCGCGATGTAGCCCCTTCAACCGGTGGTGCGACGAGAGCTGTTTCTCCACACCACCTCCTCCCCCTTTTTGGGGTTTTCTCCCCTTTCCTCCGGCGATCTCCGTCCTCTTCACTGTTCATCCGCCGTGGCCAGCTGTGCCTCGCCATGTTTTGATGGTGTGAGGATGGATTCATTCAGATTCGTGTTCTCTAGTGTTGGTTGGTGAATTTTTGGGTGGTGAGTCGGTGGGTGGTTCTTTGTTGGGTCAGTGGTGGCTCTCTCTGCGCCTTCCTTCTTGGTTCCGGTCATCCTCACCGTTCAAGGCCTTTGATCTCTGGTTCCTTTCAGATCTGTTGAGATCTGTAGATTTCTTGGTTTACGATTCGCCGCCTTCACGCCGGTGGTCTTGGGGCTGTTTTGGTGTTTATGTTCGTTTTGGTTGTTCATGTCTTGTGCGTTGTTTTTTTTGTTCGTATTGTTTGTTTTGTGTTCTTGTTTGATCAGAGATTGGGTGACAGGTGATGTGGCCTTGTGCGGTGGTTCGGTTAAGAAAATCTGAAAGGGTCCGTTACAAAAGCCCGAAAGGGTCTGATTCTTTTAACCCAAAAGGGTCTGGTTACTAATGTATTGGACTCATACCTTGATCTGAGTTCTTACGCATTGTTTGCTCGAAAGAGCTTTTATGCTTGTTGTTGTTCAGGAAGCTGTTGGCACTTGGATGATACCGTGTTGGCGGTCGATCCATTCGCCATAATTACACTCTAACTGTTCTCTGCATATGTTCACTTTTCATTCTTTTTTGTAACCTGGTTTCGCGCTCGTACGCGGGTTCGCTGGGTTGCGCCTGTGATTAGTGAATTTTTGTTAGGATAGATTGGAGTAGTTCCACTTAGGCTGATTTATCACGATGTATTTCCGTTTGGGTTTTCCTGGGTCAGGTCTTATGTCCCCCAGTCTTTGTATCTTTTTCTTTTTATTTAATATATTTTCCTTTTGCTTAAAAAAAAACTATTTCTTTCTTTTATGTTTTATAAAAAATTGGGGAAGATGAAATTTTAATTAAGGTAGAACTAATTGTCATTCTATGATCGTTTCGAAAGGATGTAAACTCTATACTTTTATTAAAGTTACAAGATTAAACTCTTCCGATGAGCTAGAACCTAAGTGCAATTAAATTTAATTATTTGAATAGGTAAAGAAGGATAAGTTATATTGTAAAAAAAGAGTTTAAATGATGGGTAAAATTGATAAAAGAACTCAACATGTAATATCCCGCGTAGGCGCAACTTTTATCAGTAACAGAGGAATTAAGAGAGAGTAGTGGCAGAATTGTAATTATGAGAGGAAGGGGTATTAATAGAGATAAGCTTGAATATTCTTCATTATTGCCATTTCCTTCTCTCACTAAAAACAGATTTTTCTCTCCCTCTCCCTCTAGAATTCGGTCAGCAGCAGCAGCTTTGATCCACCAGTTATCTTCACTGATTTCGTGAATTGTAAGCAAGCAAACAAGTTTTGGGGAAGTTTGAAGTAAGTGGAAGCTTAAGGAAAAGTAAGATCAAGCTAGGGTTTTGGTAAAGGAAGCCTTTCAAAGACCATCATAATTCTAAGTGAGTTCCATAGAGTAGCTTAACCCTTTTGGGTCTTTATTGTGTGAGATTCACAACAAATTTCTAAGGTTTAGGAAAAAGGATAGTTTTTCCCCCAATTCTGATACTATGTTTGATCCCGTTTAATCCTTGATTACAATATGTTTTAATGTTCAAAAATGAGTCCCTGACATGTTTTCAAAGATCACTGGACAGTTGGGTACCAAGGTTTTTAAGATTGAAACTGTTTTTTAGAAAAATTCTATGTTCTGCTACAGTTGCAGAGCGACCAAGAGTTTGATTTGCGAAGTAGCAGAGTTTTCCTACTGCTTACCTTCGCCAAACCATCGCCTAGACTTGGCTCTGCGAAGCTTCAGAAGCTGACTTCAGAAGCAGGCTTCAGACTCTGACTTCAGACACTGGTTTCAGAGTCTGAAGGTTCAGACGCAGGTAATCGCAGAGCGAAGTCCAGGGTCGCAAAGCGAAGTTGCCCATGATGACTTTTTAATTACAAACAATTGTACCAAGCCAATGATCTTTGTTATGCTTTGGGGTAGAGATACTTATGAACCTTCAAGGATTAACCTAGGATAAAGATATGTATCATACAGAGTGATGGGTATAGATTACCTAAAGACTTTAAGTAAGCTAAGGGGCTTAGTTCCCAACAATTAAGTAAGAAGCTTATGAGAACGATAAGCTTAAACCTTATTATCGGTTAAGAATTTCAAGGTTTATTGTGTCTCCTGTCTTCTCGCTAGTTAGAATACAGGGGGTTCCGGCGAGCTAGAACGGTGAAGTTACCATCCGCGAGGATAGCCACACATAAGAGATTAATTATATGTTAAGTCGTGACTTTCGTTGTTCACGCTAGTGGGACACGAAAGGTTCATGCATAAGTTAAGTCTGTTAATAGAAGTATTTTTATTTCGCGTCTTTCGTCGTTCAAGCTAGTGGGACACGGAAGGCATACGCGTAAGTTAAGATTATTATCATAAGTCGTGTCTTCTGTTGTTCACGCTAGTGGGACACAGGAGGTTCACGCTAGTGGGACGAGTTATTCCGCAAGGATGACCGCACGACGACAAGAGGAGTCCGGTGTTAGCGTGATATGATAGGAATTTCACCGGTAGTAGGGAGATGTACTTCGGGGTTACTCCACCCGGATGCACTCCGTAAAATGAACCAAGATAAGTAATTGTATGTTCAACGCTAACTTTCTAACTTTATGTTGAGCAAGATGTGTATGTATTTCTTATATAAGTTTATGAAAGTACTGTTTAGATAACAAGAAGTGATCATAAAATATTCCCAGATCACTAAGTATGAGATCATGTATATGATAAGTATATGATAGAGACTGACGGCGATCGTAAGAATCCCTGAGATTGCCAAAGTAGTGCATGGCGACCCTAGGTTCCCTGAGGTTGCCAACAGTAGGTTGGGTGGAGCTCACTGAGACATTATGTCTCATCCCATTCCTTCTAATGCAGGTTCGCAGGTAGCACGCATCAAGGGTAAGGAAAAAGCTTTGGACTGATCGTGCTGGTTTTCTAGTTGTTTCAGTTAACCTGTATTCAGATGTTGTACTTTTGATGTATAATTATCAGAGATGATATGTAACACCCATACTAAATTATCTAGAATATTTAGCATGTGTATTAATCTGATACTGGGTACATTAAAATTTTCAATAATAATAACAATAATACATACAACTGAATGAGTACAAGTTGGCTCGTTATACAATTATCCAAAATCATAACATACACTTCTATTTACATATATACCATCTGTCAGCCTCCTGAGCGTGTCCTTGATGAGCAACTGCACTCCATCTAGAATCTTCATGAAGATCTTCATCTGAAAGCCACTTGGCTACCTGAAAACCTGCACCAGAAGGATAGAGGTGAGACATAATGTCTCAGTGAGCTCCTACCCTACCTACTGTTGGCAACCTCGGGGAACCTAGGGTCATCGTGCCTACCTCGGCGATCTTGGGGATACCTATGATCGCCAAGTCTTAACTTTACCCATAGAGGGCTACCTGACTGTTCCTGCTAAACTGTGTAGTTATAAACTGAACTACATCCTGCTAAACTAGTGATCAAGGGAAAACCTAGGATCACTGTCTGTATCTGATATTGAATAGTCATGAGATCTAGACTATATCCTGATAACTGGGTGATCGAGGGGAAACCTAGGATCACCGCCTGATAACTGATATCTGATGTCTGATACTTATCTGATAACTATTCTCTGTCTGATAACATAATAAAATATTAACTGATACATGTCTTAAGTTAGCTGTTAGCGTTGAACAAACATTATTATCTGAGTTCATTTTACGGAATGCCCCCGGGTGGAGTAACCCCGAAGCACATTCCCCTGATAACCGGTGAAAATTCCTATCATATCAGGCTAACACCGGACTCCTCTTGTCGTCGTGCGGTCATCCTTGCGGAATAACACGTCCCACTGGCGTGAACCTCCTGTGTCCCACTGGCGTGAACAACAGAAGACACGACTTAATAATAATAGTCTTAACTGATGCGTATACCTCCCGTGTCCCACTAGCGTGAACGACGGAAGACGCAAATAAAATAATCTTTAACTTATGCATGAACCTTTCATGTCCCACTGGCGTGAACGATGAAAGTCACGACTTAAATAGTATTAACCTTAATCTTAACTTTGCGTGGACCATTCGTGTCCCACTGGCGTGAACATCGAAGGCCACGACTTAATATCTGTGTAATTCATGACTACTTAACCTATAATAGGTCCTAAGCTTGGATTCTGAATTAATCTTGGCTTGCTTGTACTTAAGTGAATGTAGGGATTACACTTACAAAGAGATAATTCCATTACTAATCCCTTTTTATATCTATATAACTTAGGGCATAAGTATTCATCTCCTAATGCCATACATATTCCTCATCCTACCCTAATTCTAAACCATTCTTCAAGAACAAGAAGCTGGGTAGGGGGAAAATCGTAGTCCGATTTCTAAAAATCGTAGCACGATTTTTGCCGTGAGTTTTCATGAAAAACAGGGCACAAAATCGTAGCCCGATTTCTGGAAATCGTAGTCCGATTTTGGCTTCAGCAGCATTCATAATTTTGCTTCCTAGGCTAAACCAAACATCCCCAAACTTCATAACAGCTTAAGGGAATAATTTCCAAGACATATTGGTAGCTAACAACATGATTAACTAAGGAATTTGACAAACATAAGGGATTGGGCACTAATTATAAATTTATCCAATAAACAACATATTAATCAAAACTCAACAAGGTGGGTACTAAAACCCCTAGGGAACTCACCAGTACACTTCTGGACACTTTAATCAGCTTAATCATCAACCAAGGTTCCTGCCAAGCTCCTTAAGCACTTATAAAAAAACAGCTTAACTGCAGCTTATGGCTTCTGTAAGTCCCATTTTCAATCCAAACTTCAACCTTACTCTTACCAAGTCTATCAAGCACATGTATACAATTTTTGGAGTCATTCCACCCACTTAAACCCGTAATTCAGCTTATTCCGCGAAACTACGCCAAAACCCGTAGACTGTTCCAGCAGGATTTTCCAAGTTTCAAATGCGTTTTCTGAGCTCGTTATTAATCCGAATCACATGAAATTTATACCCGAACTGAAGGGAATTAAACGTAGAATCCAAAAATCCAATAATTATTCACTTCCAGGTTACACAGCAACAGTTACGAACCAAACAGTGATTCTGTCAAAACAGCTTATACACTTAATCACTTATGCAATTCCCAAAACAGCTTATTGCTTCTATTCAGTTTCCTGCCAGCTCTAAAACATTAACCCAGCAGTCCAAACATGGAAAATCGGTGCCATAATTTATACCTATTCTCATGTATACATCAAACATGCCAAAACAGCTTATTCATGATTTAATCACTTTTGTAGCTTCTAAAACAACTTACCCATTTACAGTTTCATCCTCACAACAGTATCAGCACTATATAAACAGCATTAAGCCACAAATTAATTTCTTAAAACAACTTATTCTTGATTACCTTGTGAACTCCAAGCAAAAAACCAAAATCCTAGCTTTCTATCAACACCCACATCAGATTTCGATTTAAGCCAATTCCAAACATGCCTAACAGTTTAAAACCTTCACAACACAAGCTTGTTTATCTCATAGAGTAGAAAATGGAAGATTGGGAAAGGAGGGATGATGGCTCGGCAGGGAGAAGGAAAGGAGAGGGAACAAATTCTATGCTTGTAACAAGTATTAATCATGCCAAGGCTTTGTTGAATAGCTTTTGTTTGTGTGAGAAAATGGTGGTTAGAGTGGAGAAGAAGAAGTGGCCGTGAGAGAGAAGAAGTGGCGTGAGAAAGAAAGGGAAAAATGGAAAGAATGAGAAATGGAAAAATATCTTATTTGCCATATAAATAAACTCTTCCTTCCCTATAATTACAAAAATGCCATGCTTGCATAATAAGCTTCTAACACTGATAATTGTTACATCCAAGCGAGATATACATATATATACACTTGCCATATAATTAAATCCATTAACTGTCAAATTACCAAATTGTCCTTTGCTCAAAACATTTCTGATACATCGTCCCAATATTAATAAATATTCGAGTCTTAAGCGGGATATTACATGATATGTAATAACAGTTGGATGTATTAATACTTATGTGATGTAATATTATGAGATGACTTTTTGTATTGTAAATTAATGCATCCAGTACGAAATTTTAATACTCGTATAAGATCCTAGGCAATCTTTATATGGGTGTTACAATTTGGTATCAGAGCAGGTCGATTCAGATCGTGCCTTGGGTCATTAAAATATAATTTAAGTATGTGGACCTCTTGGATCCAGGACATTATTCTAAATATTATATCTGGTTGAAACTGATCACTTTGACTTGTATATGACAACTAGGATAAGATGTCTGGGAGGAGAAGAGGATCAGGAAGGCCTAGAACAAGTCAGGCTAATAAGGAAGCAGGAGGAGACCCTAATATGAATTTTTGGGCTCAGATGATGCAACAACAACAGGCGTTGCAACAACAATATCAGGAGCAACAGGCTCAGACCGCATTACAACATCAGCAGATGATGCTTATGATGCAACAGCAAGCCCAACAGCAGGCCCATTCCCAGCATCAATGGATGGAAATGATGCACCAAGGGCAAGGTTTCCATCAGCAGACTCCACCACCTCCAGTGGTTGGTAATCCAGTTTTTCGGGAATTTAATAGAAATCACCCTCCTGAGTTCAATGGAGAATGATCCCCAGGAAGCCAAGAGATGGCTGAAACAGATGGAAAAGATCTTCCGGATGACTGAGTGTTCAGAAACTGATAAGGTGGTGTATGCCACAAACCAATTTAGAGGCGCAACGGAAGATTGGTGGGAATCCACTCAGCGCAGAATGCTAGCCAACGATGTGGAAGTAAATTGGGTAAACTTTAAGGAGGTAATGCTAGAGAAGTTTTTGCCACTATCATACAAAGTGAAGAAAGAACAAGAGTTCTTAGAGTTAAAGCAAGGTGGCATGTCAGTCACGGAATTTACTAAGAAATTTGAAGAGTTCTCTTATTATTCCACCCATAATGAGTATGCGGGTAACAAGAATTGGAAAATGAATCAATATAAGCGAGGCTTAAGAGGTGAAATTGATACCGCAGTGAGTCTCCAAAGAAATACAAGTTACGATGAGCTGGTGCATGACAGTTTAACTGCTGAAGCGGGTTTTGCTAAGACCGCTAAAGAGAGATCTGTAGCATTTGAAAAGAGAAAGGGCAGGTTTCAGGATAAGTACCATGATAAGCTGAAGGCGAAAGGCTCCCCTCAGAGAGGAAAGCAATCCAATTCACCCAAAGCTTTTCCTACTTGCAAGACGTGCGAAAGGATGCACAAGGGAGAGTGCATGTTAGGTGATGGTATTTGTTATGGATGTAAGCAGCCGGGGCATTTTATATCAGAGTGTCCTAATAGGCGTGGTAAGGGAGCAGCTGAAGGGACTACTGCAAGCAAAGGCAGGGTGTATTCCCTGGATGGTCGGAAAGCTCTGGCTAACGAATATTTAATTGCTGGTATATGCTATCTTAGTCAGAATCCAGTCAAAGTTATTTTTGATTGTGGTGCATCATGTTCTTTTATTTCGTATAAGTGTGTAGAAACACTACAGTTACCTATGTCACCATTGATTCCTCCTATGACGGTAACCACCGCTACAGAAGGCGGAGACGTAACAAGTTATGTATGTGAGAATTGTCCTATCACGGTATCCAGTAAAACATACTTTATAGATTTGGTGTGTCTTCCCATTGTACAACTTGACGTGATTCTAGGAATGGATTGGCTCTCCGTTAATCATGTGTATATCAGATGTGCTAAAAAGAGTATCTTTATGCCTACAAGTGATACAACTAAAGGTGTGGCTTTATCCGAATTGATTAATCGTACCCATCAGGTAATTCAGTTTATTTGTGCCCAGGATAGGGTTTTTATGTAATGGTTACTGTGACTCCAGAATCAGAACTGAGTCCCAGTGACATTCCAGTTGTTAATAAGTATCTAGATGTTTTTCCGTTTGAGATAATCAGTTTACCTCCAGAACGTGAAGTTGAGTTCTCTATCGACCTCATTCTAGGATCGGAGCCAGTATGTGTGGCACCTTATAGGATGTCACCATCGGAGCTTAAGGAATTGAAGTCCCAGTTAGAGGACTTGATTCAGAAACATTTTATTAGGCCTAGTGTGTCACCTTGGGGTGCACCAGTTTTGTTGGTTAAGAAGAAGGATGGTAGTATGAGATTGTGCATAGACTACCGTTAGTTGAACAAGGTAACTATTAAGAACAAGTATCCACTTCCAAGGATCGATGATCTTTTAGATCAGCTCAAGGGAGCAACGGTATTTTCTAAGATTGACCTTAGATCCGGTTATCACCAGATTCACATCAAATCATCAGATGTGTCCACGACAGCATTCAGAACACGTTACAGACATTACGAATTCCTATTTATGCCATTTGGAGTGACTAATGCCCCAGCAGTGTTTATGGATTACATGAACAGGATTTTTCAGCCTTATCTGGATCAGTTTGTGGTAATTTTCATCGACGACATTTTGATTTATTCAAAGGACCCTCAAGAACATGCCCAACATCTGGGGATTGTTTTGGACATTCTCAGAGAAAAGCAGTTGTATGCCAAATTCAGTAAGTGTGAATTTTGGTTGTCTGAAATTAAGTTTTTGGGTCATGTTATCTCTAAACGAGGAGTGTCAGTAGACTCATCGAAAGTTGAAGCTGTCCTTAATTGGGCAAGACCAACGAATGTGGCTGAAGTTAGGAGTTTCTTGGGCTTAGCAGGTTACTACCGGAGATTTATTATGAGGTTTTCTCAAATTGCTTTGCCTTTGACACGTCTCACTAGGAAGGAGGTGCCCTTCATGTGGGATGAGGAGTGTGAGAAAAGCTTCAGAACCTTGAGAAAGAAGTTATCTAAGGCCCCAGTGTTAGCGATACCGGATCCTGACAAGAAATATGTTGTTTTCTGTGATGCGTCCTCCAAAGGACTTGGTAGTGTGCTCATGCAGGAAGGGAATGTAATAACCTATGCTTCACGACAGCTTAAATCTCATGAGGAGAATTACCCCACTCATGACCTTGAGCTAGCAGCTATAGTTTTTGCTTTGAAAGTGTGGAGGCATCATTTATATGGTGCGCAGTTCGACTTGTTCAGTGACCATAAAAGCTTAAAGTATTTGTTTAATCAACGGGAATTGAACATGAGATAGAGGAGATGGATGGAATACTTGAAGGATTTTGATTTTGACTTAAAGTACCATCCAGGAAAGGCGAACGTAGTTGTTGACGCCTTAAGCAGGAAATCCTTGGTTAGAGCAGAAGTGTTGATGCATACTTGTGGTCTGTATGAAAAATTCAGAGATCTTAATCTCGACGTCACCGAAGTGGATAATGGCATTATGTTGCATAAACTAGAGATCACTTGTGATTTGCGGTCCAGAATCGCACGAGCTCAGCGATTGGATATGGACCTCCAGAGAAGGGTCGGTCAATCAGAGTTTTCAAGGGCATCAGATGGCACGCTGCTGTTTGATGGTAGAATCTGTGTTCCAAACGATGCAGATTTGAGGAGGCTGATTCTGGAAGAAGCCCATAAGAGTAGTTTCAGTATCCATCCAGGTACCTCTAAGATGTATCAAGATTTTAAAAAAGGGACTATTGGTGGCCAGGCATGAAAACCGACATTGCGGAATTTGTGTCACGTTGTATAGTGTGTCAACAGGTAAAGATTGAACATCAAAGGCCAGCAGAGATGCTAGTACCATTGGAAATCCCTTAGTGGAAATGGGAAGAGATATACATGGATTTTGTAAGTGGATAACCTCGAACTCAACGAGGACATGATTCAATTTGGGTAGTTGTAGACCGGTTAACTAAGTCTGCTCACTTTTTGCCGGTTAGGACTACATTCAAGGCTACTCAGTATGCAGAGTTGTTTATTGCAGAGATTGTGAAACTGCATGGTGTTCCAACTAGTATTGTTTCGGATAGAGATCCAATTTTTACCTCTCACTTTTGGAGAGCTTTTCAAAGGGTTTTAGGAACGAGGTTAAAAATGAGTACGTCACATCATCCTCAAACAGATGGTCAATCCGAGAGAACTATTCAGACATTAGAGGATATGCTAAGTGCATGCATCTTAGAAGATGGAGGAAGTTGGAATAATCATCTACCTTTGATTGAATTCTCTTACAATAATAGTTATCACTCCAATATTGGAATGACACCTTATGAGGCATTATATGGCAGAAAGTGTAGGACACCACTTTGTTGGGCAGAGGTTGGAGATAAGAGTATTCTGGGACCGTCGTCTCCATTGTTGTCTCACACACTGTTTCGACCACCGACCGTCGTCTCTCAACCGTTTTTGCTGTCTCTCAAAGAATCACAACAATCATAGGAACCACCGTCACACACTGTTACGGGCCTCTTTTTACTTACAGAGCCGAGCCTCCAGATTCATAGGAACGGCCCTAGTTGTATGTATTTGTCTTCGCAACTCACTCTATCACTCTACTAATATCTCCATATTCTTTATCTTTGTCAAAGTTTTTTCAATCTGACAACACTACAATAATGTCAGACGCTTCTGAATGGTCTTTGCTAGTAGGGGTCAATTTTTTCTCTCTTCTTGTTCAACTATCTTCTTCTCCATTGTTGTAGAATCTTTTTCTCCATTCTTCTCCAAAATTCTTTCTTTCCCTCACTAATCTTAATCTTATTTTCTTATCTTTTATGTTTGTTTCTTAAATCCTTAAATTTCTCTAAAAATAACTCTAAATTTCCCGAACCGATATTTGTTCCTCTACGAAAAATTAAATGATGGTGGGTGGAATTTAATCAAGAATGGTATGAATTAGAAAGTGTTTTGAGGTTTTAAGTGGATGAATGTTGGCCAGATTCATAGTTGGGGTTCATTCGTGGAAGGACTATTTTGATAGAAATTGAATAAAGACGGAGGCTAATTTAGTGGTTTACAGACGGAGGCTATTTTGATAGAATTTGACACTAAGTGGATAAAGTTAGGGACTATTTTGACAGAATGCTCGAACTAACAGAGTTAACGTGCCACGTCAACACATTAAACGGTGTTAGATAACATATACTAACGGAGAGACCATATTGACAAAGACGAAGACTATTTTGAGATATTAATAGAGTCATAGACTAATTTGAGAGTGAGTTACAAAGACAGGGATCAATTTAGTGGTTTACTCACAAAATTTGGTGGTTTACTCTTTAAGCATAGGTATGCATGATTCAAGTTTCTCTTATTATTCAAAATTTGTTAGTTTGTGTTTCAATAAAAAAAAATAATGAAGTATGTTTCAATTATATATAAAAAATGAAGTGCCTTAAGTAACCAAAAAAAATATATAAAAAATGAAGTGAAAACAATTTACTAACTGTTAACTATGTGAAAACAGAGAGAATTGACATAAATACCATATTGTACTCAGTGCACAATCTGTGGAAGAAATTAGTCTGTCTAAATTTACATTGATTTAACTAACTCATATATATGCATAATACTAACTTGTTGTTCAGTCTGTTTCTTCTGTCAATTACATTGTTACATAATCCACAAGCCTGAAAGAGTGTCAAATTTTGTCCTGTGCCCCAAATCTTAAACTTGTAGAACTAAACCTTTAGGAAAGCTTGTCATAATGTTGTTTCATCAGTTTTATCTCTTGAGAAGCTTGAAGTTTTAAGTATATGTTGCATCTCACTTAAAGCCTTTGTAGCAGAACTTGTTGACCGTTTCTCCGGGAAACTTATGCCGCTCGTTGTTTAGTCTCTAAGTAGTTCTTTGTCACACTAAGGACTTGCAATTGCAATCCTTCCACAACTCATTTCTGTTTGAACTTAGTTGGTTCAGGTTTGAATAAAGTGGCATCATCAATTTCAAATTTGACAAATCTTGGAACTTTTTTTTCATCACTAACAGTCTCATGCATCTTCTGATAAACATCTTAAATATAGTTAGTAAACAATGTTAAAAGGAACTTAGATGAGAAAAGTGCTAAAACCATGATAAATTATGAGCAAGAATTAATTTGTGAATGATGGTGCTAGAAGTAAAAGCAAACATACAAACAACTTACTAGTGAGATCAAATTCAAACATGTTATTGAGATCTTATTTGGTCATGCATACCTAATAAAAGACTCGTGCCTATTCATTCGACATTTTTTCTCTTCTCTTCAACTGTTGCTTTTTTCCTCTGTGGAATCAAACAAAGTGTTCATGTGGTCTCCACAAAATCCAATATGCATGAGCTCTTCAAGTGAACACCTGCTAATAAATAGAATTATTATGCAGTAACATAAAATTGAGCAGAGCCTGTAAACTAAACTTATTCCCCAAGTTATCACCATAATGACTGCTTGGAAGATTATGTACCTCAAATCATATGTTTCATCTAATTCTAGGTTTGACGGCGGAGTTCCAAACATGTCTAGCTTTAATTTGTTTCTTGGAGGATTTGTTTCTTCTAGATCATCTGATTCAAAGTTTGTTGGAGGAACTATTTCTTCTTGATCATTGGATTGAAAATCTGATGAAGACGCAGTTTCTTCTTCATCGTGGGCTTCAGAAATTGTTAAAGAAACTGTTTCTTCCTTATACATCCAGCGAAACCCACACTCTTTTATCGCTACTTCATCATATATATTTTCATGAATAAAGAATCTAAATGTAAGCTTTGGATTGTTACTAGTGTTGTTCACATCATTAATGACTTTTATTTCTTCAACTGCTTCCATTATTTGCTTGCAACTTGCTCCATCATACCAAAAAACCAAATGATCCGACATCATGTGGATTGATGGATCGAAACGCACTAACCAACCTAAGAAACTGGTTTTTGTGAAACTTGTTATATAGACTCTTTCACCAGAATTATTGTCCAAGAAGCACTCACATCCAAAATCTACGCCATATCCCATTCGGCCTTGAGAAAGAACCAAGTAGTAGGCAAAACCCGACAAATTAGAAGGAAGCTGAAGAGTGACAGAAACTTGTGTAGAAGAGTAATGGAACCAATTTTCCATGCCAGGCATAGCAGGTAAGAAGTGCCAGGCATGGCCATATACAGATGCATTTTCTGAAAATACTCTTGCTACAAGTTCAATCCTTTCCATACCATCTTTCAAAACTGTTTGGTATGAATGTGGATCCAATTTTATGCAGTTAAGGAGCATAGAACCACACCTCGGTTTCTCAGACGGTTCACTCGAACTCAACACTTTCTCAAGAGATTCACAATTCCAAAACACAAATAAAAAAATGTACTGTGAAAGCGGAGGAATAGATTGAAGCATTTTACAATTGAAAACATCAAGACGTTTGAGTCGGGGAAGATACTTGATGGTTTCAGGCAAGCTTCTAATGATTAAACCAGACAGTGTTAAAGACTCTAATGACGATAGTAACGAGATATTGTTTGGGATTTCAGACAACAAAGGAGCATTGTAAAAGGTTAACCTTTTTACGCTCTGGAAGGCAGGACTAGGAAGTACTTTATGTAAGGTGATGAAAGGGTCATGTTCACAACTCCGTTGACTCATAAGCCAAATTTCATCGCAAAAATTTTCGGGAAGATCCACAAGACAATCACTGATAGGAAAGACAAACCTTGTAAGATTTTTTGTATGCAATAATGATGATGGAAGTTCATTCTCATCCCATTCTGTTAAAAACAAAATCAAACCATCAACGGAAGCAAATGTGACTGAGATATCTTTCAGATTGTTGCAATACATAGCATTCAGTTCACGAAAGGCTGGAGAACAAGTGTTACTGGAAAGACTCTTGAGCGACGCACATCCTAACACGCTTAATCTTTCAAGCTTTTGGAGAAGAAAAATTGATGGATCGACTTCAGGCACGCTTTCACAATCTTCAAGTGTCACATATTTTAGATTTGGGGAACCAGACACATTTGGACACTCTATCAGCTTTTTGGAGCGACCGAGATCAAGTACCTCTAAATTTGGCAAATTCTGTGACAATATACAATTGGTCAAACAAGTTAGTGCATTTTCTTAAATTATACAGATTTACTTGTTGATTTCATTTTCGCTGACAGTTAAAATGATCCAGTGCTGAGATGTGACCACGAAGGGGAAATAAATCAAAGGTTTAAATGCATTTTTTATTCTCCTATTTGGCAAAACCGCAATTTTGTTACTCCATTTCTAATTGCGCAATTTTGGTCCCCAAATTCATAGCTGTTGACTAATCCCTAATTGCAAAATTGGAAACCAAAAGTGCACAATTAAAAATTGGAGTATTAAAATTGCAGTTTTGCTAAAATAGGAAGATCAAAACTGCATTTAAGCATAAATAATATGCAATTACATAAATATATGGACTGTGCTTACCAATACTCCATTCCAAAGTTTTTCCACTTGGCTTTCTTGCAGGGAAAGCTCCACAAGCATTTCGGCACAAAATGTTGGCGGCAGAGATTTCCAAGGGTATCCATCCCACAAAAAATATCTCAAAGTTTCTGGCAATAAGTCAAGACCATGTGGAAGGGTTACAGATTTAATTCCCTTGTGGTCTCGAAAAGCAAGTAACCTTAGATTTACCATTTTTTCAAATGCTTTGGGACTTAAATTTATATGTGTATATTCAGTAGCATCTAAAAATATGGCTTCAATAATCTCAGATCCCTGGAGAAAAAAAATCAGCATTAGTACTTTTGTAGTAAGTTGCAATTTATGTATAAAAAACATATGTCTAGAAAAGCAAGTGAGGGTATCATTCTCTTACTCTATTATTTTTCAATACATCACAAACTTCCTTAGGATCACATAATCTACTGCGTTGTCCAGGATTCTTAAGAGATTCTTCACGAACAATTTGTTTTCCCATTTCCTGTATCAAGTCATGCATTTGTATGCAATTTTTAAAGTCAACTCTTATAAGAGCCTTGTCTAAAAGATGACTTATCCCTATATCAGCAAAGAAACCACACTCATTTAATATTTTTGTTAGGCTATTCCTTTCACGCCCTTTGAAAAAGCATGCAATGTCCAAAAATATATTTTTCTCTTTATCATCCAATTCATTATAACTCCATCTCAGTATCCTATCAATTTCGGCATTGGAAATTTTCTCCAGTTTAGCTAGTGCACAATTCCACTCTATTTCAATTTTGCAACGAAGTGATGATCCCAAAACTTTCAGAGCTAAAGGGATGCCTTTGGCGTAATCAATCGCTCTTTTTGATAGCTCCTCAAATCCCTCCTTAGGCAAGACAGTGTCAAAAGCATTCAAGCAGAAAAGCTGGAGGGAATTTCGGGAGTTCATCTTCTTAACTTCATAAATTTCTTCAATTCCTCCACTTATCAGCACATGCTTATCCCTAGTCGTCACAATGACTGTGCTACCAGCTCCTAACCAACCATGTCCCACTCCAATCAAGTTTTGCAGAAGTTCTGAGGTATGTACATCATCTAGTACAATGAATGATTTCATGTGTTTGAGTCTTCTCCTGATCATGGATGGTATTACTTTAGGAGTGGTAATATCAAGATCTTCCCTTAGTAACTTAGAAAGAAGTTTGTTGCATGTGTCATTGATTCCATGCCTTTCTGATTCTTCTGTCACATTTTCTAAGAAGCAATTTCCTTCATAGTGAAAAGAGACTCTTTGAAACATGGCAGCAGCAAGGGTTGTCTTGCCTGTGCCCCCCATGCCCCAAACACCAATAATTTGAATTTCTGATGAATCATTTTTTATTAATGATTTAATGCTCCAGTAATTTTCATCGAGTATGAAACTACATGTAAGTTCATTTGTGTACTTGTGATTTAATTTTCCTAATACAACTCTGATAATGTCTTCAATCAAATCAGATTCAGTCCTAACATTTACAAAAAATATAAAATAATGAATACATACATCATGTGAATGCCAATCAAAGGTGAACTCAATTCATCATCAAATCTTAAAAGTAAAATTATAGGATCAACCTACCTCAAATGTAACTCTTGTTAGAGTTACTCCACATAATAACTCCTTCTAGAAATTAAATTTTCATCATTCAAACCGTTGCCTTTTATATTATCTTAGCAATCATGTATACAAAAAATAATATAAATTATGTATAGTCATAAATCTTATAGTCAATATTTTACTTATATTTTAAAAATTATACATATCCCTAGGGATGGGAAGAGATAAGATCATGTTATGCTACAGTATGATACCTTGAATTAAACCAATACTGAAAATGCTAAAGACGGTTCTAGAGCACTAGTTAAAAAAATTAATATAGAAATATTGTATTGGAAAGTGGTGAAAACCTGTATGTGGTAGAATGGAATCCAGATAAATTAGCTGCTTCAAAAAGAGCATTCTTCCAATTTTGCAACATCTTATCATCATTGTGTTTTGCCAACGCAGTGCCATAACTCCCTGCCTGCTTCCGAACATGTGAAGGGTCAACATGGTAGAACACAGGAATAACAATAACGTTGTCATCTTCATTGTTGTTACTACACTCCATTATTTGAACGAGTTCGTTCAAACACCATGTTGAAGATGCGTAGTTCTCCGAGAACACAACAAGAAAAAGAGTGGATTCATTGATTGCTTTCAGAAGTTCTCCCCAAACTTCGTCTCCTTTCTCGATCCTGTAGTCTATGTAGGTATGAAACTTGCTTCGGCACAATGCAGCGTGAAGATGGCTTGTGAAACCAGCACGTGTGTCGTCACCTCGAAAGCTGATAAAAACATCATACTTTTTCAGAGCAGCGCCATCAAAGGAAGAAGAAGAAGAAGAAGAAGAAGAAGAAGCCATAGGCATAGCCATGTATTATTAAGAGAAAACAGCACACACAAAAACAGATTATGAATACATATGGTAGAGAGAGAGAGAGAGAGAGTGTTAAACTCTTGTTAAGGCGAAAGTCAACTCACAGTTTCCCTACGCGCTTGATGAGGAAATATGGAAAATTGGAACACGTTGGCTGAGGCGTTTACTTCTTTTTTGTTGTTGCTAGAATTGTTAAATTACTAACGGTAAATTTTAGGGTTTCTTTTTTTAAGGAATTTTAGGGTTTTTTTGTCTCCTATGTATGATCATAACTTCATAAGTACAAATAATTTGGATTTAAGTACACTCACACATGATAAAAAGTTGAAAAGAAAATAATTAATTTATATTTATATTATTTATATTTATATTATTATTATTATTTGATCTGAACACAAATAGAAGAGTCGGGGGAGCTACAATGTTGCTACGGTTGTTGGTGGTGGTTGTTGACCGTCCCTTGTTATTGCAAATTGGTGTACCTGCAAAGACACCTAGCGCTTAAGTCAGTGATGTCTTAATGTGTTTTGAGAAAAATATCAGAATGAGAAGTGTGTACCTGATTTTAAGTGGATTTATCTATTTATACATTTCCAGGAGGTACAAGAATATACGAAGTTTGAAGATAACACCCAAATGATAAGAAGGTTGGACGATCGGTTTATTGCTTGGAGGTCTCAAATTGGCTCTCAACGCAATTATTTGGTGCGTTGTGGCTCTTCGTTGGTGCAGGTGGTCTTCAGATGCTTCAAGGTGCCTTATTGGTGCTTAGTGTAGTTGTTTGACTTTTGGATATGAGAATTGGGCATTGGCTCAGTCTGAAAAGTAGCTCCTCAAGTTGTTGTCTCATTGTTCGAGTTAAAGACTTAATATCTGAATCGTTTTGAGTAGGGTCCGTCCATGCACGGATGCGATGGAGTTTTGGCTATGTGTTTTAAACACCCGAGTGAAGTGTTATCCAAATGCGAGGGTTTTGGAGTTGACAAGGGCATGTCCTCTCATTTCATTATAAGTACAACAATATAACATAAATATAGGAAAATTGTTTAAGTATAATTGGAATAATAAAAAAGTCAGTCTAAATTCTCCTACCTTAGCCGTGCTGGACACGGTGACCTCTACCGTTCATTTGAAGATGAAATATCATAATGAGAGCGGTGAAGTGATCACCATCCACGCCGACCAAGATAACGCCAACAGATGCTACAAACTCTTTCAAAAGCCACCGTACTGAAGTCCAGCCCCATTTCGAAGGGAGCTGTGGGACGGCACGTCGCCACGAAATGATGAATGCCCAATATGGCCAGTGACCACCGACAGGAGAATGGATACCGCGAGACTCAAAACACTGAAATAGCTAAGTGCTTATAAGCTCTTGAATTTCATTCCTGATATAAAAAAAAAAAACCATTTTCCATTTTCCATTTTCGTTGTAAATAAATATATACTCGTTGTACATCCATTTTCCGATATTAATAAATTGGGAAACTTTCGCTCAAAAAGAAATGCGTTTGTTATATCATTTGGATAAACAGGGCTTGAAGTCCTACGTCTACAAGAGCAGTCAGCCACTAAAGACCAAGCGGTTGTCCGACTTCTGCTCTTAAGAGGAATGACAACCTAAACAACCGCCGCAGACCTTCCTAACCCTTAAGGGCTAGCCACCCACTAGGCAGAGTGTCTCGCCCCACAGACACCCTCCGAAGGGGGAACAGAACCTTGGTCGGTCAAGTTCTCCCAGGCACCAAGCGAAGAGAACCGCGCGGAAAGTCGAGGCACAAAGCCTAGGGGCAAGGCGACAGCTCAGCCACAGCATGAAATAGAACGCTAAGTCAGCATGACGCCAATCAAACACTCCCAACACAACATGAAATGAAATGCAAACGCGGAAGGGAAGTAACGCCGGAACTAAAGTAACGTCGTAAAATATAATGAAGATAAAAACCAAGCAATGAGCAAAAAAGAAAGTTCATTTCATATAAATGACAATTAATTACAAAAGGTGGCACCGCAACGGAGTTACATAAAACAAAAAAGAGAAGCAGGAAAGAAGCTAGGACGCCGGGGAAGACGAAGGCTTATGCATGTCTTGATCAATGTGGACCTTGGAGCGACCAATCTTGATGAGAGAATAAAAGAACTCCACTTGATCTAGCGCATCCTGAAAGACCTCCTCGGAGACCCGCATGCCAAGGTCCACCGCGTCGTCAAGCTTCTGCTTATATAGCACCGCCTCATTATGAGCGGCAACCTTCTCGTCTAGGGCGGCATGAAGCGACGCCTTATTCGCCGGAGCCCCAACCTCTAACTTTTGAAGGGTTTCTTTAAGCTGCTAGTCCTTTGTGGCGACAGCGCTCTCGAGAACAGATACCTTGGAAATATTGTCATGTACCTCTTTCTCTAAGTGAGTATGGTCCGCAGTCAGATCCGCCACCTTGTCATTTGCAGAAGCTAGGGACTGCTCAACCTTTTCCCTAGCTTTCTTAGCATCCTCAACCTCTTTAGCAGCCGCCTCCTTAACCTGCCGCAGTTTTTCCGCGGCATCCCTCAACTTCCTAAGGGTTTCCTCGTGAGCCTGCTCAAGCTCGCCAATCTTCTTTTTGGCTTCGTCCAGAGCCTTAAAGCCATTCTCAAATTCAACCCGGCGCCTCGCATATATAAGCGGCCATCATAGTACACAGACCCGCCAATTTATAAGCGCTCAATGTGCCGTCTGACACCAATTTCCGCCAGGAGAAGACATCCAGATTATCAAAGAAGGCTCGGTCTTCTGGCGCTAGGGCGCCTGCGTACTCCTCTCGAGACTGAGGGAAGAAACCGGTGTAGATGTCGGGGAGTTGAAACACGGACCTCTGGCTAATTCTAGCCGCATGCACCTTTGAAGCAACCTGGGGGACGACATTGGAACTACCGCCACCCATTTTCACGCTGACCAGACTGGTGGGACCTTTAAGCTTTTTGAGAGGCTCCCTGTTGCCATCCTTCTCTCCTCCGTCACTATCAGGGTCATCCCTCTTTTGACATTTTTCCTGCTCTGATGCCTGGCCGGGAGTGGACTTAGCACGGTGTTGAGAACCCTCAAGAGACTTCCTTTGAGCAATTGAAGGGCGCCTTTAATTTCCCTTCACAGTGACCGGGACATCATCCTTGGCAACTTCCGAAGGGCCAATCGCCTTCGCCGACTCCACCTTCTTCTCAACAAGAGCTTTGGCAAGCTCAGGAGGAATGACACCCTCCGGAGGATTGGATTGTTTTTCCGAAGAACGAGCCCCCCAGTGACAGCAGGGGTGCTCATCTCCTCCTTCATGGCCTTTAGCATCTCCAAAGAAGCTATGGATTCTGCATAAGGAAAAAACAAACGGTGAGCAAGTAAACAATTAAAGAAGAGAAAGAAATAAGGGCGGCGGCAAGGACAAATGATAATCTACGCCCCCAACGCTTACCAAATATTTTCTTCCGATGGGCGGCATCCTTCCCTCAGATGACCATCCGGGTGTCCACAAACCGAGCCTTACCAACCGTCTTGGTTGGGTCATCTGGGTAGTTGGATCTAGGATCAGCTCCAATTCGAACGAGGACACGAATTCCCCCAAGTCAAACTTCAGTTGTACTTCAGATGATGGAGGACTCCAAGTTTGAAGCCGTTGAAGGGAACATACACGTCCAACTCCCTCATTAGAATGTCATACGTGGTGAAGCAACACACTTTGTAATGGTTGTTCACCCACTTCGACCCGCATGGCCTTTCAACGTCCCATTTGCCAGGAAGCCGCTCGTCCCAAACGATCTCCTGGAGTCTCTCCTCTGAACAATAATATGTCCCTCCTGAAAAGATAATGGAAACCATGAATACGGGCCCTAGAGCACTTCTCTAACCAACAAACGATTTCATCATGAGAGGGCAGGCGTTTCAAGAACATAGTTAGGGACCCCCTCATCTTAAGGTATGGAACATCTCCCTTGGAGTCGGCCACCGGATGGTAGCGCTCCTGGATCTCGCTCCCATAACCGTTGGAAGGGGAGTAACCGCTAGACGATGAATCCACCAGGTTCTCATACAAACGCTCATCTTTTCTCCCTCGATCCAGAAAAGCAAAGGATATGAGAAAATATATAGAAATAGGAGAAAGAGAATACCTTTACAGTTGGATGATTTTTGGAAAAAGGAAAGTAAAAGTTCTGAAGAAACTGCAGGATCCCACAACTTTAGCCTGAGAAAAAGGGATTTTCACTTGAAATAATCGGAGAAAATTAGGAAAGGAAGCGAGACGAAATGCAAAAGTATCTCGAAGAAGATTTGCAAAAGCAAGGGGAGATAGGAAATATTTCTGAATATATCGAAGTCTCAGAAGTATAAAAGTGGAAATGGGGAGTTTCCCTCCTTATATAGGCTCCGAAGCATTCAAATCAATGGCCCAGATCGAAGGAAACCAAAAGGTCTCGATCCAACGGCTAGGAAGAAATCTCGAACAACGAAGGAAACCCAAGTGGCGCGCGTGAAGCGCAACTCCAGGTACACGTGCAGCCCACGAGGTTGACACGTGGAAAGTAAAACTGAATAGCCATCGTGTCGAAGACGTTTAAATTCAGGGTAGTTAATGCAACTACCCCCACTCACCTATCCAGGGCGCCATCACCATTGACGTAGGACGGCAACAGAACCCCTTTAAGAGCTCTAAGGGTGCCCGACATTCGAAAACACCCCAATGAACGTCTCACATGATTAAGCCATTGCGCCATAAAGGAATCGACGGCTCGGGGGGCAACTGTGCTGGACCGTCCAGAAGGCCGATCAAATGGTGACACATGGATAAAAACGACACCACTCTAAGGCGTGTCGCCTGAGGGCACACACCAACATCAATGCACGTTACCGCACCATAGAGTGCCCCCGTGCATCAGATACCACACATGTATCCTCTAACGATTCCCTAATCACACGCCACATATTCCAGAGGCAGTTATTCTCACGCACGCCTATATAAGGGTGAGTTGGCTTCACCCCCAAGGTATGATTCACTTTACCCACACTTTTCACGCACTCTTACTCACTTCCATTACTGACTTGATCTTCGGAGTGTTAACATGCTTGCAGGCACCTTTCGTTCCACCGTGAAGACTCATCGCCACCGTACCGGAGCGCCTTCCGCCATTGTTGCCTCCATTAGTTCCTCACCCGACAGATTAAAAAGCAAGATGAGGAAGGAGAAGATGGCTAATTTATGGAGGATTGGTTAAGCTTCATATATGTGGGCAAATGCTACTTAGGAGGACATGAAGTTATAATCATTTTTATTGAAATTTTTTAAAATTCTATTCATTTTATTTTTTTTATCCAAATCTTAACATTTATTTACTATCTTATGGCATTCACTATTTTTTTTTTAAAACTTTCAATTGATTTATAATAGATATAGTACAAGCTAGTTCAACTTTAAAATAAAATTAGATTTTTAAAATAAATTATATTGAATTTTTTTTAGATAAGAATAATTCATACAATTAAAAATAGATTTTGTTTAAATTTGAAATAAACTATATTTTTCAAACTTTGATAATTAATTTAATATTTGAATAATGTCAATTGGAAAAACATTACAGTGAAACTAGTGAAAAGACGGGCACTCACGTGCTAGTCTTTCCACTCTTTTTATTGTGCTGACGCGTGTAAATTATGAACGATATTTTATATGAAATTTATATTTTGATTAATTTTATAAGTAAAAATATTTGTGACTTTCAAATTGTAACAAACCCAAAAAACCATGTTTATCTTTTTCAATAAAAACAATAATTTAATAAATATAATATAAATTCTTATCTTTTTTAATACCACCAACAATATAACATTAATATAGAAAAATTTGTTTAAGGGTAAAATTGGAATTATAAAAAATTCAGCCCAAAATCTTTTTCATATGTAAAATATTGATAATATTGTTCCTATTGTAATGTGATATTTTCTATTTTAATGAGATTTTATTTTTTTAATTAAAATTTAAAATAATATTATTAAAGGATAAAATAGTAAATAAAATAGTTTAAATAAAGGGTAAAATAAGTAATGAAAAAGTCAGTCAAAACTCATGTATTTTAAGCTTATTTTCTTTATATACAGTCTAAAAGCTACTTTAAAACAACATTAAAATTAAGGGCTTTAAGAAAGAAGTTAAAGTTGTTTGGTTATTTTTTTTTAGTTTTAAAGCTATTTTTAAGTTAAAAGTTGTTTGACAAAATATTGTACAAAACTTTGAATTTATTATGAATATTTCTCTAACTATGAAACTTAATGTCTACCAAAAATATAATCTTACCCCTTCTTAATTTTTTGACACGTCACCAAAATTATATCATTTTGTGTCTTTTGCTTCATTCTCCCTCTATTTTTTCTCTTTTAGAAACAAATTAAAACAAACTCAATCGATAAAACACACTAATTTAATCTTTTTTAAAAGAACAAACAACCTTAATCTTCTATTTTCTAATTATCTATTCTCTATCTCTAATTATGAAACTTAATGTTTACTAAAAATACAATCTTACCCCTTCTTACTTTTTTGACTCGTCATCAAAATTATATCATTTTGTGTCTTTTGTTCAACCCCCTATCTTTTCTCTCTTAAAAACAAATTAAAACAAACTCACTCGATAAAACACACTAACTTAGGCATCATTTGGCCTGACTTTTTTACAGTCCAAAAGCTACTTTAAAACAAAGTTAAAATTAAGGGTTTTAAGAAAGAAGTTAAAGTTGTGTTGTTACTTTATTATTTTTTTTAGTTTTAAAGCTATTTTTAAGTTAAAAGTTTTTTGGCAAAATATTGTACAAATATATAATAAATAAAAAAATGTTAAAATATTTTTTGAAGGAAAAAAATGTTTAATATTTTTTTTAGTAAGTACTTAATAGATATTGTGTTTGGCCTACCTTCTCCTTAAAATTGTAGAGAAGTAGCAAAAAAAAAAGTCGGGTCAAACGGTACCTTAATCCTTTTTTAAAGGACAAACAAACTTAATCTTAATCCCAATCAAAACAAATTTTTCAATAATTCAACTTCTAAATATCTAAAGAGTTAAAAACAATTTACAATCTATTAGCCGTGTTAAGGTACCGTTTGACCCGGCTTTTTTTCTACTTCTCTACAATTTTAAGGAGAAGGTAGGACAAACACAATACCTATTAAGCACTTACTAAAAAATATTTTAAACAATTTTTCCCTTAAAAAAATATTTTAGCAATTTTTTATTTATTATATATTTGTACAATATTTTGTCAAACAACTTTTAACTTAAAAATCGTTTTAAAACTAAAAAAATAATAAAGTAATCAAACAACTTTAACTTCTTTCTTAAAACCATTAATTTTAACTTTGTTTTAAAGTAGCTTTTGGAGCCAGGCCAAACGATGTCTAAGTAGTTCTAAAGTTCCTTTAAACAACTTTTGATCAAAGCTCCTTCTATTCAATTTTATGCATTCTAAAAAAAAATACTTTTTTTAGTAAGTACTTAATAGATATTGTGTTTGGTATACCTTCTCCTTAAAATTGTAGAGAGGTAGAAAAAAAACCGGGCCAAACGGTACCACAGTATAGATGAAATTTAAAAATAAGGTATAATACAGATGATTGAAACTTGATGGCCATGAAACTGAATAATAAGAAAAATTGTGCTGAATTATATCCAACTAACTCAATCAACATTCAAAAGGAAAAATTGTTGGCTACGAAAGTGAAGGATTAAATTGACGTAACAAACACTATAATTTCATTATAAATATTGTGAAAACTCACCAACAATCAATTATAGTAGCAACTGAAGCAAACAAGAGATTGTGTCACTTACACTATTAAGAGTTTCAGTTCTTGCAATGGAAAATACACAGTGCTCCTTTCTTGCTTGCTCCACTATGAAGGCACCGTTGATGTCCACATGTTAGAACTGAAGCTCTTAATAATGTTACTGATGCAAATAAATTTTTTTCGTAATTTGATAAAATTGATACTCTAAATCCATGAATTACTTTTATTGCGGTTCGATGTTCTTTTGACTATACCTCTAATGCAATCATTCTTTTTGCATTATTATTATATTTATTTATTTTTGGTATCATTATTACATTATTACTTTTAATCTATGTATTACAGTATTACTGGACTTTCATTGATTGGTATTATGCAGGGAGGCTAAGTGAGCCTTTTTCTTTTAATAACTTTGTTGTTTTCGATTTCTTGTTGCATGTTATTAATGAACACGATAAGTCATATGTATTATTGTAAAAGAATTTAGTCTAAATATATCATGGTTTCAAATTACGGTTGGCATCTGCAACTGCAGCGGCGATATTGTTGTTGTTGTAGCTTTTGCAATGGCACCACAACACAACTATGGTGTAATCTTCAATCACATGTACGGCCGCATCAAATAATTTTAGTCATGTTCGTTTAAATTTTCACCAAAATTTAATATTTATTTTAGGGAAAAAGGGTCTGCAAGAAATCGAACATGATAGCATACGACAACACTTCACAACTTTTACCACTAAGCTACTCCCGTTTTTCTAAAATCCCAAATCTCATTCTACTTCAGATATAATGACATTTTTCCCTACTACTCCTCAAGAATTGAAACGAACTTGTTAACAATCTTGATTTGTTGGGAAGAGGCTGCTGCACTTGAAACCTGAAATGATTAATGGTTATGCACGAAAACTCAAAGCGTATGGGGTTGCCACACTAACCTTTAGGTTCGATTCGCCCCCACCAATAACTTTATATTGGATGCAATAGGAATGTCCAGCGAATCCCCTTCAGGATACTATGAGTTCCTTGATGTGTATTGCACAATCACACCAAGCGTATCTCCTAACAATATTTGACAGAAATATGTTTCCAACAATTCACTCATGCATTAGAGAATTGATGGATGATTTAGAGTATGAGAATGAGGGAGAATTTGACTGTAAATGATGTCAAAAAACGTGCTCCTTCTGATACACAAATGCCATGCATTTATAGTGCATCATATGCCCCTTCATATGAGAGAATGCAACTTTTAATCAAAAGTTACAACCATATACATTCAACCTTTGGTTTGAATCAATGCAATGATTCATGATTTATCAGTAAATGATAACTTCCCAATGTATACAAGTCATTCCCATGAAGAGTTACAACTTTTGGAACCCAAAACTATGAGAAAAAGTGCAGAAAAACACATCCAGTCCCGTGGTAATCGATTACCATATGCAGGTAATTTTCTGTTTTTCAGTTTTTCTCACCTATTTTGGAAATCTCCAACAATCCCCCACCATTTTCAAAATACTAAATCCCATAAAACTGGAAATTCCATGGTTTCAGATAATGGTATCTCACGATTTGAACCATTACTTAGTAAATTAAGTTTTCGCTCATTCCCAAATAGTATGGTAGGCAAGCTTTGAACCAACTATTCATTAGAACAAGTGTACATAATTTACACATAGAATCTCAATATCATTAATAAAGAGAACTGTAAGATGACACATTAATAAGGCCTTGTGTCATATATCCCTTTTCATGAAAACTTAAGAGTCAAGCCCTTGAACTCCGTGAAGCGGCCAAACTTCATTCTCACATAGGTAGACTATATCGGAAATGCCCCATAAGTATGCATTTCAGCAAATGTATGCTATATGTCCATTAAGAGAAAAATCTCAACCTACCATTTTTTAATCTTATGGTCCAAGTACTTTTAACCTTGGGATGTATCTATTAACAAGTACTTCAATTACTCTAATAATGTACTTTTACCATTGAACCCAAGACTTGATGTTACTCAAGTGTGGGTTGAGTTTCCATTATTGGTAATCAATTAGATATGGGCTTGAGTCCCATCCCCAATGATGTCTTCAACACCATGTCTCTTGTCAAACCTTTCGTCAAAGGATCTGCAAGATTCTTTTCTGTTCTTACGAACATGATGGATATTACTCCATTAGAAATCAAGTCTCTTACATAGCTATGTCTTAAACCAATATGCCTTGATTTCCCATTGTATACTTGACTATAGGCCTTTGATAGTGTGGATTGACTATCACAATGTATGGATACTGGTGCCATTGGCTTTTGCCAGACTGGTATCTCATACAACAAATTCCTTAGCCATTCTGCCTCTTTACTTCCTGCAGCCAATGCAATAAATTCTGCAGCCATGGTGGAGTCGGCAATGCATGTCTGTTTCTTTGAACCCCAAGAAACTGCACCTCCACCAAGGTTGAAGATCCGTCCACTTGTGGAAGCATGATCCTCAACATAAGTTACCCAACTAGCATCTGTGTATCCTTCCAAAACTGAAGGGTCTCCACTATACGTTAAACAATAATTCATTGTTCCTTTCAAGTATTTTAATACTCGTTTCACAGCATGCCAATGTTCTTTACTTGGATTGCTAGTATACCGACTTAACCTTCCAACAGCATATGCTATATCAGGTCTTGTACAGGTCATGGCATACATCAAGCATCCGATTACTTTTGCATATTCAAGTTGTGCCACCGGACAACCTTTGTTTGGTTGCAAACTAACAGTTTGGTCAAATGGGGTAGAGACCGGATTACAATCTAAATGATTGAATTTCTGAAGCACCTTTTCTATATAATGAGATTGGGATAAACCAATGTGGTTACCATCTCTTATGATTTTAATTCCTAAAATCACATCTGCTTCGCCTAAATCTTTCATATCAAAATTTTTGGATAAGAAAGCTTTAGTCTTTTCTACCTCATCTAAACTTGTGCAAAAAATTAACATATCATCTACATATAAACAAATCATGACACCTTTTCCATTGTGGAATTTACTGTAAATACACTTGTCAGATTCATTTATAATGTATCCATTGGCTAACACAACTTGATCAAATTTTTGGTGCCATTGTTTGGGTGCTTGTTTCAACCCATATAAAGACTTAGTTAATTTACACACTTTATCTTCTTGACCTTTGATCACAAACCCTTCTGGTTGTTTCATATATACCTCTTCATCCAACTCTCCATTTAGGAAAGCAGTTTTAACATCCATTTGATGGATAACAAACTTATGGATGGATGCTAGTGCAATTAGCACTCTAATTGATGCAATTCTTGCAACAGGTGCATATGTATCAAAATAATCAATTCCTTCTTTTTGTGTAAACCCTTTGGCAACTAGTCTAGCCTTGAATTTATCAATGGTACCGTCAACTTTCATTTTCCTTTTAAAGATCCATTTACAACCTATTGGTTTGGATCCGGGTGGGAGATCTACTACTTTCCAAGTTTTATTACCCATAATTGAATCCATTTCTTCCTGGATAGCTTCTTTCCAAAAGGCTGAATCTTGAGACTTTATAGCCTCTTCATATGTCACTGGATCACTCTCAAGGTTAAAGCAAATTGGTCCATAACTATTTATGGATGTACCAGTTCCTTCTATAAGAAACATGAAGAAGTCAGGTCCAAAATCTTTTTCTTTTCAGATCCTCTTACTCCTTCTAAGTTCTGAACCATCCAATGTATCTACATTTGATTCATTGTTTTCTAAATTTGGTACATTAGAATGAACAATGTCCTTGGGATAAGAGAATGATTTAAATCTATCTTCTTGAAAAATTGCATCTCTTGACCCAATTACTGTATTGACAGAATATGAGTCATTCGATTCAATAACCAAGAATCTGTATGCTTTGCTATTTTCTGCATAGCCTAAGAATACACATTCAATTCCTCTTTCACCCAACTTCTTTCTTTTTGGTTCAGGCACTTTCACAATTGCTCTACAACCCCAAACTTTTAAATAATTAAGATTTGGCTTCCTTTGTTTCCAAAGTTCATATGAGGTTATTTTGTTCCTTTTGTTTGGAACCCTATTGAGCATATAACATGCTGTAAGCATTGCTTCACCCCAATATCCTTTAGATAATCCAGAATAGGACAACATGGCATTGACCATTTCTACCAAAGTCCTATTCTTCCTTTCTGCTATTCCATTTTGTTGTGGGGTGTATGGTGCAGTAACTTGATGCACAATACCGGTGGATTCAAAATAACTCGGATGATAGAATTCTCCTCCCCTATCGCTTCTAAAGCATTTAATGAAAGTTTCATGTTGAAGTTCTACTTGTGCTTTAAACATTTTGAATTTATCTAAGACTTCATCTTTTGAATGCATTAAATAAACATAACAAAATCGAGTGCAATCATCAATGAAAGTAACAAAGTACTTTTTACCACCAATGGTGGGCCAACCATGTAAATCACATACATCTGAATGAATTAAATCTAGCACCCTAGAACTTCTTTTAACACTTTTAAAAGGTTGTCTTGTAATTTTAGTCAACATGCAAGTAGTACATGAATCAAAGTTTTTATCAAGATTAGGAATTAGATTTGATTTCATCATATCCTCCAATTTTCTAAAATTAACATGTCCCAATCGCATATGCCATAAATCACAAGACTCAACAATATAAGCAGAAATCATATCATTATTATTAATATTTGCAATATTACATTTGAACATATTCTCACACAAATATCCCTTTCCTACAAACATACCCCCTTTTGAGAGGATAAATTTATCTCCCTCAAATACAGATTTGAACCCATTCTTATTAAGTAATGGTACAGAAATCAAGTTCTTCCTAACTTCAGGAACATAAAATACATCTTTAAGAGTAAGTGTCTTTCCAGAAGTGAATTCAATCTCTATGGTCCCTTTTCCTTGGACTTGCACAGTTGAAGCATTTCCCATGTACAAAACACTCCCATCTTCATTGATGGTCTTAAACAATTCCTTGTTTTTGCACACATGACGAGTAGCACCAGAGTCTATCCACCAAGAATCAACATCTTCAATCATGTTGATTTCAGAAATGACCGCAACAAGATCATCATTTGTTGCACTTGAATTTTTTTCCTTTGTTCTTCTTTTTCAAGAACCTGCACTCATTCTTAAAGTGTCCTTCTTTCCCACAAAAATAACATTTACCTTTCTTTTTCTTTTTAATGTTATTACCATTGTGGTTTTGAGACTCATCATTTTCATGATTTCTCTTTTTGGAAGTCTTACTTGATTTTCCCTCTTCCACAACATGCACCTTCTCTTGAGTAATTTGATTTTTGATACCTTCTTGTTTTCGGTATTCTTCTTCTAAACGAAGGTGATTTCCAAATTGCTCAAGAGAGATATCTTCCTTCTTATGTTTCATGGATCGTTTAAAATCTTTCCATGAAGGAGGGAGTTTGTCAATTATGGATGACACAATGATAGTTTCATCCATATGCATGTTATGTTGTTTGTAGTTGTTAAGAATACGTTCAATATCATATAATTGTTCCTTAACAGGCTTACCATCTACCATTTTGTAATTATTAAATTGTGAGACAAGGAATTTCTTACTTGTAGCGTCTTCACGCATGTATCTGGTTTCCAATTTGTCCCACAAATCCTTTGCCGATGGGCTGCTCTGGTAGATATCGAACAGAGAATCAGACATGCCATTCAAGATATGTCCCAAGCAGATGTAGTCATCGTTGTCCCACTTCTGTCTCTCTCTGGTCTCAGCAATGGTTTCATCATCTTTCTCCACGGGCCTTGCCATGTTCAGAACGTAAGCCACCTTCAATGTTGTGAGAAGAAACTTCATTTTCTTCTGCCAACGGATGAAGTTTCCTCCATCAAACTTTTCCAACTTAACAAAGTCAGAGGTCATTTCTTTCAATGAAGCAGCCATAGAATCGAACCTAAAGATTGTTAACAATCTTGATTTGTTGGGAAGAGGCTGCTGCACTTGAAACCTGAAATGATTAATGGTTATGAACGAAAACTCAAAGCGTATGGGGTTGCCACACTAACCTTTAGGTTCGATTCGCCCCCACCAATAACTTTATATTGGATGCAATAGGAATGTCCAGCGAATCCCCTTCAGGATACTATGAGTTCCTTGATGTGTATTGCACAATCACACCAAGCGTATCTCCTAACAATATTTGACAGAAATATGTTTCCAACAATTCACTCATGCATTAGAGAATTGATGGATGATTTAGAGTATGAGAATGAGGGAGAATTTGACTGTAAATGATGTCAAAAAACGTGCTCCTTCTGATACACAAATGCCATGCATTTATAGTGCATCATATGCCCCTTCATATGAGAGAATGCAACTTTTAATCAAAAGTTACAACCATATACATTCAACCTTTGGTTTGAATCAATGCAATGATTCATGATTTATCAGTAAATGATAACTTCCCAATGTATACAAGTCATTCCCATGAAGAGTTACAACTTTTGGAACCCAAAACTATGAGAAAAAGTGCAGAAAAACACATCCAGTCCCGTGGTAATCGATTACCATATGCAGGTAATTTTCTGTTTTTCAGTTTTTCTCACCTATTTTGGAAATCTCCAACAGAACTAAGAGAGCTATAACAATCAAACGATCTAAAGAAATACTCCTCAAAGGTTCCTAGTAAGGCATAACTTTCTCCAAACCTCAACTTCATAACTTGCAGTAAATTATTGCCAAAACCCACTTATCTTAATCATTAATTAATCTAATCACCGAAACACTTAAAATAGTAACGCTTAACTTCCCCAAGGGCATTGTACCCAACATAAACCATCTGATAATAACTCTTTCCTTTCATGCACAATATTTCTGGAATCTGATCCTTCAAATACTCATAACACCATCTACAATCAGTCTTTACATCCTAAAATACAATACTAGGTCTTCTTCATCGATTATCATGTCTTAATAGTTTTAGTAATGAAATATCCTATACTCACATAATTCATGCATATATGCTATATACATTGATATCACCTTACAAAACTTTTGATGTTTGCTTGACTAGTGAACCCCTTCAGTTTGTGTCTGATGAAAGCATAAGAGGAAGGAGCCAAAGGTTTAGTAAAGGGAACATCTAGCTGTTTGGCAAGGACATTTTCTCTAACAAAAATGTCAAAGTTCAATGTGCTTAGTGCATGAGTATAAAATGGGGTTATGAGTGAGAGCTACTGCACTAAGGTTGTCACATAGAAGAGTTGGTGTATGAAAAGGGACATTGAGTTGCTGAATAAGAGATTGAATCCATAACGGTTCAGAAGTAGTGTTGGCCATGCAACGATACTCTGCCTCAATGCTAGATCTAACAACCAATTGTTGCTTTTCGGAAGACCAAGAAACAAGATTTGGGTCAAAATAGATGCAGGAGTCGGGAGTAGAACGTCTGTCATCTTGATCAGTTGCCCAATCGGCATCACTGTAGGCATGAACAGAGAATGGAGCACCAGGTGTAATAGGCTGCTGCATTAGTAGTCCATGACTCAGAAAGTCGTTATAGCAGAATTCTTTTGACAGCTTTCCAATGAGATTCCAAAGGATTAGCCATGAACTGGGAAACTTTGTTGTCACTGAATGAGATGTCTGGTCTTGTTAAGGTGGTATACTGCAGAGGACCAACAATTGAACAATAAACTGATGGATCCGAGATAGAGTCAGCACCAAATTTGTTGAACCTGAGGCTGCTCATCATAGCTGAACCAATCAAGAGGAATAGGTTGCAGACGCAAAATCCAACCAAGAGCTCAATGATAACATGATGAAATTATAGATCAGAGAGTTTTCTGTGTATGAAATGAATTTGCATTCTCAAAACTGATTAAATTTACAAGAGAGAGCTTGCTTATATAAGCAAGGAACCAGGTCTAACAAACTGTCGCATAAGGAAGACTCTAACTGACTGCTACAACATCAGAATTGACTATAACTAACTACTACCATGTCGGAATTGACGGTAATAGATTGCTGGCATGTCAGCACTGATCCTAACTGAATGTCATGTCAGCACTAGCTCTAGAAACTGAATATAAACTAACTCATGCATATACGCTATATACATTGATAGAAGACAACCAAGGTGGATTTACACTTCATTGTCAGATTGTGTAGCCAATAATTTTACCTTAGAATGCAGAATTAATCGAAGTTGATAAGAGTGGATCCATACAATAATACAATATGAGGTAAAGCTCTGATAGAACTTTTTTTTTTTTCATTCTCAATTCTTGAACCCAGAATTTCGCTTAAAGAAAATTGAATTCCTCAAAACTAGCAACATGTGTCAGTGATATTTCTCTCATATTAATTATTAACCATCAATAAGAATTGAAGAATCTAATTTCGTTTGGCAGTACTCTTTAGGGAAATTTAAAAAAAAAAAATATGACAGAAATAGAGGCTTAGGAAAATGCTATATCTACAACCTTCAACAAAATTTGAAGAGTTTTATTTTTTTTTAATGTAATTTAAAGTGTTTTCTATATGCACTCTTCACTCCGAACTGCAAAGAGCAATTTCGCTCCAGTTTCTGCCGCCCACTGATATTGATATAACAATTAAGATTACAGTTTTCTTAAATATATCCACACCTTCCACAGCAATTCTCACAGGATCTGACTCCATATAGCTGTAGAGGAATGGTGGCAATTTAGAACCTTAAACAGCACTCTCTTATGAATTATTAACAAATAACAACAAATCATTTTTGACAATCACCGTGGCCAATTGGCAATTTGTGAAGGATTGCTGCGCCATGGCATTTTATGGCAGATTTTTGGCTTTCCTCCATCCACCATCGATAACACTGGTTCACTTACAAGGTGACACTGACATTCCTTTAGAAAAATTAGCCCTGTTTGTGTCGTGAGTTGGTGACTCTGATAATTTGTAATGGCTTCCTTACCATTTCCATCTTGCTACTCTGTTATGCTTTTTGACCCCAAAAACTGAAGGTCCATGGCTAATGATCAGAACCTGTACCATAACAAAGCATATTAAAAGTTCAAAACCCAAATAAACTCTTCATATTAACATGAAATGGTGGAAAAATATCCTGGTAACTTCAGTATCACCCTAGTAAAACAGGTCATAGTCATAGGACAAAATATATTGAATAACATCCCTTAAAATAAGCATTTCCCTCTGGTGTCCCCATTCTATTTTTCATCTCCCCAAAAGTTAATGAAACATATAAAAGTGACTGCTCTACTTATTCATTTATTTTCTCAAATAACAATGTTATATAAGAATTTCAACAAAAAAAGGCTATATAAGCTCTGAATCCTCACATCTTTTCCCTCCCTATCGAATATCAATCTTAGAGATTAATTAATTAATATTAAACTTTGATTATAAACTAACTCAACCCTACAAAACCGACTTGTAAGGTGAGAGATGCTTCTAACTTGTAAACATTTTTCTTTTTTCAGGCCATATCACGTCTAATGTAGGACTCTCAATGCAAGTATCATTAGAACCATTACTTTAAAGTCTATATCATCACCAATATGAGTTTGACCAACAAATCATCTAGAAGTTGAGACAATAAGATAACCATAACAAAGATTAATATTGTAGATCAGATTATTCTCCTCAAATGATTTATATCACAAAAGTAGATTGTTAACTACTACTTTCAAAAGAGGGGGGAAAGGACTGATAATGTTTGCACTTTTGTCTGACATACAACAAATCAACCATGAACCCAAACAAACAACAAAAGTACATTTAAAAATTACTAGATTACTGAATGATTCAAAGCAGAAGCACAAACAAAAGACCTGAATGGAATAATTAAAAGCGAATAGATAGACCAGATTCAACAATAATGAAGACATGAAATAAAAAAGTTAGAATGAAGAAATACCTGAATCAAAGCAAGCCATTCACAAACATCTGTGTTGATGAACAAAAATTTGCAAATCCAAATGCCGTTTGAGATCGAGAGAGAAAAAGACAGGGTAGAGAGTTGGGGCTTACAACTCTGAACTGAATTGCAAAATTGTATCTTTGGTAGTTGAATGAAATGAGTGTACATAAATAAATTGCTTTATTTTTCTTCCAAACCCCCTCAATTTGGGGGAACTCCAAAATGAAAAGGATAAGGGCTTTGAAGGAATTCTTTAAAGAAAGTCCCCATTCCCGCTCCCTCTGAAACTCCCCATTTAACCAACAATTTGAACACAGTTCAACACATCAGTTTTGTTTTGAATGAACACGGTCAAGCTATCTATCCATGGCTCACTAGTTCAAACTCTCGATGCCAATCACCTTCCGTCCCTCTACTCTCTTTTGAAAATATCATTTGCAATCCCAAAAACTCTGCCATTCTATCAATAGTCTCAGACTCTGGGTGTGACTTGTCGCCAGATGAGAAACCATGCAAATGCAAGGAATCGACATTAGCAACATCCACCCAACTGAATCCCACTTCCTTCTTTACTCCCCTCCCTCTCATCCCTTTTCTCACTTCAGCAACTTTCTCCCAATTCCCTTTCTCAGCATACAAGTTTGCCATCAACACATATGGACCTGAACTTCCAGGGTCCATTTGTATTAAACTATCAACGACCCTCTCTGCCATCTCCACATTCCCATGTAATTTACAAGACCCAAGCAAGCTTTGCAACACTGACAGTCCAGGTCCGCCTGGAATCTGATGCATCAACTCTTCCGCCTCATCTAGCCGTCCCACACGGCCCAACATGTCTACCATAATTGAATAATGCTCAGGGGTTGGTTCAATTGAATGTTTCTTCACCATAGAGTCAAATATTCTTTGGCCTACATCAACCATACCCTTTCTACAACATGCAGCTAAAACAGATAGGAAAGTGATGGAATCAAGATTGCTTCCTTCCCTCTCAATTTCCTTATATAAACTCATCACTGACTCGTAGTCTCCATGGCGGGCATAGGCAGATATCATTCCCGTCCAAGAAAACTGGGTTTTTTCAGGTGTCTCGTTGAATACTCTTTGAGACTCGTTAATGTTTCCACGCTTGCCATACATGTCAAGCAGAGCCCCTGCAACAAATGGGTCAGTGTTTAAACCAAGTTTGATCAAGTGAGAATGGCAACGTTGCCCGTGTTTCAAAGATATATCTTCAGCTGCAGCAATGGCATTTAATACACTACCAAATGTGTATTGGTTGGGCTTTATCTCCTTTATTGCAGATAAAAATGTAAGGAAAGCTTCTTTACACAAGCCATTTTGAGCATACCCTGAAATTAATGCATTCCATGATATTGCTCCTTGATAGTTAAGCTCCTCAAAAATCTTCTTTGATTCTTGAATGGACTCAAACTTGGCATACATGGTAATTAGGCTATTGGAGACATTTTGTTCTGATGATAAACAACTTTTTAAGCACAACCCATGAACCATTAGACCTTCTTTCACCATATTCCTGATTGTTATAGCATGCAATAATCCTATAAATGTAACATCATTTGGATACACACCATCAACTCTCATAGCATTAAAGAGCGACACCACATTCTCTTCATCAATAGAAATCATTGTTGTCCAAGACACTACATTTCGATCACTCATGACCTGAAAAACCGCCTTCGCATCTCTAAGAACCTTACATTTCGAATAAGTCGAAATCAAAACATTGCAAACTGCAACATGTGTTCCATAACCCAATTTTTGAGCCAAACCATGAATCTGCTTCCCAAACTCCAAGTTTCTCGTATAACCACAAGCAGAAATTGCACCCGTTAACGAAACATGGTCAAGCAACATCCCTTCTCTCACCATGTTGACAAACAACAAAACAGCTTCCAACCCATAACACTCCCCATCTTGAGCATACCCAGAAAGCATCGCATTCCAAGAAACCAAATCTCTTAAAGTCATTTCATGAAAAACCCTCCCCGCCTCATCTAATCCCCCCCACCTCGAATACATTGTCACAAGCGCATTCCCTATAAAAACTTCACAACCAAATCCACATTTAACCACAAGAGAATGCAACTGCAACCCAAACAAAAACCCACGATCATCCCAATAATCCCTATCCCAACAAAACGAAAGAGCAGTAGTATACGTCACAGGATCAAAAAACACCCCATTCAAATGCATAAAACACACGAAACTCAAAGCATCAAAACTCTTTTCAAACCCAGAAAGAATAGTATTCCACGAAACAATATCAGGACAACTCAAACCCTGAAAAACACGCAAAGCACGGTCAAACTCCCAGGCTTTACAGTACATTTTCATCAACGAATTCGACACAGTAACACGTGAAACAAACCCAGTGGCTACAACAAATCCATGAATCTGGGCACCCAATTTAAACTCACCCTGACATGCCTTGAACGACAAGGCAAGTGTCACCTCGTCGATATTTTGAAGAAAAGGAAAGTGGGTGTGGTTCTTGAATAGGGAAAGAGCTTGAAAGGGAAGATTTTTATGTAAGAAGTTAAGCATGGAACGGTTAAGTGAGGAAGCGTTTGGATGGGGAATTTTGTCGAACAGGTTGTGTTCGTGTTTTTTGAGGGAGTGAAATAGTTTGAGACATGTTTTGAATGCACGTTGTAACGTTGTTTTGTGGACATTGAGGAACTTGGAAGGTGGTGGTAGTGAGTGTAACATAACATGAGAAATGAAACCAGGTATGTTTTTGTGTGTGTAGCAAGTAGTACAGTACAAAGTACAAAGTGCAAAGAAGAGTTATAAGAAAAGTAATACAATGCAATATAGGAGAAGAGTGTCGCTAGTTACCATTCGATTTGATTGTTGTTAAAAAATTGCAAAATCACTAACCAAAGGACTGATTTGAAAGTTTGCTGCTAGATTCATGCACAAGAGGGTGTGTACCAGAGGAATATATTTATCTCCACTCTGTTGGATAAATATGATACTCCATCCGTCCCAAAATATAAGCAAAAATTGGTTCAAAATTTGTACCAAATACATCAACTTATGTTGACTCATTTTTGTTTATATTTTGGGACGAAGTAGTAATTGATAAGCAAATATTATACAAATTATAAGATATTTATGAGTATGAGTATCTATGAATATCAATGGATAACATTTTTAATTATTTAAAATTTAACGGCCAAAATTTATCATATTTATTTCAGTGTCATATATATATATACATATATATATATATACATATATATATATATATATACATATATATATATATTTAAGTTAAATACAATTTCATTAACGAAAGTCTGACAATGAATCGAATGTCAAGACTGCAGAAATACAAGGTGAAGTTTCTTCGATCCATATGCAATCTAGAATGAAGTGCATATTTAGATAAATAACGAGAAGTTTGGTTGACTTTGCGCCTAACATGTAAAAAAATTAAATTATGAAAACAAATAGTAAAACCAATACAATCCCCAATAATATAAACGACATAGGTCAGAGATAGTTAATGGGCATTCAACACCAATAATACATTAGAAACGTCTGATTCTGCTACAAGATTCCAAAAAAGACATGTCTTTTCCAAATTTCAAACCCTTCCATATAGCTAATGTTTTTGCAACCTCTAAATCTCGTAATAAAGGGACTTGTCAGCAACTAACAACAACGACACCACCCTTAGTATCTCTCACCACAGCACCAATACCTCACTTACCCAATCTATCAAACTTGTTGCATTAACATTAAGCTTATAGAAACCACTAGTGAACATCAGGTATTAGCACTCTTTATATTCACAATAGATCCTTGTGTCTTTTGAAGAGTGACAATCACATCAACATCAATCCCCCCAAAATATTTCTTATTTCTAGCACACCTTATTTCATAACACAAGGCCAACACATGGATATTTAGGCTTTGCTTGGTTGTGAAGAGGGAAATAAGTGAGAGAGAGTTAGAGAAAAGAGAAATAGGTGAGAACTATAGTAGATTTGATGTATTGTTTGGTATAAGAGAAATATAGAAGAAATAGAAAAGAAAGAAGTGTTGATTCCTTTTGAAAGTACTAAAATGCCCTAAATTAAAAATCCTTTTTTGCTTAACACCAAATTAAAAAATCCTTCAATCAACATATAATTTCATTATGTATGTGAATTCATTTAATTAATTTACTGAACTACAAATTAACATAATTTTTAGTTGATTAGATTAATTAATCAATTAATTTAGTCTTTTTGACAGGGCTTAAATAATTTAGTTCTTGTAAAAAAATAAATTAATTTAGTTAACTACTCACAAGTCCATTTCCATTGCTTGTTTACCTTTATATCTAATAAAATAACACCAGCGTACACATTCTGTTCCATAATTTTTTTTAGGAATGTTCCACAATTATTAATACAATTAATTTGATGATGATATTATTACTTAAAAACAATGACCACCTTTAAAAAGAATGACTACCTATTTAACAAAAAAAACTACCCAGTACTGTTGCAGAATCACTTTCCCTTCCTCTATATGCAATACCGATTCAAGGAAAGGTGATTCTCACCTAAAAATTCATTTTCTGTTGCACAGTTTGAAAGAAAGAAGGGTAAAAGTGGAAAAGCAAAAGAGTGGAGGTTCGTTTTCCATTTCTTCGCTGTTTAGGAGAGAAGAAGAAAAGCTATGGGGCCCACATATATTTGGTCTCTCGCACCTATTTCTTTGTTGTTCCAAACTATGGTAATGTGTTCTCTCTTCCCTCTTTCTCTCGTCTCTATCTCTCTCGCCTCTAACTCTCTCAAAACAAACGGGCCGTTAAGTAAGAATATTTAAGTCTATGGTTTTTTTGACTGGATTTGAAAGATTCTTTTATATATAACTAATAGGTTATTTAAATAATTTAATTAATTTGTTAATGGGTATGAATGTCCACAAGCTTCATTAAGAAGCGGGTAATTGAAATATGCATTTATTTTACCGTAGATACCTATAAGGTATTCGTCCGTCCCATATCCATGATGGATTTTATAAAAGGCATCTTAATTTTGTTCTAAACATATTTTGAAATAATGTGATATCATTTAAAAAAAAATGTCCTTTATAGAAAACATTCATGTTATATTCACTATGAGACCTCAAATTTTGTTAACAACTTTTATGATTATACATGTTGATGTTTTCTAGAAAATATTTTGAATGTTATATTTAAGAGGAAATTGTTGAAAATGTTTTGGTCAAAATATATATCTAAGAAAAAGGATTGTTTAATCAACTACATGTGTTTGTCATCATATTACTCGTTACTTGATGAACTACCTTTTTAGGTTGTGTCAAACCCTAGAACTTGTTTTTAAGGTCAACACATTTTCTTTGAAGGATTACCTAAGCATGATGATAGGTTACGATCAAATTTGTCACTTTCTATTTAAATTTCATGGATTATGGACGTGTTAGAATGAAATTTGAAGCAAAATCAAGAATTTACAAAAACCATGCTCTGTTTTTGTGATGAATAATGGGAGATACATAGTTCAAAAGACTAAAGAAAGTGAATTATATAGGAACACTTTTGGATGATGATTGGATCAAAAGACACAATACACAAGTGTGACAATGCCATATGAACTATCAAATAAGCTCATGGAACAAATTGTCGGGGTTTCTCAAAGTTGAGACAATGGTTGCAAATCCCATGAAGGATAAATTAAATATGTTCAATCTTCATTTTAAAGATATATGTAGGTTTCAATCTCAATATGTTCGGTCTTTGATGAGCAACTCAGAGAAGAAGTAAGGATCTCAACTCACTTGGGTTGGTCTGGGGGTGTTTACTTGGGACATTGGAGTGTGCTCCTTCTAAACTTTTCAAGTTCGATTCTCTCCGGTATCAATTTGGGTGGGCTAGTTTAGCTTCTTAAAAAAAATAAGGATCTCAATCAAAAAGCTCTAGTTGCACGCTTATGGAAGCTTTATTTGAAGGTCTCAAATTGTTATCGACCTTGCTAAAAATTGTGATATGTATATCAAGTAAGCTCAACTTAACAATTTGTTTCAGGGGAAGAAGTGGATCAAATGGTGGTCGAAAGTGAAGGTAAAATAGAGTACTGATTCTTGTGTGTATATGTATGAATGAATTTGTAGTGTCATTAGGATGCAAAGTTTTGTATGTATTTGTTGTTTTTGGATTTCCAAACTGTTGTATTTGAATTTCCAAATTCTATTTCGAAAAAGAATATCTACCGAAGTTGTTACTAGGTTGAGTCACGACCATGTCACTCTCTTTAAGACGTTTCGTGACACTGCCCAAAATTGTGCAAAGCAGCCTATCAACCACGCCGCCTCCAGGATAAAACAAGTCCAACTACAAATGTGCGGTTAACTACTGCACTGTAGAAAACCGTTCGAGATTTACACCTCCAATATGGTACTAAGACCACTCTTTAATACTGAAACCATTTTCTAATATGGTACGGTGACCACTTTATTATGATGCTAAGACCACTCAAATATGGTGTTATCACCATTCTAACCTTTAAATCCTCCAAAATATCAATATGGTACTACGACCACTCAAATATGGTGATACCACCATTCTGACTTTTTAACTTCTCCAAGAGTAGAAAAATATCGAAATAATATTTATATACCGTTAAGATCATTCTTAATTCCGACGGGACATTATTATTCCAAAAAGGGACTATGATCTTAAATGTACTCTTTATTCCAAAGGGACATGTATTATCGAATGGACTATGTTCTTAAGATATTTCTTAATTCCGAAGGAACATTATACCGAATACGGACTAAGGACTTAAGAACATTCTTAAATCCAAAGGGACAGAAAAATGAGATAAGGAAAAGAATAGCTCGTTAACATAAGCTGAGGGGAGAAGAGAGAAAGAGTTCTCGACAACTCAAAAGAACTCTTAACTGAGTGGAGTCCTCTATTTATATAGAGATTTTGTAACTGTTTTAGCTAAAAATGCGGCATCAGTTACTCTAATGAATAAGATCAAAAGGAAATTTAACCACTAATCAGTTCAACAACACTTGTGGATAAGATCAAAAGGAAAAAAATCCACAAAAGTGGAGGAAACAAACTCATTGGATATGAATGAAGGAAAGATAAGAAACTCAGTTGAATTCTTATTCTTATCACAAACTACATAAGTTAAATTTATGGGAAGTGATATTCACGAATAAAAATAATAATTACAATTTTTTTTATCATTATCAAGTATTTAAAATTAATACCGCAATTTAAACACTACTAATGTGTGTGTTCTATTTTAAGTGGGACCCCCACTCTCTATTTTTTTCAATTCACATCACACTAGCTCAAAGTCTTATTACTTGGTGTTTAATCTTTCAATTTCCTTCCAACTTCACACCAATGTTCCAACAATCCCCCACTTGAATTTAAAAAATGGTTTCAATAATACGTCAAAACGTTTCTATAAGGTTGCTAATAAACAAAGGTGTCGCCTACAACTTGAATCTTTGCATAGAGGAAACTATTCTGATTCAACAAGAGTTGCTTACAACATTGAACTCTATCTCAAACATAGAGTCCGCACACAAACCTTTTCCTAAGGTGTATTCTAAAAACTTGTGCGTTTATGGCCATGCACGTTTATCCCAATTTGACGAACACTTTAGGTATTCTGCCTCAAAATCCCATAGGAACCGGCCTCAGTTCCACATTCGTATATGTGAGTCTATCAAGAGTACTCCTGTAGCTATGTACTCCACTCAACATAGAGTATAGATCTCATTAAGAGTTTCTATTATCTCATCCTTCTGTCGCTGCAGGATTCATGCTTTCTTAATTTTTTCATAGCATGTTCTATCACTCATGACTTGTTATTACCCGTTGAACCTATTTCTTGGGATCTCCAGTCATTTAGACCGGGTTACCATCACTTGTGATCTTTAGGCATTAGTCCCATCCTATTGGATGTGTTTATGACTTTCTTTCTAGTAATTCCTTTCGTCAAAGGATTGACTAATTCTTTATCAGTACGTACATGATCTACTTTAACCGTTCCTTTTGAGAGTAGCTAGCTCTCTAATTTGTTATGTGTTCGTGCCTTAATTATCGTCTCTTACTATTGTAGTAACGATTCTCAATTTTGTAATAGATGCAGTACTATCACAATGAATTAACACTCCTTACAACGGTTTTACCCACTAGGGGATCTCAACTAGAAAGCATTTTCTCAACTTGCTTCTTCACTAGTTTTCTCTAGTGTTATCATCTCAGATCATTCCATAGTGGATTGAGTCAATATCATATGTTTCAACAAACAACTCCTCCAGTGATGCTCAATGTGCAGTCACTGTCGCTTAAGACTCGTCTGAAGGATGTTCTATTTTGTATCTTGTACCATTCAAGGAGAACATGATACTTCTGAAAATGTAACCCTAGAGTCATAGTATTTTTAAGGCACCTTGTGAATCTTTCAATAGCATGTCAATGCTTCTCAGCCGTCTACTGGTAAACTTGCATAAGAGTTCCACGACATGGGCAATGTCGAGTCTAATACATTCAGCAGTAAACCTTAGGACTGCCAATGATACTCACATATTCTATTTGGCTAACTCCATCTCAAGAGTTCTTGAAGATTTTTACACTTGTATCATATGGTATGCTTGCAAGTTTACAGTCAAATAATTACATTTCCTCAAGATCTTCTCAACATTGCGAGTTTGATAAAAAAATTTCTCTTTTCTGATCTAGTAATCTTGAAACCAAGAATTACTTACTTTGTCTAGGTCTTTCTTATCAATGTTGTTGATAAACAATGATTTGTCACAATTTATAGCATGAATCTTTGAACCAAATATGAGCAAGTCGTCTACGTAGAGACATATGATCGTGCAAATGTTATTTCTATATTTGTAGTGAATACATTTGTCACTTTCATTCACTTTATACTCATTAGATAGCGTTAGAATGCAAAAAATTTCATGTCATTCCTCAGGAGTTTATTTTTGACCATACAAAGAATTATCTAACTTACAGACCTTGTTTTCTTCTACATGAATAACAAAACTTTCATGTTAATCCATATATATTTCTTCTTCTAGTTCACCATTTAATGAGGCAACTTTCACATCCATTTGGTGTACTATCAATTTATGAACAACGGCTAAAGAGACTAGCACCCTTATGGATATGATTTGATTGACTGGTGGCTAAGTGTCGAAGAAATCTATATTTTTTCTCTTTGCCTAAAACATTTTTCTACAAGGCGAGCCATGTATTTAGCAACAGAACCATCAGGTTTTAATTCCTTTTCCAAAATCCAAATTCAACCGATTAGTTTGCAACCAGGAGGCAAGTCAACTAAGAGTCGCGTTTCGTTAGACTCTAGAGAATCCATTTCATCGTTTACTGTTTTTTTTTTCAAAAGTTAGCATCCAATGAAGACAAAGCTTCTTGAAGGCCAGATGGATTATCTTCCAATATACAAACCATATAATTAGGTTTATACTCTTTAGCATTTATAGCTTTCTTACCTCTTCGAGGTTCTATAACATCTCGTACGATGTTTTCATAATTATTTCTGATTACTGGAATGTAATCAGATGCAGTGCCTCCACTAATGGCCTGCTTTCACTAGCACCCCCACTAGTGCCCCCACTATTCTTTATTTAAAGGGGTATTTATTTACATAGAAATCGATATCGTTTAATTCTATGCTCACTTTAGCATTTAGGTCTTAAAACTTATATGCTTCGCTATTTATAGCATACCCAAATACACATTCATAGGCTCTACTAGTGAGTTTAACTCTCTTGGGGTCCGAAATCCAAATATAGTCCAGACAATCCCAAGCTCAAAAATAAGACAAGTTAAGTTGTCTTTTCTTCAAAAAACTTCATAAGTAGAAATTTTGTTCTCAGACTTGGGTACTCTATTCAACATAAATTTCAATTTTTGTTATAAAAATTGAACATATCAAGCGTATCAATTTTTTTTTTCAAAATTTACAGTCATCAATAAATATGATAAAATATCTTTTTATCATTTCTAGTTTATGTGCCATCAAGTTCGCACATATCATAATTTATTAAGTTTAGAGGTTCAAATTCTCTAAACACTGATTTATATGAACTTTTGGTTCATTTATTTTGACTGCAAAAAATAAAATTTTCTAATCATATAACTTTGGAACTGAGTCCAAGTTTAAAATTAAATGCTTGTTCATATGATAAATTTCGACATGTCAAATATTAAAATCACACAACTTATAAACTAGAAGGAGAATTTAATTTTGAGCATATCATCAAAGGCGCAGTCTTTTCCCAACAAGAATGCATGGTGCACAAGTCTCTCTTTAAGTCTGAGTCAACTCAGTCTTATTCAGTAGAAATCTGAAATTCAGATTCTTTCTTATTTTGGAGCATGCATCGCGTCCTAGAGAATAATTTTCTTTTCGGACTCGAACTGCAACTTCTTATCTCTAACGCCAACAACTTTAGTGGTGTTTTGAATATTGTAACAACACTTTCTTATTTTTAGCAGTAGCATATGTTTTAAACATAGCACAATCTTAGTAAATAAAGCGTGAGGCGCTAATGTTGATCCACCATTCACTTCAACCAACAAGATTGATTATATTAATAATAACAGTGCATTTCTTTTTTTTAGTTAGGTTAGGCAGCGGAGCAGCAATTTACTTGCTCATATACTTACGGGACACATGACCTGTGCAAATTCCTGGCAGGTACTGAAACTGATAGTAAAACAGAGTGCAAAAACGCAGAACAGAGTACGTATCAGAAGGAGCAAAATAAGGACAGAAAGTAAAGGAACACAGTTGATTTGTTAACCCAGTTCGGTGCAACTTCACCTACATCTGGAGGCTACCAAGCCAGGAAGGAAATCCACTAAAATAGTATCAATTCGAAGTCCTATGACACAGCCCCTGTGACAACAGCCCCTGTTTCACAGCCCCTTCTCACTTAATCACTACCTGTGGTATTTCTACCTAGGAACTCCTAGATATAAGAACCCCTCTTACTTCCTACTCAAGCAATCACTGCCCCAGTGATTGTAAGACTCTAAACAAAACAACTAAGTTGAAGACACTCTTCAAAACATAAAACAGTCACTCTTGCTTAAAAGCTTTGAGTGATTACAACTCAATAAAAACAACCAACTCTAAACACTTAACAAAGCACAAGGCTCACAGACTCAACAACCTAAGACTCTTTCAATTCTAGCTTTTGTTGAGATGTCCTTCTTCAATAGCAGCGTCCTTCTTATATAGTCTTCAACAACACATAATTCTGAACAAAATAATCTTCAACAGATATTGTTCTAAAATTCTTTAGAAGCTCATAGAAGAAAATATATTTTAGAAATATATTTTCCGAAGATTGCTTTGAAAATATTTTCTTAAATAAAAGAAACAAATCTTCAATCAATATCTTCACGCGAATTAATCTGCCTTCTAGAAACATCAGCTTGGATAAATCTTCAATCAAATCTTCGAAAGATACTGTGAGAGAATTAACAGAACCAAGTCACAAGAATGAACGCAGAAAACGTGCTTCTGAAATGCAGCTTCTGAAGGTCAATGAAAGTCAGCGTCTGAACATTGCGTCTGAAGGTCAACGAAAGTCAACGTCTGAACAGTGCGTCTGAAGGTCAACGAAAGTCAGCGTCTGAACAGTGCGTCTGAAGGTCAACGAAAGTCAGCGTCTGAACAGTGCGTCTAAAGTACTGTTCAGCTTCTGAAGTGTACGGTCAGCTTTTGAAGAACCAGTTCAACTTCTGATGAACATTTCCAGCTTCTGAAGGCACATTTCAGCTTCTAAAGACATACTCCTTGAGATTTCAGCTTTTGAAGCACAAATTGCTTGTCTATTTGATTTTAGCAAACATGAAGCCAACAACCAAATATCCAACAATCTCCCCCTTTGGCAAATTTTTGGCTAAAATCAATTTGAGCATAGCAACAAGTACATTCTTCACACAACAAAGAACACAACCATGAAGAACATAACACAAATGTAGCAACAAAGTCAGCAGCGGATGATTCACTACATTTCACACATATACTCCCCCTGAACTACCTCTGAACAGATACTCAGGAACAACACAACTCAGGAACTCCCCCTGAAACACACATTCAGGAACTCCCCCTGAAACAGATCAATCAGAAACTCCAACTCCCCCTGAACTGTTGAACAACTTCTGAAACAACTATACTTTTCTCCCCCTTTTTAGCCAAACAATTTTGACAAAACAACCAGGAATCACCAGGAGCAGAAAAATACAAGAAACAGCAGATACAGACCAGATGCACTCAAACATAGGAAAAAAAAACAAACACAGAGGATATAACTATCCATCACAGACCAGCATACCATAGAACCTCAGTGACACTTCTTAGACCAGCAGTATCACACAAACAATACTCACACACAAAGTCTTCAAAAAAAGCTCATAACAAATTTGCCTAGTTGGCCCCTCAAATTTTCAAATTGCTTGGCATCTAAGGCTTTTGTAACTATATCAGCACCATCTTCATCACCCTCAGCACACTGAACATAGGGCATGATGTTTTGAACATCTTGCTCAACATGATCCTCAAACTCACTAGGATTCACTTCCTTTCCTTTTAGTGCTTTCTTCTTAGTGACAGGGACCACTACCTTGCTCCAGACTTTAGATGGTCCACAAACAGCACTCTTCTTAACAACAGAAGTAGGCTTGCTGTCAGTAGCAACAACCTTTCCTTTCCTATTTTTCAGCATCTGGGCAACACTTGCACATTTTGGTCTCCATTCCTTCTTGACATTGATTACACCAGGTTTGGATTTTCTTTGCTGAAGGTCCTTGGGGTATCCATGTAGTTTGAAATAGAAAGGCTTTATGTGCCCCTTTTTACCACAGTGATGACATATCCAAGGATGAGATGCCCTCTTGCTCTTAGACCCCTGAGGTTGGTTCTGGTGTTCCAACTTAGGTTTATCCATCATTGGATCACATGTTTTAACAGCTGCACCGACCTTTTTAGTTGGATTTTGTTGTTTGTTCAAGGTCCTATCATCAAACCCAATTCCTTTTGGTTTCCCTTGGTTCTGACTCTCCAAAATCTCTTCAAGCATATCAGTACCAGTGTTCAACATTCTGACTTGCTTCTTCATATGTTCAAGTTGTGAGTTCAGTTGGGTTACCTTATCATTGAGATCAGAGATTTGTGCTAAATGGTCACTTCTTTCATCATGCAGTTGACTGATAGTCTTCTTCTGATTTTCTAATAACTTGCAAACTTCTTTAAATTTAACATGCAATTTTTTGCAAAAATCAGCAGGTTTTTCATAAGACAGTTCTTCATCACTGGATTCAGCATCAGATGATTCTTCAGACTCTGATGATGCTTCTGAAACCATATCTTCATTATCAGTCATGCATTTACCAGTAAAGGCAGCAACAAGCTTAGTAGACTCGTTCTCTTCTCCTTCTGAGTCACTAGACCAAGAAACAACCAAGCTTTTCTTTTGTCTCTTGAGGTATGTAGCACATTCTGTTTTAATGTGACCATATCTTTCACATTCATGGCACTGAACACCTTTGGATTGACTATCTTTCTCATCAGTTCTTGTCTTCTTCTTCAGAATCTTCTTAAATTGTTTACTCAACATCACAAGATCTTCTGATAAGCTTTCATTATCCACAGTATCAGCATCTGCTACAAAGGCAACACCTTTCCCCTTCTTATCAGTTCTGGCTATTTCAAAATTCTGAAGAGAACCTATCAATTCCTCAACCTTCATACTGGAGATATCATGTGCTTCCTCAATTGTAGTCACCTTCATATCAAATCTCTTAGGTAGGGATCTGAGGATCTTTCTCACAAGTTTCTCATTAGATATTCTTTCTCCAAGAGAATCAAATGAGTTGGCCATGTCCAGGGCGCTCAGATAGAAGTCTTGTATGTTCTCATCTTCCAACATTCTGAGATTTTCAAACTTGGTGGTGAGAAGTTGGAGTCTGGACAATTTCACCTTTGATGTGCCTTCATGAGTAGTTTTGAGAATCTCCCAGGCATCCTTAGCCACAGTGCACTGCTTGATCAGTCTGAACATGTTCTTGTCCACTCCATTGAATAAAGCATTCAAGGCTTTGGAGTTTCAAAGAGCTAATTCATCTTCTTCCTTGGTCCACACTTCCTCTGGTTTTAATTCAGCTGTCTTCTTACCATCTTTGTCAAGCACAACATGATGTTCCCAACCTTTCAGAACTGCTTTCCAGGTTTTACTATCCATAGATTTAAGGAAGCACTCATGCGTGATTTCCAATATTCATGCGTGGTCTGTTCACAAATCCTCCTTCTTTCTCCATTAAGCCAGAAAATATCTTCCCTGGAGCTCACCCTAAAACAGGCAGGGTGCCTGCTCTGATACCAATTGAAAATTCCTGGCAGGTACTGAAACTGATAGTAAAACAGAGTGCAAAAACGCAGAACAGAGTACGTATCAGAAGCAGCAAAATAAGGACAGAAAGTAAAGGAACACAATTGATTTGTTAACCCAGTTCGGTGCAACTTCACCTACATCTGGAGGCTACCAAGCCAGGAAGGAAATCCACTAAAATAGTATCAATTCGAAGTCCTATGACACAGCCCCTGTTCACAGCCCCTACGACAACAGCCCGTGTTTCACAGCCCCTTCTCACTTAATCACTACCCGTGGTATTTCTACCTAGGAACTCCTAGATATAAGAACCCCTCTTACTTCCTACTTAAGCAATCACTGCCCCAGTGATTGTAAGACTCTAAACAAAACAACTAAGTTGAATACACTCTTCAAAACATAAAACAGTCACTCTTGCTTAAAAGCTTTGAGTGATTACAACTCAATAAAAACAACAAACTCTAAACACTTTGAGTGGTGTACAAAACAAAGCACAAGGCTCACAGACTCAACAATCTAAAACTCTTTCAATTCTAGCTTTTGTTGAGATGTCCTTCTTCAATAGCAGCGTCCTTCTTATATAGTCTTCAGCATCACATAATTCTGAACAAAATAATCTTGAACAGATATTGTTCTAAAATTCTTTAGAAGCTCATCGAAGCAAATATATTTTAGAAATATATTTTCCAAAGATTGCTTTGAAAATATTTTCTTAAATAAAAGAAACAAATCTTCAATCAATATCTTCACGCGAATTAATCTGCCTTCTAGAAACATCAGCTTGGATAAATCTTCAATCAAATCTTCGAAAGATACTGTGAGAGAATTAACAGAACCAAGTCACAAGAATGAACGCAGAAAACGTGCTTCTGAAATGCAGCTTCTGAAGGTCAATGAAAGTCAGCGTCTGAACAGTGCGTCTGAAGGTCAACGAAAATCAGCGTCTGAACAGTGTGTCTGAAGGTCAACGAAAGTCAACGTCTGAACAGTGCGTCTGAAGGTCAATGAAAGTCAACGTCTGAACAGTGCATCTGAATTACTGTTCAACTTCTGAAGTGTACCGTCAACTTCTGAAGAACCAGTTCAGCTTCTGATGAACATTTCCAGCTTCTGAAGGCACATTTCAGCTTCTGAAGACATACTCCTTGAGATTTCAGCTTCTGAAGCACAAATTGCTTGTCTATTTGATTTTAGCAAACATGAAGCCAACAACCAAATATCCAACAACCTGGTTTCTCACAGTTAAATAAATTGTGAACCATTGCCATTTCTTGATGGTGGCTGCTGATTTTTATTTAGGACCATTTTGGGGTTCCTATTCTGTTGGCAGTTAGAGTTACTTATTCACAGTGTAGTTCTGATTTTTGAAAATAAATTTCAAACAGATTCAAATTCGCATATGTGAATTTCTTAGTGTTGTTGTTATAACAACAAGCACTTCATCGTGTTCAGTATAGAGATGTATTTATATAGCATGATTTATCCTTGTTTTATTTTTGGGACAACGAAATCTCATTAAGTAATTTCTTCGGTAGACATGACAGATGGAAACGTCTTAAAATTGTTGTTTTTGGATTTCCAAATTGTTGTATTTGGATTTCCAAATTCTATTTTGAAAAAGAATATCTACCGAAGTTGTTACTAGGTTGAGTCACGACCAAGACACTCTCTTTAAGACGTTTCGTGGCACTGCCCAAAATTGTGCAAGGCAGACTATCAACCACGCCGCCTCCAGGATAAAACAAGCTCAACTACAACTATGAGGTTAAGACCACTCTTTAATACTGAAACCACTTTCTAATATGGTACTATGACCACTTTATTATGATGCTAAGACCACTCAAATATATATGGTGTTATCACCATTCTAACCTTTAAATTCTCCAAAATATCAATATGGTACTACGACCACTCAAATATGGTGATACCACCATTCTGACTTTTTAACTTCTCCAAGAGTAGAAAAATATCGAAAGAATATTTATATACCGTTAAGATCATTCTTAATTCCGACGGGACATTATAATTCCAAAAAGGGACTATGATCTTAAAAATACTCTTTATTCCAAAGGGACATATGTTATCGAAGGGACCATGTTCTTAAGACCTTTCTTAATTCTGAAGGGACATTATACAGAATAGGGACTAAAGTCTTAAGAACACTCTTGGACCATAGATCTCACCATTTAGGCCTTGAGATCCTAAAGACAAGGGTTTGAACCCTTGGAGTAAGGTTGGGCGCTCTCCAGATGGGCACAGGGCCCACTTGACAGTCATAAATAACCCTAGGTGACCTCCCTAAAGGACACCCTCTGGGGGCGCCCTCAGCAGCTTACGAGGTGCCCTAGTCATGGTTTTGGCCCTTTATGATTTGGGCCCAAAACTATGGCCGGATAGGCCCAAGTCGAGGCTACAAATAGTAACCTTGGGATCATTCCCAAGGCATGACCTAAACAGACTCTGAAACCCTAGTTTTCATACATTGTACTCACAGCCAGTACAGTTGGCGCCCACCGTGGGGCTACGGTAAAACTAACCTAGCCACCATCTCTGAAAGAAAGACAGTCGATCCACGACCTCTAAAAATCACCAGAATGCCGTGAATCCACCGTGTTTCTCAGGAGCAACCCTGGAACTTCCGAATCCGCCGCGATTCAACCCTAAATCTATCCCTAACTCTAATCAAACGTTCAACCTGTTCTTTGTTCAAAAAACCAATCCTCTCCCTGAGATTCGCGATCCTAACCGCTAATCTTCAACCACCAATCTTAATTTTCATAACCGACCCAAACGACCGTCATCGTCGCCATTAATGGCGGACTCGGCGGTCTTGGAAGCCCTACAGCAACAAATCTAGCAACTTCGCGACCACAACGAAGCTCTGCAAGTGACAATGGAGACAATCCAGCAACAACAACACGCTGAGGGGAACGGGTCCCAGCAGGACGAGTCAATAGATCCAGATCCACAACCACTTTCCGCTGAAGTTTGGAACGCGCCGGTCCCGGAAAACTTCAAGCTATCCTCTCTTTCGTCTTTCGACAGAAAGAGCGATCCAGTGGAGCACGTAACAGCTTTCAACACCCAGATGGCCATCATCGGCGCTGCTGACTCCCTCAAATGTAAGCTGTTGGCAGGGACCTTCAAAGACGCCGCCCTCAGGTGGTACATGAACTTGCCCCTTTTCTCAGTCGTCAGTTACCAAGACATGACGCGCAAATTAACACACCAGTTTTCGGCTAGTCGCCATCGCAAGGTGTCATCTACCAGCCTCTTCAACGTCCGTCAAGGGTCGAATGAGACCCTCCGTGAATATCTTGCAAGATACAACGACGCCACAATTAAAGTCGTGAACCCGAACCAGGAGCTGTTCGTGGGAGCTTTCCAAAACGGCCTACGCGCCGGACAGTTCAACGAATCGCTGGCGCAAAAACCGGCTGATTCCATGGAGGAGATCATGTCCAGGGCGGAATGTTACATAAAGGGAGAGGAGAGCAACACTGAAAAGAAAGCGAGGGATTCCAGGGAGCGTGCCCCCAGCAACTACGACCATCGCCGCAACTATTATCCACCCGCCCACAGAGACAGAGCGCCATACAAGCGTCACGTCCAAGATAGGCGCGCACCCCTGCCGGAATCCTTCACGGCCCTCAACACTCTCCGTGAGCAGATTTGGAGAGATGTGTACCATTCTAGACTCATCCCCGAACCCCCACCGCCGAGAGGAAACATCATGGGAAACGACAACGAAGCCTGGTGTAAGTATCACCGCATAAAAAGACATACCACAGATGATTGCATCCACCTGAAGAGAGAGATGGAGAAGCTGATTCAGAATGGTATGCTAAGCGGATACGTGAAGGAAAGTAGAGAAGGAGAAAGGCGTCCCCCCGAAGACCTCAAAAGGAGAAAGATGTGGCGAAGGATGGTGAGCACCACACTTTGAACACCATATCCGGCGGCATCGCAGGAGAAGGAGAATCCAGCACCTCCCGAAAAAGATATGTGAGGCAGGTAATGTTGGTTGATGACCACGCCACGACGGAGCCAGAGCGCCAGACAGATATCACCTTCTCAGGCAAAGACCGCAAAGGAGTGATCCCCCACGATGACGATCCCATGGTCATTACTGTGCAAATCTTCAATTGGGATGTCAAGAGGGTGTTGATTGATCCTGGAAGCTCCGCAGACATCCTTTATTACTCTGCTTTTGAAAGAATGGGACTGGACGAGGACCAGTTGCAACCCTTCAAGGGAATCCTGGCTGGCTTCACAGGGGAGCAGGTACACGTTCGTGGATACATCACCTTGAAGAGAACCTTCGGCACATGTAACAGTGCCAAAACCATCAGGATTAAATATTTAGTGGTAAACTCGCCCTGTTCTTACAACATCATAATAGGCCGCCCGACCTTCAACGTCCTTGACGCTTATCTTTCCACTAAGTTCCTCACTGGACAATGGATGGGTCGGCACCATCAGAGCAGATCAGAAAATTGCACGAGAATGTTATCACAATAGCTTGAAGCTGCAGAGAGAAAGGAAAGGAACCAGCAATCCAAAAGCACACCAGGTGAACATCGTTAGCACAAATCCAGAAGAAGAGTTTCAGCAAGAGCGCATAGGAAAGTTTGATGGATGAAGAGCTGAGCATAACAAAGCCCCTAAGGACAAATCTGAATCTTACCGCTCGTCAGCCGACATATATGCTTAGCGTTCACCCCGCCGAAGTGTGTCGTCGCCTCGCTCTTTATCCAGTCCAGCAAACAGATGTACTCAAGCCAGTCAGCACGCCTACCGGGCGTACCGGAAATTTCACAAAGAAAGCTAGCAAGACAGACCTACCAAAGGGAACAAACATAATTCTGGGATTTCACAAACCTAAGCACGTCCGTGATTCAGCTACAATGCAGGGAGAAGCTCGCCACAACAATTCAAAGGCGAACTAGAGGGTCAACAAAACCATTTTAATTTTTACTTTGTCTTTTATCTTATGTATTGCAATATTTTTGTACAGCCTAAAAGAAAAGGAGCAAGGGGCACTCTTTTTCCCTGCAGTAGTGGGGTTTTTTAATGAGGCCCCGCTTTCTTATTAACATATATATATATATATATATATATATATATATATATATATATATCACTTGTTTTATATTACTCACATGGCCTGTAACAGATCAACAACGCCAAATCTTAAATGAGATCGCCATCTGATTCGTGAACCCCAGCGAGGGTTGCCACCTAATTCCTTAACCCCAATGAGGGCTCTAAGACGTCGTGAGCTTAAAAAGAGATCGCCACCTAATTCCTTAACCCCAATGAGGGCTCTAAGATGCCATGATCTTAAAAAGAGATCGCCACCTAATTCCTTAACCCCAATGAGGGCTCTAAGACGTCGTGAGCCGAAAATGAAATCGCCACCTAATTCCTTAACCCCAAAGAGGGCTCTAAGACGTCGTGAGCCGAAAATGAAATCGCCACCTAATTCCTTAACCCCAAAGAGGGCTCTAAAACGTCGTGAGCCGAAAATGAAATCGCCACCTAATTCCTTAACCCCAAAGAGGGCTCTAAGACGTCGTGAGCTTAAAAAGAGATCGCCACATAATTCCTTAACCCCAATGAGGGCTCTAAGACGTCGTGAGCCGAAAATGAAATCGCCACCTAATTCCTTAACCCCAAAGAGGGCTCTAAGACGTCATGAGCCGAAAATGAAATCGCCACCTAATTCCTTAACCCCAAGAGGGCTCTAAGACGTCGTGACCCGAAAATGAAATCGCCGCCTAATTCCTTAACCCCAAAGAGGGCTCTAAGATGTCGTGAGCTTAAAAAGAGATCGCCACCCAATTCCTCAACCCTCTAAAGAGGGCCCTAAGGCGTCGTGCGCCAAATGAAACAACCCAACAATTGTAACACCCATACTAAATTATCTAGAATATTTAGCATGTGTATTAATCTGATAATGGGTACATTAAAATTTTCAATAATAATAATACATACATCTGAATGAGTACAAGTTAGCTCGTTAGTACAGTTATCTAAATAACATAAATTACACTTTCATATACATATATACATAATCTGAAAACCTCCTGAGCTTGTCCTCATCGAGCAACTGCACTCCATCCAGCGTCTTCTTGGAGAATATCACATGAACATCTCTTGATCACCTGAAAACCTGCACCAGAAGGATTGGGGTGAGACATTACGTCTCAGTGAGCTCCAGCCCAACCTACTGTTGGCAATCACGGGGAAAACCTAGGGTTGCCGTGCCTACTCTCGGCAATCTTAGGGATACCTATGATCGCCAAGTCTTATCCTTACCCATAGAGGGCTACCTGACTGTCCTGCTAAACTGTGTAGTCATAAACTGGACTACATCCTGCTGAACTAGTGATCAAGGGGAAACCTAGGATCACTGTCTGAGTCTGATACTGAATAGTCATGAGATCTAGACTACATCCTGATAACTGGGTGATCGAGGGGAAACCTAGGATCACCGCCTGATAACTGATTCCTGTCTGATAATTATTCTCTTTCTGATAACATAATAAAATATTAACTGATACATGTCTTTATGTTAGCTGTTAGCGTTGAACAAGCAATACTATCTGTGTTCATTTTACGGAATGCCCCCGGGTGGAGTAACCCCGAAGCACATTCCCCTGATAACCGGTGAAAATTCCTATCATATCAGGCTAACACCGGACTCCTCTTGTCATCGTGCGGTCATCCTTGCGGAATAACACGTCCCACTGGCGTGAACCTCCTGTGTCCCACTGGCGTGAACAGCAGAAGACAAGACTTAATAATAATCTTAACTGACGCGTATACCTCCCGTGTCCCACTGGCGTGAACGACGGAAGACGCGAATTAATATTCTTTAATCTTATGCATGAACCTTTCATGTCCCACTGGCGTGAACAATGAAAGTCACTACTTAATAATAATAATCTTAATCTTAACTTTGCATGAACCATTCGTGTCCCACTGGCGTGAACGACGAAGGCCACGACTTAATATCTGATTAATTCTTGTACTTATTCTTCTTATATATATATATAACTTATGTCTATTGCATATCTGATGCATTCTTAGATAATTCATTCTTAAAGCTTTACCTATAAAGAGGTTCTTAACTTTGATCATTGGATCATTCTTATTCCTCATTAATTCTTAACTATTGTACTTGAAAGTACGTCTAATAATCTACCATAAGCTATGCATATTAAATGCATTTCTTGAGGGAACTAATCTTCCAAATCATAACCTATATGTATAGGATCATAGGCTTATCGTTATCATAAGCCACTACATAGTTGCTAGATCATTGCATATTCGTCTAGACTTTACCCTCTTAATTCAAACTATTCTAAGTCAATGCACAATCCTTGTTCCATACATTTTCATCCTTTTTGGGAGCCTCTTGAATGTGTTAAAATGGTGGTGAATGTTTCTAAAATGTTTGTGGAGAAAACGGATGCGGAAAACCATGCCTACACACCCCAGAACACTCAAAACAGCAAAGTTGTCAAGTGCTGTCTGGGCCTGCGCGCTTGTAGCGACCAGCCCTGCGCTTGTAGCGACCAGTGGCGCTTGTAGCGACCAGCTGGGCGCTTGAAGCGACGGTAGGCAGGTCGCTGTAGCGAGCTCCAGCTCGCTGTAGCGACCATGACAGGTCCAAAAATCTCAAAATTGATATTTTTCATCATTCCAAGCCATCCCAACACACCCAAGCTTCCCAAATGGCATAAAAAGGATTTTCTTAAGCTTATAAATCATTTAAACATAGTTGGAACAAGGATTTAGCAATTTACATAATCTAGGGCACTTTTATAAAAATTGCTCTAAGAGTAAACAACTCTCAAATGGGTTATAAAACCCTAGGGAGCTCACCTTTGCCTTGATTGGTGCTTGCCAAGTTCAGAACTTCAAACCCTAGCTTCACTCCTTGATTCTTCCTTGTTTCCCTAGCTTTTCTTGTTCCAACTTTTCCCCAAAATGCTTGCTTGCTCCAAGAATTGAGGAAGGAAAATGATGGATTTGTGAGAGGTGGAGGAGGGTCAAATCTCTAGAGAGAGGGGAGGAGAAATCAGAATTGGAGAGAGAGAGGGGAGAGAAGAGAATGAAGAGAAAATATATTCCCCCTTCTTTTTAAATAAACTCCTCCTTCCCTTTATTTACGAAAATGCCATTGCTTGCATAATAAGCTTCTAACTCTGATAACTGATACTTATAAGCGGGATATTACCCTTGCCATATAAATAAACCCATTAATTGTCAATTTACCAAATTGTCCTTTGCTCAAAACATTTCTGATACATCGTCTCAATATTAATAAATATTCGAGTCTTAAGCGGGATATTACAACAATTCTCAACATTGTTATGAAACGAACACAAGTAATGACCACCGCCCAGGAGGTTCTTTCTAAAATGAATAAATTCGAAGATAAAAGGAACAGACGAGAAGTTTAAGGAAAACGATGCATCATTACAAATTCAAAGAAGAATACTGAGTTCAAAATAAATCAAAATTACAACAAGTGAGATTATGGTTCGTCCACTAGGGCGCCATCTACAATAACCTTAAAGGAATCAAGGGCGTAAAGATCGACGCCAGGGTGCAGAAGGGCGACTTGAGCTTTAGCCCGTTCAAAGCCAGCATCGAAATTCAGAGCTAACTCGCCCTTCGCCTCGGAAACCTCAGCCTTAAGCTGATCCTCCCTTTCCGCTCCAGCCGCGACATCATTTTGCAGCTTAGCGATAACCCCGTCCTTCCCAGCAAGATCTGTTGCATAACCAATTTTCAGATCGGAGATGCGCTTATCACACTCAAGCTTCACCGCCTCTCTAGCTTCCTTCATTTCTCTCTCCCTCGCGTCCTTGGCCTCCTTCACCTCTTTTTCCAATGCCCTCACCGTAGCTTGAAGGGCCTCCTCATTCTGCACCAATTCTTCATACTTCCGATCCACCGCGTCCAAGAGCATTATAGACCGCAAGCAATGAACTCCCACATCCCTCGTCATAAAGGGAACAGCGCCCAGGTTCCCCGCCTCAACGTCTTCTGGATTAAAAACCAACCTCTCTTTGACATAGGCACCGTAGTCAAAACCTTTATCCCAAAAAGATTGCACCGATCCACTGGTCTTGATGGCACTAATCGAGGAAGGGGAAGGCGTTTTCTTACCTTTTTACTCAGTTACTGCCTTCCCTTTATCATCTTTCCCAGGCGACGCCTTATGATGTGTGGCCGCTGTGAGGGACTCAGCCTGAGACTCGGACGGATGATCAGCCTTCCTCTTCGGCTTACGTGTGATGAGTCCAGCAGGATCAGTGGCTGCCAACCCCTCAGCAGCCTTCTTGGCCTTCATTTCCTTGAGATATTTTTTCCTCTCCGCCGCAGTCATGGGTGCCATGTCCTCTACAGAAAATGAAAATAGAAAAGTTAAGAGGCAAGAAAATAGAAAAGCACAGTATAGGCATAAATAAATAAATAAATTTGACTCACGTAAGTATGCGTCTAAGCTATTCACATCCCCATCCGTATTCAACAACTCCCGGATGTTCATGGGCAGCATTTTCTCCAAAAAATAGACGACGCCCTGGTCGTATGCGTCCAGCTTCTCGTAGTCAAATCCCATGATAGACGCCGGAGCACTCGTCCAACATATGGGAAACCTCAGCTTACCATCAACCCACACAGCAGCTGCCTCACAATCTTTTCGTCCCCGGGTCCTGAGGAACGTCTGTCTCCAATTCTTATAATGAGAGGCGTAGGGCGGGAACAACCTCTTGCCAGGATGCGCACTGATGGACACCCAAGACAGCTTATCTACCCCCTTCGTGCCGTAAAACGTGAAGAAGGATCCAACTGAAGGCTGGAAACCCAGCCCCTCGCATAAAATCCCAAAAGCACGTATAAACGCCCAGCTGTTTGGCTGCAGCTGAGAAGGCGCCACATTCAAACAATTGAGTACGTCAACCTCAAAGGGCGTGAAGGGATACTTCACACCTAGATCCTCAAAAACAGCCGTATACATGTGAAACATCTCACTCTTCACTCCCTTCAGCCTTTGTAAGCACACTTTCTCACCTGGGCGACAATGTTCCAAGACCACGTCCTCTTCAAATCCCGTAGAGGACACATGCAGCTTACTCCGAAATAATGCCACTCGCTGGGGATCCATGTACACGGACTCTGAACGAAGCACCTCGTCGGTGAAACTCTCCTGCTCTGATCCACTGGAGGACGCCATGTAACAAATTCCTCTCCTACAAAACGGACCTATGCGAATAGAATGAATAACACAGTCAGATGAATTCCCACTATTACTCCCTCCTTCACCCTCGTCTGAATCGCTCGAAAACTTTGTTAAAAGGGAGTGGCCGTAGTAGGCCTTATCGAACACCACCTAATCAGTGGTTCCATCTAACCGCTTCGCATGCCTAACACTTTCCCTCCACAACCTACACCTCTCCTCTGAATTCGCTGGGGATAACTCCCTACCCGCCTCATCGCACTCCCTAATTACCACCATACTACTGATTTAACTTAAAAAGAACAAGATCGAATAGGGTTACCTGGATTTAGACAAGTGAAGGATTGAGAACGAACACGGGCTCCGAACGATCCGCAAACGGAAGGCGCAGCGATATAGATCCACAAAGACTGTAACAGCTTGAACGACGAAAGACGATTTAGAGAGAAGAAAACGGCAGTAAGGGAGGTGAAAAGGGTAAAAGAAATCTGAAAATAGAGGAAAAGTAGATCCGAATCAATTTAAAGTACAAAAGCCTGGGAAAACGCGCAGATGACGTCACCTAAGTTGGCACGATTTCCAAGAATCGTTGCGATGCAAACACGTCAGCGAGAGCGAACGGTCGCCTCATGTCAACCGTCGGATTCCACTAAGGCGCGTCCTCAACCTAATCCTTCAAAAGGTATCACGTCCATATTGGGCTAGTCATGGCGTGGCGATTTGTACCACTCAATAAAGTCATTCTTTCTACATAGTTTAAATCACCTCGCCTTGTTCCAAAGCTCGTGCTTGTTGGGCTAATAGGAATACTCTCGTCGGGCTAGCACCCACTAAGGCCCCCAAAACAGAAACATGGAGCTAGTACCCATGTTGGGCTAGTATCCGTGTTGGGGTAGCACCCATCGTGGGCTAGCACCCATGATTGGGCTAGTATCCGTGTTGGGCTAGTATCCGTGTTGGGTTAAACACCCATGTTGGGCTAGCACCCATCGTGGGCTAGCGCCCATGATTGGGCTAACATCTATGTTGGGCTAGTACTCATAAATTTTTTTCATATAGCTTCATGATCAGTAAGCCCCACTTGTTGGGCAAAAGGTCATAGGCAAATCCCCCCGTTAACAGTTTAATCACTTCGCCTTGTCCCAAGACTCGTGCTTGTTGGCTGTGGACCGTAGATCTCACCATTTAGGCCTTGAGATCCTAAAGACAAGGGTTTGGACCCTTGGAGTAAGGCTGGGCGCCCTCCAGGAGGGCGCAGGGCCCACTTGACAGTCATAAATAACCCTAGGTGACCTCCCTAAAGGACACCATCTGGGGGCGCCCTCAGCAGCTTACGAGGGCGCCCTAGTCATGGTTTTGGTCCTTTACGATTTGGGCCCAAAACTATGACCGGATAGGCCCAAGTCGAGGCTACAAATAGTAACCTTGGGATCATTCCCAAGGCATGACCTAAACAGACTCTGAAACCCTAGTTTTCATACATTGTACTCACAGCCAGTACAACTCTTAAATCCGAAGGGATAGAAAAATGAGATAAGTAGAAGAATAGCTCGTTAACACAAGCTGGGGGGAGAAGAGAGAAAGAATTCTCAACAACTCAATAGAACTCTTTGGTGTGTTTTTTGAACTGAGTGAAGTCCTCTATTTATATAGATTTTGTAACTGTTTTAGCTAAAAATGCGGCATCAATTACTCTAATGGATAAGATCAAAAGGAAACTTAATCACTAATCAGTTCAACAATACTTGTGGATAAAATCAAAAGGAAACGATTCCACAAAAGTGGAGGAAACAAACTCATTGGATATGAATGAAGGAAAGATAAGAAACTCAGTTGAATTCTTATTCTTATCACAAACAACATAAGTGAAATTTATGGGAAGTGATATTCACGAATAAAAATAATTATTACTTTTATTTTTATCATTATCAAGTATTTAAAATTAACACCGCAATTTAAACACTACTAATGTGTGTGTTCTATTTTAAGTGGGACCCCCACTCTCTATTTTTTCAATTCACATCACACTAGCTCAAAGTCTTATTACTTGGTGTTTAATCTTTCAATTTCTTTCCAACTTCACACCAATGTTCCAACACTATTCAATTTAGTCCACATTTGATATCTATCTATCTATACAACTATATGTTTTCATCTATCTATACAATTGTACGTTGGCAATTGTATTCCGAAGTTAATACCATATGAGTAGATAAAATTTAAACTAACATTTATGTTGTGAATTTTAGGCTCAATTTGGTTATTTCCTTAAAAAAATTATAAAAAGAAAAGATTGAGTGAACCAAGTGGGTCTTGATACATTAACTTTTAATGATAACAAAAATATAAAACAACATTTTATGATCTGATGTTTCTCAAGTGTGAATATAATATATCATTTGAAATAAACTCAAGAAGAAAGAAAAGGTCATCGAGTGCTTGATATTTGTTGGCTGGCATAAGGCACAAAGTGTGTATGGTACCACTAAGCTCGTATCATCTTATGCCCACGGTCTACTAGATGCTTACACCATATGATATAAAGTGTGTGGAACTTAATGAAGCCAGTATATATTCAACTTTCATATTTGCTCAAACGGGCAGATAATATATCATCTGAAGCAAACTCAAGGAGAAAGGAAATATCATTTGGTGCTTATGGTATGTTGACCAACTTAAGTTACAGAGTGTGTCTGGTACCACGAAACTCATGATCTTCTGATCACTGTCTGCTGACATTTGTGAAGCACATAATGCAATTAACCCATACACCCTTCGATCACTACTATAAGAAAAAATCTATATTTTAGATTCATTCAATTAATGTTATATATGGTCTTTATTATAAATCACATACATCATTTAATGAATGAATCTAAAATGTTGATTTTCTTATAATAGTTATCATAGGGTGTACGATATAAAGTGCGTCTAACACTAAATGAAGCAAACATTTGTGGAACATGTTTAATAGTCTCATTTATGACAAAGATGACACAATTTACTATAAGAAGGAAATATATTTAAGAGGCCTCAATTAATATTATTTATGATACAAGACTTTTTAGCGTCAAAGTCAATCGTTTGTGAAGGAGAAAAAAAACCCAAGAAGGGAGGTTGAATTGTGTTTTTTTCTAGTTTTTTTTTTTGAGTATTTAGAACTGGTCAGAATCTGACACAGAGTCTGAATGCAGCAGATAATAACAGACACAGAGATAAAAGAGAGAGAGAGAGAGAGAGAGAGAGAGAGAGCAGACACAAACAATTTACACTGGTTCCTCCCACAACACAGGAGTAGCCCAGTCCCCTTGCACTTCCAAGGGATTTCACTATAATCTCACTAGATTACAATTGCTCAAGGACTCTTCCAAGAGAATTCCAATTGCTCAAGCACACTTGCAAGAGACTTCTAATGCTCAAGGTAATTACCAAGAGACTTCCACTACCTAAGGACAACTCCAAGAGACTTCTAATGTTCAAGCACGCATGCAAGATACTTCTAATGCTCAAGGACAACTCCAAGAGACTTTTATTGCTCAATCACAAGTGAAAAGACTTCTAGTGCTCAAGCTTAACAAGCAAGAGACTTCTATTTGTTTACAAATATAAACAAATTTGTTCTTACACCAGATAAACAATTGGTGTTGTAAACTGACCAATGTTGAACATACTCTTTAAGACTTTAAGATTTCTAAGATACAAAAGTTGAAACGAAAATCTTAAGTGTTTTGCGTTATTTTATTTTGGCAGAGTAATGACACGGTAAAATAGTAGAGTCTTGTTAATCTTCTTCAGGTCTTCAGCTCCTTATATAGGCAGGGATTTGAGAGACGTTGGAGAAGAGTGCCAACAAATTAATAGTCGTTGAGAAGCTTCAAATCAAGGACGTTGGACCATTGCCTGATATGGATAATTCCGTTGGATAGTCATTCGAAAATCCTTTGTTGAAACTGGAAGTATCCGTTCATTCTCTTTGTCCTTGAAGTCCTTTGTCCGTTTCTACACATGGTCAGAAGAAGACAAAACTGTACTCAGATCCTTTGATGGAGACAACTATAGAAGATGACAAATCTGACGTGGAGTCTGGGTCCCTCAGGATCTGTCGAATCTGAGGGTCTTCTAAGTTTGATCCAGCCTTCTAAGTCTGATGATCTTCACAGAGTCTGATGAGGTTAATCTTCCGCTTCTGAGAGGCGTCCTTTTCTTCTGATCCAAGAAGTTGACTTATGGTCAGCCTTTCTTCAGATCTTCTACCATAGTCTTTTAAGCTTGTCTTGTGCTTCTGATGCTTTAATACATGTTCAATACTTTAATGGATATATTCTATGATCCTGCACACTTGAACAAATATTAGTATATCCAATTGTTCTTCAATACTTTGTTATCATCAAAACCTTAGAGGAATTGTACAAACCACTTTTGTTCCAACAATCTACCCCTTTTTGATGATGACAACCACAAGTATTTCAAACAATTGTTGTTAATCTAATTAACAGGTTGACTTCAGGGTCTGAGGTTTGCAAGCTCCCCTTGAGTCTGACAGTCTCAGGGTTTGAGGTTTGCAAGCTCCCCCTGGGTCTGTGATAGTCTATTAAGGTGAGGTTTGCAAGCTTCCCCTAAGTCTCATCTAATAGTGAAGGTGAGAAAAACACAAGAAGGGGGGTTAAATTGTGTTGGCTTTTTCTGGTTTTCTTTTTCTGAGTGTTAAAAGTTGTTTATGATCTGATGAGTACAAATTCTAATACAGAGTCTGAGTGTAGCGGAATACAGAACACAAAGATAAAAGATAGAGAGAGAAATAGCAGACACAAGCAATTTATACTGGTTCCTCCCACAACACAGGAGTATTCTAGTCCTGTTGCACTTCCAAGGGATTTCACTATAATCACTACTAATTACAATTGCTCAAGGACTCTTCCAAGAGACTTCTCAATGCCCAAGCACACTTGCAAGAGACTTTTATTGCTCAAGGTCACTACCAAGAGACTTCTGATGCTCAAGCACGCAGGCGTCTGACTTCCAGTGCTCAACGGACAATCCTAAGAGACTTATATTGCTCAAGGTTTCACCAGGAGATTTGTATGCTCAAGATTTATAAGCAAGAGAATTATGTTTGTTTACAACATATATAAACAAACTTGTTCTTACACCAGATATATATAAATGGTTGGTGTAACTGAACAAATGAACATACTCTTTACAACTCTAGGATTTCTAAGATACAAAGTTTGGTAAGAAAGATCCTAAGTGTTTTTGCGCTATTTAATTTAACAGAGTAATGACACAGTAAAATAGCAGAGTCTTGTTGATCTTCTTCATGGTCTTCAGCTCCTTATATAGGCAAGGATTAGAGAGACGTTGGAGAAGAGTACCAGCGCATTAAGAGTCGTTGAGAAGCTTCAAATCAAGGACGTTGAGCCATTGCCTGATATGGATAATTTCGTTGGATGTTCATTTGAAAATCCTTTGTTGAAACAGGAAGTATCCGCTCATTCTTGTTGCCCTTGAAGTTATTGTTTGTTTCTACACATGGTTAGAAGAAGACAAAGCTGTGCTTAGATCCTTTGATGTAGACAACTATAGAAGATGACAAGTCTGGTGGAGTCTGGGTCCCTCAGGTGCTTCTGAAGTCTGAAGGTCTTCCAAGTCTGATAGGCTTTTCTGTGTCTGACTAGGTCTTCTGAGTCTAATGATCTCCACTGAGTCTGGTGATCACTTCAGCTTCTCAGAGGCGTCCTTTTCTTCTGATCCAATGTGTTGACTTCTGGTTGACCTTTCTTCAGATCTTCTACCATAGTCTTTTTGAGCTTCTCTTGTGCTTCTGATGCTTTAATACATGTTCAATATTTGATGGATGCATTCTATGATCATGCACACTTGAACAAATATTAGTATGTCCAATTGTTCTTCAATACTTTGTTATCATCAAAACCTTAGAGGAATTGTACAAGACCTTTCTTGTTCCAACAGACTGGTGCTTTGGTTTTCCCATGAAGCATACCTGAAACATAAACATTATTATTCTTAGGTACCCACATCTCAATGGGTCATTTGGGTTTAGTTCTGAAGGACTTTCTCATCTTCAAAACCTTATGCCTCTAGCGTTGTGGTTTGGATTCATTCAAGACTTTTGATTTAAAAGGTTTTGGTCTTGAACTCTTCGTTGCCTTGGTTTTTAAACTCTTCTGAATTCTGAGCTCAGGAGTTCTTGACTTTGATTGCATCAGAACCTTGAACTCTGAGTTTTTAGATTTTGATTTGTTCATAACCTTAACTTGTTTGGCTTCAGGATCAGAATGGGAGTGTAGAACCTTATTTGAGCATTCAAAACAAGGAAGTTTCTTTGTCTTCACAGAAGTCTGAATCTTTTTGACAGATTATGCTATGAATCCACTTTCTTCTCTCTTGTTTCTACTTACTTTATAGATTCTGGAAGTTATCTTACTTATGTCTCACCATTAGTGATAAACTCTTCAAGAGAATTATTACTTTTTGCCAAAGGTCTGTCAATTTTCTTGAGATTTGAAAGTTGACCTTTTTCCAAAATTTCATTTCTCCTCATGAGATTTTAATTTTGGATTGACATACATTTATTTTGGTGTTCCAAGAAATTGGATTCTGCTACTAACAAATCAAATTGTTTTTGCAAAGTTTTTAAAGCTTTTGATTTGTCTAGACAACGTCTTGTAAGCTCTTTGACAATTTTAATATAATACTTATTGTTAGGTTTTTGTAATTGGCCGCATTTTGTTAAAACAAGTGTTCTAGCAAGATGTTGGACTGACATGTTGGTACGATATCATAGCGTATCTTGTTTCACATTCTTAGATGTTTTATTTTCACATGATATCTCTGAAGATTTGATTGAAGAATTTATTCACGTGATTTATGTTCCAAGAGGCTTGTGTTTTCCTGAAGCAGCAAATACTGATTCAAGCTTTAATGGTGTTTCCTAAAATGATGTCAAAACATTTAAGGAAACAATATATATATGCTTCCGAAATTCTGTGCTGAAGACTGTACTGGATCAGCTGTGTGTTTAGCCTGATCTGCTCATCAAGCCCATGCATCCTCTGGCTATATAAGGAAGACTCGACCCTAGTTTTATTCACCAATTAAATATTATTGAATTGAGTCTTTTTTAGTGTTTCGTCTTTTAGAGTTCTGTTGAGTCGTGTGCTCTATTTTATATACCTCTCTGCGTGCTACCATTGATTATCAAAGCACAACGATGGATTATTTTAGTTGAGTAGTAATTGTGAATCACTCATAAGCTTTTAAGCAAGAGTGGATTCTGTTTATTGGAGATTGTCTCCTTAACTATTGTTATTTTCCTATCACAGGGTGTGTAATTGAGGGGAAGTGAGAGGGGTCTCATATCTAGGAGTTCCTAGGTAGAAATACCATGGGTAGTGATTAAGTGAGAAGGCAATGAACCGGAGGTTGTTCACATAGGACTTTGAATTGATACTATTTTAGTGGATTTCCTTCCTGGCTTGGATGCCTCCAGATGTAGGTGACGTTGCACCGAAATGGGGTAACAAATACACTATGTTATTTACTTCCTGCAATTTCCTTTCAGTTGTTTATTGTTTATTGTGTTGTCACGATGTCTTGACATTGTGCTTGACATCCCGTCTGTCTTGACATCGTATACGACATCTGTCCTCTACATGCCAGAATTTCACTTATGAGCCAGTTTAGGAGATACCTCATCATCATTAGAGTCTGAACTACATTTTATATCAGAAGTTGTAATGGCCATCATACCCATGTTGGTTTTTTTTTCACCTTTCTCATAGTCTAATTCTTCATTAAGCGTCTCCCAAGTTGCCATGATGCTTTCCTTGTGTTTTCTTCTGTAGCTTTCCTTCTTAGAGCTTTCCTTCTTTGACTTACCTTTCTGTAACTCTGGGCAGTCAGTTATGAGGTGACCAAGTTTCCGGCAGTTGAAGCATCCTCCTTTCTGATCTTCTTTCTTGTTTATGAAACTTGATCCTTTAGAACCACTGCTTCTACAAGGAAACCTTCTCTTATTGGTCAAGTATTGGAACCTCTTGGTTAAATAGGCCATCTCTTCAAGGTCTGAATCATTGTCAGATTCTCCGTCTGGAGTTTCCACTTCTGACTCAGCAGACTGAAGAGCTTTGGCTAATTTACCCTTTGAGGTCAAGGTAATGGACTTGGACTTCTTAGCCGATTCATCTCCATCAAGCTCAATCTCATGACTTTTAAGAGAGCTTATCAGATTCTTCAGACTTAGCTTGTCCAAATCATTTGCCTCTTATATGGTAGTAACCTTAGGTCTGAACCTAGCAGGAAGACTCCTAAGAATCTTCTTGACATGGTCAGGCACAACATAGCTTTTCTTCAGAACCTGAAGACCAGACACAAGAGTCTAAAACCTTGAATACATGGTTTCAATATCTTCATCTTCCTTCATTCTGAACAGCTTATACTGGTGAACCAGTTGGTTAGCCTTAGCATCCTTGACCTGTTGATTTCCTTCATAGGTAGAGTAAAGTGATTCAAAGATGGCTTCCGCAGTCGATCTGTCTACAATCTTGGGGTACTCTGCATGAGGTAGCACATCCACCAGAATTCTGCTCACTCTATGATGCTTCTTGTAGATCTTCCTTTGAGCAGGGGTCAGACACTTTCTGTCTGTTAGAAGTCCTTCTGTATCAACTTCAAAAGTGAAACCATCTTCAATGATGTCCCACAGCTCATCATCAACACCTATGATGTGACTGTACATCTTGCTTTTCCACCAAGAAAACTGAGAAACATCTCCATTAAAGGATGAAGGTCTAACATAGAAACTGTTTTTATCAGAGGTTGAAGTGCAGGGCTCAGAAGTGTTGTTGAAAGTTTTGGAAGTTGAAGTATCACTCTCAGGAGTAGACATGCTTTTCTCTTTGGATCTTTAATTGAGGCATTGTTAAGTGGCTGAGCACAAACCGTGCTCTGATACCAATTGAATGTGAGAAAAACACAAGAAGGATGGGTTCAATTGTGTTGGCTTTTTCTGGTTTCTTTTTATGAGTGTTTAGAATTAGTCAGAATCTGATGAGTTCAGAATCTGACACAGAGTCTGAATGCAACGGATAATAACAGACACAGAGATAAGAGAGAGAGAGAGAGAGAGAGAGAGAGAGAGAGAGAGGGAGAGAGAGAGAGTGTGTGAGTGAGTAACTGAGAGCAGACACAAGCAATTTATACTTGTTCCTCGCACAACACATGAGTAGTCCAATCCCCTTGATTTGAAGTTCCAAGGGATTTCACTATAATCTCACTAGATTACAATTGATCAAGGACTCTTCCAAGAGACTTCCAATTGCTCAAGCACACTTGCAAGAGACTTCTAATGCTCAAGGTCACTACCAAGAGACTTCCACGGCTCAAGGACAACTCCAAGAGACTTATAATGCTCAAGTACGCATGCAAGAGACTTCCAATGCTCAAGGACAACTCTAAGAGACTTGTATTGCTCAATCATAAGTGAAAGAGACTTCTGGTGCTCAAGCTTAACAAGCAAGAGACTTATATTTGTTTACAAATATAAACAAATGTGTTCTTGCACCAGATAAACAATTGGTGGTGTAAACTGGACAATGTGGAACATACTCTTTAAGACTTTAAGATTTATAAGATACAAAAGTTGAAACGAAAATCCTAAGTGTTTTGCGCTATTTGATTTTGGCAGAGTAATGGCACAGTAAAATAACAGAATCTTGTTAATCTTCTTCAGGTCTTCAACTCTTTATATAGGCAAGGATTTGAGAGACGTTGGAGAAGAGTGCCAGCGCATTAAGAGTCCTTGAGAAACTTCAAGTCAAGGACGTTGGACCATTGCCTGATATGGATAATTCCGTTACATAGTCATTCAAAAATTCTTTATTGAAACTGGAAGTATCTGTTCATTCTCTTTGTCCTTGAAGTCCTTTGTCCGTTTCTACCAGTGGTCAGAAGAAGACAAAATTGTACTCAGATCCTTTGATGGAGACAACTATATAAGACGACAAATCTGACGTGGAGTCTGGGTCTCTCAGGATCTGTCGAATCTTAGGGTCCCTCACGATCTGTTGAGTCTGGGGGTCTTCCAAGTTTGATGCAGCCTTCTGAATCTGATGATCTTCACATAGTCTGATGAGGTTAATCTTCAGCTTATGAGAGCCGTCTTTTTCTTTTGATCCAAGAAGTTGACTTCTGGTTGACCTTTCTTCAGATCTTCTACCATAGTCTTTTAAGCTTCTCTTGTGCTTCTGATGCTTTAATACATGTTCAATACTTTAATGGATATATTTTATGACCCTGCACACTTGAACAAATATTAGTATATCCAATTGTTATTTAATATTTTATTATCATCAAAACCTTAAAGGAGTTGTACAACCCACTTTTGTTCCAACAGTCTGAAATGAACACGTCAATGTTTAGTCAATGTCTTCCAAATGTATCATTAATTTAAAAGCCTTTTGGTGTAATATTCTTTCTTCCAAAATGTACCGTTAATTAAATATTTTTTTTTACAATTTTATCTTTCCTTATCCATCAAATTACTTAAATTTTTAAATAATCAAATAAGCGTTTTCAAATAAATTGATCAGATTTTTCATATCTTCCTTTTCTTTACACTCCCTTTGATCTTAAATGTAAGCTACACAAATTATTAATTTCTTAGTCTTAGATATTAAAAAAAAAAATTAACTATCATTACCCTTAAGTTTAAATTTTTTTTCAATGAAGTCTTTCTCTCTAGACTAGAGCACAATTTACTCTTTGTTAAATATGAATAAATCCTAATCATACAAAAACATTTGAATAAATTCAAAATCAGCCTATAAAAAAAGATGTGATAGAATGTTAACAGTTAAGAAGGCCAAAATATGTCTGATGATTAAAATAAGAAAGACAAAATACATTTAGTTCACTTTCGATCGTTAAATCCATTTTGCTATCCATTGCAATATCCATCAACCAAAGTTTTACATCATTTTTACGTTCCTTACGCAATAGTCACCTCTCTAAAATTGCACATCTCCGATAGATGTATTCTAATTATTTCAAAGGAATTAAGGGCCTATTTGTTAAGATTAAAATAAAAGTGATTTTTACATTGAATAATTTAAAGATTAGTTTTTAGAGATGTATAAACTGGTTATTTTTTTAAAAAACATTAACTATAAAAAATGAATGCAACACTATTAAAAGTGATTATTTTAATAAAAAAAATAATAAATTTTTTCTTAAAAAACTTTAACAACAACATCCCATGTTGTTATAGAAGCATTGGGCAAGGAGTGACGTCAGGCGCTTACTCGATCCCTTAATAAAAAAGGAAAGAGATGCAACCTTATAGCTTTCTGGGTCACTCCGTTATTTTTCAAAGTTCCACTGAGTCTTAAGAAATTTGAAAGATGCAGATTCGGATCCTAAATGGGTGATCCGGAAAACTGGTTCTGCTGCACCAAGTTAAGTAGTGCAGGTTTTATTTCAAAATTATTTGCTGGATACACGATGACAGCATGGGGTTCATCCGTAGATGGCGTAGCATACTCTTTAAGAGTACGTTCCGCAGCCATGGCGTTACCGAGTGCTTCTCTTCTTCTTTGGTGGAGGCACCTTTCGATCTCGGGAATGAAATCACCAAGACTTCGGGTTCTTCGCATTCAAAGAATAAGAGAATCCAAACAGTTGAAAGTGAAAAAGAAAAAGAAAAAGTCCAGTCTAGCTGTTACTGAAAAGTTAATCAATATTACAAAAACTCCCCGGCAACGACGTCAAAAACTTGATACGTCACCACAAGTACACAGTTAATATCGCGTAATAAAAATATCGATCCACATGGAGTTTAGTAAGTACCGATTATGTTTTCAGAGTATGTTAGCTGAACAAGTTATAATTTTGAGTTGGAAAATGTTTTTGGTTAAGTTTTATATAATAAAAAGCATTGGAATTTGTAACATCCGGTTGGCTCCCTTACGGGCTGGCCTCCCTATCTTTCAAGGGCCTAGCTCAATTGGTAGTGGGAATGCATTGAACCTGTACTTAAGCCCCAGGTACAGGGTTCGATTCCCACGGAAGGCAAAAACTCCACATGGGGGGTGGAGAAGACCATGAGTACATCTCGGCCCTTGAAAGATAGGGAGGTCAGCCCATTGGGAGCCACCAGATGTTACTAATATCCCGCTTAGATGTAACAGTTATAAGTGTTAGAACCTTATTATGCAAGCAATGACAAAGTTGTAAATAGAGGGAAAAGGAACAATTGGATAAATATGAAAATTACTATGTTTATCTCTCATTTTCTCTAGTAAGAAAAATATGAAAATTTTCTTCCTCCCTCTCTCTCATTTTCGCCCCCATCATCACCATTATCATCATCAATCATCACCCCTTAATCCAGCAAAATTCTTCCTAAACTCTTGTGATTCAAGCAATCAAAGTCTTGGGAAAAACTTGGAACAAGAGAAGCTAAGGAGAAACCAAGGAAAGGAGGTTTTCACAAGTGGAAGCTTAGGGTTTGGAGCTTGGCAAGCTTATTACCATATATAGGTGAGCTCTCATAGATTTATACCCCCTTTTGGGTAGTTATTTTGAGGTTTATGAGGAAAGGAATAACATGATGATTTTGTCTAGATTTGTATTAGTTAGCTTCCCTTTTGTTAATACTTGTTATGCTATGATCATATATGTAGAAAACCTTTGATTTTGATGTATAAATGCTGGCTGGACTGTGTTGGGATTGAAAACTCGTTTTTGAACTTTCTGGAACAGCTACAGGGGCTGACACCCCTGGATTTATCGTACCACGATGGCTCTCATCGTGCCATGATCATAGTGATCAGGCAGCCATCGTGCCACGACAGATGGCTGGCGTGCCACGATGAATCCAGCAAGCCACCCCATTTTGAAATGTGTTTTTATGGCCAGAAACCATCCGCACAGTGCCAGTATGTCTTAATGTATTTAGAAATGGAAGAATGGATCATAGTATACCTTGTATTAGCATGAGAATGGGGTTAGAAACTTCACATAGCATTGAGGTTTAACCTCATAAGAATCTAGGATCAATCTTGTCTATGGGTAGATTAAACCCTAAGTTAACAAGCAAGGCAAGGGGCTTAGTTCCCAACGATGAGTGTTTGGGATAGTAAACCCCTAAGATCGGCATATGATAACGATATGTCGAATCCCTTGATAGAATAACCAGATTATAGATGTATTCACATTAGGATACAAGGTAACAGAATGCTTTGACAATCATAGTTTCACTTAAGCTTGTAGTGACAATTAATAGGTGGCTTATGCGAACGATAAGCCAAGAACCATGGGTTATAGATTGAGTATTACAGGATGGTTAATATATGTTTACAGTAACAGATACGTATATTTATATGATTATAGTTAAAGAATAATATATCAAAGTTAATGGTGTGCTTGCACGTTTTACAGTTACAGGGCGTGTTCAGCAGACTCCGGGTTTCGCCGGATGGGACTTCTCCGAGAGGGTTGTCCACACGTTTTATAGTGGAGTCCGGTGTTAGCCTGATATGATAGGATTTTCACCGGGTTATAGGGAGATGTACCTCGGGGTTACTCCACCCGGGCCGCACTCCGTAAAACGAACTCAGATTAATTGTTTGTTCAACGCTAACAGCTAACATAAAACACTTTATATGTATTAGGTTATACAGTTACAGTTAAAGTTATAGTCACAGGAGGTTTTTACAGTTACAGGTGGATTATAGTTATAGTTATAAGAGGTTATATCCTTTGGGGATAGAATTAAAGACTTGGCGATTCTAGTTTTCCCTAAATTGCCAAGGTAGGCATGGCGACCCTAGGTTCCCTGTGGTTGCCAACAGTAGGTTGGGTAGAGCTCACTGAGACATTATGTCTCATCCCATTCCTTCTGGTGCAGGTTCACAGGCAGGATCTCAGGCAGCATGCAACAAGGGTAAGGAAAAAGCTTTGGATTGATCGTGCTGATGTCATATGTTTTATAGTTTGACTGTATTTTGTGGTTGTACCTATAATGTACATGTACCAGAGATGTTGTATAAACTTTGGATTGTAATATTACTATATGATGTAATATTCTAAACTGTTTTCAATATTGTAAATTAATGTATCCAATACGAAATTTTAATACTCGTAAGAGATCCTAGGCAATCTCTATATGGGTGTTACAATTTGGTATCAGAGCAGGTCGATTCAGACCGTGCCTTGGGTCATTAAAATACAATCCAAGTTTGTGGATCTCTTGGATCTGGGACATTATTCTAAATGTTATATCTGGTTGAAACTGATCACTTTGACTTGTGTATGACAGTTGGGATAAGATGTCCGGGAGAAGAAAAGGTCCTGGAAGGCCTAGAGGGAATCAGGCCAATGCTGAGGAAGCCGGAGGAGATCCTAATATGAATTTTTGGGCTCAAATGATGCAACAGCAGCAGGCGTTGCAGCAACAGTACCAAGAGCAGCAAGCTCAGGCTGCATTACAGCATCAGCAGATGATGCTTATGATGCAGCAGCAAGCCCAACAACAGGCTCAAACTCAGCATGAATGGATGGAGATGATGCACCAAGGACAAGGTGCTCAGCAGCAGACACCACCACCAGTAGTGGCAAATCCGTCCTTCCGGGAATTTAACAGAAACCACCCTCCTGAGTTTAATGGGGAAGGTGAACCTCCAGAAGCCAAGAGATGGCTAAAGCAGATTGAGAAAGTGTTCCGGATGGCGGAGTGCCCAGAAGAGAATAAGGTATTGTTGGCTACCAATCAGTTCAGAGGCGCAGCAGAAGATTGGTGGGAATCTGCTCAACGCCGAATGATAGCAAATGACATTGAGATCAATTGGGATAACTTCAAGGAAGCAATGCTAGAGAAGTATATCCCGATGTCATACAAAGTAAAGAAAGAGCAAGAGTTCCTTGAGTTGAAACAAGGTGGCATGTCAGTCACCGAGTTTACTAAGAAGTTTGAAGAGTTGTCATACTACTCCTCTCACAACGAGTATGCCGGTAATGAGAACTAGAAGATGAATCAGTATAGGCGTGGTTTGAGAGGTGAAATTGATACGGCAGTGAGCCTTCAAAGGAATACCAGCTACGATGAAATGGTTCACGATAGTTTGGTTGCTGAAGCGGGTTTTGCCAAGACCGCTAAAGAGAAAGCTGCAGCATATGAAAAAAGAAAGGGCAAGTTTCAAGATAGGTATCAAGAGAATAAGCCTAAGGGCTCTCCTAAGAGGGGCAAACAGTCATTTACATCACATGCGGTTGTCATTTGTAAACATTGTGGGAAATCACATTACGGTGAATGCATGAGGCGTACCGGTGTGTGTTTCGGGTGTAGGCAGCCGGGGCATATTTTGGCAAATTGTCCAGAAAGAAAGAGTAAGAGTGGAGCTGAAGGGACTACTACAAGTAAAGGTAGGGTGTACTTCCTTGATGGCCAGAAGGCTTTGGCCAATGAAGACTTAATTGCTGGTATGTGTTACTTATGCCAGAATCCAGTTAAAGTGCTTTTTGATTGTGGTGCAACATGTTCCTTTATTTCATATAAGTGTGTAGAAACACTTCAGTTGTCTATGTCACCATTGATACCTCCTATGACGGTATCTACCGCTACAGAAGGTGGAGTCGTAGCTAGTTTTATATGTGAAAATTGCCCGATCACTGTATCTAGCAAGACATACTACATAGATTTGGTGTGTCTTCCCATGATACAACTTGATGTGATCCTAGGAATGGATTGGTTTTCTGCAAATCATGTTTACATTGGATGTGCGGAAAAGTGTATTTTTATGCCTACAGAAGATACGACTGAAGGTGTGGCCTTGTCGGAATTAATTAACCGCACTCATCAGCTTACCCAGCTTATGTGTGCTCAGGATAGGGGTTTTTATATAATGGTTATTGTGACTTTAGAATCAGAACTGAGTCCCAGTGACATTCCTGTTGTCAGCGATTATCTAGATGTTTTTCCTTCTGAGATAATCAATTTACCCCCAGAACGAGAAGTCGAGTTTTCTATTGATCTCATTCCAGGGTCGGAGCCAGTATCTGTGGCGCCGTATAGAATGTCACCGTCAGAGTTAAAAGAATTAAAGTCTCAGTTAGAGGACTTAATTCAGAAACATTTTATCAGGACCAGTGTGTCACCTTGGGGTGCACCAGTGTTGTTGGTTAAGAAGAAGGATGGTAGTATGAGATTGTGTATCGACTACCGTCGGCTGAATAAAGTAACAATTAAGAATAAGTATCCACTCCCGAGGATTGATGATCTTTTGGATCAGCTTAAAGGAGCAGCAGTATTTTCAAAGATTGATCTCAGATCAGGATACCACCAGATTCGTATCAAATCGTCAGATGTGTCTAAGACAGCGTTCAGGACGCGTTACGGACATTATGAATTTCTGGTTATGCCGTTTGGAGTGACTAATGCTCCAGCAGTTTTTATGGACTACATGAATAGGATTTTCCAGCCTTATCTGGATCAGTTTGTGTAATCTTCATTGACGACATTTTGATCTATTCAAAGGACTCACAGGAACATGCCCAGCATCTGAGAATTGTTTTGGACATTCTCAGAGAAAATCAGTTATATGCAAAATTCAGCAAATGTGAATTTTGGTTGTCGGAAATCCAGTTTTTGGGTCATGTTATCTCTAAAGGAGGAGTGTCAGTAGACTCATCTAAAGTCGAAGCTGTCCTTAACTGGGCCAGACCAGTAAATGTAACAGAAGTTCGGAGTTTCCTGGGTTTAGCAGGTTACTACCGAAGGTTTATTATGAGGTTTTCACAGATTGCGTTGCCTTTGACACGCTTCACGAGAAAAGATGTGCCTTTCGTCTGGGACGAAGATTGTGAGAAAAGTTTCCGGACTTTGAGGAAGAAATTATCCAAAGCTCCAGTACTAGCAATACCGGATCCCGAAAAGAAATATGTTGTTTATTGTGATGCGTCCTCTAAAGGACTGGGTAGTGTGCTCATGCAGGAAGGGAATGTAATAGCTTATGCTTCTCGGTAACTTAAATCTCATGAAGAAAATTACCCCACTCATGACCTCGAGTTGGCAGCGATAGTTTTTGCTTTGAAAGTATGGAGGCACCATTTATATGGAGCACAGTTTGACTTGTTCAGTGACCACAAAAGTTTAAAGTATTTGTTCGATCAACGGGAATTGAACATGAGACAGAGAAGATGGATGGAATACTTAAAGGATTTTGATTTTGAGTTAAAGTATCACCCGGGAAAGGCGAACGTAGTTGCTGACGCCTTGAGCAGGAAGTCCTTGATGAGGGCAGAAGTTTTGATGCACACTTGTGGTTTGTATGAGAAATTTAGAGATCTTAATCTCAGTGTCACAGAGATGGACAATGGCATTTTGTTGCAAAGATTAGAGGTCACTTGTGAATTGCGGTCCAAGATCGCCCAGGCTCAAGAATCGGATATGGATCTTCAGAGGAGGATTAGACAGTCAGAGTTTTCAAGGGCATCGGATGGTACTCTGCTATTTGAAGGTAGAGTTTGTGTTCCTAATGATGCTAATTTAAAAAGGTTGATTTTGGAAGAGGCACACAAGAGTAATTTCATTATTCACCCAGGTACCACTAAAATGTATCAAGATTTAAAGAAAGATTATTGGTGGCCGAGGATGAAGACCGACATTGTGGAGTTCGTATCGCGATGTATAGTGTGTCAACAAGTTAAGATTGAACATCAGAGGCCTGCAGGGATGCTAGTACCATTGGAAATCCCTCAGTGGAAATAGGAAGAGATATCTATGGATTTTGTAACAGGGTTACCTCGGACTCAACGGGGACATGATTCAATTTGGGTAGTTGTCGATCGGTTAACTAAGTCTGCTCACTTTTTACCGGTTAGGACTACGTACAGGGCTGCTCAGTATGCAAAATTGTTCATAGCAGAGATTGTAAAACTGCATGGTGTTCCAACTAGTATTGTTTCGGATAGAGATCCTATCTTTACCTCTCACTTTTGGAAAGCTTTTCAAAAGGCTTTGGGCACGAGGTTAAAGTTGAGTACGTCTCATCATCCTCAAACAGATGGACAATCTGAGAGAACTATTCAGACGTTAAAGGATATGCTACGCGCATGTATTTTAGAGGATGGAGGAAGTTGGAATAACCATCTGCCTTTAATTGAATTTTCTTATAATAATAGTTACCATTCTAGCATCGGAATGGCACCTTACGAGGCATTGTATGGCAGAAGGTGTAGGACACCACTTTGTTGGTCAGAGGTTGGAGATAAAAGTATTCTGGGACCTGAGATTATTCAGGAGACCACTTTAAAGATTAAATCCATTCAGGATAAGATCAGAACTGCTCAGAGTCGACAGAAGAGTTATGCGGACAAGAGGCGAAGACCTCTAGAGTTCGAAGTGGGAGATCATGTTTTCCTGAAAGTTACCCCTAAGTTGGGATTACGAGGTGTTTACAGGACAAAGAAATTGAGTCCAAGATTTATTGGCTCTGCCACCGGCTATGTCAGGATTACATGATGTTTTCCATGTTTCACAGTTAAGAAAGTTCATTCCAGATCCTTTTCAACCAGTAGAGTTGGAAACCATCGACTTGAGATCGGATTTGACATTTCGGCCTGAACCAGAACGGATTATTGAACGTGATGTCAAGGCATTGAGGAACAAAGAGATTCCAATTGTTAAAGTTATATGGAAAGGTTCTCCCTACGGTGAAGCTACATGGGAATTGGAATCAGAGATGCTGGAGAGCTATCCGCATCTGTTTACAGGTAATTTCTAAATTTCGAGGACGAAATTTCTTTAAGGGGGGTAGAGTGTAATATCCCGCTTAGATGTAACAGTTATAAGTGTTAGAACCTTATTATTCAAGCAATGGCAAAGTTGTAAATAGAGGGAAAAGGAGCAATTAGATAAATATGAAAATTACTATGTTTATCTCTCATTTCCTCTAGTAAGAAAAATCTGAAAATTTTCTTCCTCCCTCTCTCTCATTTTCGCCCCCATCATCACCATTATCATCATCAATCATCACCCCTTAATCCAGCAAAATTCTTCCTAAACTCTTGTGATTCAAGCAATCAAAGTCTTGGGAAAAACTTGGAACAAGAGAAGCTAAGGAGAAACCAAGGAAAGGAGGTTTTCACAAGTGGAAGCTTAGGGTTTGGAGCTTAGCAAGCTTATTACCATCTATAGGTGAGCTCTCATAGATTTATACCCCCTTTTGGGTAGTTATTTTGAGGTTTATGAGGAAAGGAATAACATGATGATTTTGTCTAGATTTGTATTAGTTAGCTTCCCTTTTGTTAATACTTGTTATGCTATGATCATATATGTTGAAAATCTTTGATTTTGATGTATAAATGCTGGCTGGACTGTGTTGGGATTGAAAACTCGTTTTTGAACTTTCTGGAACAGCTACAGGGGCTGACACCCCTGGATTTATCGTGCCACGATGGCACTCATCGTGCCATGATCATAGTGATCAGGCAGCCATCGTGCCACGACAGATGGCTGGCGTGCCACGATGAATCCAACAAGCCACCCCATTTTGAAATGTGTTTTTATGGCCAGAAACCATCCGCACAGTGCCAGTATGTCTTAATGTATTTAGAAATGGAAGAATGGATCATAGTATACCTTGTATTAGCATGAGAATGGGGTTAGAAACTTCACATAGCATTGAGGTTTAACCTCATAAGAATCTAGGATCAATCTTGTCTATGGGTAGATTAAACCCTAAGTTAACAAGCAAGGCAAGGGGCTTAGTTCCCAACGATGAGTGTTTGGGATAGTAAATCCCTAAGATCGGCATATGATAACGATATGTCGAATCCCTTGATAGAATAACCAGATTATAGATGTATTCACACTAGGATACAAGGTAACAGAATGCTTTGACAATCATAGTTTCACTTAAGCTTGTAGTGACAATTAATAGGTGGCTTATGCGAACGATAAGCCAAGAACCATGGGTTATAGATTGAGTATTACAGGATGGTTAATATATGTTTACAGTAACAGATACGTATATTTATATGATTACAGTTAAAGAATAATATATCAAAGTTAATGGCGTGCTTGCACGTTTTACAGTTACAGGGCGTGTTCAGCAGACTCCGGGTTTTGCCGGATGGGACTTCTCCGAGAGGGTTGTCCACACGTTTTATAGTGGAGTCCGGTGTTAGCCTGATATGATAGGATTTTCACCGGGTTATAGGGAGATGTACCTCGGGGTTACTCCACCCGGGCCGCACTCCGTAAAACGAACTCAGATTAATTGTTTGTTCAACGCTAACAGCTAACATAAAACACTTTATATGTATTATGTTATACAGTTACAGTTAAAGTTATAGTCACAGGAGGTTTTTACAGTTACAGGTGGATTATAGTTATAGTTATAAGAGGTTATATCCTTTGGGGATAGAATTAAAGACTTGGCGATTCTAGTTTTCCCTAAATTGCCAAGGTAGGCATGGCGACCCTAGGTTCCCTGTGGTTGCCAACAGTAGGTTGGGTAGAGCTCACTGAGACATTATGTCTCATCCCATTCCTTCTGGTGCAGGTTCACAGGCAGGATCTCAGGCAGCACGCAACAAGGGTAAGGAAAAAGCTTTGGATTGATCGTGTTGATGTCATATGTTTTATAGTTTGACTGTATTTTGTGGTTGTACCTATAATGTACATGTACCAGAGATGTTGTATAAACTTTGGATTGTAATATTACTATATGATGTAATATTCTAAACTGTTTTCAATATTGTAAATTAATGTATCCAATACGAAATTTTAATACTCGTAAGAGATCCTAGGCAATCTCTATATGGGTGTTACAGAATTATTGGTATATCTACTGACAGAATCTTAAACGGTCAAGCTTATATCTCTATTCTATGTTTAATCTATTTTCCAAAGACAAGATTCTCTAAGGTAATTCATGTTTCCTCTCGAAATACATGAATGTATCCCAATAGCAACCACGCCTATTCTCATGGTTGATTGCTATATGAGACCCATTAAGTGCGAATCTTATGGTCTCAAGACATTGTAAAGCTACTCATTTGGGGTGTTCCCATCAAGCTTTACAATGCCTTGTCTAATCTCATTTGTTCCAATATCAAGCTTATTCGTTCGATACTTCACTTGATATTTGAAATGATGAAGTAGTAGTTGTTCAACACTTGCTACTGAGTTTAAAAACGATGAGATTAGATTGGAAAATGATTTTTAATAAAATAGAGTCTAAGCTTGGTTTGATTAGGATCTAGTCATTAGACTTTTCCAACAATTCCAAAACTAGACTAGTTTACTCACAAAAGTTCATTGTAGACACTTGACAAAATATAAATTGCATGAATTGTAAAGGCAAGAAATTAAATGACAGGAATAATAAATTTGCAGAAGAGTAAAGTGCAGAAATTATAAAGAACAATAATGTAAATTGCAAGGTATAGTAAAAATGCAGAAATTTTATAAATGTTTGAGCTTAGAACAAAATAGAGTTACAATCTCACTATAGTAACTTTACACTCATTCCAAGATGAGAAACAACTCTGATTAGAGCTCTATTTATAGCCTAAAGCCATGGACAAAGCATTAACCACGAATTATACAACAATAATTGGCAAAAACCCAAGACTTTTCAATCATAAAATCTGATTGCATAACGCGCACGATCGTGCCATATGGGCACACGGTCGTGCCAAGTTTCAAAATGTCAGAATCTGAAGAACTGGACAGGCGCACGACTATGCTCTCTGAACGCACGGCCGTGCGTGATCCCACTACCTTGAATGTCACAGTTGGCTCAGTTGGGACACACAACTAGTGTAAATGATGGCACGACCGTGTCATCTCACTTTTGCCTTGAAACTTGACTTTTCTTCCCCGACTCTTTGTGATTTTGCTCCAAAGTGCTTGCTCATCATTATTTTTGCCTAGAAAGAAAAACAAAGGTACTGAAGTAAAATAGCTCAAGAAAATAAAGAAAAACTTCTAAACTTGCATAAAAAGAAACCCTTAAAAACCTATAAATTACTACTTATCATATAGGATGTGAGAAATACCACAAGCCTATTAATCGAAGTTTGTTCTTCATAACGATTGCTTCACGACCAAGAAAGATAATTATTACCATTTAGAGGATGATTCACCAATGGTGTTGTCGGATTTTCATTGGGATGAATATAAGAGAGATTTTGCGAGGGATTTGTTAAATTTGAAATACCTGGCATCTGCACAGGTTAAGGATCACGATTGCAAACCATGTCATACAAATGTGCAACAAAGCTCAACTTGTGAGTTGTGATATCATCATAACAAAGAAATGAACTCTCACAGAAAATGAAAAAAAGAGAAGGAAAATTATGAAAATCTTTTGGAGATTGTTATTCAACTCAATTCATAATGAGGCACAATATATTCTTACATAAGCACAAATTATGAATAGTGGCTTTCAACTCAAATTATAAAAACTACATAAAATCACGTAACTGTTTACATTTTTCTTCCAACTAACTTCAAGCAACTAATTGTAGATTACTGCGATGACTTGCAACAGAAGCAACCACAAGTAACTCTCTCTTCATCATTGTACTTCTATTGATACTTCAACAATCACAAAACCAATTATTTTGTTCATTCAAAGTATCAAGAATTCAACTGAATACAGTTGTTGGCAATTTTGAAATCCACCCTTCCTCATCAATAAAAGAGATATTCAAGAATTTATTAAGTTCAGGTTGACTCAAGTGTTTCATCCATTTGACACGGTTTGATTTGTTTGCTCCAGGTCCTCTACATCCCTCCTCCACAAAAGTAAGGTTTGCTCTGCAGTTAATTTTATTTAACACATGATCAATGTGAGATAGTATGTACTAGAAAAAACACTTGTAACTTATATGTATATGTATGTACTAAAAAAAATGTAATAATATCTTACTCATGGCCAACATAGGCTCTAGGACTCCAACCCTCAGGTCTAACCACATCTGATAGGTATGAATCAAATATGATAACTCTTGCATAAGCACCCATTGCCCTTCCAAGTTGAACCTTTCCTCCTGTCCCACTTATGTTACAATTTTTAAACACAAACCCACTTGGATCATTTGGTGAATCCCTTTCATGTGCTGTAATAACTCCATTTTTTTTGGGACCATATTTCCCCATTGAAAAAAATATTGTACTTGCCTGCAAATTTACAACCAAATTAAATTATACTGCATGTGGCTTCAAATATAAGCAAAGGTAACTAATTTCATATTTATTAGAAAATTAGTTAAATATATATAATTAAACTTTTTGATGTCATAGAAAAGATGAATACTGAAAAGTACCCTTTGATGATATTTTTTATTGCTGAAAGATTGATATTGAAAAGGGAATTGTTGGTTATAGCGAAAATAAACTCAAGAAAATTTCACGACCGTGTATTTAATACATGGTATCTCCCAAATAAATAAATAAAAACATGACATCCGTGTTTGCCGGCCAAGGAGAAATGCTATTGGCTAAACTATGTATCGTGAACGGTTTGGGACAAAATTTCTCGCGTTAAATAGCAATGCTCTATTGAAAAATAAATTTTCAACAAAAACTACATACAAGTAACTCTCACAAGTATTTTTTTTAGTTGATAATTGCTTATAAGTTTATTTTTATTTCATTTTATCTTTTGTTTATAAAGGAGAGCAGAAAAAGTACTTGTGATTAATTAAACTTCTCTCTTTTTTTACTACTTAAAACACTAAATAGTATACAAGAGAAATATGAAAATTTGTAAAAAATAATAATAATAATAATAATATAGGAATGTGAAATCTATTTTATTTTACCTCAAAGAGTGATTGACCATCCCCATATATGAAATCGGTTCCACCTTGGATGTAACAATTATTGTAGTAATGGCGACCATAGTCATCAAATAGGGTATCTTGTACCCCTAGAAAAGAACAACTAAAGAAAGCACATTTATCTGCATGGATTCGAGCAGCTTTGGCTTGTGTGATGTTATTGACCTCTGATAATACTGGGTTGTTCAATGTATTCTGCGAACATATAGATTACAAAAAATGAATTCTCTATGTAAAATTCAATAATACATATGCCAAAAAAAAAATTAGGTTTAAATAGACTTTGGTCCTACGATTTTAAAAAAATGAAGTTTTGATACTTCTATTTTAAAAATTAATTGTTTGTTTCTCCATTTCATTTGTTTTAGAGTTTTGGTCCCCGTCATTATTTTAAAAAAAATTAGGTTTTCAACTTCGATGTTGTGGCAGCACCTAGGTAGACAAGTTTAATGTCCACCGCATTATTAAATTTTTATATTCAATAATTATTACTTTATTAATATTTTAATTATTAAAATAATATATTTTTCAATAAGTATTAAAATAATATATTAAATTCAAGATGTGATAGAAAATACTTTAATTATTATTTAAAAAAATTAATGATTAAAATATTATATGAAATTAAAGATGTGATAAAAATATTAAAGTAATTTTTATAAAATATTTTAATTATTAAAATACTATATTTAATTATTTATTTATTAAAATAATATATCATTTTGTAAAATATAATAGTATATTGAATCAGAATAATATTTTAATTAATTATTTTAATAATTAAAATATTTTATAAAATACTAATTATTGAATAAAAACAAAATAATAATGAGATGAAATTAAGTTTGTCCACCTAGGTGCTGCCACGTCATCCAAATTGACTCGTAAATTGAAATAGAGGTTCAAAAACCTTACTTTTAAAATGAGAGACCAAAACATCATTATTTTGAAAATAGAGAAATCAAAAATATATTTAACCCAAAACATTATTTGACATAAATATATCTACCGTGAAAGTAATGCCCTTTGCAACTGTATTATTTGCTTGTGATACGAACGTAGCATTCTCATGTGTACTCCACTCAATACTCGTTGAACTGCTACCAGCTCCTTCAAGATAAATGCATGGTTTGCTCATGGGAATTAAGATTTGCTCTCTGAACATTGCACAAACAATATAATGCAATTTGTATCAATCAATTGCACCAAGAAGAATATTATAAATATTTTTTTACATTGAAATTCATGATCGTCGTATTATTAAAAACTTTTACTTTAATCTAAGCTACATCTAAAGTTATAGTTGACTGTGATTTGTTGATAATGCAAAACCTTCTTCTACGGATATACTTTATCAAAATTTAACTTATTTTTCATTAAACTAATAATCTTTAATAAAATATATATCATCACTATGTTTATGAAAAAAAATACTATGATTGTATCACATTTTTGAATGTTAATCCTCTGGTTTCACATAGAAAGAAGGTTATGTTTAATCTAGAATTTGACTAGAGGTAAATAAAGTTTGACTTGAATTTCAAAAATAAATCAATGTATAATATCCATGTTATATAAATTGATAGTTGGAAAGGAGAAATATACCTATAAACACCAGGGGAAATTTGGATGTGAATCCATTGAGAATTTCCTGCAGGGACAGAGTCAATGGCACTTTGAACTGTTTTGAAATTTGCTACGCTTGATTTACTAACCGTAATGGTCTTGAAAGGACTGCTACAATCTTGTGATTCACAAACATCAAAAGCAAGTACTACAAATATTAAGATGAAAACAAAGGGTTGTAGTGACTGCATTTTCCTTTTGCCCTATTCAGTGTGTAAATGTGGTGCAAAGTATTCAACACAATCATAAGACTTTATAGTGGATTTTTTTAAACATCTTTTTTAGAAGAAAGTATCCATCAACATTTATAACACAATCTTCCTTTTGAACCATATTTTTTCTTTTTATGGAAGAAAATTACTATTGGTTGTCTTTGCCTTGTTTTTGAAAATTGATTTGATATGAATTTCGTTCTTATTTTAGTTTGTCATTGAATATTAATTTTATTTGGATAATCATAAAAAGAAATTTCTTTTATTTTGTAAATTTTTTCTGGTTTTATTTTGAAATTAGAAAACTTTCAAATTCTAAAAGATTTTATTTCTTATTATATTTAATAAATATAACATTTGTTGATTTTGTCTAAGAAAAACTTTTGGAGATTTCTTTAATACATATTATTATCTTTTTTTTAAGGAACATATTATTATTTTAATAGTATGTTTTATATTATTATTGCAACCGAAATTGAGGAGGTGAACCAATTTTTTTTAGAGAAGTGATAATTTGGCACAAATTTATACAATAAGCGGTGATTAATGCAGTTCAATGGTTAATTACATTTAATTGATGGTTAATAAATATAACAATGTATCACAACTACTACTTCTGTCCATAAATACAAGACTATTTTGACAAAATCACGGGAATTAAGAAAGGTGATATTTGTATTAAAGTTGTTTGTTTTTACAATTTTATCATTTAAGAGAATAATTAGTTTATGTTTTCAACATGTTATTTATTGCTCATTGAAAAAAAATGTATAATAAATAGGGGTACGTAGGTAACGAAATAATTAATGCAGTTGAAAATAGCAGATATGTCTTATAAAAATGGACAGTTTTTTTCAATAAAGACGGAGGTAGTAATATTTATGGAAGAAATAACACTATTTAATTTTAAAATTAATATCCAATGAACGATTGGTTAGTATTTTTTTTAAAGGATCCATTGGTCAGTTATGCAGTTCAACGGTTAATTACATTGAATATTAATTTACGTCGAACCATTGAATATTAATTTACATTAAACCATTGAACAAAATTATGCAGTTTGTCACTATAAAATTAATATTCAACGAACCATTGAATATTTCATTTACATCAAACATAATTTTGAACACTTTGAACATAATTATGCAGCTCAATGGTTAATTACATTGATTACAGATTTTAATTGATGGTTAATAAATACTCCCTCCGGTCCTTAATATAAGAAGAAAGACCAAAAAACATCAAAACCAAGACAATCATTAATTGTTGGAACTTTTTAAATGTTTTTACAAATATACCCTTATAAAAATTTGTGAAGTATTAAATATACCCACTAACATTAAAAAGATAAGGATTAAATTAAGGTTAAAAAAATCTATTATGTAATAAATACACCTTAAAAATTGTGACATTTTCTTATAAATAGGTCCAACGATTTTTTTGAAAAGTTTCTTATAATAAGGACCGGAGGGAGTATATCAATGTATCACAATTCATTGATTATCAACTCAACAAAATATTTATGGAAGAAAATTTTTTGTGACCAAAAGTTGAAAAACAAATTTAGAAGGACTAACCGAAAAGTTGAAATGTATTGTCATTATATTTAGTTTCATCTAATATGAACCTCATAAAAGAGTCCAAATGTGGATCCCTACCAATTTTAGTAAATTTTAATGAAATATTACATCTCTTCCTTATTTTTATTGTTATAAAAAAATTCACTATTTTATTAAAAATGATAAAGATCCTACTACTTTTTGGAAGGTCCATATTAGACAAGTCCATATAATTGTTAGAAATGAACAAGATAATTGTTGTTAAGCAAAGTTTTATTCTAATGAAAATAAATAATTATTGTTGAATTAATTTCCATTGAAAGTCGATTTGTTAGTATCCCTCGTTTGCAAAAGTTCTTTATTTTTGTTTCTAAGAGATTTCCTTTACTAGAGGTAATTCTAGTTGATATGTATTGTCATTATATTCTCATAGGGCCCTAGACATTCCTGTTTTTACCCCCTTACTAGATGTTAGCGCAGCAACAATAGCTTGCAAAGCAAGCAATGATTTTCTTGTGAATTTTAGGGTTGATGATTAAGAGAGTTGAGAGAAGAAGGAAAAGATTAATTGTTGTAAACTACGTGTATTTCATTAGATTGTGAAAACTAGTTACAACATGCCTTATATAGGACTTATTCACATGACTTGCTTAGTAAGCAATCTAAACAAACTTAACAAACTTAGCTAGATCATCTAACTAACTCGTAACAAACTGCTAAACATGTTTTAATCCAAACAAACTTGAATTAAAACTAATCAAACTAATAAAACTTGAATTAAAACTAACATCCTTCATTAATTCAAGTTTTCCAACTTTACCATACCAATCAAGCCTCTAAGCTTGTTAAACATTTCAATCTTTTCTAAGAGAAACATCGTTGTCTCTTCTCCTATATACCGGATAACCATCAGCGTCAATTACGGTGCTGTCAACAAACCTCTTTGGAAAGAATTTTGTGCACTTACCATTTAGCATACATGGTGAATTTTTATTTTGATGGGCGCATGGACCATGGATCATAAGAGAGGAAACTATGTTGTACAGTCGAGGCTCACGATCTTTATCAGGAATCTCAGCGCAAATAATTTTGTCAATATTGTTGGGATGATAACAACGAAATTTAGGCTGTAAGAAGACCAAAATGTGGGCATGTGGCAACCCCCGCTTTTGAAACTCAATGGTATATATTACTGCACAAAATTAAAAAGGTGAATGTAGCAGGGTTATACAAATACCAATCTATAAGAATATTATGATTAATATCGGCTGAAAAAAAAATTAGAAAATTCTTAACATGTGTCGTATAAAAAATAAGGTAAAACTACCAGCTTTAACTTTGCCAAAGATTTTCCCTTTTTTTATGTCCCTTATCAAAAGGTTTAGCTTTATCTTGAATATTCTGCTGACCAGATCAGGTTTATCCTCTGGTTTTAGACCGTGCTTTTTCAAGAAGTCAACCAACTCAGGCCATTTATGATTGCAAGTAAATGTGATAAAGAGATCAGGATATCCTACCCATGCACAAATTGCCATAGCATCTTGGTAGTTTTGTATCATGTAACGCGCTCCTCCAACAAACCTTGATGGGAGAACAACTCGTTTCCCTGCATTGGTTGGACTCGTCTCCCCCCTCAACACTGCCTCAGCTAAACCCATGTACATATCTGCCCTGACCTCTTTTTGGTGATCTATGTACCATTTCAAACGCCAAGACTCAATCATACTATAACCATCCACCAAAAATTGCTGAAATAGACGCCTAGAGTACCAAGCGTTGACCCAGCAACATCTCTTTGTTGTATTTTATAAGCAAACCACTCTTTCATAGAAACGAAAACCCTTTTGATAGGTGACTTTGAATGACTATCACTGAATCTGATATCTCTTCGAAACCCATCTTCTCCTCTAGAAAATATCAACGGATATTGCAATGGTAAGTACGAAGGTTCAAAAACAGAGATACGCTTCAGTAGACCGGTCTGCTCCTCAACTATAATATCTCGCTCAAAATCAGCTGAATCATAGTCACCGACAACTAAAGCCGCAACTTCGGAAGCAGAGGGCAAATTGTATCTTCTACCATCATAACCTCTCTTTCCTATTATACGTAACTTAATGGTAGGTGCATCATTTTGTAGCAGCGCGTGTCTTGAACCAATCTATATGATTTAGTATATGAATTGAATGTCCCGTAATTCTCCAACGATGCTGGCCTTCAGTGACTTCTTGTCGTCTTCCATTCTTAAAAAAAAATAAAAAATGAATCCCCGTGAATAATTAAGTACAATGATACACAATATTAACATGAATTATACAGCGACATATTTTTTAGGAAAAAAAATACCGACAGCTGCCATTCGGTTTCGCAATTCGTTATCTGTGTCGTATATATATATAGTTGAGCAAACTTCGGATGATTACCAGGTGCTGGAAGCAGACTTCCTATTTGATGATAGTTTTCTCCATTGAGAACATTGTTGGAAATTTAAGTCTTAATAAAAATAGAACTCATAAAACATGTTCAATCATTATAAATCAATAACGGAAGCAAACAAAAACATTGAACATGATTATGATAGGATCTACGACATGTTTGATTTATTAAGGATACAAATTAGGGATTAGGAATATCTAGATTAAGCTTTGATGGCAGCCCTCTCAACAACGATAACATAGAGAGGAGATGATCTGAAACACACAATAGCGTTAGCGGCGGCTGATTTGGTTCTTCCTCAACCGGTACCTTTATGCCTCAAGTTCTCTTCAGATGGGGAGAAGAGAGAGTTTGTTGTGTACGGTGTATTGGGGACCATAGCCTCTTTTATATTGGATGACCATTAGGGTTTCTCATTATTCCGTTAATGGGTCATCCGGACATCCACCCATATTGAGTCCATATCAATTAATTAATTATCTAAATAGAAATCTAATTAGCCTTATTACTTAAATTGATCACTAATCAATTAAGGCTCTAAATTGATAAATAACTAATATAATTATTATTACGAAATTTGTCCACATAATGATATCGGAATATAATTAAATAATAAAACATTCCAACAATCTCCCACTTGGGCTACATATCGTAATAATTATATCATAATTCTTTAGGCGCGCGTCTGAATGTTATTCATCTTTAGATTTCAACTTTACAATCTGGTCCACCTCATACATTAATAATGGGACCACAGCGGCTGTCGTCACTGACGTATAATGTGACGGAACCCCGACGACCACGATATCAATGTAATTGATGACATAGATCGATATGGATGAGTGGCATGGAAATTTCATGTGATGTGATCTCTAAATCATGTCTATTTCCAACTGGTCCAACTGAAAACTTTAGTGAGATCAAACTGAAGTTTGCAAATTCAATATTTGCACAAAATGATACAGAAATGGTTATAACAAAAAATAACCTCATAAACTTTATTTCTGCAGAAAATCATAATATAAAGTCTGTATCGATACCAAAACTAAAGTATAAAACATAAAACAAAAGAGACTCCCACTAATCCAAGACATCCTTAATGACATCAATCATATGAAATACCTTATATGTCATGTCTTTGATTAGTGAGTCGGCTAGCATTGAAGTCCATCTTTATATGTTCTATTCAATTCAACAATAATCTATAAGGTAATGAACTCTATAAAATTTGTTGTTGAATAACTTTATGACTGAATTATGTCACTATATATAACTTAAGTGGTCTCTCAATACCTTTAACAATATGCAACCAAGTGACATAAATACTTACAGTCATATTTCTTGAATTAGAATGTGTATTATCTACTTACATCCAAAAGCCAGAGTCTGACACACAAATGATCTCCAAATTGTCAGATCCCTGATGTGAGCATAAGCTCTCTTGTTCTCTTTAAAAAATCCTTATGGTTGCGTTTTCAACAATTCAAACTTTGAATTGCTCAAATATCTGCCAAACAATCTTATTATACACTATTTCCAAATGCGTATAATAAAATCGTACATAAAAATCCTATATGCAAAGTGTAGGAAAATACTTAAATTTCTGAATTCATAAATTTCCTAATGGGCAATATTTGAGACTGAAAAGTCTCTCTCGGTGATTGAGATCATCCAAAAATTTATTAACTTTAATGTCAATTTATTTTCAACTTTACTGATATAACTCTTTTGTGATATCCGAATAATACCTTGAGAAGAATCTCAAAGTATTGAAATGCCTAATACAAAAGAGGTGTCCCCAGGATCTTTCATCACTAACTTTTGTTAGAGATTTCCTTGGTTTCACATTACTAACATATATCTTAGTTGACTAAATAAAATAAAATTGACACATTAAAATAGGAATATAAATTTACTCCCACTGAGCTTACTAAATCCACAACTCTACTTAATATTATCTCAAAACCAAATGAGACAATTACTTTATGAGAATTTGTGGTAACACTAAAGAGACAAATTTCTTACCTTATAAGTGGATTTCACGACTTTGCAAACCATCTACTTTGTATCAATTGACACAAAAGCTTTATTCCGTTGCACCATATTATATCATTAATGTCACCATTAAGAAACACTATATTGAAATCCATCTTATGCAGCTCCAAAATTATAACAAGCAAACTAGTATCATGACTGTCTTAATAGAGTCTTTCAAATAAAATAAATAGAATTTCTCTTTTCAGTCAATTCTTTATGATACTAAAAGCCCTAGTTCTTGAGGGTGTTGAGTTTGATCTATATGAATTAATTTCATAACTTGATTGAGAAGAAGAACAATAATGTCCTTATGAGGTTCCAAATATACTATACTAATAGTAACAATATGAATTGGTTTAGAACCAATTCTTCCTCATTCAATTTTATTCTATTTCCATATATCTCCCCCAAACTCAATATCCTCAAGAAAACTTAACAATTTATGTCTCAAACATTTCCTTAAGTTATGGGACGAAAAACTTATAGTTTTCAAACCCTTAAACAATTATAGAATGTCACAAGTCATAACTGAATTGACTCTAATAACTAAACTTAAAAGACACATTGAATCATCATTTTAAAATAAAACTCAATATCTTGATTTAATCAAGGAGAAATTAAAACAAAAATTAATTCAAATAATGATTCACCAAATTGTTTTTTAAATACAAAAGTAAGCTAGCAACGACAATCTAAAATTAGTATAAAATGAATAAACAATTTTTGTCGACTTTGTCCATTCTAAATTGATATATCTTTCAACATCATTGGACATAAGTCAGTCAAGATTACCTTTCTTTATTTGCCCTTATCTTTTTGAGGTATTTTCCGAATGAACACTATTTTATTTTCTCTTGCTTCAGCTTTTCTTTATTTGCACACTTTATGAATTGATCCTTTAAGGGATCATTTATAACTTTAACAGTTATAAACTTAATTGTGCAAAGAGAATACTAAATGCTGAATTTTCGAACAAGTCATGTGATAGTCGAAATTACTGAATTTTCGAACAAGTCATCTGATAGTCGAAATTATAATGTCTCAGCAAGATTAAATATTTACATAATGTGCTCAATATTTTCTTTGCCTAATAATCTTAATGAAATATCACTCTCCAATGAGAGATTGTCTTTTTCTATATTGCTTTTAAAAGCGCCTTAGTTTAAGCAAAGAAAATATGACAAAAATTGTCAACTTAAATAACACTGATAAGATTTCTGATCTTTTCACTTTATGATCACACAAGACCTATAAGATTTGGTGTATACTCACTTGTCAAACTTGATTCTCACATTAAATACTGGATTTGCAAGAGAATGCGAGTTTCACCACCCTTATATAAGGTCTAGATCCAAGAACAATGTTAGTATTATTCTTTAATTCCTAAAAGTTAAAACTTTAAAGAGTTAAAAATTTAACTCAAATTAACAGATACATAAACTGTATTAGCTTAAAGAGAACAAGAGAAGCAAAAACGCTCACAAAAATACCTAGTGCACCATTAATATCAAGTCTTTAAACAATAATATCAATTGCTAGTGGTATTTTACAGCAATGATCAAACAATGACAATTTACTTTGACAAAGAATAAATTCTTATAATTGTCATATGTTTACCATTATATTCGTGTGGATGTAAACTCTTAAATGTATAAATAAGTTTACACTCACACAACATTATCACACATGTCAATAAAATATTATAGAAACATGCATCTTTATTTGTAAATAAAAGACCTTAACAAGATACCAAGCGCACCATTAATTCCCAATCTTCGGATTGAAAAAATTAACTGCAAGCGATACTCTCAACGCTGTGATCAAACATTGGTGATAAGTCCCGTCAAATAATAGTCACCTTCGGGCATCCTATTATCCACATGGAAAAACACTTTATAACCACCACATATTTACCACCACAGGTATGTAACTATCCGGCCAAGTTGTGCATTCCTTGGGGCCGACGACAACTTGCATAAATAATTACACACTACATCTTTTGTAATTTCAGTTGAATCGAATCTACGCAACAGAGGTTACTTGGGCAACATTATTGTTTCAACCGACTCAACCGTAATTGCTAGATAATTTTAATATATATTAAATGGGGTGATAAGTCCTGTCAAATAATAGTCACCTTAGGGTATCCTATTATTTACATGGAAAATTACTTTATAATCACCATACATTTACTATCACATGCATGTAATTATCCGGCCAAGTTGTGCCTTCCTTGGGGCCGACTACAACTCGCATGAATAATTGCATACTACGTCTTTTGTAAGTTCAGTTGAATTAAATCTACGCAACAGAGGTTACTTTGGCAACATGTTGCTTCAACCAAAACAACAGCAATTACTAGACATTTCCCAATAAATTAAATGTTTTTAAATGGGAATGGTCTTTAAATTTACAAGGCACTACTAACATAATGTAGGCCGAATTAGTCCATTATGTCGCTAAGCAACCATAAGGCCACTCAGCTACCCTTAAGTGTAAAGACAAGTTCACAAGAATTTGAAAGAAGATGCAGTCAAAAATCACACCAATGTGTGTATGACAATACATTTACAGGCATCGCATAAAAGCGAAAACATAAATAGCATGAAATATGTCAAAAATGCATGATTGGAGGAAATGAAAAATGATGTTATTGTAGAAACTTAATAACAATAATTTCAAACATCACAATCATGCTATAAACCAAATATTCAATTTCAAATCAAATAATAAAAAAAAATTGAACTTTTATATGCCAAAAATATTCATGCCGCAATTGATTCACATATAGTAATGATTCTTTAAATAAAATAATGAATAACTCTAAACTTAATTATTTCCTAAATAAAGAAACAAACTTTATATGTTTATAAATAAACAAACAAAACTAGAATCAATATTTTCCAAAATTTAAAGAATCAAAACCTTATTTTCTATACAAAATAAAATTGTCCATAATATTTTGAGATTCATTATTAAAAGACAACAAATCTTCTACAAGTATATATAACAACCAAATATATATAACAAATTTATATTTGCCTTTTTCTCAAAAAAAAAAAAAACTTTATATACAAGATCTTTGTGAATCAAAATTAATTTAAAATAGAAATTAATCTGCAAGTTATGATAATGATATTTATAAAAAAAAAAAAATCATGTCAATCAAATCCAAATACTTATTTGTTAACCATATAACAACTTTATGGATGAATTAAACCAAAAGATTTGATTTGAAAATAAAACAGAAAATCAAATTCAAATCCTTATTTCATGCCAACAAACATAATTTGCTATATATATATATATATATATATATAACCACAACAAATTTGGCAAACAAGATAATTTAAAATAAAACTTTATATTGGTGAGACTCATGTACACCTCATAATGGATTTTAAATAAGACCAAATAAAAAATCCATGAACAAAGAAGGACCGAATTTTCATGAAATCACATCTCACAACCATGGAAAGAAAGAATAAAAAATTCTGCAATTATTTACAACATTCACACCTAAATTTGACTATTTTGCATCATCACCAAAAATTAATAATAATATCAAATCGATGCATATCTTTAATCAATATCCAGATAGTGCACATGAAATTAATTAACGTAAAGGTCAAGACCCATTACGATCCAAAAAAAAAATTGTGGAAAATAATAAGAAATACCACGCAAAAATTGGATCCATAAACTAAGAAACGACAACAACATTGTGAAACTAAAACCGGAAAAGGACGATGCACCCAATTCAATTGGTTTTCTAATAGTAAGACTGATGATAACAGTCTTTATCAGTTAGAAAAACAAAACACACCAATTTGCATACCCTAAATAAATGTAATATATAGAAATAGTGTGCAATTTTGGATCATGAAAACAAAAAAAGAGACGATCCCACTAAATTAAAGGTGCGTGTATCCATGCAACCAAACGAAAAACAGCACATACACTGATAAAGCTTTGTATTCGATTATCAATCTCAATTAAAAAATAATAAATAAAAAACGGGAGCATTCGGCACCGAATCAAACAAAAAACCCAAATTATAATCAAAATAAGGTTCATACAAAGAAATTGGGGAAATCTATTAAACCCTTGAAAGGAAAAGTTTCTACGCAAACGATAATCAATCCCAATAAATCAAACATGTAGACCTGCTCTGATACCACTTGTTGGAAATTTAGGTCTTAATAAAAATAGAATTCATAAAACATGTTCAATCATTATAAATCAATAGCGGAAGCAAACAAAAACATTGAACATGATTATGATAGGATCTACGACATGTTTGATTTATTAAGGATACGAATTAGGGATTGGGAATACGCTTTGATGGCAGCCCTCTCAACAACGATAACATAGAGAGGAGATGATCTGAAACACACAATAGCGTTAGCGGCGGCTGATTTGGTTCTTCCTCAACTGGTACCTTTATGCCTCAAGTTCTCTTCAGATGGGGAGAAGAGAGAGTTTGCTGTGTACGGTGTATTGGGGACCATAGCCTCTTTTATATTGGATGACCATTAGGGTTTCCCATTATTCCGTTAATGGGCCATCCGGACATCCACCCATATTGAGTCCATATCAATTAATTAATTATTTAAATAGAAATCTAATTAGCCTTATTACTTAAATTGATCACTAATCAATTAAGGCTCTAAATTGATAAATAGCTAATATAATTATTATTACGATATTTGTCCACATAATGATATCGGAATATAATTAAATAATAAAATATTCCAACAAACATATGTCGGTGGAGTGTTGCCATTATTTTTGGTCTTATCTATCTTCCCTCCGATAGACGTAAATACGAACATACTGTTTAACGATCTAATATTTTATAGGAAAAATTTACTCTTTTTATCATTCTTATGATAGAGATCGTAGAATGGCTGGGGTGGTCGCTTGAAAGGTGCAATTTGTATTCTCCCTTGCATGCAACACAGAAAATTCAGGATTCGAGGTATGCCGTGATTTACAAACCCTTTCTTCATACCACATTAGTGCCTTGCATTTGGGACATTTAATTATTGGCTGACCAATGTCTAAATATTCTGTACGTTGATGTTAATATAAAATGGTTAGTATATATTCTATGATAGCACAGAAGGCATGTATATAGTACGCAAATGAAAAGTATGGCGTGACTTAAAATAGAAAGGAAAAGAAATCACTACCTGTTGAATCACAATCCTCAAAATCATCGCATTCTGCCGCTACGTCTTCGTATTCTGCGAGGTAACAAAATATTTTAACTTGACGATATTTTCATTGCTATACACTCAAGACTTTAAAGTAATAATCTATACAACTTTCAAGTACGTTAAAAAATAAAATATAAGCACCCTGTGAATGGTAGAAAGTTAGTAAGCATAATATAAATGAAAGAATGATAACGTATACTAAAAGGACATAATGGGCTGGCAAAACAACTCACATATTCGACATCAAGCTCTATTAGGTATGTCATATATTTCAACCGCAACTCATTGATAATCCTGTCCAAATCGGACGCAGGATTAGGGTCCAGGGGTGCTGTAACAGAAACAAACAACAGATAATTAGCTTTTGACATATGATAACTGATTTTGGAATGAAAGATGCATTAATATCTGTTAAACAATGATATGAGAGCCATCAGTGGGCAGGGATGGGGAATGACGTGGGCAAGAACCAAGGAACAATGGAATTTAGAGACGGTACACTACAAGAAAATACCCAATTTTCCTATGAAATTTTCCTAGGAATTTAATTCGTCGGAAAGCAAGTATGTTACCGACGAATTTTTTGTTGGAAAACTACTTTTAGAAGAAATGGGATCCATCATCAACTTTTATACTGAAAAGGGCGACGTGTCAAAAATTTGTTGGTGTTGCTTACCGACGAATTTTTTTTCGTAGGAAAGCATGTGGACCACATGTTAGTTTTTGCTTACCGAGGAAATGATTTCGCAGGAAAGCACCTGGACCCACATGTTTGTTGCTTACCGAGGAAATGATTTCGCAGGAAAGCGCCTGGACCCACATGTTTGTTGCTTACCGAGGAAATGATTTCGCAGGAAAGCGCTTGGACCCACATGGCAATGCTTACCGACGAATTTTTTCGTCGGAAAGCTTGGTGTTACCGACGAATTTGTTCCTCGGAAAACATCACTAAAGAGCCGTTGCTTATATCCTTTGGAAGCAGGAATCTGAACGTTGGATAACGGTTGGATGGCATGGCTTATATATATATATGTCTTACTCCTTCAATATCAATTACACCATTCTTCATTTCTTATTCTCTCCTTCATTCTTACTAATCTTCTTCATTCTTATACTACTATCTTTCATTTTATAAATTTATTTTCTTTCAATATACTTATTATCTCAAATTATTATCTCATATTATATACTTATTTTCTTAATCTATATCAATACACCATATCAATATCACTTACACTACAAGAAAGATCAGATTTTCCTAGGAATTTTTTCCTAGGAAAACAGCCTAATTTCCTCGGAAACAGTGTTTTCCGAGGAAATTACCGACGAAAAAATTCCTAGGAAATTTTCGATCTATTCCTAGGATTTTCCGAGGAATTTCCTAGGAATTTTTAGTCAGAAGCTTTCCTAGGAATTTCCGAGGAAAATTTCCTAGGAAAGCTTTCCTGCAAAACTGCTACGTCTGACACATGTTTTCCGACGAATTTCCGACGAATTTTTATTAATATTTTAATGGTTAGTTTCCGAGGAATTTCCGAGGAAAATTTATTATATTTTAATGGTTTGTTTCCGAGGAATTTCTGAGGAAAATAATTAATTATTAAAAAAAAATAAATAAATTTTGGGATTTTAAAAAAGCGCCAAAATTTAAAAAAATTTGCGCCAAAAAAATTTGAAAATTTTTTAAAATTTTTTCCGAGGAATTTCCGAAGAAAATAATTATTTTTTTAAAAAAAAAATTAAATTTTTCGAATTTCAAAATTGCGCCAAAATTTTAAAATTTTGCGCCAAAAAAATTTGAAAAATTTTTAAAATTTTTTCCGAGGAATTTCCGAGGAAAATAATTAATTTTTTAAAAAAAAATTAATTTATAAATTTCAAAAAAATTTTAAAAATTTCAAAAATTGCGCCGAAAATTTGAATTTTGAAAAATTGCGCCAAAAGAATTTGAATTTTTTTAAAAAAATTGCGTGAAATTCAAATTTTGAAAAAAAAATTCGAAAAAATTGCGCGAAATTCAAATTTTGAAAAAAAATTCGAAAAAATATATATTAAAAAATGATTTTTAAAAAAGAAATATATGAAGTAAAAGTGATTTGAATTAAAAAAAATGTAGGAATGAATTATTTTGATGGAATTATTTTTGAAAGAAATAAATAGATTTTATGGTTGAAGAAGATGAAAAATTTGTGTTAATGAAGATGAAAAATTGTTGTGGTAGAGTTGTTGAAAAAGGAAGAAGACATTAGGAAGAAGAAAATTAATGTTAAAAAATGTTAAAAGATTATTGTTGAAGAAATTAGTGTTAATGAAGATAGAAAATTGTTGTGGGTGAGTTGTTGAAAAAAAAAGAAGAAGAAGAAGAAGAAGAAGAAGAAGAAGAAGAAGAAGAAGAAGAAGAATAAGAATAAGAAGAAGAAGATGATGATGATGATGAAAATAGAAAGAAGAAGAGAAGATGAGAATATGAAGAATGATAAAGTTTATTGTTGAAGAAGATAAAAAATTATATGTGTTTAAAAATTGTTGAAGAAGATGAAGAAGAAAATGTAGAGATAGATGAATATTTGTTTGAGTAGAGATGAATGAATGAATGATGAAATGTGTAGTGTAGAGTGTGTTATTTATAGAGAAAAAAATTCTGTGACGTCTTTCCGAGGAATTTCCTAGGAAAAATTCCTAGGAAAGCTTCCCCTAAAAATTTTAAATTTTCGTTTCCCTCTCTGCAATTTTCATTTCCCCCTTAATTTTTCCTAGGAATTTTTCCTAGGAAATTCCTAGGAAAAGATTCCATTTTTTTTTTTAAAAAAAACAGTTATTTTAAAAAATCGATTATTTTTGAAAAAATACATTATAAATATTTTACTTGGTCTTGTATAAAAAAAAATTTAGTTAAATTTAATAAAATAAAAAATAATGATTTGAGTACACAACGACAATTAATATTCATAAATTACTCGCTGTCAACGACAATATTCATAAATTTACCTGACAAAAACATAAAGTACTCGCTATCATCCTCTTCCTCCTCATCGTCGTCCTCGTCATTATAAAAAAAAATTTGGTCAAAACACTTAAAATAAAAAATAATGATTTGAGTACACAACGACAATTAATATTCATAAATTACTCGCTATCAACGACAATATTCATAAATTTACCTGACAAAAACATAAAGTACTCGCTATCATCCTCCTCCTCCTCATCGTCGTCCTCGTCATTATAAAAAAAAAAATTGGTTAAAACACTTAAAATAAAAAATAATGATTTGAGTACACAACGACAATTAATATTCATAAATTACTCGCTATCAACGACAATATTCATAAATGTACCTGATAAAAACATAAAGTACTCGCTATCATCCTCCTCCTCCTCATCGTCGTCCTCGTCATTATAAAAAAAAAATTTGGTTAAAACACTTAAAATAAAAAATAATGATTTGAGTACACAACGACAATTAATATTCATAAATTACTCGTTATCAACGACAATATTCATAAATTTACCTGATAAAAACATAAAGTACTCGCTATCATCCTTCTCCTCCTCATCGTCGTCCTCGTCATTATAAAAAAAAAATTTGGTTAAAACACTTAAAATAAAAAATAATGATTTGAGTACACAACGACAATTAATATTCATAAATTAATCGCTATCAACTACAATATTCATAAATGTACCTGATAAAAACATAAAGTACTCGCTATCATCCTCCTCCTCCTCATCGTCGTCCTCGTCATTATAAAAAAAAAAATTGGTTAAATTTAATAAAATAAAAAATAATGATTTGAGTACACAACGACAATTAATATTCATAAATTACTCGCTATCAACGACAATATTCATAAATTTACCTGATAAAAACATAAAGTACTCGCTATCATCCTCCTCCTCCTCATCGTCGTCCTCGTCATTATAAAAAAAAAATTTGGTTAAATTTAATAAAATAAAAAATAATGATTTGAGTACACAACGACAATTAATATTCATAAATTACTCGCTATCAACGACAATATTCATAAATTTACCTGACAAAAACATAAATTACTCGCTATCATCCTCCTCCTCCTCCTCGTCGTCCTCGTCATTATCATCATCGTCGTCGTCATGTATTTAATGAGGTCTTGTCTAAAAAAAAATTTGGTTAAATTTAATAAAATAAAAATAATGATTTGAGTACACAACGACAATTAATAATATTCATAAATTACTCGCTATCAACGACAATATTCATAAATGTACCTGACAAAAACATAAATTACTCGCTATCATCCTCCTCCTCCTCCTCCTCCTCCTCGGCGTCCTTGTCATTATCATCGTCGTCGTCGTCATGTATTTGTTGAGGTGCCGGTGAAAATTGATTCGACGATGCAGGCGACGATGAATCAGATGTCTTTCTACTCTTTTTTCCCACCCATGAACTTCTTTGTCATCATCTTTTGGAATTTTCGAAAGACATTCATTTGTTTCAATAGCTTCTTCTCTGTCTCATTTTTCCTTGCCAACTCCTGCTTCAACTCCTGATTTTGATTTCGCAACTCCAACTTTTGACTTTGCAACTCCTCGTTCATTCGAGTTATCATTGCTTGAATCTCAGGAGACAACTCTGCAGAACGAGCTGAGCTGGACTCTGGTAGAACAGGAGCACGATACAAATTTCCATGCACCACGTTGCCGGCTAACGCTCCAAGACCGTATACTCTATCCGGTCTTTGTTGTCCTCCTGCAGCCTTTGCCCATAATTCAATTTTTATGGAGTCAGGAATTTCTTCATGCGATTGAATGTCGGGATTCTGCTCCAAAAACCGTGCTACGTACTCGTCATAAGTTGCCTATAAAGAAAAGTAAAGAAAATTAGATAATAATAATTGTTTACAAATAAAGTCAAATAAAAATTATATAATAATAATAATAAATGAAATTAACATATTTCATATTAGTTAATAACATAATTCTTTAATAATTCACTTTCTTTTTCTAATTAAAATAAATTACGAATATTTGCAAATTTACCTGGGTATTGCGTGCCCGAGCATCGACATACTGACCAGTACGCTGGCTGAAATGAGTCTCTCTATGGAGCTCATTTGGATAAGGATCCCTCTCCAAGGATTTTGCCTAATATATTGTACACGAAAAGTTGTATAGCAATTAGAACATTTGAGTTTATTTAATATATACATGTATAGAAATAGAAATAGTGAAATATTTTTTTACCATATGTCTAGCATGGGTAGGGACACTGACACATCCTTGTGCGTGTTCGTGTTCATCTAATGGGCTATTAGGTCCTGGTATAACACAAGTCAAAAACAAATAAGGTTTTGACATGCACATGTCAGGAGGAAGATTATACGGGGTAAGAAGAATTGGCCAACAAGAATAAGGCGTTGCCGACTTTTGGATATACGGGACAAATCCATCAGAGCATAATCCAAGCCTCACATTACGTGGATCTTCTGCAAAATCAGGATGTACTTTGTCAAAGTGCTTCCATGCCACCCCGTCACAGGGATGTCGCATCACACCTGTATTTGTTCTATTGTAATAATGTCACGTCATTTTATCGGCTGTGTGAGTTGATGCATACAATCTCTGCAATCTTGGTATTATTGGCAGATAAAACATTGACTTGACTGAGACTAGCTTCTGCTTCCGAGAACTGGCATTACCACGTACTTGATACCTCGGTGCATTGTAAAATTTACACTCCACCAACGACCCATCATTTTTACCGAATTCGTTGTCGTAAAACAGCATGCACCCTTTAACGTAACAATCAATAGTTTTAACTTGCAATCCCAACTTCGACACCAACTTCTTAGCCTCATAAAAACTCAATGGCAAATTGTCCTTTATAGGAGTTGCGTCCCTCATCATTTTTGTATAACATTCTGCGCCTTCTTCGGCCACACTCCAATCTGACTTGGCAGCTAAAAGCCTCACACTCATGGATAACTTAGAATCAGACGACCCTTCAAACAACGGCTTGTTTACTTCCATCATCATTTTGTAAAACTTCAACGCTTTCTCGTTCGGAATTCTTTCCTCTTCATGATCAGCGCCCTCGTCCTCGTTGTAAGACAAGTTCACCCCAAGAGCATCACCAACCATATCTTCCATCATGCCAAAGTTTTCACTCTCCCTACGCACCCCACTGCTTGAAGCGCGCATATTAACATCATTTGTCGGCTCTTGTTCACCATGATATTTCCACACGTAATAATTCTCCATAAAACCAAGGTCCTTTAAATGATTTAGAACATCTTTTGGGCTCTGAAGTAGCCTACACGTACATTTAATACACGGACATCTTATCCCTCCCTCCAATGTAAACGCACGTTGCGACATGGCGTAAGCAACAAATTTACGAACTCCATCCACAAAAGCCGACAAAAGTTAATGACTACGTACAACCTAAATATAAATAACAATTTTTTTTTTATTTCTAAAAACCTAAATATTTAGAAATTCGTACAATAATTAACTTCATAATTCATATAAATTCACTTCATAATTCTTTACTAATTTATCTTCTTTTTCTAACAAACTTTTTAAACATATTAAAACATATTTCTTAACTAATTAAAACATATTCATTAATTACATAAATTAGTTTTACTAATTAACTAATTTTTATACATATTTATTTACTAACTTAATTAACCCTCTTTTTTTAAAATAACTACGTACAATAACATTTTTACTAATTAACCACATTTTTTACTTGCATTTTTATTAACTAAAACATATATATAATTTATTACATAAATTAGTTTTACTAATTAACTAATTTTTATACATATTTATTTACTAACTTAATTAACCCTCTTTTTTTAAAATAACTACGTACAATAACATTTTTACTAATTAACCACATTTTTACTTGCATTTTTATTAACTAAAACATATTTATTATATAATATCTCAAATGAATTGCATAAAAATTATTTAATATTTTACAACTAACATATATAACATTTTCTAATTAATCTATGTCACATTTTCTAAAATTTGTATGAATTCAACATTACGCGCATATAAAAATTACGAGCCACAAATAAAAGTTACGCGCGGATAAGAATTCCGCGCGCCACCAACAAAATTAATTACAACAACTAATGTAGCAATTTAAAATAAGTAGAAGATATATACCAACCTCAAATAATTAGACGATGAACGACCAAGTGGATGAAAAAAAAACCAAGCAGCAGCTGCAGCAACAACACCAACCTTAAAATGGATCCGAAGCAAGAAACTACAAAAATAATACAACATAATTAATAAAATCAAGATCAATATTTTTAAAAAAAACAAAACATTTTTACTAAACTACATGTTTTTACAAGCTAACATTTTTTTATTATAAACTAACACCATTTTTAATGTAATATCATCTTGTAAAAAAAAATACATTTACTAACTAATATTTTTATAAATAATTATAGTAACATTTTTACCAACTATTTTTTACAAACTACACTTCTTTTACTAAGTAACATTTTTATTACTAATAACCATGACTTTCTTTTTTAACAATTTAAAATAAAATATAAAAACTAACCTCAAAAAATATAAATGCAACCTTGAGTAGTAGCAACAATAACCTTGAGTAAAATAAAATAAAAATATGATGATAAAATTGAAGTTGAGAAAAAAAAATGAGTGAGAATGATTGAATTTGATGGTAGAGTGTGAGATTGAGAAAGAAATTGTGTGTTATATATAATAGAGAGAATAAGTGATATTTATATGGTGTATAATATGAGATAATAATTTGAGATAATAAGTTTATTGAGAGAAAATAAATTAAATAAATGAAGTTTGGTAATATAATTAGAATGAAGAAGATTATAATAAGAATGAAGGAGAGAAGAAATGAAGAAGGAAGAAGATTAATTAGATGGAATGAAGTGAGAATGGAATGATGGAATGGTGTATATATACAGATATGGATTGCACTTGTGTGACATAATGTCACGTGACATTGCCCAATCCGAGTGTGACACGTGACAATCCAATTTTTTTAAATATAAAAAGATGAGAAAGAATAGTTAAATTAGATTATGTGTCACAATTGGATTGACCAATGTCACAATATCACGTGACATTATGTCACACAAGTGGTGTCCATACAGATATACTGTGCAACGGCTATTATCCTGCAACGGCAATTCCACCGTTCCTTTTCCTGCTGCATTTATTTTCCTGGTGTATATATATATATAATAATCCCAATTGTTCCTTGTCCTTTTCCTTTTCCTGGTGTATATATATATAATAATTCCAACATTCCTTTTGCTTTTCCTGCAACAGCGCCAGGCCAGCACAACAGCTATATGCTTTCCGAGGAAATTATAGTGCTTTCCGACGAATTTTATGCTTTTGCGCTTACCGAGGACTTTCCGAGGAATTAAAAGTGCGTGTGCTTACCGACGGCTTTCCGAGGAAATAAATAGCGCGTATGTTTACCGACGAATTTTATCTGTTTTCCGACGAAATTAAACCAATTTTGTCAGAAATTGCTTTCCGACGAAATTTTTCGTCGGTAAACATTCTGCTTTCCTAGGAATTTAAATTCCTAGGAAAATTTTGTAGGAAATTACACCATTTTCTTGTAGTGTTATTATCTCCATTATTTATTACATCATTCTCCTTCAGGTTTGTGTATATATTTAATTTTATTAATTTTATTTTTTTATGATAATTTATTTCAATGTTATTTAATTATGTTGAATTATTTTTTGTAGTTTCTTGTTTCGGATCCATTTAAGGTTGGTGTTGTTGCTGCAGCTGCTGCTTGGTTTTTTTTCATCCACTT